>JALJVW010002490.1:678750-1357500 GCA_024865655.1 Emberiza elegans | reverse complement strand
TAAGTGATGAAGTTCTGTGATGAGTGACACCTTCACTTGCTACCACATCTGGTAGTCCCAGTTTAATAATATCAAGGTACTCAAATCCTAACTAATAACAGAAAGAAAACAAAGGGGAGGGGGAAAATAACAATAGCAATAACAAAACAAATAAAAACCACCAACACCTCCAAATCTCAGACCTTTCTTATCTGATGATCTAAAGGCAAAGAGGAACCCAGTGTGTGAAGTGCAGATTTTCCCATGAAAAACTGCATGTAGGTAAATGTTACTGGGGAGTGTCATCTGGGGGAAGATTTTGCAAGTTACCTGTGCAGAGACATTTATTTTTGTTCTTCCCCCCCTCCTTATTTTCATGAGTCTCTATGTTTTTTTCTGTAGAATCATTCACAGATTATTATCAGTTACTGTAAGAGATACTTTAGAAAAATACCTGTTATAACTGATATATCACTAATAGAATTGATCATATAGTAAGCACATTTAAAACTGAGTTTTAGACTTGTGATGTATTTCACAGAGATTTCACATACATGAAAGGTTTTATGATCTACTTCTTACCTATTTCTTTCAAGTATGATGCATTTCCTCTTCATTAAAAAAAAAAAAAACCAAAACCGAAACAACAGAATTTGATTTTTCATTAATATATTGGTTAGATTTACAGAGATTTTTTTTAAGAAAGATACACAGAAACAAGAGGGAAGAAATGATGCTTCATCCCTTGTTCTGACAAAAAAAAAAAACCCAAACAAGTAAAATCTCTTTGTGCACCCATTTTTGCTGAGGACTTCAGTGGGCCTTGTTGGGAAACTGCATTTGTCAGGAAAATGCGTGGTTGATATGAGCTCATCAGGGGGATGGATGGCCCTGACAGCGCCGAGAGCTGTCAGCTGAGCGATGAGTTCTCAGCATGATGGGTGTATGATGGCCGGACACCAGATTGCATAACAACCGGTCCAGCAAATTTATTGATTTCTTTTCTTCTTTGAGTGTAGGAGCAGGACAGTTTAACACATGTAGGAGCCCTGAAGGTTGTTGCCAGAAAGAGCTTTCTTCTGTTAAGTATAGTAGTGTCATTCTTTCCGTGCTAGACCAGAAATAGAGTTAGTATGACCAGAATGATCAATTGTGAACCTAAGTTCCAAAAACATGTCTCTGAAGAAATGTGCATTTTTAAGAGAAAAATATATCCCTATGGAGAAAAGATGTCTCTCAAACATGAAGCATGATAAATACACTAATCTGAAAATATTTTGTTGTTTAATCAATACTGTATGGTTAAAATTGCAGCAAAATTATATTTACATGTAATTTTTATATTCTTTGTCCTCATTGGGTTTTTTACTTATGTGATTCATTTACAAACAGAGCTGTTCCTGGTTTTTGTGTATCTCCTTTTTTTTGAAGCACTCTTCAAATTATTCTTTTAACAACTAAAATATTCCTTTGATTTTAGATCTGATTCATGCCATCACATACCTCACTGTACTGTTCCCATAAAGTTGAATTTGTTTGACTTTATATTAACTAAAGAAAATAAAAGTATCTAGGGTTTTGACCTAGCCTGGATGCCAGGCACCCAGGACCATTTTATCATTCCCCTCCACAGGTAAACAGGGGAGAGAAAATATTTCAAAACTTTTATGAGTTGAGATAAAAACAGAGAGCTATCAGTCACCAAATACTCTTACAGGCAAAACTGACTCAGCTTGGGGATATTGAGTTCATTCATAAGATAATCAGAGCACAATTATGAGAACAAAAAGAGAAATTAGAAACCTTGCCCTCAACCCTTCCTTTTTTTGTGTGTGCTCTACCTCCTTCCCTTCAGTGATGAAAGGAGTCAGCTCTCCATGAACTTCTCCAGCAAGAGTCCTGTCCTTCAGCTACAGCTTTCCACCAACTCATCCAACACAGATCCCTTTCCACAGGATTGATCCTTCAGGAACAGGCTGCTCCACTGTGGGTTCTCTATGGGTCTTAAGTCCTGCCAGCAAACCTGCTCCAGCCTGGGCTCCTCTCTCTGCAGGCCCTGCCAGGATCCTGCTCCAGCAGAGGCTTCCCATGGGGTCCCAGCCTCCTTTGGGCCTGCCCTGCTCCAGCCGGGGCTCCCCCAGGGCTGCAGGGGGATCTCTGCTCCCCCGTGCCCTCCCTGGGCTGCAGGGGCACAGCTGCCTCAGCCTGGGCTGCTCCAGGGGCTGCAGGGGGATCTGAGCTCCAGAGCCTGGAGCAGCTCCTGCCCCTCCTGCACACTGCCCTGCCCGTCTGCAGGGATGCTCCTCGCACACATTCTTCTCTTTCTCTTTTCTTCCCATGCAAAGATTCCCTTAATTTCAACAGAATTACTTGCAGACAGACTAAACCCAGCAAAAACCAATGAAACCATAACAAGAAATCAACAACTAAAAAAGCAGTGACTGATGGTGTTTTTTGATGTTTTTGATTTTTGACAGCATGTTTTTCTTAATTTTGGTTTTTTTTCACACTGTTATTTTCTTCCCTATAAGACAGCAGTACAAATTCTCAGCTGCAAGGGTTAAAAAAAAATATGAATGAACATTTAGAAATTACTTAAAGAAGCTGCAGCATTAGATAAGTGAATCGTGGAATTATACCCACCTCATTTGTGCTTAGCAACAACATGATTGTTTCACAAGTGTAATGGATACCATTATTACAAAATATGAGCCTTTGAGGAGGGTTAAATTCAAAGGAGAGATCTGGGATGCTTGTTTTGCCAAAGCTCATTTCTGTGCTGATGGCAAGAACATCAGAACTGGGACATGGCTGCCTTTTTAATCACAAATCTATCCTACACACTAGCTAGCACAATCCATAACTATCATATCTATGAAGGAACAGAGCTGATGTTCTCAAACTTCCCACAAGATATAACCCTGGAAGTACCTGTGATCAAGTTTTTCCAGACAGAAGTTAAAAATAAGCCAGAAGGCAGGAAATGCTGAACATGACTTACTGGTGTCAGTGTTCATACATTGTTTTGAAGAGTTTCTTGGCTATAATTCTTCCTTCAAAGAAATTTCCTACTAGCACTTTCTAACCTGTTCCAGGGTGGCTTTTCTTTCACAAAATTCTTCATTTGTGTCACCTTCTGTAGCTCTGTCTCTGGTTTTCACATCACATTCTGCTCAGCTAGGTCTCTTATTTCAATGAAGGAGTTCAACAGGAGCTTTCAGAGAAATTACTGAAATACATTCTTTTACTTTCAAAACAGTAAAAGTAGCTATCTGATGTGTTCCTAAACATAGTTTTGAAACGGGTATATTATTCAGTATATTTAGTATCCATAAAAAAACATAAAAAGTAATATGAAAAATTAATGTTTTTTTTAATGAAACTATATATATATAAATATATATACAACAAATATATCATCATTCTAACAAAATGCACTTTAAAGAAGGAATCATAATGATTTCGGAACTTAGACTGTAAGTCAGAAATCAGGAAGTTTTCTGATTGTGTGTCTGTAATTAAGGTATTGTTTTTCTTTACCAGTTATAGCTTGACTCAGTTTTGCTAACTGTAGAACAAAAATACAATCAGTACATAAACACCATATTGTCCTATTCAAGAATCTTGAAAGTTGTTAAAAATCATGCTTTTTTGGCACAGTAATTATAGCTGATATGTCAACCAGGAGTTTGATGTGGTAGAACAGAGTGAATGCACATATGTGTATCTATACACATGTTTATATTTTTATTATATTTTATATTATATATATAGTATATATATTATATAATATATAGTATCTATTATATTTTATATACACGTTTATATTTTTATTATATTTTATTTTTATTCATGACCTAAAAGAAAATTATTATATGAAAAGAAAAAATGTCACAGTTTCTGTACTAGAATACATACAGAAATAGCTTTTGCTTGCTGTCTTTTTCCTGTTTTTTCTCAAACTTGATCTGAAAAGTATAGAAATACTATGAAAGTAAAAGTTTTGGGAAAGTGTCTTAAGAAGTTGTTCTTCATTAAAACATAAACCCATAAACCAAACTATATTTCAAAAATACTCCCCCCCAAAGGTGTGTTGGAAATACATAATTCATTTTCTAGTCTTTGGTGCTGAAAAGCAAAAATCTGTTCTAAACAAAATTTTATCAAAACAGATGCCATGGTTTAACCCCAAGCCACTCACAGCCACTCACTCCCTCCCTCAGCAATGGGACTGGGGGAAGAATAAGAAGGGTAAAAGTGAGAAAATTCATGGGTTGAGATAAAGACAGTTTAACAGGGAAAGCAAAAACTGTGCACAGAAGCAAAGAAAAGCAAGGAATTAATTCTCTGCTTCTGTGGGCAGGCAGGTGTCCAGCCATCTCCAGGAGAGCAGGGTTCCCTCACACAAAATGGGTACTTGGGAAGACAAATGCCGTCACCCCAAACGTCTCCCTACCTCCTTCTTCTTTACATACTGAGCACGATGTCACATGGTCTGGAGCATCCCTTTGGTCAGCTGGGGTCACCTCTCCTGGCTGTGTCTCCTTCTAAACCCCCAAGCACTCCCAGCCTCTCCCAGCCTGGCAGTAGGAGAAGCAGCAACAGACTTGGCTGTGCGCAAGCCCTGCTCAGCAATAACAAAAAACCCTCTGTATTATCACCCCTATGCTCAGCACAAATCCAAAACACAGCCCCGTAACATCCACTGGGAAGAAAATTAATTCCACCCCGGCCAAAAACAGCCCAAGAGACAAAACTTCAAATTAAAAAAGTTTTTTCTAGAAACTTTTGTTGTGAAATGACACCATTCTGATGGGGAAATTTTAATGGGATTTGTTTTCTTTTGTTATATGTTTTATGAACAGTTATAGAAGTTTTAGATTTTAACCCCTCCACTTCTGGCATCTTTCCTGTCACTTTGTGAAAATATGTGCTATTTTCAAAGATATTGTGGGCTGCTGGAGAGCAGAAGAAATCTTCAGAGAATGTGAACTATTTTCCCATTGAAAATCATCTGAATCACATCAGGTTCCTATCACTCATGTCATTTTCCATGATGTTCCATGACACACATTGAAAACACAGACAGAAAAAGCCACTTTAACAGTTTCTGTTGGTTTTGGTTTTGGTTGGTTTTGTTGTTGGTTTGTTTGTTTTGTTTTTTAGTTTTTTAATCCCAGCCATCTGCCAGAATGTATTATCCTCAAGAGCACTGACAGAACAGGTTTCTTTAAAAACATGATTAAAAGAGTCACAAAATGTCAATGAGTAAAGAAAGGAAGGTATCAAAAGACACAGGCTGTTAATTACTGCTCTATATCCAAAGTATTAGATTTAATAGTTATTAACATTTCTTCAGATATGCTGATCCACTAATACAATGTAATCTAAATGTATCCTCATATTATATTTCCAAGATAATTATTACTGGCTATGTGTATCAGATCTCATAAAGGAATAATACAAAAAAAAATCCTCTTTGTCATGACAATAACAATTATTTACCTTGTATATATTGACTTATTTTGATTTCACCAAGGAGGTACAGACAAATATAATTATTTTTTAAGCAGATTCTATGGAAAAATAAAAAAAGAAAAAGAATTGTCAGAATAAATCTTTATTCCCCCCAAGAGTTTTGCAATATTTTGAAAGAGGTGTTTCAAAACACATTGGAACAAGAGATAGATGTTTCTCTCATTGCTTTGACCAAGTGAGGTCAATGTTAAACTCCCTTCCTAGGGCTGACTTTGAATACCTACATCAAGGTTAGAACAGCAATGTCCAAGCTTCACACAGTGTGGCATCCATGCTGAGATACCTACTTACTGTAAAAAGATAATATCTTTTTATTGAAGACCTACTTTTGAGCAATTTCACATAAAAGTTGTGTTTGGCAAGGAAGCCATCTCTATTATGTCTACAGAGGACAAAGATCAGTTTCTCCCTGGGGGAACTTTATCCCAGCCTAAAGTACGTTGTCTCACAGACATCTTTAGATATTTTAAGATTAGGTGATATAAATCTTACTTTTGGTAATTAACTTTGGAGTAAACAGATGGGACACCAATGAATTAATTTTTTTTCTGTGTTCTTTACTTAAGAAACCTCTATCTTCATATATTTTAAAAATTACAAAGCTACAGGTGACTCTTGAGGGATTTAGTGATTCACCAATTAAATCTCAGATATTTGAAAAAGATTAAGTAGACTTTTTTTGTTTTTTCGTTTTGTGGTTTTGTTTTTATCTTTGTTTTAACCTTACAAAACCTAAATATCAAACAAAGATCTGTGGATAAAATACTTTTTGTATTATTTTAAAGAAGGAAATCATCAGCAAACTTGCTGAGAGTATATATTCTACGCCTTCATGCAGGTCGTAGACAAACAAGCTCAACAAGACTGGACTCAGTATTAATCCCAGGGGAGTTACACTGACCACTGGCCTCCTTTTGGATTCTATTCCACTGACCACAACCCTCTGAGCTTTTAATTTCAGCCAGTTCCGGATCCACCTCTCTGTCCGTTTATCTAATCCAGATTTCCTGGGTTTACCTGTGAGTATGTTATGGGAGACAGTGTGAAAAGCTTTGCTGATATAAAAGCAGATGACACCTGCTGCTTTATGTCATTCAGATGACATTCACTGCTTATCAACATCTCATAAAACCCAGCTGCTTTCCCAACACAGGACAACCCAAAGAGCCACAGCCTGTGCCTGAGATCATTGTCCTTTGAACTCCAGCAGTCTTGGTGCCATGCACACTTCAGGGGGAGCCTGTTCCAGTGCCCAAATACTCTGTGGGTGAAAAACATTTTTCCTGACATGTGACCTTAACCTACCCCGGACACAGGTCCTTGCCCTTCCTTAAGGTAACTTGTCACAGACATCTTTTATGAAAAATACTTTCCTTAGGGTTTTTCCCTCCTGAGAAGCTGAGAGGCCTCAGGAACAAAATGTAAACAATTATTATCTGCTGCTGTGGAATCCAACAGGGGGATCTGTGATTGGTCTCATGTGGTTGTTTATAATTAATGGCCAATCACAGTCAGCTGGCTCGGACTCTCTGTCCGAGCCACAAGCCTTTGTTATTCATTCTTTCTTTTGCTATTCTTAGCTAGCTTTCTGATTAAATCCTTTCTTCTATTATTTTAGTATAGTTTTAATATAATATATATCATAAAATAATAAATCAAATTTTCTGAAAAATTGAGTCAGATCCTTGTGTCTTCCCTCATCCTTGGACCTCGGTGAACACGGTGACAGTGACTGGTATGATCACAGGAAAGAGAAGTTGCCACCTGTCCCTAAGATCTGAGGTCCAAAAGGACAGGCAAAATAATCCATTTTGTTTTATTTTTGTAAAAGAGTGGATATTTTATTCCTGTGCACAGCTGCACACTGCACCCAGAGCAGAGGGACCCATACAGGCACCAGTGCTCGAAGGTTCACTGGAGATCATTCAGCTGGAGCGCACAAAGGATACACCAGCACTCATAAAACTACAGCTGAATGAGCAGACAATAAAAGCCTAAATGCAAGAGGAAGTTAAATGATAAAGAGATGCTGCAGCACTGAACTTGCTTAGGTAAGAACTTTCTGCCCAGTGCCACTCCATTATGATTAATGTGTGCACATGTGGACTTTATGAAAAAGATAATGAATTGATTGTGTTCTTAAATGATGCCATTTTAGACCTGTTTGGATTCCTGCCTTCCCCGGGGAGCAGATGACCACAGTCTGTTAGCTTAAACAAATGAACGTTTAATGGTCATCTTTCTGCCAGCCAAGTGGAAAAGGGGAAACATTTATCAAGAGAAGGTAGAAAAAAACTGATCAAGCTGGCAATTCATCTGGGATTTAGGTGCTGCAAAGAGCCCATTGAGAAGGGAAAACTGCAGCAGTTACCACGCAAAACTCACTTCAGGCATTGTTCAGAATGTGGAGGTCACTGAGTCCACAAATGGAGAGAATTTCACATCCTGGCTTTCTCAGAATACAAAAGCCATGAAAGGTTAGTTTAATTACTTAACCACACAATGAAAACAGCAACAACAACAAAAAGCAAGAAGAGGAAGATCTCATAGATCATATGATTATTCTTCAATGTTTTTAGTTTATACATTCAGCAGTCTGTTCAATGAGACTAGGAACTAACAAAAGCTTTTGACTTTGTAAAAGGTTTTCTTTTCCTTTGTTTCTGTTTGTTTACCTTTTTTATATCTGTTTTACTCTATTTTTTTTAATCACACTTAAATTTATCTTCTCTAGTCAATTGATTTTATTCTTAATGGATGCATTCCTTAAGCAAAGCAGATACTCTAACAATTCAGTGTCTTCCCATGTATTGGCTTTATTTCACTCGTTTTCAGATGTCTATTTTCAATGAGAAAAAACTGTCTGGTCATTAGTTGAAAGCAAACACCTAACTTAACATATTTAAAGTAACACAAACCCTTTTTCCAGAGACATGTATTCATCTTTCCTGTTGGTAAATCATCATCTATGTTCTTCCACTGTTTACAGTGATTAGAAAATGAAAAAAAGAATCCTCCACCAAAAAGCACAATAAAAACAGAAAACAAATTTTAAGGAGTGAAACAATTCTATATTATAATAAATTTTGAATTAACAAGTTGGTGCAAAAATTATTATCTTTATGACAGTAATATTTCAGTGCCCACAGGAACAAGAGAGAATTAGGTATGTAGCAGTACAGTCTGGCTTCCAATTCAGTAGGAAACAGCTTTTCAAAAAGGAATAGATGGTATCCTGGTGGATGGGATGAACAGGTCAGCAGTGTGTCCTTGCAGAGAAAGCTCACTGCATGTGGGCCTCTATTTGCAGCAGTACAGTCAGATAATCAAGCTGAAACAGAAAAAAACTTTATTCTTTTTTTGGTTTTTTGTTGTTGATGTTGCTGTTTTTTTATACTGTTTCATTGGTTTTTTTTTTTTTTCCCACCATTTTCAAACAATGAAACAAAAGCCCAGAGAATTTGTGGCCTATCCATGCTTTGAAACATGGAAAATCTGACGGGGTCAAGCGTTAAGGTACTTCATCTAACCTTGAACAAGGCTCTTGAATTAGAGCAGGTGACTTGCACAGCTCCCCTCCAGAATGAACTACTTCATAAGACTGCATGAATCTGTGATTCTAAAGAAATAATATAAAAACTAAAACTAAAAGTTGATATTTATATGGGGAAAGTCTTGAGAAGAAAGGTGCATGAATCAAACATAGGACACACAATAACACCTCCATTTTGACTATGTCACTCTTCTGTTTAGCTTTGAAAAACAGATCAATTTTTTTACATAGGCACTTTTTTGAGTACTTATATAATGAGAACAAACAAAAAAGGTCCCAAAACTATTACATCAAAAAGCTGCTCTTCTGAAAAGCTGCATTCAGCACCATCTCTGTCCAATAATGGTATATATTTTATGAATTGTTCTTGGGATATTTGCAGAACTGGTCTTGTTCTCAGCATCACTCACCTACATCTAGTTGTCCTTCTCCATTTATAGCTCTCCCATTTTGAAAACTTGCTTATCCCAGAGATAGCTTTCCTGAAGATTATGCACCATAGCATGAAATATTTTCATGCAAATAGCAATTTTCATTCTTAGATATTCTTACATGAAACCACCCAATGCTGAACAAGGGGCTGACGAGTACAAAGAGTTTCAACTAGATTATCACTCTCATTTTAAATGATCTGGGCAATTTCTCTGATCTTTATTCAGTACAGGCAATAAGGTATCTAGTTCGATGCCCATCTAAAAATTACTACATTCCATAGCAGAACACTAATACATTGTTCCTAATACATTATTATGATATAGCCTGAAAAATGTTTTAAAGAGTACTTCATACAAAAAATAAGTCACTAACTTCTGTGAACATATAATCTTTATTTTCCCAAAAGTTCTGGACTAGTCTTTTTGAAATAAGTACAATCCCTCTGACTTTTCATGAACGTTAGATATCCAGCTGAAAGTATTTATGCCTTCATTTGCAAAAACTTTCAATCATCAAACCATGATTTTAACATTTCCAGAGCTAAGTGTAATCAAAATTTTATTTTTGACTTTCCCTGAAGTTGACTTACAGTTCCCCAAAAAACCAAAATGGATTGTGTATGCAAGTAGTCATGAACTTCAGGCTGAGCTGTACACTTTAAGCTCTTCATTGTCAGGAATGGTCTGTCAATAAATATTCTCAAGAAGATCCCTATTTAACCAACATTGGTTTATGGTTTGTTTTTTTTTTTTTTTTCCTTTCAGTCAACTTCCTCTTTTCAGACTACCTGGAGAAACACACCTCCAGTTAGTGATGTAAAGCAGATGCTCAGCTCGTTCGTTCTGCTAGCTACATTTCCTCTTTGTAAATTATAGACGTGCTAACCTATTTAAAACATAACTCAGGTGGCTGGTGAACCACAGCGCCTGCCAGCTCCTCAAATAAAGAGGATCCACTTACTCATCTGCTCTGTCTCCATCTGCCTGTTAAATTTGGATTAACTGCTCGTGGTCCAAACAGATAGCATAAGGATCTGTTTGAGGAAAAGAATTCCTCTGAACTTTTTTTTTTTCTTTTTCCTCTCCATTACCCTTTCCACTTATAAAACAGGTTTCTGGCTCTGTATAAATGTGACATGATGTAAGACAAACTGCCACCACACATCAGAAATTAGAAAAAAAATATTTTTTTTCAGAAAATAATTCCTTATGTGATTTTTTGTTTCTTTTGGCTCTTAGTAGATTGAGTATTGAATTGTTCAACCACAGTGTGTGGATAATTTAATACCCGGAACATTCCTTCTAGTGTGAATTACAGACACATTAGACTTGTTTGACAAGGCCCTGAACATATTGTTTCAGGCCTTATCTATTTCATGGGAATCTTGTAAAAATTGATTGATAAAATCCCAGAGAAATCTTTTTTAACAAACCTGCTTTTCTTGAAAAAAAATATACTAAAAAATCGGCTAGTTGTTATCCTTTCCATCAACCTCCGTGTACTGGATGAATGTTGGGTGATATTTGCAGGCAGAATGGAAACTTCAGGCAGCATTTGTCAGGGAAGCCCTCCTGTTGAGTCACAAGCTGCAGGAAAGGCACCCCTGCTTTCTAAAATCCTTTCCAGAGAGGTGTCTACTTATGGCTGGATCCCATCTTATCCCCAGAGACAGCCCACAAATTATGTTTAAAGAATCATTTAGGTGTAATTCAATCTTTGTGCCACTTTTTTGCGTGGGATTAAAGATGGCAACCCAAATATATTTACGCTAACAAAATAAATGACTAGTTTTATTAGCAATGATAATGCTAATGATTAGAAGACTTTAATCAGATTTTTTTTCTGCACAGTATGTATAGTCATAGCTAGTAGTCCAGTGCACTGTTTTTTGAAGCAATAGTAAAGCAATACTATTAAAGCTAGGAAAATTAATTTTTCTTAAGTAGAGATTGATGTTACTCATAGTTACAACTCTGGGTAGAGTTCTTTGCTTAGCCACAAGGAGTAACCTTGAGGAGCATTTTCGCTCAAGTGAGGAATCTCCATGTACAGTCCCAGAGTGTGTTAGAAGTGCCTATTGTTAAAAAACAGGACAAGACTTTTATATTATATAGTGATTGACTGTCAATCATATATTTCTAGGCTGGCTGTGTCAGCTTAGCAGCCTTTAGCTCAGCTAAAGATAAGTTATCAGTGAAATCACTTGTGGGCTCCTTTATCAGAAACTTTGTCTGACACATCCTCACCAGTGCCAGTTTCTGCCAGGAAGCATTTTCTTCATGTCCTCAGAATGCTTAAATTTGGGATTGGTGAGTCAGGCTGTCCTAAGTCTTCTCCAGCACCAAAAGCAATGTGACCTTCCCTTCTCCATCCATCACTGATAACTTGCAAATAGTGTAAAGTTTGAGATGTTTTACCTCCACTTAGGCAGAGAAACCTGCTATAGGGATGTAAATCAACACAGATACATCACCTACAATTGAGCACCATTCATTTTCATTACCAGAAAATCTTATCCCTCCCTTTTTTTTCCCCTTGTACTCTATCTCCCTATTTCTAAAATTTGTGAATAATAAAATGTAGTGAATCTCAGTCAAATCCATGAAAGCACTTCAAATGACAATTTTGCAAGTCAGAAGAGAATCAAGATTATTAAATTTAAGGGATTTTGTTCAGGTGGATGAAAGGATGACCATTTCATTGTGGAAAACTGAATTTATGTAAAGTTATAGCAAGACTGAGTTTCATATTGATCTTTCTCAACTTTAGCCATCTACAGGAAGGGGAAATTCATCTCAATAATCATCCTCAGATATCTGTCTACATACAGCTAAATCATTCTTTGGAGGTACTTTTGTTTTCCATAGAGAACAAAGGCAGCCTAGACTCCAAACATAGATTAGATATATGATGTTGTGTGGTTAGTGTTAGATGAGATTAATCCAACCTTGGGAGCGCAAAGAAATAGAAAAATCTATTGTTACCATGTAAACCTACAATTAAGTAGTAGTTTGACTTTTCTTTTCTTTTCTTTTCTTTCCTTTCTTTTTCTTTCCTTTTCTTTTCTTTTCTTTTTTTTTCTTTTTTTTTTCTTTTCTTTTTTCCTTTCTTTTCTTTTCTTTCCTTTCTTTTCTTTTTTCTTTTCTTTTCTTTCCTTTCCTTTCCTTTCTTTTTTTCCTTTCTTTTTTTCTTTCCTTTCCTTTTTCTTTTTTCCTTTCTTTTTTCCTTTTCTTTTCTTTTCTTTTCTTTTCTTGGGACAAAAGAAAATAATTTAGATGACTCACTGATAGAACTACAATTCTTGGAACTTGGAGATGATTTTTGAGGTACTTGAAGTGAAATTGGACAGAGGGATCATAAGCAGGTAGCAGTAATTCAGTATTGAGGAATACATAAACAGTGTAGAACATAAACTTCTGCAAAGAAATATTTGTTGGGAGCTCTTCTGGCTTTTTATTTTAAAAATTGTGCAGGTTCTAAATTGATCAATGGTCAAATGAAGACTTCTCACACCAGTTTCACTGAGTATAGCATTATTCCTGAAGGGTCACTGAAACTTTGTGAAGTGTCAGGGAACAGGAGGCTGGGACGGGACCTTCCTTCCGTTCTCTGCTGTCGGACAGCAGGCTGTAGCAAGAGAGAACTGATCTCCTCTTCAAGGTAAAAAGCAACAGCAACGTAAAACAGCCTCAAATTGTGCCAAAGGATGTTCATGTTTGGCTTCCTGAGCAACATTAGGAAAAAGTTCATCTGTGAAAGGGTGGCCAAGCATTGCAACAGACTGTGCAGGGAAGGTGGAATCACGTGCCTGAAGAGTGTTAGCAGCTGGTCCTGGGAGGGGACCGTCCCTCACTTGGAGTCCTGTGAGCAGTTTTGGGTGCCACAACATTAAAAAGACATTAGGAAGTTATAAAGGGCCTAAAGAAGGGCAATGAGGATACTGAAGGGTCTGGAGGGGAAGTTGTGTGGGGAAAGCTTGATCTGTTCAGCCTGCAGGAGACTGAGGGGGGACCTCACTGGGGTCTTCAGCACCCTCACGAGGGGAAGAGGTCTGCTGGCACTGGTGTCTTCACTCAGTCATCAGGCACAGGACACAAGGAAACAGCAGGAAGCTGGGTCAGGAAAGAGACTGGATTGTTATTGATGCAAGAATATGAATGCAATATTGTATTATATTACATTATATTACATTATATTACATTATATTATATTATATTATATTATATTATATTATATTATATTATATTATATTATATTATATTATATTATATTATATTATATTATATTATATTATATTATATTATATTATTTATATATTATATTATATTATTATTATTATATTATATTATATTATATTATATTATATTATATTATATTATATTATATTATATTATATTATATTATATTATATTATATTATATTATATTATATTTATATCATATTATGTTAATAATTATTATATATTACTAGATATTAATATTATATATATAATTTTATATCATATAGATTATATCTATTATATTATATAATTACATATACATACATAATACGGTGCTACATTACATAATTACATTTTGTAGAATATACAATACTACTTAAATTTTGTAACAATGTGATGTAAAAGCAAAGAATCTTTATGGATTAGAGAGGCAGAACACGAAAGTTGGGGTAAGAAATCTTTTGTTTACCAAGAAAACAAATATGTATACAATACATTAAAAATACCTGTGAGATTGTAGATTCTGTAGGGTAGCTTTGAAGGTAATTTGTTTGTATTGTTTTATCTGTATATTTATTTATCTATTGTAGTAAAAAAATTAAACAGAAAATGGTTCCTGAGAGGTCTTTGCTTGCATATTTTAATTTTTAATTCTGAATTTTTACGTCCAAAAAAACCACACAAACATTGAAAAACACAGTTTTGCTTTTTCTGAATTTGGGTAAATTAAAAAGTCAAAGACAGAAAAAATGCCAAGAAAATATAAATTGAAGATCTATGTGGTTTTTTGTACAGGTGTTTGATAAGACTGATTTTTTTTTCTTTTTCTTTTTTCTTTTGCATAGCCTTTATTGACAATTTAAGGCTAATCTAGCTAGGTAGGTATGCAATGGGTTCTGAAAAAAATGAAGGAAGGGGAACAGGTAGTTTATGTTGCAATTACAAAGTTTCAACTTTGATTAATTCATAGTCATGAGCAAGCAAAGAAAATAGGAGGATGAAAACCTTAAATAAAAATAAACCAAAAATGGTGTTTTACTATAATGGCTCAAGCCAGGGAAAAAAAATTATTTCCTGAAAAAGAAACCACAGCGAGACAGGCTGAGTCTCTACAGTGATTTTAAAGAGGCAAAATTCATCACAATACTTGCTTTTATAATTTTTTTTATTCATGAAAGTATTGTGTGCGAAAAAATAACTACAGGGAAGAATGTAGATGGCTACATGGAAGAACAAAACCATTAGGAGTACTTGAAAAATTTGGGACAAGTTACTGGAAACAAATGCTAGAGATGCTGTCTAGGGAAAAAAATAAGGGAAGGGCTTTTTAATTGTTTGCATTTCATTTGGAAAATAACCAGTGATTGACGAAAAAGCTAACAGACAACAATTTCTGTCAAGAATAAAAGTTTATTGTCCTTTCTGCCTGGGAAATATCCACTTGAAAGATAACATCCGTAGGTGAAATCTGGAGGCCAAAATCCTCATCAATTTCAGACAATGAGTTTCACAGACACCCTGTAAAATAGCAGCAGATGAAACCTCACTAAGTCAAACCAAAACAAAAAAACCCAAAACAAAACAAAACAAAAAAAGGCAAAACCAAACCCTACAAGCAGCAAAAAAAAAAAAAGAAAGGTGCTATTTTTTCACAGTTTCAAGCCACTTGGTATGGCCTTAAGCTTAACTTATGGGAGGTATGCAGAAATACTTCAATATGACAGAAAATTTTGCAGAAAGCGTTAAAATGTGCACAGAATCAAGGCTCAGAAATTTAACCAAGTCAGCCGTTCTATCATATCTTGTGTTACAATCTACCCATGTCATTCCAGAAACAGTTGTTGAGGCCCTCTGGCTCTGGCTATTCCTGGGCATTTCCAACCAAACCATCCCATGGTTGCTTCAACCTCTAGAAGTTCTGGAAAAATTTTCCTTGAATGCAGCCTGAGGATATTATCAATTTCTTTGTTAGTCTTCTTTACTTTCATGAAATTACTCCAAATATTTTGATCTTTTCCCATTGGTTGTTTCTGGACTTCTGGTCACAGTTTACTTTCCTGTGTGCCCTTTCCATTTCTGTTTCTGAAGTACAGCACTCAGAATTGGATGCTATGTTCTAGCTAAGCCCTTGTCATGAAAACCAGAAGAATAATTCAGGTATCTCACAGGCTGCTTTTGTGTTTATGTATCTCGGTATGGTGTTTGCTATGCCCTGCTTCTTCTTTTATTCCAACTTTGTGTCAAAGCATCACAGTTAAATAATGGAAAAATCAGCATAGTCTTACTTTTATTATTTTTTTTCCCCTACATCCAGCAGTACTCTGTTAGTGCTGGAGCAAATTAGTTTATTTTATTGTGCCTCTACTTTTTCTCTTATTTTTTAATATATTTTTATATATTTTTATCTCTTATTTTTATTTATTTTTAAAGTAGGACTAGTGGCATTGCTATCTCTGTTTTGCTTAAAACCTAGGGATAAGTATTACAATATGCTTAAGATTAGTACTTTAGATTATACATCAATCTTTATAGAACATTTTGCTGCTGTCAGTTCACTTTGTTTCCACACAAACTGTTTGTGTTTTAAGGGAGTGTGAAAATTTTCAATCTTTTTGGTATATATACATACATGTAGCATAGAGCTTCTGAAAATCCTGTGATGTAATGTGTTTTTTACACATTATCACAAACTACTAAATCATTGCTTGTTTAGACTCCAGTCTCACACTCTGAGACCAGATTTATCAAAAATTTAACTTTGATTTTGTTATAATGTTGCAATTCATAGCATAACTGCCTCCATTTTCGCAATAGCAAATTTTTGCTGCTCTCTAGTAGTAAAATTCAATGTTAAAAAATCTATGAAAATGGGCCAAATGTGGGTGTAAGGATTTTTTAAGTGCCTGTATGGACTCAGTGCAGTTTGAATTTATCAGTACAATGTATTAAGCAGAGGAACAACATTGTTATTTTAACAAAGGCATGGATTACATGTCCATTAAAAACTAAATTCTGTTGAAAAATAGTTTGGTGCGTTTTTATTTAATATTTTTAATTTTTACTGAGAAGCAAAATAAAAGGCTACATGCAAGTATTTTGGGGTCTATTGTGAAGGCAATGCTTGCTCCTTAAAACAATGCTCTGTTTCTGGAAAAAAAAAAAAAAGGCCTTTTCTAAAGAGTGAGAGAAAAATAAGAACATCTAGTATTACAAGGGGGTATTGAGAAAACTTAAGAAAGTCAGTAATAATAAGTCATCACTATTACTGTGCAAATATATCGTAATTTAAGTCCTGTCTTTTGTTGCTTCTGGTTCTTCCAGGCACCCTAAAAGCATTCTGACAGAAGTCCCAACATCAGTCTTTTTCAGCCTGTTTCCAGAAAGGTTCCACAGTCCACCAATAACCACATCTACAGGTGCAGCCCTGCTTGTGCTCACCCTCCTGGGTGGGGGAAGCCTGATACAGAGATCCACCTTGCACTCAGGTGCAGCACCTCTTCACACGAGGTCATCACACTATATGTCAGTGAAATATTCAAAAGGAAACTAGTGAGGAACAACAGAAAAAACAAAACAAAACAAAAAAAAGAAAAAAAAAAAAAAAAAAAAAAAACCCACCAAAAAACCCCAAACCAACATAGATTCATAGAATTGTGAAGGTTGGAAAAGACCTGCAGAGCGTCAGGACACAGTATGTATATCTGCTTGAACTGCTAATAAGTATTTTCCTATACATTAGCATAGAAGCAAACTCACTATTTATGCACCAAAACCTTAAGCACCAGCTGAGCAAAATTATGCACAAGGCTCCAAGCTATCATTTTCAGTGTGCAGGGATGTTGATAATATCTCTACGGCAGGAAGCTGCCCATAATCACTGATCACCAAACCTCTTACTCTGATTTGAAGAGTGGGAGAGGGAAGGCAATTTTAGTTTTAACTGTTCTGATGATTCAGAGCAGAAGACATACTGGGTGATGGTTTAGAAATGGTGCACTGAATACTGATCTTCAGCACAACAGTTTCTGATGCTGATGGACTTCAAGGTTGAGAAATTATTCTACTGTGAATATAAGACACCACAAGTCAGAATATTGTCCAGAACAACCAATTACTTGAGACAGTGAAGCAAATCTTCCAGGCCAGAGAGAGAGATAACTTTTCATCTGAAATTTTAAGCCTTATATCAAAAAGGTGAACAGACAATTTTTGGAAAAAATATTCTCATGAGATATTATTTTTGTCTGAAGGAAAAGATCTCCTGTCACTTATGAAACTCATTGATCTGGAAATGTACTGTCATGAAGTTTGAAAAAAACTTTTGTGAAAACTCTCTGAGTATGATCCATAAGTAAGGTTGTTAGGCAAACAATGATAAATGGTCACCTGTGTTTAAGAAATACAGGTGTAAGGCTTTAGCCTTTGCAATCAAATTTCTGTGCCTATATTACTATATTATCTAACAATAAATTTCACCATATTTTTTTTTAATCACACAGTTTCAATATTTATTCACTATTTATTCTCCTTCCTTCCTTCCTTCCTTCCTTCCTTCCTTCCTTCCTTCCTTCCTTCCTTCCTTCCTTCCTTCCTTCCTTCCTTCCTTCCTTCCTTCCTTCCTTCCTTCCTTCCTTCCTTCCTTCCTTCCTTCCTTCCTTCCTTCCTTCCTTCCTTCCTTCCTTCCTTCCTTCCTTCCTTCCTTCCTTCCTTCCTTCCTTCCTTCCTTCCTTCCTTCCTTTTTCTTGTAATTTTTGATGAAAAATATCCACTTATAACAATCTCATATAGCATAAAAAATAAAAGGGAAAATATATCCCAAAGGAGAAATTATATTTGTTTTCTTCAACCCCATCACATATGCAGTTGTATGTTATGCTCTAAATTCATACAGATTTAAAAAAGAATATGGACAAGGATCACTTTCAAGTGTGGAAACTCTGAAACCTCCAGCAAGGAAATGTATTTTTATTTATTTGGTAAACAGCCGAGTAGAATGAAGTTTGAGGTCTATATATATAATTGAAAATAGTTTAAACATAGGTAGTGAAATTCTACTTCCTTTTGAAATGTGTTGTATCAGGTAAAAAATAAGAAATGAGATTTTAGTAGCACTTTTCTGTGTCCTACTCACCCCCTCCCAACAAGTGCTATGAATCCAGAGATAAAGGTTTTGTAAGGTGAAAAGTTTTGCCGTCCAAGAACTCCACAAAGATCTGGGAAGCCTCTGAAAAGTCCATGAAGTCCTTGCATTTGTCATCAACTTATCAAAAGTTCTCTTACACAGGACTGGATTTTTCTTTTTGTAAGATTTCACCAAAACCAGAAGATCTTCAGAGGACATACGTACTTGCACGCAGGGATAAAGCAGGTTGGGTTTTGGTATCTTTGTCATGTTTATCTGTGTGGTGGTCTCAGTTTACCTACCCCAAACTGAAATTTTATGAAATATATCTTCATGAAGTGAAATGCTGCAGCTCTGCTTCCTGGGAAGAGGCTGCACGTCATTTACTGATAGAAAGTAGAGAACAAACCTATTTTTTTCCCTTTGGTTTTTCATGCACAAAATTCCTTTTTCTTTAGCAGGCTGCTTTATCTCAACATTCAAGTTGGTCTCCCTCTTTTTTTCTCTGCCCTATCCATCTGCTAAGTGGAATTGTTAGAGAGCATTGGTGGGTTTGGTGAGCACCTGCTGGTCAGCCAAGGTCAACCCATCATAAAATTTACTGATCAATAAGAATATATTTTCCACAGAGGACCAAGAACACTCTAGGTGCCCATCAGCAGTAGCTTGCAGAGGATTCAATTGCCTGATATGTTACAGGGATGATTCTGTAACCTGCTCTGTCCTTCCATCAGACGGTGCCTGTGTCCAAACCTGACTGCTATTTCTGCTGTAATTGTAACCAGTTTGATTCCTCAAACCATCTCAGCTCCATCTATTCTCCCCTGGTCCCCTTTATAGAAAAATAACTTGCTTTTCTTTCTCTGCCTGAAGATTTCATAAACATTGGATCCCTTTCCAAACTGTCCCCTCCACCCTCCACTCATTATTTCTGGACTCTGCAGCAGCTGATAGGATCACAAGAAGTGTGCAGGATGCTTTAATTGGTAAAGAGTTTAAGGCTTAGACAGGAATTCCCTGAGTTAGGGACTGAGTTCAGCCCACTCAGTTAGTCTTCCCTATGCTCAAATTGAATAAAAGAGTAATCTTATGCTTTACCTTGTTAATAAAAATTTGCTTCCCACTGTGTTATCTAAGCCTCTGTGTGACCTTTGGGTAGTCTGCTATTGTCCCCATTGTCTATTTGTTTATTTATGCATTTAAATAAATATTTAAATCATGAGAAAGCTTCTTAGATTTCTAGATTCTGTTTCCATTTTTGATCAATATATAACACAGCTCAAATATTAAGCAAATATTACACATTTCCATGCCATGACAAGGAACTATCTTGAAATCTATGAATTATTAGATAATATTGATTTAGAGATTTAATTTTTATAATGTTGATAATGTCTATGTTGTATCTATTAAATTAAAATGAGGACAGGAGATAATAAAAAAGATGTCTTTTACTTAAAGGAAATGCTGGGTTTAACATGAGTTTTCCTGTCAGCCTTCCACAAGAGTTGTCCTTGACACCAAATGCCAAAACATCTTTTTTAATATAAATTATTAAGAAAGAGCATTGCATATATTTTGCACCAGATAAATTATGCACCCATTTTAATCTAGACGAGAAATAAGGAATTCCTATTTCACTGCACATCTGAATTTTGTATGGAATTTTGCACATACTGTGATGCTGGGCCCAATATTTTATGCATCAGCATATCTCATGTTTTCTTTATAAACTGCAGAGAATCTGCACACTGAGTTATGTGTTTTATAAAAGGAAAGAAAGAATCTAAAATTAAAATAATGTAATCAAACAAGGAGTGTTGCTTGGGTTTTTTCCACCATTTCCTGCTTCTTTCTATCTCTGAACATTTTCTAGTTCTCTTTTGGAATATTTTGAATCTTTGCAGCTACATGAAATTTCATAAATTAATTTCTCAGTAAGAGACCAAAGAAGCAAAAAACACAGTGCACTAAATCTAATAGTCTAAATGCTACTCTGGTCTCAGACTTTTGTTCATTTGAACTAAGCTCAAGCAAACTTTTTTTTTTTTTTTTTTTTTTTTTTAAATGTGTTGAATAATGTGGTTACCTTATTAATTTTCACCGTGTTTTTAGTCCTGCCAAGATTGCCTCTAGCAAGGGGTATTGATAGGGAAAGATGAGAAACATAGAAGGTTAACACAGAAGGGCAGATAAACAAATAAGATTTGATCCAAAGCCTGCTTGAGTCAATGAGAGATTTTTCCATTGACTTCAGGAGACTTTGGATGTGACCCATCAGGCATTTATGTATCAATATGGTGAAATGCTGAGCAGCTCCTATGAAATGTCAGTTGTCTTCAACTCCCATCCATGTCAGAAAGAGTTAGAGGGGTGCACTGCCCTGGAGATTTGGAGTGTTTAAAAGTTAATAAGAAAGTACACGGCTGAGAGAGGAATAAGGGGACAGAGACCACAGACTTTACTTACAGCTCCTGAGAAAGCCTGTTAAAGTCAATCAGATCAAGCAGGCACAACTGCTTTGGTGAATTAAGCAGAGTGAAGAAACAGAAACGAGGAGATAGCATCTGAAGTAGAAAGGTGAAAAAAAAAAAAGGCAAAAAAACCAAACTGAGTTTAACAGGAGAGTGGAGAATGGAGAAAAACTCAGAGGAGAGTTGAGATCAAAATTGAAGCGGGAGGGTGAATACTCAGTTATGTCTGATTTTTTGCCTCCTAAACACAGTCAACAATGGGAGTTCAAACATTTTTATTTTATTGTTTCATTCTTTTTTTAGCACTATTTAGTTTTCACTTCTGATTTTGAGCAAGCCCTAAAATTGCATAAGGTCTCTGGGACATTTACAACCTTCTATTTCACATAACACTCCTGGGATCTTCCCTAGGGGCTATATTTGAGAGGCAAATTAATTTTGTTCACAGCTGCTGGCATGACACAAAGACTGTTTTTCTCTTCATAAATTTAACCCCTACTATATTTATTTTTTTTCCCCTAGCCTCTTTGCTACTGTGCCAGAAATGCTTTCCATTTCTGAGATGTGTGTTCCATTCAGCCAACCTCACAAAACTGAGGTGCTATTAACAGGCCACCATCAAAATGGGAAGTGCTGGAGAAAGGCAAAAGACCTGATTTGTGTTAAGTTACATCTTCTAGGTCACTAATCCTAAAAAGAGTCAAGAACAAGATTCATAGATTATCATAAATCACTCCAGAAGGGATCATAAAGTCCCTCTGCCTGACTAAAGCAGGATCAAGAATTTCTGAACTATGTTTTAGTTCTGCTCATATAGACAAAGAAGCAGACCAGACATGTATGGACAAAGAAACAGGCACATTGTGTGTTTTATAAATAACTGCAGCTAATTAATTAGGCTCAAGCAGGCATCATTTCTCAAATGATAAATAAAAAAAAACCAAAACCTTTGAATGTGGCTGCATAAGAATGGTGTAAGAAAATCACCACAAATATTGAAATTCAATGGAATAAATTATTTTACTGTGCTTCTATCTTTCCTAGCAACTCCTTGACATACACTGCATATGATATTTTAACTTTTTATGCATAAGCTTTGGTGATATGGAAAAGAGTATTGCTTTTGTTTTCTTCAAAGCTAAGTCATTCTTTTTCCTCAGGCCAAAACAAGGTCTATGTGGCTGTTATGCTGCATGAAAGTCATGAGAATAATATAAAATCTTTTAAATTTACCCTAAATTTTGCATTGTTTTTGTTTATATGACACTGCCAATATCTAAAAAGTCAAAAAAGGAAAAAAAAAAAAAAAAAAAACAGAAATAAAAGGGAAAATATTGAAAATATTGATCTGATTTTCTGGGGGAAACAGAGAAAAAGAAATAATATAAAGGATTTAGTATGAATAACATTTCCAGCTTTAATGAAGGAAAGAAATATTAAAATAATTTCACAGTGTTTCTCTGTATTTTCAAGTTTAAGAGATTTAGCAAAATAATGGAGAAAAAACTCCCAAGCTTGTCCTTCAGATTTCATAATATTGCAGAGAACAAGGCATAAAATACAGTTTTCTAGACTACAGAAAATATTTGAAGATGAAATTGATCTTGAAGAAGTTTTATTTAAAAAAAAAAAAATCTATTGAATCTATTTCAGTAAAAGTGATGTTTCTTCAAAAATGCATATTAACTATTTATTTTCTGAACAGGATAAAATTTTCACAAGTAGTCAGGACTGAGACCATTTGATGAAGGATGAGTTCAACAATAAATTACTAAAGATGGGATTTATTTAAATTGATTTAATAATCTGGTTACTAATAGGTAGATATGCATATTTCCTTCACAGGTACTGGTGAGAGAAATACCTGGAACACACAAATCAGTGATTGATAAATGAAATAAAATAGTCATGCCCTGGAATTATTTGTTTTATTCTTTCTGTATTTCTCTTTCCTTCTCACTCTCTCTTCCTCTTTCTTTTGCAAGATATTTCTCTTCTTCATCCTCTTCCTCTGTCTCTATTTCTCTTTCTTTCTGTCTTTTCAGTACAAAGGAAATTGATATAACTACTTAGATTACTTGGCTACCATGCAAACTAACAAAGGTCTGATAAAAGCCCCTTGAGTTCCTTTTAAGTAGTATAATAAAGTTGAGAAAATACCAATCTTTTGACTCTGCCATGATTTAAATTGTTACTATCCTTATTTATCAATATTTAAAGTTGATGCCATGTATATAAATATATAAAATTTACTTAAGAATCAACCCTTGGGATCTTAAGACATTGGTCGTTTTATTAATGTCTACTGATATTTCTTATCTTTTAAAAGAAATTATCTGATTTATTCCAACTATTTGGCAAAATATTTTATTAAAAAAGAGGCACTAATTATTCAAGGAACAAAAAATTTAGGAAAAACTTATGACAAGAAAGCTCCTGAGAGCATTTTGGCAGCTGATTTAAATGAAATTTGGGGTTATTTCTGGCAGATACAGTGTTTTAGCAGATATGGCTATGTTTTTCACTTAGTAGCATGCTGATATATTATCAAACAGTGTGCTTGCACTGCTCACTCAGGAGGTTGTAACTACCTGAAAAGGGAATTGAGCTCTGCTTTTCTTAAGGAAAAAAAAAAAAAAAAAAAACACAAAAAAACCTGCCTCTTTAATACTCAATAAGTTAGTTTTTCTTTTTTTTTTCTTTTTTTTTCTTTTTTTTTCCCCCTTACACTTAAACAAAGTCCATCCAGAGCTCTCCTTTGGAGGCGCATTCCCACACTTGTGCCGCGGTTTTGGTGGCTGCTCAGAAGCGGAACTCGAGTGAGTGCTGCTCTGTTGCTGCCGTACCTGCTGCCTCCTGTGAATCCAATTTGCATGTTATCTGTGCTGTCTAAGGGGGTCTGATAGCGAGGTCATTATGACATCTTGGCTAGAGGGGCATTAAGGAATCCATTTTAAGTCAGCAAAGAGCCGTTGTTATCATTGCTCTGCGGTACGATTAATAATTTTGAGGTTTCTTCTCCCCCACCTAGCCTTCCCATACGATATGTTAGTACAAAACCTTGACCTTGCAGTGAAAGATAACAACAGAACATATCTGTGGTATCCATGTGATTAATACAGCAGTCTGGGAGTCACAAGGAGACTTATGGAATACAACTAAGACGCTTGAATACATCAATGATCTCTTCACGTTGTTCACCTTCTTACTAAATAATTTATCAACTTAATGATAATCACATTCAAGTATCATAATTACAGCCAACTCTTTAAAAAGCATCAATTCAAAAGCTGAAAATGTAGCCATTCTTTCTTTCTCCCTCCCTCCACGCTTTCTACCATTAGCTATTAATGCCAAAATATGGTCTTTATTCATTCTACTGACACAATATAAAACCAACGTAGATTTCCCATTTTTCATAAAATTTCCATTCGCACTATTAGTTTCACTGATAGCAGGCTGGGAAATGTTGTTAGGCTACAAGATGGACGACACTGAAAAACCTCAGCATGTTAAGAAGCCATAAAATTTTATTCAGTTCATTTACTGCTACAGTCCAGTAACCCTATAGTAACAGTGTGCTATTTTTATTGTGTATTTATTTAAAGCTTGAATATTCCCTCTTCTGGGCCATCTAACCAAATTACTCAGGTTTCCTAACAAACTCTATTGTGGAAAGTCAAGAGTGTGCTTCTGACCCATGAGTCCTCTTTCTTTCAGTTATTCTTGGGAGAGTTGTCTGTTGTTTCATAAATGATGAATTATAAGGAAAAATGAAAAAAAAAAGTACAAAGCAACAAACCATGAGTGGAAAAATTTTGCCTTGAGGAAGAATTTAGGGATAGGATCACAGAATCTGTAAAAGAAAATTTAAATCTTTTACTGAGACATGTAAGGACTCTATTCTCAGAGCAAAGGATCTCAACACATTTTTAGTGATATCTTGAACCCATTTTAACCTGTAAAAACACATCACCCTCTTACTAGATGCGTCTTCTATCCTACAAACAAATTAGTTTAAATCCTGTAATTTCAGATTGCCCTGAAAACTAAGTATAAATAACAAATTATTTTTTATATGTGGTAGTTTAGGTAAATGGCCTAAACAGAAGGAGGAAAGAAAACCCAAATAATCAAAGCCAAAACCAACTCAATTGTCAGTCTCTAATGAGACAGTGTGTAAATTGCTTCTTTTTGCATTTTTAGCCTATTTTTTGTCAGATATTTATTTATTAGCCTTGCTGTAAAATCTTATTTCAATTAATTGTGTTGAATAACATTTTGAATAGCATTTCAGCATTTAGTACAGGATTAGAGAATACACTCACAAAAAATTTTTATTAGACAGGGGTGTCAGTTCTTTAAATCTTGCAAAATAACAGGGGAGTTTAAGGCAAATGACAAGGGGCAAGTGAGGGAAACCTCCAGAAAATATTCTTCTGGAGCATGCCCAGGGAAGGGCAGCAGAGTGGAGAAAGGTCTGTAGAATAAGTCATATTGGGAGCAGATTAGGAAGCTGGGGGGGACTCAGCTTGGGGTAAAGGAGACTCAGTGGACACTTTGCTCTCTACAAAGTCCTGAGAGGAGGTAAAGTCAAGCTATTTTCCAAGCAAAAAGTGACAGGATGAGAAGGCATAACCTCAGGGTATGCCAGGGTAGGTTCATGTTAGACATCAGGATTTAGTCACAGAATTGTTGTCAGGCATTGGGATGGGCTGCCCAGGAAAGTGGTGGAGTCAAGATCCTTCGAGGTGTCCAAGAAACAAGTGGATGTTGCAATTATTGCTATGGTCTAATTGGCAAAGAGATTTCACACAAAGGTTGGACTCACTGATCTTAGAGGTCTATTCCAGCCTAAATGAGTCTGTGATTCTGTGACTAATCAGGCCATGGCACAAGCAAAAAATCCATTCTGCAATCACCCATGCTATTAAATAATCAGGTGAGGTTGAGCCTAGTCCATCTACTGCTCTGTCAGATTTCCTTCTGATATGATTTTGGGCTAGCAGGGAGTGTGGAGGCAGCAGATTGGTTTTGAGAGATAAATTAATATCTTTAAGTCCAAGCTGGGCTGTACCAGAAAGTGGTTAATTTCTGATTTCATCTGCTAGCACAGCTGTAGTCTCTATTTGTGAAGACCTTATCAGGAAGGCAGGGTACTGGTGGGCTTGGGTGACCAAGGTCACATTAGTGAAGTGAGGACAGAAAAGTGTTGCACAACAGAAGCTGTCCTCGTTAGCACAGGTGAGATCCATCTCAGAGACAGCCACATGGAAACAGGGCATCAAAGTTATTTCATCTGGACTCCCTATTCAACCCTAAGGAGCCATATCTGCAGAGAAATTCATTCCAACAACCAATCATTTATTTTGCAGCAGACTAAATTGTCCTTGGGAGCAGCTTAATGTCTCTTTAAGAAAGAACCTAGATGACTATTTGAAACTGGATGCTTAGCTTCCAGATGGCTATATTTACACCAGATGATCTAAATGCATGATTAGAAGTTGCCGACTACACCTAAGTAATGAGGAAGAATCTATTTAACATAGAATAAAGTAGATGTTCATAAATTAATTATGAGAGCCTCATAAGGACCAAGCATGACTGTAGCTACAAGACAAATTGTTAGCTGGAGCAGCTTGCAAGCTGCCTTTTAAAAATTCCTGCCCATATGAACAAGGAGAATCTGACCCAAGATGTTGTTAACAACGCAGTGTACACAATCTGTGGTTCAGGAAGTCCCAACCTCACAGATGACTGGAAAGTGAATATACGGTGAGGGACAAATAGCTTCATACTTTCAGTGCAAGTCAAAATCTTTCCATTGGCATCTGCAACCTCAGTCAAAGAAACCAGAGAAAGGATCAGGTGGTTTGTGTTGACATTTCTATGAACACACTCCACTATATTAAAAAAAAAAAAAACCAACAAAAAATAAAACCCAACAAAACCTGAAAATAAAAAAAAAAAACCCTACACTCCCCTATAACACCTCCAAAAATCTTTGTAGTTTCCGGCTTGAGAATTTCTCTTCCATGGCACACAAACCATAAATTCCACCCTGGAGCTGAAATGAAGTATATTTTTAATAAAGATATCAGACTTTGTTCTAACAATTTCCAGCAGGAGTGTGTCCATTAAAATTCTTGTGAACTGTTCTACCTTTGTGATGTTCAGAAAATAATGTCTATTTTACAGGAACTTGTGGTGTTTTAACACAGATTTAGATTTCAAATCAAGACACAAAGAAGAAAGAGAAGTTGATATCTGAAATGTGTTCTGTCAACACTAACAAATCATTTTAAGACAAAAGGATCAAAATGTTGGATTTCACATTGAGCAGTGAATTGTATTCAGGAGCATCACAGAAGTATAACCAAAAATAGGTACAACATTTTAAATGGAGTACATATAATAATCAATGTATGATGT
Source organism: Emberiza elegans (assembly GCA_024865655.1). Taxonomy (NCBI): domain Eukaryota; kingdom Metazoa; phylum Chordata; class Aves; order Passeriformes; family Fringillidae; genus Emberiza; species Emberiza elegans. The sequence continues at coordinate 1,329,748 of JALJVW010002490.1, read as the reverse complement.
TATAAATATTATACTAATCACCATTATTTTAATAGACAAGAAGTTCAAAAGGTGATTTAAAATAGAATATTTTTCCTTTTACTAAATTAGGCAATTTAGGAATTATGAAAAAAACCTGAATGCACAATAATGTCTTCTCCCTGCCTAAAGGTCTTGGGAATGACATATTTCTGTAAAATATTTCAGTGGACTGTCTCAGCATTTTCTCCTGTAGAATGGTCATGTCTATTTTGCCTGTGCTACTGATTTTCCTCAGATTTTGAGAAGTGTTATGAACATATTTGGTGGCATACTGTACACTGAAACCCTTTCAACACTTTCCTCTAAGTACAATATTTTTGTAGTGCACATAAGTTTTTTTTTTTGGGATGATGGGGACAAGACTTTACAGAGAAGCAGAAACACGAAACAATAATAGTAAAAATAGTAAAATAATAGTAATAATAAGAAATAAAATATAAAGCCATCAGCAGCAATTTAATTGTCTTGAACCCTGAATTGCATCATTAACAAAATCTGGAGACTTCTTCTGCTACAGCTGGGAAGATTATGGTTACAGCTGGTGTTGTGAAGATATTGCTTTCCCCTAGTGATGGAATGAATTGAACACATAGAAGCGTATAGAGCTTGTGTCCCCCTACCCCTAGGACACAAGAGAGAGGGAGCAGGATGTGTCCATTTACATTAGGGTAAAAGGCTTTGAATGCATTTATTCCAAAGATCTGTGTTAAAGACTAAGAGGTCATGGGGAATATGCCACAGACATTTCCCAAGGGACGGGGAACATACATTAAAATGAAAAGAGAAACATGTACAAATTAATCAAACGGTGACTATGGGTGCTTTCAGCATCTTTAACACTGGTTGGGGAACATTTAAGAATCGATATGTGTAGTAAAAAAACAGCCTCTTATAGCAAAATGTCACACACGCTTCCCAGAATGGCTAATGTCAAGTTCCAAACAATTCTACTGACCAAAGCAAAATGAAGAAAATTCAAGTAAGTAAACCAAACTGTGTGATTAACTGGGATTGAATGCAGCATTTTTGAAAGGGATAATTTTCCCAATCAAGAGAAGGGCCCTGATTTTCACAAGAAAGGAATGTCAGACACTGTTTAGTGCAGGCTCTCAGGCACAAAGAACTTCATGGGTTTGTGTGGAATGAATATGCTGCCTGTGAAGTCTGAAATGTTATACTACAGTGAAAAGGCAGTACCAGCATGAAATGAGAAAACCACAGATTTCCCTTTTGACTGGTAATTTAAGAGATAAATAAGGAAAACAAGGATTAGAACACAGACCACCTTTCTCTCAGTGGAGTATCAGAGGCATTAGGCTTCCAAATTATGTTTTCTTTTTCATGCTCTCTCCCTATGAATATTGATGAGCCAGTGTGGAGCCAGGAATACCTCAACAGGAGTCACAAATTTACGTATATTTAGGGGATAGGGCTGTCCTTGGGTAACAGAAGGACTCATTCAGTCTCAGGAAAGATGATTCTTAAGTAAGTGCTTTAAGCACTTGGTTATAGAGAAGGAAACATGAAAACTAGGAATAAATCAAAAACATTGCAGAAAATTTTACCTCTTGTCTCTAAACAAAATTCCCAGACCTACATGGTATTCATCTTTCTAAGTGCTGGTTTAAACAATGAAATGTGGCATGTAATGTCCCAGTAAAAATCCTTTATGTATGAAAACTGAATGCACCATGATATTCAATACTTGCTCTCACTAAATATCTAGGAAGACAGGTGGCAAATGTTTACTCTGATCTTACATCAGTTTAAGAAAAGTAAAACACAGAATGGAAATATATATCTATCAAAGACATAATAGGGAAAAAAAAAACATGATGGGGAGTTTAGAATAAAGAAGTATAAACATTAGGTAAACTTACAACACAGTGTGAGAAAAATAAAAAGTCAGAAAACTATACAGAAAAGAGGATGAGCGCAAGCCTCAGAAGAGCCTTTTACAAATCAACATATCCAAGATACATTTCAGGGAAAAAAAATGTAACAAATCTGTAAGACTATTATTCAAAAAGAAGACTCTTTGCCCCAAGGCTGTAGCTGAGGCTGGGGCTCATCAACCCTTGCTCCCTGCTGACATAAAGAAAAGAATTTCAAATAAGAGAGTTCGAAGAACAAAAGATGTGAATCTCAAAGCAACTAATGAAAGGAAGAGCAAACTCCACCTCCCACTCCGAGTTAACTCAAGAAATAGGAAAAAATGTATGAGCACAGCAGAGCTTCTTTTTCCCTTTTCTTTTACAAACTCTTGAGAGAGGAAAAAGATAAATTGAAAAAAAAAAAAAAAGTAGAGACAGAACATTCCTGAATGGAAACTTCAAACATATAAAGTCAAAAATAAAGCTTCAATAGGTAGACAAAGACTCCTTGAATATATCCTTCTATGCATGCATGTGTGCAAGCTCTGCTATTTTTCATCTCTAAAGTTATTTCAGGACATATTTTCTAAAAAAAAAAAAAAAAAGAAACTTCCCTTCTGCTTCTGTTATGCTTCTGTTTCTGTATCTTTTTTTTTGTCACCAAATTTTCCTTTTGCAAAAGTCCTCATTACTTAGTTTTCCCAGACAATGCCCCAGTGAACTCTGAAGTCTTTTTAGGTTACCTGTGATTCCCACAGCTCTTCTTCAGTACCAGGTTGTTTGGATATTTTTTCCAACTGCTAAGTTTTACTTTAAGAAATAGTGTTTTCATCAGTAGACTTTTATATGAGTTAACCAGGAATATATGTTCCAGTGTTTGCTGTGATGATGTATTACAGTGTAGAATGATGAAGAAAATCAAATGTTTTCAGACACTGTTAAAGCTTAGTTTTTGATCCAAAGGAATGCTAATAATAATGTCTCATATGAAAATCTGTGCTTCAGAAGGCTACTGAGGAAAACCAACAAAATTTGTAATTAATTAAAAAGAAAAATATTTAGTAATGATAAACAAGAAATGAAACTTTGGTTGACTTTTTATTATTATTATTATTCTCCTCTTTTTTTTTTCTCAAGTTTCTCTTTTAAGTGTCATTTTTTTATTATTTTATAATTGAAATTCCAAGTCTTGGGAATGTAAAATTCATTAATTAATACTGAAATGAGAACAAAAGCTTTGGAGAGCTAACATTCAAATAAATGAATTTTAATACTGCTTTAAGAGTTTGTAGAGACACAGCCCTTACACCATGCCCTGCCATATGATGGATCTATGGCAGTTCAGATAACAGTGATGAACAAATAGGATTATTCCTAGCTCTGATTTTAGATCAGCTGAGAGGCAGCAGGACAAAAGACTTTAGCACTCTGAAATTTTTAGATACGTCTGTGCTGTACAACCTTATGCCAAGTCAGGATGCCAGGGCTTTTATGCATACAGCAATATATTGGTGGTGTACTGGGATGAAGAACACTTGCCTTGCCTTACCTTTTTTCCCATTAATGCCCACATATCCCTTGGATGAAAGAATTTCTGCCCAAAAACAAGGTATAAATCATTTATTTTATTATTAATTATGGGAGGATATAGAAAGAACATTTTCCTCACAACACAGAGTCAGGTAATATGAATGAACTCAGCTAAAACTCTGATGTATGCAGGAAACAGCTACTGTTATTTCTTCACCTCCCAACAAACTCTTCCCATTTCCCAGGAAGTCAAGTCAATCTTGCCATTCCAGTACTCCAGGGGATTAAGGGACTCAGGTGAAAGGTTTCTTTTGATTGCTTACAAGAGAGCAATTCCCACTGGAGCTATTACAGAACCATCTGGACACAGACCTGGACTACACGCTCTGGGATGGTCCTGTCTGAGCAGGAAATTTGGGCCAGACGATCCTCTGCGGTTCTTCCAACCTGACCCACTCTGTGATTCTGCCAGAATTTTTCCTGAATGCTGGGTGGACAAGGCAGGCCAAGCAGCTGCGAGACAAATGAACAGACAAAATTTTGTGACTGTGGAATTGCCACACGCAAGTGTGTGCTCCCAGCCCATACGTCATTTCTAAACAAACCTGGCAACTAACACAATGTCTGTTGAGAAGGCTGTTAAAAGATTCTTTGTGTTTCTCTTCTTTATTACCTAATTTCTGCCCCAGAGCAGACTGCATTTGCAGAATATCTTGTCTTCATTTACCTATGCATAATCAATGAATCTTGGAAGGAGCTCTAAGTGTTCAGATTCTATGGCAATGGGATGGCAAATCCGTGCATGCAATTATCAAGGCAATTATTGCCTTAGAAAATGAAAATGCAACAAGCTTGATTTGCTGTGTTTCTTCAATCAAACCACAGAGACAACTGTGCACAAAGCTTTAAAGGGAATGAGGGTCAATTCAACCCTTGTCAGTATCGTGCCTACTTTTGTCACAAAATAGAATCTGACAACAAGATAACCCCATCACTTTGATTTCAGGAGGAGAACATGGGAAGTGAAAAAAGCTTTTCTGAATTCCCTGTAGCTCCTATTTGATCGAAGAACTCCAGATAAAAGAATGAAAAATTGTTTAAAATACATAATAAAAAACTATTTCAACTACCATAAAAGTTACTGCTATGAACACAGCAATCATCTTCAATATGATGTAAGTTTTCTGAAACTACAAAGGATTTCTTATCAAACTCTTGCCTCTTTAAGGGAAGTCTAGGTATGTTTTTGTTTGATTTGGCTTTAAATTTTATTGTCAGCAAAAGTATCACAGGGAAGCTGTGAATGCATGACAAAATCTGAGATGTATTCAGTGATTCAACCAATGAATTATTTAAGCCTAGGGAAGAAACTATTTTTTTTTTTGCCAGTTCCACTCTTGCTGAGGATAGTTGTAGGCAGCATACCATTATCTATCCCTTTACTATACAATGCAGAAACTTTGCTATGCAACTTGTTTTCGCATCACTGTTGTCAATGATCAAAAAAATCCTTTCTTTCTTATGACTCTTGGCATGGCTGCTGGGAAATGAAAGTTGAAAATGCTTGAATAAATAAAATATAGAAGATTTATTCAGCAATTGAATTATTTAAATCTACATAAGGAATGAGACCTGTAAGGCAACACTTCTGTTTGCAATTCTCCAGGCTTTTTGGGGCTTATTTGATATATAATTTCCTTAACAGCTTACTGTGGTGTTTGAATCTTACTATTTATTTTTCTTGAAATTACTAGAGTAAGATGACTGCTGGAGAAAAATCTACAATGAGACAGGTTTTGCTGATCAATTAAAGTCCCATTTTCTCTTAGCTTCATAAGTGTAAATCAGGAATAACTATTGACTAAAACATTTGTAGTGAAGTTGCTCTAGATTTACTGACAAAAGTGAAAACACAATGGAGTCTCTGAGGTTCTTTTGTGCTCAGGTAGTAATATTAGATCTATTGAAGTGCCAGTTGGGTATTCACCAGTGTTTGAATTCCGTTGTTTTATTTCACCCTTCACAATAATTTTAAAATTTGTGAGTATTGCTCTCCTCAAGGGGGGCAAAAGTGATGGCAAAAACTTTAAATAAAAATGCATTGTTTGGTTCTATGCCTCCGCTGCTCCTTCATTTGTTGCATGGTTTTACATCTGGAGATCAAAGCTGCCTGAAGAAAGGATAAAATCTGAATAGGGTGACTTGAAGTCAAAAGGCTTGTTGCTGTGGGAGAGCTCTGCCTGTGACTTAGCATATTTCACCTAATTTCACCTTGTTTACCTCTGCTTTGATTTCACTATCTACAAAACTGCTATAATAATTTCGTTGAAAAGATCAAACCTTTTACTGAAAGTATTTAATGACTGTGTTGTGAAGACACTGCCTTTGCAAGATGCTCTCCACATCCATCGTTCTATGTGATACAACTTTCTAGTCTTTTCCAGGGGACTATATGAGTTATCATTAGTTGTGTTGTTGTTGTTGTTGTTGCTCTTTTAAGAAGAAACAATGAATTATATTTTTTAATGACTCAGGTAATAAGCCGATCTGCATATAATAAGGATTCAGAAGATGTCCTAATTTTGGATTTATTTCATAGTAATTCCATGGGCCATTTTTAATTCCCTTCTCAAATTTCCTTCCTTTCTAGATCTGGATATCCAGCCTTCTACAGTCATGTATTATGTATAGAAATTTTGTATCTTTTTAAAGAATAGATGAGAAATTTTAGCATGCCTACTTTTTTTTTTAATTCCTCTTTTTAATTATTATTTTTCAATGGAACCATTTTAGAACCAACGATACAATTAAAAAGTTATACACTTAGCTGAATTATTATGAAGCAAGGAAGCACTTGAAAGACAGCTATGTGGGTTGTAAAAACACCCTGGTTAAGCTGTGTGATGAATTTCGTGCCCACGTTAATATTAGCATATAGTTATTTCTAGAGTCGTGTGCAGACAAAATGCCACAGCATTGCATTTGACACTACCATTTAACTATACACACAGTGTGAAGTCAGCTAAAACTAATAGGGAGAGTGGTGAACAATACAAAGACTTAAAGCAAGATACTTGATTGCAGACCAAAGTAGTTATTTTGTGCAGAATGGGCTTGTTCAGTTTGGTTTTTTGTATAATAACTCAAAGGAATGCTAATGAAGACAACATGTCTCATTAGAGGAATATAAGATTTCTTTAATTTGTTTAATTTGTTTTTTCTTTTTTTCTTTTTTTTTTTTTTTTTTTTTTTTTTTTTTTTTAAGAAGAACAGATGCAGTTTTCTGTAGCTTGAGCACCATTATGGATGTGGTAACCAGCCTGGAAAACTGACCCCACTTGGCTCTTTTAATGAATCCAAACTAAACCTACTAAAAAATTCTTGAGTGATTTCTGGTACATGTGATCATTAGTATATTGGAGCTTTTTTGGAGGGAGCAAGGGGATTATAGGAACAATAAAATTAACTCCTTCACTGATACGTTTTTCTCTATTGGAAATTAAGAACTGTCAACCACATTTTAAGAGAACTGTGAAGATACATATGGTTGTCTCCATAGATACATAGAGTCATAGAATCACTTGTGTTGTAAGACATCTTAAAGAACATTTATTTTCAACTTCCTGCCATAGGCAGAGACACATTCCACCAGAGCAGGTTGCTTCAAGTACCATCCAGATGGGCCTTGGACACTTCCAGGGATGTGACAGCCACAGTTTTTTCTGGATAACCTGTCCCAGGGCCTGATGAACCTCACAGAGAAGAATTTCTTACTAATATTGAGCACACACCTACTATGTTGTCTTGCTTTGTGCATGGAAACACCAGAGTTTTCATGCACCATTAAATAGGAACAAAAACCTTTCCAGGACCATAAACCCTGTGTCACCTTTCTGACCATGGCTTCAGAGTCGGCTGTGGCTATCACAAATCAGCTATTTGAGATGTGTTCTCATCAGAAGAACCCTCTCAGACCAGGATCCTAACCTCAATGCAAGGATAAATGCATCCTGCAAAGATTCCTCCAGCTAAGAGGTACAGCTTTGCATATCACAGAGTTCTGCAGCTAAATAGCTGCTCAGAAATTTTGCATATATCTCTGAATATTTATCAAAACTGTGCCTTTGTTCAGAAAATAATTATTTTGACAGAAGTAGAGAAGTTTTCCCAAGTCAAAGGTTAAATTCAGGTCTCAGAGAATCACAGTGACCTAGATAATAGTTGAGATGTCAGGAGGGAGGTGAAAAAACAGTTATAGGTCATTGATCTCAATGTTGTTTTTTTCCTAGACACTAAGAAATCAAACAAATAATGTTTTTGTCCTACATCAGAACAAAAACTAATTCCAAAACAATCTCTTTTTTTAATGAAAATACTGTTTTCTAGACAGATTTAATGAGCTGCCATAACACCAATAAATTATATGATCATGATATCTTCTTCACAATTATGTGAAAAGAAAATGTTTATATCAAATTCAAAAAGTATCTTAAGTTTGAACATATAACTACTTACCTCAGTTAAATTTCTGAGAATATGCATGACACAAATGAAGAAAGAGTAAGACAGAGTTTTTGCTATGTTCCTTTATCTAAAGAATTCTTAGAAAGAATTATCTTTTTCAGGCTAGCAGTAGAATTAGGACAATTTGTTGTCTCTAAAAAGGATGGCTTTAATGTACGTAACACTAGATAATGACTCAAACTGGAGTTTACCTATCTATAGGTGTTTCCTAAAAAACACCCCAGATTAAGCATTGTGCTATGTGAAATGGCAAAAAAAAACCCCATATTTTGCTTTTAGAATTACATTCTGTTCAACTACCCTTCACACTCCACTCAGCAAGACTGGCTTTGGTTAGTGGTGCTTGAGTTCATCACTGATGGCATGATGTGAGAAGGCTCAGACATCCTTTTTAACCACGTAACAACTTTCTATTACTGAAAACTGAATCCTCTAAAGGCCAAGAGAAGAGAACTCAGAATGAGAGATCTAACCAGCAGAAGGAAAAATAAATTGCATGTTAGTAGAACAACAGCCACAGAATCAACAAAAGGGAGTAGAAAAAGGATATGGGTTGAATTATATAAATAGAATTAATTAGGAACAATAAAAATCCTCAAAATAGGCATGAAGAGAGGAAAGTCATTTGTAAAATATTCAAAACTTAAAAAATTTTGATTTCTTTAGACTTTTTCATCAGTTTTGAGATACCCAGACAAAAACAATTTTGTAATTAAGTTGCTGAGGTAGCACTAGGGAAACTTCAATTTATTTATTTGCTCTAGTAGATATTCTATGCAATTAGAGAAAATGTCTTAGATATTGGGATTTAAAGGCCCTGACAACAAAACAAGGACAGAAATATTTCTCTCTCCATCCCTTAGGTTCAATTCTTTTCCTCTAGTTTATGGTCATTAGGAAAATAGAGTAAATATGAAAAGATTATTTAGTATTTCCATAACCTAACATGGGAATAGGGCCTAGCTAAGTCCTGGCTCCTGTATTAATGAATATTCTTTATAAGAGGAAAATAACTTTACTGGAGAAAACTAGATTTTTCTTATGCACATGTGAAGATTGGCATCTTTAACTTTAAATACGTTAAGATGTACAACATTCCACCCCAGTTATGTTCTGAGCTATGTGTGTAGCCCAATACATAAAATTTCTGCTGTGACTAGTAGGAGGTAACAGGGTTCATGCTGACCTGGTCACCCAGGGTTTCAGGACTATTCCAGATTGTACTGACTAGGCACAATCTCAGCACGATTTGCCTATTTTAAAAAGTCTTTTGGTAAGTGGTTACTGACTAAATTGTTTCAGCTTAGCTGTTTTAATACTTCACAAGTTGAAGTTCTGACAACCACTGAAAACACTAAGTAACAAACGTTAATTCTTTATGCTAATTGGTGCTGAGGAAAGGTAATGTATAACTTCAGCTAATAGTCAATTTAAGGTGATTTAAATTTTGTAGTAACCAGTAAATAAAAAGAAAGGATCCAATTTAGAAAATTCACAAAAGCTTCCAAAAGAAAACACAAAATGAAATCAAAGTCATCATTATGGTTTACCATTTCATTAAGAACCTCATTAATTGGCAACCCCATAAACTCACATTATTCAGTAAAATGGTTGATTTTACAAGAACATTTGAGTGCAAACCAAGGGATGGGCTAGAAACTGTAAAGTTTGTGTTGTCAGTCTTAAGTGCATTATGAAATGAAAGCATATCAGTCAATCTTATTGGAATAATAACAACCATTGTATTTTGATAAGACAAGGCTTGAGCTAAAATAACAATAAATTCTTATCAGCACTTAGTCAATGCTAACCAATTTGACCACAAGGATATTTTTAGTGTAACACCAGGAAGACTATGAAGAAAATCTTCTTTGAGCCTTGTCCAGGTATATAAGTTATAAGAATGTGAACTGACCAGCCTGGATTTACAACAGCAAAGTTGTGCCTAATGGTCTAGAGCACCTTTATGATGACAGGACTGGCTTAGGAGATAGTGGAGAGCAGCAGAAATAGTTTAACTTATCTTAGTGGGTATTTCGCGCCATTTTCCTACAGCAGTAGGAAAATTAGGGGGAAAAAATATGAATTTATATTAAAAACCTGCCTAAGGTCTAACTTTGAAGTTCATTGTCCTCAACACCTCCAAGCAGGTATCGCAAGAGATGACCTCCAGAGGTCACTTTCAACCTAAATTGTTGCACATCCTCTACACATTCAGTAGAATAGTTGCTTAAGCACTCCTTGAGGAAATCTAAGTCTCAAATGGCTTTGAGTCTAGTAAAAATTTGGAGATCATTCCAGTGAACAAATTGATTTGCATGGCAAGAAATTAATTTCCAATTCAGCATTGCTGCACAATCATAGATCCATATCCCTAAGTAATTACACAAAGCTTATTTCCCTTCTCCCATAAGGAAATGAATGCATGACTCCTAACAGCCTAACAATGAAAGCAGTTTCTATGTGAACACCAATTCTTACTTGCTTGGGAACTCAGAGTCACCTTCACTAGAGCCCAGCAGTCTCAAATTCAAGAACAGAGATTTGTTTTGTCTTGTTTTCCCGGCTTCAGTAAAATACAAATTTGGCAGAAATAATAAGATCCAAATGCTCATAAGCAAATGACAGCTTAAACAAAGACAGTTGGGCAGTATTTTTTTCTGTGTTTTCAGTTGCCTCCGTTTCAAGCTTTGTCATTGACTTTATCAGCACATGTTCTCTTTTGGCTAAGATTTTGGGTAGACATGCCAAGAAAAATAATTTAGAATTTTGCAGTCTAAGCATTTCACAGCCCTCTGTTACCTGCACTATTTTTCAAGTATTTTCTAATGTCCCTCTTTGCTGAATAGGGAACCTGAATTCTGCACTCATACTGAATATTTTCTTTTTTAATACTTTGAGCAAAGGCATTTTTAACATTCATATAGACTAAAGAGAGAGAAAGAATAGCAAGAACACCTGATAAAAAGCTGTGACTTGTAAGGCAAAATTTTATTTCTGGCACTGGGGTTTGACCAGAATACCCTTTATCCATAACTCTGTAAAATCTGTGAATTCTGCAATAATGCAATGAATTGAAAAGTTCTAGTGAGTTCAGCAGGCCAGGTCCTTGAAACATGTAAGTTTTGGGGGAAGGATGATACAACAGAGGGCAACACCGTCACCCAGAAATCCTTGTGTGCAGATGAACATAATCATTGTGAGTGATGAGGGCGTACATTGCATGGTGACACGAGCTGGGACTCACCCCCACTTTTAGCTGTCTCAAAGTTAAGTGTCCAATTTAAGCTATTCCCTTAGACTGTCCATAGTTAATGGAGAAATACAGCTAAGACAAATCACTTTCTGTAGATATCCCTCTTAAACACCCATCATAAAATGAGTTTAATTGTTCTCCAGAGGCACCAATCCTCCATAGCTGGCTATAGAAGGAGCCCAGTTGTCTAGCTCAGTCTGAAGATGTGATCTCTCCTGGCATGCTATTTTTATAATTCAGTTGGATGAATAGCTATCAAATCAAAAGAAATCATTGTTTACAGATGTGGAAAAAAGAAACAAAAAAAAAGGACTCTTCTGTAATTCTGTAATTTAGGTCTGATTATGAGTTTGTTAGTTGCTTTCTCCTTGTTTCCCCTTCTCTTCCAATGATAAAACTGTTTTAAGGAAATTAAAATGTAGCATGAATACGTATTGAGAATGATCCTGTGTGAACTCCAAAAACAGATTTTTGCATTTTCCTTCTCCTGTATTGTTGCATTACTTATCTTGTGTTGTCTTCATGCTGCTCTGCACAAATCAAAGAAACATCTTTAACAATTAGCCAGAAAACCTGTTTTCCTATCAATCTGTCTGGTTTCTTGCCTTGCCAGGAGGAGAATGCAAATTTCTTTGAGCACAGAAATGCAAAAGTGTGTTTTAGAACTCTACTGCAGGTTATATTTCTCTTCAACATAATGGGCAGATAAAGTTCCTTTCCTTGTCCAGAATCATTAATTTTTTTTTTCATTAAAATCTGTCTTTAAAATCAATGATCTTTCAAAGTAATCACAGGAGATGAGATGTAGCTTTAAATTATTCTTGATGCCAGAGTTAGGAACCCAGGCTTCCTCCTTTGAGAAAAACTGAAAAAGACTCACACTGACTTACAGGGACACTGTTACCTGACCTCCTAATTTAACAAATTGTAGAGATTGGGCACAAATTTCTTTTTGAAAAGGATTTTGAAAATCAACTACTATTCCTTTACCATTCTCCTGCTGTGGATTTTACAATCAGACGAGAAAAAATATAGTGAATGTTAATTCTATCATATTTTTTGAAGTTTCAAATAGTAATATGCGTTAAACTGAAGTGACTCATGTTTGTTGTAAAAGGATTGAATTGATCTTCATTTCTGAAATGACAGAAGATATCCCTGCCCACCTTTCAGATGTCTCAAGGGAGACTAAGCTGGCTAAATATAAATTACTGAGTTTGTGTGGACTCCCTCCAAAGAAGATTTAGTAATATAAGGAAAAGAGAGAAAATACTCCTGGACCTGAACCATTTCAAGTCTAGCAGCAATAGGTCCATCCTAAGGATGTTCTCACACTCTTCACTTTTCTTAATTTTCCTCTTTCTGGAATGCTGTCTTTGCTAATTGTGTGAGATACATATATAAATTCTGACATCTCAGAGAAATTCATACACCGTTTGTTTGTGTGTACATTAACTGCTTCTACTTAACTGTACAGACTTGGTGCTGAAGGGAAATTAGTGAGGAAAATATTGCATCCCATCTTTAGTTCAGAAGAAGCCACAGGCACTGTAAGGACCTGGAAGGGCAGGACCTCAGGTCTCATCCAGTGTTCTGCTGACTTGAGGAGCTCATAGGTTGTTTTAAGCCTGATGTTTTTTTGTATTTTGGTCAGGTGGCTATTACCCAGGCTGTTTTATTTTAGGTTTCAGCATGCAATATGAAATATAAAGCTAAGAAATCTCTGTAGTCATTGAGCAGAAAATTATATTCTTTGTACTAATGGTCTGGGGAATGTTATTGTACAACATTCAAATTTTAGATGGACATAAATGGAAAAAAAAAGTTGACTATGTGTGAGAAAATGTGTAAAAATATGTTTGCATCAAGTGGATCCAAGAAGATCAGAGTCAAGGAAACAGTGTTCATCAACTACATGCTCCTTACAGTGGAAGATTTGGGATGTGGAAGAGCCATTGTCAGCTTTCTCCTCCTTTCCAGAACTTCTTCTCAGGGAAAACTGATGCTGTGGACTTCAGAACCCATAAGAACAAAGGAAAGTTAAGCATTAGACCAGAAAAAGCAGAGCTGTATAAAATCCAGATTAAAACTTTTATTTAAAAAATCCCAACCAACCAACCAGCCAGCCAAACACGCAAACAAATAAACAAAACCCCGCGCTAAACAATTATCATAAACCTCCAAAATACTTTCAAGTCCCTCTGAGGAAATCCACTTAAAAAAAGATATTACTTGGGAAATGTAGAGCACAGGCTATAATTCACAAGCTTTATGCCTCTATGCATCTTCATGAACCGGCCACATCAGTAATGTCACTTTCATGGAGTCACATCTCGGTTGGTTGTGTTCCATTCTGTCTCCACGGTGCCACAGAATGACAAGAGTTAAAGATACACAATGGTAAATATGCATAGTCAAAAACCTAAAAGGTAAAGTGGAGTCCCAGTATATACAAATTTCTCTGAGGTGCTACAGCTACAATTTCATTTTTGTTTTCTTTGTTGCTTATTTGTTTTTAATACTATCTAAAACTGAAAATTCCATTTTCTTTAGGTATTTCCTCTATCCACAATACCCTATAAGCTTCTTGTATTCATCAACATCCTACCACATCCAGTTTTCTGAAAACAATGTGATTTCTTCTGTTTCTTCTTATAGAATTTTTCACTAGTTGGACAGACCTCTCTGTAATTAAATATATGTTGGATGATGTTCAGTCTACAAATTTCTGTGACCAGCTTAATGCCATTAATTGTAAATCAGTCCCTTTGGAATAATCTAAATAGAACTTTTCCTTTTCTATTGTTTACTTTTTTTTAATGTCTCACAAACAAACCCTATCTTCTGAAACCTGTCATTTGGTTAATCTATATTTATTTTTTGAGCTACACAGAAGAAGGCCTTGTGGATCCAGGGCTGATCATCTGAGGGTTATCCTCTATTTGTTCTTTTTAGTGGGTAGCAGTGCAGAAATGCATTCCAGATTTGATCAAAGGCTTCTAGTATCTTACTCTGTTCAAAGGCTGCTCATTCATATTTTACAGTTTCAAGAACAGCATTGACCCAACAATCAATATGAGATGTTAAGATGATTTTTTTTTCTTCTGTCCTTACCTATAGTCGCTTGAAAGGAGCATTTACTTATGAGCTGTCACCAAGGTAGCTCAATTTTTTTTTTTATAATTAGGCCAGCAGTTATGATGATTCAATCCTAATGCAAATTTTGTTAAAAGTTTTTGTTACTGTAGACTGTGAAAGATGAGTTTAGGCACAAGCCAGTCGTGTGAAGTATGTCAAAGAATGACAAAAGCACTTGCAATACCCAAGAACTGGTGAAATAAATGCAGAGGTAAAAACTCAAGTACAAATTTCAGGAACATTTCAGTAATATTCAAGGTATCCCACAGCATTTAAACCTCTGAACTATTTACCTTCTCTCATCATACACATTTGAGCTTTGTTATAATAGAATAATAGTTGTTTTTTCACACCCAGGAAATTTCTCCATCTCACAGAGCCGCAAGTAAATAGTAGCAGAGAGCATTTTCAATCATAATAACAATAATAATAATAGTAATAAAACATGTAATTTGTCCATCAAATTGGTAAATGCTTTTTCTTGTTCATTTTTGTCTTTGCTTTCCCCAGAGAAACCTTAAATTTTTGGGTTAGAGATCAACTCTCCTATTTCTTGTGATGAGTGTAGAGGGAAGAAATTTTATATTCACAGAACTCTGAGTGCCTCAGGATATTTTTAGGGAATACAGAAATTATATGTTGAAGGTTCTAATTTTCAAGATTTTTGAGTGGGGACCTTCCCTTTGCTTTTCACCTGCATCTAAGGTGAATGATGCAGTCCCTGCATTCAACCTCTGTGTAAAAGTAATGAAATATTTACTGGGCCAGATTGAATACACAACTGTATTCTCATAGCCTTGGGGCTAGAGCACTCACAGAAAGGGAAGCAGATACCTTTTGCCAGGACGAGCCAGGTACAGGAATTTGAAACCAGGTTTCTCACACCTTCCCTTCTGAGTGTCCTTACACTTCTCTTTTTGTCTCCCCCTCCTTCAAATATAAAACTCAGGAACCCTACAGGGACTATTTTAATATTTTTGATTCTTTAAATACTCAGCCAAAACATGCACATTTGAACTGAAATAGTGTTCAGTTGTATGGTACGAAATAGGCATATTTTATGAACGACAAATAAATCCTTGAGACATTCTTTGCTTTTTTCCTGTTCCCAAACCTGTGCTTTACTGATATCTTCCTGAAGAGAGTCGTAAGGTTGGTGAAATACCTAGTGGGTAGTGCCATGGGACACCTTATGAGGAAAAATATATCTGCATGTATGTCTAGAGAGTTAATGCTAATAAATGTTTACTAGCACATAAAAATAAAATAACTTTGATCAGTAAGATAGTTGGGGATTTTTGGTTCACTTTCCTTGAGTTTTTGATTCATTTTTTTAGCTGTGGTTTGGTTTATTTTTTTTTGTTTTGAGGCAAAGTTGTACACATGTGAATCACTTTACTGTTGAAGCTGGGGATAATGTTCAGTGTCTGACTGGTAGAGACTCATGTGTTGAGATCATTTTTAATGGTGATAGCATGGGGGGGGGAAAAAGGAGGAAAAGCGGCTTTATTTTACAAAATGCTTTTGGAATACAGCTTTTATAATGCATCAGTGCTGCTGCCATCTACCGAAGAAAACAGGATATTCCAGCTCAGGAGCACCAGTAATCCAGCAAGCAGAGTTCCTCTGCATTTGTTTGCTAGAACGACGAATCTTATCTCAGATGCAGCATGTGTGAAGTTAACCGAGTGTGCACAAGTAGCCACTCACTCCTGCAAAGCCAGCACAGCCAGCACTTCCTTGCAGATTCTGCTATGCTGTCACCAAGCAAAGCTCAACAGGTGATAGCCTCGTCATCTGCCTCTGGGAGAATCTGAAATTACAGAAGTTTATTGCATTTCATTTATCATGTCGTGCTTGTTAACATGCTGTTTTATAGGCACATTGCTCTGCAGTGTAACAATTTCAGTGTGCAAACTCTATGTTTTTAGTTTAATTTGCAGCAGATATGATATAAAGATAAACGAGATAGTGTTTTTTACCCACCAAATGGAATTGTCCCCAGCAGTTTGCTAGCCATCAATCACAACAGGGATGGAAGACCTTCTGCAATGCACATTAAGAACACCTCATTTGCAAAGGCAAAAATGAAGTAAAGGGAAATCACTATATATAATCTCACGCATGTCTCTATATAACAGATTACAACTATACAGAGATTTCGTACCCCAGAAAATTACTATGGAGACAAAACCAGACTAGATGAACAGCATGCATGTTTGCACCAAATCTCCTAAAAGTGTACATTTGCTTAATTGTGATTTACAGACATGGTTTGAAAAAGGCCAAGACTGATTTGTAGCTAAATTTTGACAGTAGCATGAGGCCCTTAATTAGCTTCCTTTTCTCAGGTTAATGATAAAGTTCCCTCTAGCAATAATAACAGAAATACAATTTTAGATAGCTACCTACAGCAACTATCCTTTTCTTTCAGGTGTTTGACTGCAGTCTCTAAAATTTCCATAAATGAATATTTCTATGAGAACATCAGAACATGGCTTTGTTCTGAAGAAGACAGTCAGAAATCTTGATACAAGCCAGGAGAACTGTGTCCATAAGTGTGCCATGTCTCTCTTTGCCAACAGGTCACTTTTCACCTGTGAAAAGCTTTTAGCTTTTTCACCCATATGAAAGGCTGTGTTTTCTCAGACTGTCTGTTGTAGAAGCATTGAATCATAGAAAAGTTTGGGCTGGCAGGGATCTTAAAATGTCATCCACCCTGCAGTAGGCCAGACCAGCTTCAGCTAGACCAGGGCATTCAGAGCAACCTTGAATGTTTCCAGGGATGGGGATCCATCATCTTTCTGGGTAATCTGTTCCAGCAACTCACCATCCTCACCATAAAAATCTTCTTATATCTGATCTGAATTTACCCTCTTTTATTTTAAAATCTTTAACCCTTGCCCTAATGCAATAGGCCATACTAAAAATTTGTCCCCATTCTGCTTATAAGCCTCCTTTCAGTACTGAAGGGCAGTTGTAAGGTTTCCCCAAAGCCTTCTCTTCTCCAGACTGGACAAGGATAACTGTCTCAGCCTTTCCTCATAGAAGAGGTGCTGCAGCCCTTCAATCATTTCAGGGGCCTCCTCTGGGCTGGCTCCAGCAGGTCCCTGTCCCTCCCGTGCTGGGAGCCCAGGGCTGGCTGCAGTGCTCCAGGTGGGGCAGAATCCCCTCCCTGCCCTGCTGCCCACGGGGCTCTGGGTGCAGCCCAGGACACGTTTGGCTCTCTGGGCTGTGAGTGCCATGGCTGGGCCATGTGCAGCCTCTCACCCACAGCACTCCCAAGCCCTTCTGGGCAGGGCTGCTGCTCATGCCCCAGCCTCGATTCATGCACTGACTCCAGTGTTTGATCTTGATAAACCTCATGAGATCCCCATGGGCAACTTTTCCAGCTTGTCCAGGTGCCCCTGGATCACATCCCAGACTTCAGGTGTGTCAACAGCACTGTTCAGCTTGGTTCATCTGCAAACTTACTGAGTGTGCTCTCAATTCGTTTGTCTAGGACGTGAATGAAGACAATAAACACTGCTGCTCCTAACAGCCCAAAGGACCACCTCTTTTCATAGACCTCCATCCAGACATTGAGCACTTCCCCGTGAACATGACTATCCAAAAAAATGCTCATCCAACCAACTCTCCATCCAACAAATCCTTGTCTTTCTGGTTAAGAGATAGGGAGGTTGTGCTGCTCCGTGTCCCAAAGGCGTCACAGCATTCCATAAGGATTGCTGCTGCCTCCCTTCCATCTCCCACTGATGCAGCCACCCCATCGTGGGGGACAACAAGGTCACTCCCTCCTGTCTCAGATGAGCTCTTCAGAGAAATCTGTGTCCTGTAGCAAACAGACAAGGATCACATGGTCCTAAGGTAATGTCAGCCATACTTTGATTTTCTACCTTTTGCTCACATCATGTTTCAATGCAAGAATTACTTTAGTTCTACGCAGAACTTTTCAATGCATTGAAAGATGTTTTTACAACATGAACAGAAACAGTAAAGCTCATTCTTTTTCAGTTAATGGACCATAATATATATTCAGTTTAATTTATTGATAGACTTTGGATAAGAATGAATATAACTTTTTAATAGGATGTGCTCTGTAATTATTTTTTAAGTTAGATGTTATATAAAGATAAATCCTTATAGCATAACTGCATTGTGTTAGATAACACATTTTATTTTCAGGTTAAATGTTTAACCTTTTAAGAATTTACAATAAATAGTGGTTAAATATTTTTAATGCATTTAATACTGTTATTCTTGTTGGTTTTATTATTGTTATTGTAATTACTATAACTATTATTATGACAGTCAGAAATATTTTCTTTCCTTTCTTATGAGTATTCTACACCTTGACTTTTCTCCCTTTAAATAGGAAATAAGGAATATAATGACTAAATTAAAATTATAATTAACTCACATCAATCAGTGTGTTTATTCTGCATTTCTATCCTTTCTCTAACTTAAATTCTTCAATGAGGGAAAATCCTAAAAAATATTTTTTTAAAACAGAAAGCCTCTTCTCTTTATAGTAATTAGAAAGCAGTTTTCCAAAAAGTTTACACATCAAAGATTAAAGGGAGAACAAAGAAACATAAAAAACCAAAGAAACAGAAGTATTTTTTAATGGAGTATGAGTAAGTGGGACAAGAGAATTTACAAAGAGAATGTATTTTGGTTTAAAAAAGGTGTTGAGAAGATAATTCAGAAAAGTATGAAAAAAGCTGTGAAGCTTAAAGTAGAAGAACTTACAGTTTAAAAAGAATAAACTGTCCTTCAGTGATTTTTGTTTGTAAATTCATGGTCCAAAGTTGAAAAGACAAAAAAAATACAGTAAAGACTTACTAGGAATTAATAAGGAATAAGGAAAAAAATAAAAGAAGAAGGAAAGATTAAATTAAAAAAAAATAGCTAAGCATAGATATGTGGTCATCAACAACAGCATCTACCTTTTCTTACAGTTTTTATCACCCTGTATCTGCACACATACACATAAATATGTCAAAAAGAGCTTCTTATGCAACCAGCAAGAAAAGAGAATGTTGCCAAAGATTCAGAGCAGAACTAGATCTCAGAAGGATCTGTGGTTATTATGTTTCATCTGAAATACATACAAACACGTGGGTGACAAACTCTAAAGTGCTAGAAAGCAGCTAAATGTTATACTCTACTTTTCACTGTGTTTTATTCAGTGAAATCAATGGAGAGGGAGAAATTTTTCAAGCAGATAACACAGAAAAGGGGTGTCTCACCAGAACCCTTCAAAGACCATTGATAATTTGCATGTGCTCTCTGATGCACCAATTTTCATTTCCAGATGCTCATTTTAAAATTCAGGCAGGAAAAAGAAAAATGTCCTTAAAACACAGCTTCAGTAAGCTACATGAAATAAAGTAAGTTCTGTCTAAGTGTCCACATACATACCCTGAAAACGAAAACACACAAACCAAAATCAGGAAGGAAAAAAAAAACAAAAACAACCGTAAACAAAATCCAAAATGAAACCACTAAAGCTGACACAATATAGGAAAGGTTCTCCGCTTGCTTAATTTGACCATTTCAATGGAGCATGTTGTGTTTATGTTCTGGCTGTTTATGTGAGGAACTAATGGAGCTGTTTTTCCCGTTAAGGGGCCAGAGGGATTTGGGGAGCCATTGCGAGGTTAGCGCTCGGGCTAGTGGTCTGTTCAGCCAGAGGAGCTGCTGGGAGATGCCCACGAGTCGTGCTGTGCAGCAAGGCTCTGCCCAACTGCGTTTCTGGAGGGACATGTGCGTTTTATCTATGCAACAGCTGTTCCATTACCTCCCTCAAAATGACTTCGTAAAGCAAAGAACCTTTTCCCAATTTATTTTAGTTGCTCTCACTGAACAGCTTATCTGGGGTTTGCTCCAAAGCCCGTGGAATTCAATGGAGAGACTTTTCATTAACTTTTTAGAGCAGGCATCAGATTCATTAGTGAAAAAGTCTGTGGATTATTTCTTGTTTCCTCTGACAAAAGTCCTTATTTTCTTCAACACTGGGCATATTATATCCCCTATTTTAGATAAAATTAAACATCAAAGGGGAAATTTCAAAGGTTCAGAGTTTTAGCTCTGTTCATGTATATGTTGTGGTTCTTATCCTAAGTTTAGCCCAATACTTTTGTGTGCTGAATGAGGTTAAAAATCCTGAAGCAGTACTTAACTTTATAGGTCTTTTTTCTAACTGTGTACATGTTTACAGATTCCACCTGAGATTAGTTAAAGGCATGAGAGAAACAAAATTGAGGCTTGAAATGGATCAGGAAGAAGATAATTTGGATGTAATTTCCTTTTGTTTTTTTTTTTTTTATCTAAATCAGTGTGTGTAGTAAAAAGTTATTTTAAATGAATTCAAAGATTTTAATTAGATGAAAATACTTCATTCTGTTAGTTCTGCAACAAAATGTATATCTTCTCCATTTCATGAAAGACCTTCCTTAATAAATCAGCTTATGACTCCAATTTGATTTTTGGAACAGAAATAAATTTAAATAATAATAATTTAAAAATCATGAAATAACAGACCTAATTGCCACCTCAATTACTAATATAAATTATCTTTTTTTCTTTATGACTGCAGTGGGTGACTGTTGAAAAGGTCAGGATTTGAAGTGAAATTACAGGCTGTGGCTGTTGCTCACACTACTTACTTCATGCTATCAGACCAGCCAGATGTCAAGATGCTTAAAAATCCTTTGAAGAGTCAATTTCCAGTGGCTGGAAGACCAGGTTTATTGTTTGTTTTATTGGTAAGGAAGAGGAATGCTAAACAGTTGCTACTTAGACTGTTTGGGAGCAAACAAACAAAAGACAACAAAAAAACCTAAACCAAACCAAAAAACACTACCGCCACCACCGCCAGCAACAAAACCCAATCAGCTCTGGCTAATGTAGGGCATTCCCACCTTGCCTTTTTGAGGTCCATGCAGAAAAAATATGGCTTGTGCTCCATAAGCAGTGTATTCATGGAATTGTTGAGTTAAACCTAAATGACCACGTGTACATTAGGCTTTAAGCAGGCTTTCTATCTTGCACTGGAATATAAAACCTGAAAAAGAAAATACATTTTACAAAGAAGTGGGGCACATCTTGAGGTCATTAATTTATTAGGGTTTTTTTTTTGTTGTTTTCTGTTTTGGTTTGTTTTTTTTTTTTGGTTTGGATTTTTTTTTCCTTTTTTTTTTGGTTTTTTGTGGTTTTTTTGGTTTGTTTGTTTTTTTTGTTTGTTTGTTTGACTTGAGAATTAGTACCAAAAAAACCAAGTAAGAGCATCATGAGTCTTCCTGAAAGCAGATCGGGAGTGGCTTCTGTCCATGTAATAACCGTGTTCCTACTGGGGTGACGGCACTGCCTGGAAGGGCTAGAAGTGGGGACCCCGCTCTTCTGTGTGCCCCACACACCCATGAAAAACCACAGGTTTACAGCTTCTAAGCCATCTAATTACTACTCATTTCCTCAGAAGTTAGGAATGTGAGACTTACCGAACTGGATAAATGCAATGAAAGAGGAAAATGGAGATTCTACTGACACCTTCATAGGGCAAATCATTGACTAGAGCAATAGAATATCCTCAGCTGAAAGGGACCCACAATGATCATCAAGCCCAACCTCATCATTTTCCATTTCTTAGTCCTCTCCTATGAGAAGACTGAAAACCCCAATAGACTGAAATATTAGGGGTCTTGATGAGGAAGAGAGAGGAATAACTGAATTATTGTGTGTATAAGTTGAGAGAGTGAAATAATTTCAGTTATTTTTCTCAAAATTTGTCTTTAAAAATAAGATAATATATCACATAGATTAAATACCTTATCACCTATTTTCTTTGTGAGCAGATATTCCCTTGGAACATGGTGAGGGAGGATGGGGGAAAGGAAGAGGAAATAGAGAGAGGTAATGAACCAGAGGGACAGATCCAAAAAGTTACTCCTGAGGCCCCAGAGTTAGTTTGGATGGTTTCAAGAGAGGCACACAAAACAAAACTGGGAAGATGTAATGGTCATTCAGAGCCAACTTCCAAAACCAATTCACACCCTTCACAGCAAAAACAAGAGAAGCTGCTGAATAACCCCTTGCCTGAGCTATCCCTGATTTCCCAGGTATGATACAGATGTGCAAGAGGCTTCTGATGTGCACTATACTGCAGGACTTAGGCTGAAGCCATCAGCCTGGTCCTGATCCCATCTCAAGCCTGTTTAAATAAAAAGGGAGGTTTTAAGGTTTTTTTTTTTTACTTTAATAACTTTGATTGCCCCATGTCTTCAATTGATGCTGATGTCACTGAAACAGAGGTCCACTGCTTTAAACAAAGCAAGAATCAGATGCCCTGAGAATCAGTGCAGAAGTCTGCAAATAGGGCTCATTCTGTGATATTCCCATGCCCCTCCAAAGTGAACTTGTAGACAAGAGTTTTGACCACTGCACAGTCTGGGCAAGCAAAAATGCTTCTTCAAGTTTTAAATTAACTTCTGATTGGGTGGTTTCCTTGGTGGGAAGAAAAACTATTTGAATTTGCAGTTTAATGTTGTTAATGATATGTGAAGAAAATAGAAAAATCTTTTAATTTCCCCTTTCCTAAATTCTGACATAAATATATTCTTTGAATTGTGTAGCTCATATGTATTTTTCATATGCCTGTTACATTGCTAAAAAAAGGATATTAGCAAAGGTATAGACTGATATTTTAGCTCAATATAAGGCTTTGCTATATATTTATAATTTATTCAACTGTTGTCACCCCTTTTATCTATTAGGCATGCAGGTTTAAAGCAAAAAAAAAAGTGATTGTTTTGTTTTGCTTACTTAGTCAGGCTTTATCAGAACAGGTAATCCAGTTGTGGGACTTACTACCACAAAGCATAGCCAAAATTACAAATGAATTAAATTTCTTTCAGGTAAAATCATTTGCAGAACCTAGGAAAGGTCCCTTAAAAATGTAAAGGAAAATAATATAGATTCAAAATTTGGCTCTGGAAATTGTAAGGATTTTTTTTCCCTGCTGTCTGTACCTGAGGAGAGATAGCAAAGGGAGATATTATTGTTCATTGTCTTGTTCTTCTCATCTATCCAGGCCTGGGACTGCCACTGAGGGAGACGAGACACTGAAACAACTGAACCTGTATGTGACCTGTTTACCTATTTTTATATTATGTCTTTACAATGGAAGTGTGGAAGTATCATTATTCCTGCTTTACAGGAGAGAAAGACCAAACGTAGAAAATGATTCGCCCAAGGCCATACAATGCATCATCTGTGTCAGATGGACAGGTCAATTTGGTCCACATTATATTCCACGGACAACTCTTTGCACAACCTGGCTTTGCTCTCAGGATTCAGTCTGGAGCAAATTTCACCGCTTTAGAGAGGAAGTTCAGGTGTAGGAAAAACACCCAAGCCCTGTTTCAGTCAGTGACAAGGACAGGAGCACAGAAAGACCACTTGACTTGGTCAGGGCAATCAGGTTTGAAGCAGTCTTAAAAATCCAAACCCATAAGTATCCCATGCAGGACTAAACTAAGACACTGATTTTAGAGATTTAAACACAAAGTTTGGAGTTCAAACTGTGGACGAACAAGATGAATACTGTAAGACTTTGCAGCCTCCGTTTCCTGAATCTGAGTGACTAAAACCTTGGTGAAGTTAAGATCAAGATTAAATTCTGAATTTCAAAAAACCTTATTTCTTTTTTTTTATTAATTAGAGATACTGAATTTGAATAAAAAAGAAATAAATTAATTAATATACTTATCATATAATTGTAACATAATTGTAACTAAAAATAAAATACTCAAAAAATAAATACATTATCAATGTCCAATAGTTAATTTCTATTTTTTTTTACTTTTTTTTTTTTTATATATTTAAGAGATTAATTTTCAAGATTTTTTTGGAGGGTTGATTATTGTTTAGAAAGAGTTGAATCCAAAGGAGTAATTGCAGCAAGAAACAATTTGTGTACATGCATTAAAATGCATATGTGAAATCTATAGTCTCCTTCAACTTTCTTCTTCACATAACTTTATGACTTTTACTTTATAAGAAATAGAGGACATTATGAGGGATATCTCAATATCATTTTTTAATATGCTTCATACAATTCAAACTTTTTTTAATACAAACTAAAATTAAGTAGTCAAAGGTGAATTATTTAACTTTTTAATGAAAGAAAATAAAAATCTTGTGGGTTTGTTTGCTCTTGAATGCATTTCTTTACTGTTCCTGAGAAAATATTTTATGTATTTCTGAAAGATTTTGAAAAGAGAGAAGGTTATTTTGCCTCACTTGTATGCATCCTTTCTAATATCCTAGTCCCAACAAAGAACTCAACCATCAATGCACTTCGCAGTTCTAAATTATTTATTACCTTCTAAAAGCAACAACAGCAAAGAGAAACAATAACAATAAAAGGATAAAAAAAAACCCAAAACAAAAACCACTGGAAATTTACACTGAAAAAAATGCCCAAACCCCCCCAAAATAACAATGATGGCATCTAAGATAGGAATGTAATCTTGCTGCAAAAGTTTGAACCGTGAAATTGAAAAAAGCAAATCAAAAAACAAAGAAGTGAAATTGTGGGTATCTTCTCCTGAACTGGCTAAGAGCTTCAGTGTTGAAAATTGTGCTGCCCTGCATTTGCTTGTTTCAGATAATGAAACATGGTTTTAAGTTCATCTCTTTTTAGGCGCTGAAAAAAAAAAAAAAGTTGAGGTAGAAAACATGTGCTATGCAGTGTTGACAATGTTGAAGAGTTTCTGCTAATTAAGGGTGTGTGTGAAAGGGTGGACGGTCAAATGAATTACATTTTCCATGTTGCATATCTCTACATTAATAGCTAGCTGCTGTGTCTGTGTTTATGAATTCAGCCAAAGATCATTATTGAACAGTCCTGGAGCATAAAATTTCCACCTGTCCTGCCAGAAGGAAATATCTTTCTATTTTATGCTGTTCAATTGAACTGACTGTTCAGGAGAAGAAATTCCCCCAAACCAAGAGAAACAGAATGTAGCTGCTTCCAGAAGGACTGTGTGTCTCCTCAAATATCAAAACAGTTGTTTCCATAATATTAACATTTTGGGGAAGATATAAACCCACAAAAGTCAGGAAATTTGGCATAAAACCTGCCATTCACTCTGTAACTCATTTCTGTATGTCAAAAAGAGGACATGATGTTATTTGCCATATGTGTAGCTATATCACAGCCTGGTGAGGTGAGGTTAGACTTGCACTGGGAAACTCCTTAATTCTGTGGATTTAAATCAGACCTATAATGCTGGCATAACAGTGAGCAGTGTCCTCGATGTACAATTTGGTTTGATGTGAGAATCTTTATCTGTGAGTTGTTGCTATGGGAAGCTGTTGCTAACTTCTACTGAGAGAGTAAAAAGGATTCTGTTTGCATATTTAAAAATATACACAGATGGAATATGTACGTACACAAGCACACACAAATACATATGCATTGACATAGACCTCTATGTCTATTTTTATATTTCACTTATATAAATTGTCCATAAGAAGAAATCATACTTGACTGGGTTATTGATGCATCTTATAAACCAGAAAGAAAAAAAAGTGTTGTTTTGTTTTTTTTTTTTTCCCCATTCAAAGACTGGGCAGTGCATTGTCTAGATGGGAGCCCATTAAGAGTGGACTGTAATTGAGGCAGTAAAATACTCTCTTTACTCTCTTTTTTCCCCTTTTCAGCCACAGGAAAGGCTTCACAAAATACTCAGCATATTGGCTGCTGAGGGCTTTTCACAATCAAGTTCCATCTGCTCAGTATTGTGCAAGACGAAATATACATATATAGTCCAGGCCTTGGAGAGTGTATAATATGATCTGATCCAGGTAGGTGCTTCACTGACTGTCCCTTTGACTCAGGCAGTGACCAGATCTGGGCATAGAAATGCAGTATTTGCATTAATTTCCTGGCATATGTTACGATAAGGATTCAGAAACTCTTGAGCACACCACTACTTATTTTTTCTTTTACTGATTTCTGGACCAGACAAACCTCTCTTAGTGCTAGAGGAGCAGTCAGTATATAACAGATAAATACTTCTAAAGAGCACCATATAAATATATGAGCAGCTAATTGCAATTGAAATTGGTAGAAACTAGGATTTTGTGCAGCTTTAGGGCTTAAGACTTGTTTTTAATTTAAATCTCATGTTGAAATAAATGCATATAAACATGTATTTCATAAAACCTTTTGCTTCCATTATGTTGGAATTGAAACTGAAGCTCTTTGTTCTCTTTTATATGTGTTCAGAGAAGGGTCTAATGACTTTATTTTTTATTATTTTAATTTGGGTAGAAATATCCCAGCCACCCTTCAGCTGAAGGGACGCAGATGTACTTCAGGTGGAATGTTTTATTCTGTTGATACAATTTCCATGCTATTTTTAACCTATTTGTGGAAAAATATATGACCAGCACTGTCTTGCGAAACACAGTGAAGAAAATCCTACAACTTGGTTTTCACTGTGTTTTCTAGAAATGGTGAGAGTTGCAGTGTTAGCTTTGTGGATACCATAGTGCACGATGCCTGGTAACTCTGGTGTCATTAAACAACACTTGCATTAAGACTCACTGTATGATTTTACTGCCTGTCATAAATATGAGCATTATGAAATAGAAATCTAATGTCATAAACTTTTTTCCCACTGAAAATAAACTGTTAAAGACTGGTTGTCTTCATTACTCTACAAATAAAAAGACAGACTTTTCCAACACACCTGCTGACAGCATGCACTGAAAACCAGATTACTTTACAGCAAATAAATATGTAAAATATATAAAAGCAAAAATGTCTTTCCAGAAGGGCTACTATCCTTCCAAATTTCAGCACAAGACAAAATAACAACTTGTAAGAGTGCAAAAAAGGCATCTTGAGTTGAGTTTTCACAGATCATTGAAAGGTTGAGGTTGGCAGGTGTCTCTGGAGGTCATCTGGTCCAACCCTACTGACATCTAGAGCTGTTTACATGCCAGGGCCACATCCTAACACAAGCTGTGGACTTTTTTTCTGCAATGCACTAATTTCCTCCAATGAAATTAGTGCCAGTAGCATAAACCTTTTGTTGGATATCCCCGGGTTCTTGTCTAAATGTGGAAAACAAGGAAATTTCCAGTGATGTGTGCAAAATTCTGACATTATGCATAATTTATGTAGCCAAACTCCGAAGCAACCTCAGACTGCAGCCAGTATTGTCTGTCACTCTTCTCTAATCTTAGCTAATCTATTAAAGTATTTATTAGCACTGTAACTAAGGGATACTGGGGAATGGAGGGAGCTAAACTCTAAGTGATATGCTTCCTTAACTAATTTAAGGATGTATATGGGGTTTTTAATGAAGTAGAATTTTTGTGCTGATTCTTTGCACAGTGCTGTACCTGTTCAGTTGGCAATATGTGGCTATGCCACTGCCTACATCAAGCATCATAGATTTGTTCATTGTTTCTCTACTGTCTTTCTCCTCCCTATTCCCAGAAGAAAATTAATAATAGAAATTTCAGCAATGTTTCCAAATAACCATGACAAACTTTCTCCTTTGTTAATTAAGCTAAGTGAAAAGAGATACTTTAAGAGTAAAGGAGAATATTTCCCACCCTTTTTCTTTTTCATCACTCTTAACCTTGTACTACCAAGAAGCTGATCAGAAAGTAAAGTATATTCTTACTAAGACTCTAACATAAAATACTGACTTGGGTTTCTTTTTCATCTTCCCTTCACACCCTCCTTCCTTTCCCCAGACCTCAATGATGAAAAGATATGTTTGTTTCCAGTGTTGTCTAAAAATGGGCTGGAATCATGGGGATAAAAATTTTGTTAAGAATGCAACAGCCTTTGACCAAATATTTAATGAAAAAAATGTGTCTGTGTAAGCAGAGTGTTTTGCAGATAGCTACACAGCTGGACATATAGACAGCTGTTTTTTCTTTTTCATTTAATAGATCAATGAAAACATTATTTCAATTGAGGTCTTGAACTTCAGATAACGATAATTGGAGTAGATTAATTACATTTAATGAGACTATGTCAGTTTATGCTAGCTGAGGATCAGCTGCACATTTTCTTCCATTTAAAAGAACTGGACTAATTTTGTGCTTAAAAGATAAGTAGGTTTTTTTGAAATTTGTTACTGCAGAATGGAGAAATATGCTGCAAATGACAACTTAAAATGGAAGTGGTAAGGTGGACAAATCAGCAAAAGCAAATTTTGCAATGAGATAATTTCTTCTGAGAATGTTTTTAACCTTACTGATAACCTGTTTGATTGCTGGCTGTTTAAAAAGAACAATCCCACCATCATAGCTATTAGATTTTCATTGTACAGCCCAGTCTTGTAGTTTGTACTAGAGCATCATGTGAATATTTCCATTCTGCCAGTTCTCCTCACCATCATGGTTTCTCCTTGCAACAGTCTTCCATGGTCTGATGAATAAAATTCTTCCTGGACTGTGATAACAAAGTGGAAAGTCTTGCTCTAGAGTGACCCAATCAATTTATTTCCAAAATAGACAAAATAAAGAATACTTTTAGGTGATGTTTCCACCTCTCAGTATTAATGAGATATACAGATCTGTTTCTGAATCATTCTTATTGTCAGGAAATAATGTCATATCCAGACTGACATTTAGGAAAATGTGAAAGGTTATATTTAACTATAAATATATCTGATTTGACTGAAGCGTAATTCCATTTCAAGTACTTCTCAAGATTTCTTTTGGACTAGAACACCGAATTCTACCAAGGTTTCAGAAAGAAAACACAACACAAAAACCTTAAAACTTAACATGGACTAACGTGGTATAATGTAATGGAACACAACATGCTATAACACATAATAATGTAGGGCAAACCCTGTCTTTTCCATCAGGGAATGGTATTTTCCTGAGTTAAAAATTCTCTTCACTCCAAATGAAAGGAACATTTTATACCAACCATTATGAAGCAAGGACATAGAGTGAATAGCAGTGCTGCAGAATAGCTAACTTTAGCTCTAACAATGGCCTTTGAGCCATCTACTCAGGTACTTTTTGTGA
Organism: Emberiza elegans; assembly: GCA_024865655.1. Taxonomy (NCBI): domain Eukaryota; kingdom Metazoa; phylum Chordata; class Aves; order Passeriformes; family Fringillidae; genus Emberiza; species Emberiza elegans. The sequence continues at coordinate 1,300,333 of JALJVW010002490.1, read as the reverse complement.
CTCGATGTTATTAAAGTTTTTGTATCTGTCTCTTCTTAAAGTTTTGAAAGGCCCAGACACTCAGAGGCTTCCTGACAGAGGCCATGCAAGTACTTGTTTAAAGTTCAATAATCTTTAAAAAAATATAGAAATCACCAACACCTTAAAAAATATAATTTATATTTTGTTAGGGATACTAATCATAAGTAAGGATCAAGTGTTTCTTTTATCACCATTGCTGCTGTCCACAGCTAACATTCTCTATGGTCAAGTGTCATGAGTGCAATCCCTGAAGTTAAGAAACTCATTTCTTTCCACCTCCTTGCCCTTTGACAAGTTAGTAATTCAGGCTGGCCAGCACAATGGTTCTTGAATTTTCCAAGTGATTTCTAAATTTGGAAATGCCCATTTTGACTGTGTTCAGCAATGTCTATTTCTTCCTTAATTTCAGAAGGTCTGAGCAATAATTTGTAGAGAAATGGAATGTTGTGGATGCTCAGCATCCAAAGTACAGGTCAAAAGCTCAAGCTTGGTGAAAGACAACATTGTGGCCATTGCTTTCACTGCATACCATGTGGGTCAGCAATTAAATGCATATTGACATTTTTTAAGACAGTAGAATAAAAAATAAAAAATCCCATAACTATAACAACTAATAAGTACTAGATTGTGTGGAAATATATCCATGTCCAACAATATATTCCAGTTCTATTCATTTGGTAAAGATATGGGGCAAAAAGAATCCCATACAAAGAAATCCAGCAAAAGACTGGACCATAAGCAAAGTGAGAAATATATAATTCAATTTTGGGTGAAAGGACACAAGACAAATAACAAATGTCAGTTGGGATAACAATTTCAGTAATGATTTAATTCACAATTTAGCACCGTTTATAACACATAGCAGTTTTATGTTCTTGGGAGGTGGAGGTTGTAATTTTATATATACTCTCACATAAGAATATGGAGGTGGACAATAGAAGAGTTAGTGATATTCTGATCTAATGTCTAATTTTGCCAGGTATGTATGTAATATGTAACTTGTTGCATTGCTTCATTGCTACATTAACTTGTATAATTGTGGCTTTTGAACAAAATAAAGGGTTTTTTACTTCAAGCTTAAATTTTTCTTTACCTTATATTTGCATTTTCATTTACAATATGGAAATTTTAGTAAAATGTAGATTATCCAAGGGGTTAAGAAATTCTGCAATTACAAACAATGTCTTTCTTTTTATGCCAATATATCTCAAAGCCCTTTAAAACTCACAACTGCTTGGCAAATAATCTTTTTTACACTTTAGAAAACAAAGCTGGAACTCAGGGTCAGACCCCTTTCCTCCAAGAAACAATATGCTGCAGCTACACCGTTTCAGTGTTTCATTTTGTTACAGGTAATCACAGAACATGAGGTAGGACCATACCTAAAATATTTCTCAGCTGGCTGCGGGTGTTTATTCATTTGCTTCATAGTGTTAATTTCAAGCTGCAGAAGCCAGAGTCACTGGGATGTTTTACAGGACATCCCTGTTTGGCTGATAGGGTTCTTGGTCTAGCACTTTTGACACCTTTTTGATTGAATTTGGCACTGTTGTGGTAATGCTATAGGTTTGTAAATTTTTAGCCTATCTACTGTGCCCTACTTGGGTTATTTTATTGATTTCAACACCTGAGTTTTGAAGGGTTTTTTTTGTTGTTGTTGTTGTTGTTTTTGGGTTTTTTTTTTGTATTTTAGGATTAGAACAAATCATTTTATGAGGCAGAAACAGTATGGATTTATTTTTAAAGTATCTCATATGACTTGGACATGAGATGCTTTAAAAATGGACCTACACCAGAAGGAGACCCGGACAGAGAAGAACTTAATGAAGTTCTGCAAAGGCAAGTGCAGGTCCTGCACCTGGGGAGGGACAGCCCTGGGCACCAGCACAGGCTGACCTGCTGGAAATCAGCTCTGTGGAGAAGGACCTGAGGGTGTTCTGGTGGAAAACAGGCTGTCCACGAGCCAGCAGGGTGCCCTGAGGGTCAAGAAGGTTAATGGAATCCTGGGGTGCATTTGTAAAAGTGAGGCCAAGGCCAAAGGGGGTGATCCTGATCCTGCACTCTGTACTGGTGAGTCACATCTGGACGGCTGTGTCCAGGCCCCAGCTCAACAAAGACAAGGATTTATTAGGGTGGGTCTAACAGAGAGCTACGGGATGGTGAAGGACGTGCAGCATTTCTCTGGAAGGAAAGGCTGGGGAGACTTCAGAAGAGATGGCTGAGAGGGAACCTCCTGAGTGTGCGTAAATATCTGAATGGGGTTGTCCAAAGGATGGGGCCAGACTCCAGGAAAAGAGCCATTGGGAACAAAATGAAACAGGAAATCTTATCTGAGTGTGAAGAACTTCTTTACTGTAAGGGTGATAAGGTACTAAATCAGGCTGTCCAGGGAAGTTGTGGAACTTTCTCTGGAGATGCTCAAAACCCACCTGGATATGATCCTGTGGATCCAGCTCTCAGCCAGCCTGCCTTAGGATTGGATAAATTGATCTCCAAAATTTCTTCTCAGCCTTAACCATGCTGTGATTCTATGACCTGTAATGAATACTGAAACAAATACTGAAATCTTTTGCAAAGTTAAATCCAAACCGAATATTTTTGGATTCAGCCTAAATGACGCAGAAGCAGAAGAGCAGAAAGCTTTGTGCAGAAATCTGTCTGTGTTTTTCTGAAGCATATGGAGAAAAATAAGGCTCCTGCCTCAGAAAATGCCTAACAGAGAGTTTAAAGCATTGGTTAACAGGCCGATTGATTGCACAGGAGAAAAGAACTGTTTCCCTGTTTTATGCATGCCATCCAAGAGCATAGGTATTAAAATACCTCAACATTTCTACGTTGATGAGGAATAAATAGTGAGCAACTATAATTAATAACTATTAAAGCTGTTTGACTGATCTTATCTTCTGGCTTGCAAAATCTTTTATGTGCAGGTGTGTGCATTAATGAAATCCATTAAATTCATATATTTCAACAGATAGTAATTTACGATCTTTTATAAGATCTGTCATGAAACACAGTCAGAGATATAGGATTGTCTCAGTGCATTACATAGCAAATTGTACTCCCCTTTCCTCCGAAATGACTTGACTTTAGAGACTAAATATGAATGTCAATGCATTGGACAGCCACATTAGGTATACTTTTTGCTCTACCATCGCCTGGGAATATGTGGAATAAACCTTTTATCACCGGCAAAGCTGACAACAAGAGTGAACAATATTCAAAGTGGCTGGAGGAAAAAATGTGTGGGAGTTCTATCTGTTTCACTTCATACACAAGAAGACAAAGAGATTAAGTGTGTAACCCTCATTTATGAATTGTTATGGCTCTCCTATGGGTTGCTAACTATTCTTTTTCAATTTTATTTGTTATTTTGCTTTTTATTCTTGGTACTCTCATAGAACCTAAGAAGATGAAGACACAAGCCATGTTTTTAGCACTCCACATCAAATTCAGAGAACTCTTCAGCCCTGGATAGGTATGAAAATCACTCGTTAATGTCAATAATAGTGGTTATTTTTCTTTTTGTCCTGAAGAAATACAAGCTGTCAGTATGTGAATTAAAAAAGCAAAATAAGGACTAATTAGAACAGAAAATAGAAAGAAAAAAAGGCCAATGCCTGGACTTTAATGAGTTGGTGGAGGATTATAGGTAAACTATATCAGCTCTTAAAATACTACTGACAAATCTCTAAGGGAGGCTTTTGTCCTGCTTGACTATTTAACAGCACATTGAGATTATCATAATTAAGTATAGACAGTCAACATATTAAACGGATTATTATCTTCTGTATATACAATCTTCCTATAGTTATCTAATTACACATTTATTAAGGAGGAGCTATAATGCTATCACATAAAACTTGAACTTTCACCTTTATTTTAATGAATGAATTCACAGTCTAGAAAACTCTGCCCTACTTCAGTTGCTAAATATGACAGGTGATTAGCCTTTGAAAATCCCAACTCACTGGAGTTTGTATCCATCATCATAAAAGTAGACCATCAAGCTAAAGCCCAGAAGAAAACAGAAAACTTCTTGGTCACTGTTGTCTCCTGCTGATTTCCAGCCATATGGGACCCATTTTGTCTGTAGGATGTTTGTCTACAGTTTAATGCCACAGAATCATTGGTAGTACGTGACCCTATTATTTTGCTTTTGAAGGAAAATGAAGGGATGGATATGACTGAACAGAAGGGGAAATGGCCTTGAAGAAGATTGGAGTAACTTGATGGAAGGGACAGAGAAGTAAGGTAGAACAGCTCAAAAATATAGACATAAAAGTAGTGTATGAGAAGGTGAAATTGTTGTCTTCCACTTCATAGATTGTTATGGAGGAAAGAAAGAAAAAGAAAGAAAGGAAAGAAAGGAAAGGGAAAAGGAAAGAAAAGGAGGAAGGAAGGAAGGAAGGAAGGAAGGAAGGAAGGAAGGAAGGAAGGAAGGAAGGAAGGAAGGAAGGAAGGAAGGAAGGAAGGAAGGAAGGAAGGAAGGAAGGAAGGAAGGAAGGAAGGAAGGAAGGAAGGAAGGAAGGAAGGAAGGAAGGAAGGAAGGAAGGAAGGAAGAAAGAAAAAAAAAGAAAGAAAAGAAAGAAAGAAAGAAAGAAAGAAAGAAAGAAAGAAAGAAAGAAAGAAAGAAAGAAAGAAAGAAAGAAAGAAAGAAAGAAAGAAAGAAAGAAAGAAAGAAAGAAAGAAAGAAAGAAAGAAAGAAAGAAAAAAAAGAAAGAAAGAAAGAAAGAAAGAAAGAAAGAAAGAAATCTATGTAAGATGTACAAAATTTGGCACATTTCAGAGCAAAGTAAACAAAATGATCAAGGAGTTGTAAGCAATGAGTCATGAGGAGAGATGAAAAGGAATGGATCTGCATTTCTTGGCTAAAACTGACTAACAGGGAAACTTTCTTCGAGAATACAGAAATGGGTTCTTTAATTTATATGTCTAGATTTCTGAAGACATACAATGAAAGGGAACTTCTGAGATGCTTTCAGAGTAAGCTACAAAAACAAACATTTATTTGAAATGATCACCCTAACTTAGAAAAGCATGATGTTATGCAACAAGGAGTTATGGGATAGGAAGAGATTTCCTTAAAACAGAGTACAGCAGGTCTGTAAAAAAAATCTAAGGGCATGATGAAAGCTTGACTAGCAAATGTGTACAAAAGTGAAGATTTCCATAGTGTGAGTTATGATTCAGAAGATTCAGATCATTATCCTGAGGGAGAGGGTGTTAGTGAAATAAGTTTTGTGCATCTAAAGCACACTATGATTTCATTTTATTTTCTTTTTTAACACAGATAATGTGAAAAAAGGGGCAAGCCAAAGTAGCATGACCATTTGGGCACAATGCATTTCATCAATGCTGCTGTAGCTCTTATATGTATTTGTTTTTATGCACATATATAAATAACATATTATCAAAGAGCTGAGGTGAGGTCTGTGATTCAGGACATTGCCCTTCATCCACAGTTTCTGCTGCAAGAAAAGCTGTTGCTACAGCTAAAACAAAGAAAGGCTTTGAAAATTTCTTTCAGACAAAAAAGCACAAGATGGGTGATTGTTCAGGCCACTGATTGCTCTCCCTCTGAGATTCACAAGTCCATATTTGAGGGCACAAATTTATTGGTGTGCCAGGTTGAAGTAAGAGACAGAAGGACACCAAGAGTAACGTGTGTGAGAGAGAAGTTCTGATTTTCCCACGTTTCCATCCTTTCACTTCCTTCTGTACCACAAATGCCTATGGTTTTGAGAGATGCTTTATGTAAGAGACTCAGTCTTCAGGGTTAATAATGAGGAGTGGGGAAGAGCTGTAACTGTGAAAATAAGAATGAAGGGCAGTTGTAACTTTGGACTGATGTTGAGAGCTGCCTTAAAAGAAGCTTGATAAGGTCAAACCAATAAACTTGAGAGTTGCTCAAGGGGAAACCAAATTCTGGAGCTGTGAGATACTTTGACAGATAATTAGCATAAAACAGGGTGAGCCCCCCACCACAGAAAAAGGAAAACCATAATCACAAATAGAACTAGATAAGTCAAAATGGTGGACAAAATATTTTATTTGACTTGTCAGGGGCACCCACAAGAATTAACAAGGACAAAATTAAGTCCTTAATTCTTAAATTATGGGAGATTCACTCAACACTGCATGAGTCAATGACAGCAAACCACGTAAATCTGGTTATAGCTGCTGCATTTTGACTTCTTTGTAAGGACTGTGGGGCATTGCTAAGTGACATATTATACATCTGAAACCTAGTAATTTTTGTGGTACAGTGTGGGTTTGCTTATCTTGTCATACAGGTTTCTGGTAACTTCACTGACTTTATGTGGACCTGTCCACTACATGATTTATCAATATCAGTTAATTTCATACAAACTGGCATTCAACAGCATTCAACATAAAATCATAGAATTTTTTGGGGGTTGAAAGGGACATTAAGGATCATTTGGTTCCAACCCTATTCAATGGACAGGCAAATGGTCCATTAACCCAGGTTTCTCCAAGGCCAATGCAACATGGCCTTGATCACTTTCAGGGATAGGACAGCCAGAGCTTCTCTGAGCAACCTTTGCCAGGGCCTCACCACTCTAACAGGGAAGAATTAAGAAAAAAGAATTTCTTCCCAATACTTATCTAGACCTCCCATCTTTCCCATAGAACTAAATCTACCTCTTTCTTTGTCAACAGCTGTTTATGACTTACTGCTTTTATTCAAATGCTTTTGCAGTGTCCTGCTGACAGCCCTCTTTCTTTCTTTCTTTCTCTCTTTTTTTCTTTTCCTGGATGTATTCCTCAGCTGTCAGACCTTATATCTTTACCTCCTCTGAACTCTCCAAGGTCCCTTATTCTTTGATTTGGATTTGTCTCTATTCAGTCTGCTAAATCTGCAGAAATGGTTGTTTAGAAGACAAAAGATAAAATGCAAGGAGCAGATATTTTCATTTTCAGCACCTCTTTCCAGTCTACTTCACTTTGCAGATGGCCTGTAGCATAAAGAATTTTAGTTTCCCAAACCCTTTAATTAATACACTTGTATTCAGTGATGCTGATGACATAAAATTTTGCATATAGAGTCACCTGTAGCATATATGTGGTCTAAATTTACCTTCATCAGAATTTTTTTTTTGTAAATTAAAGGCTATTCAAACCCTGAATGAGACACAGAGGAACTCCTTCTTCACCTAACCTGTCAAAAGTTTCAGGTATCTTTGTCTTAAGACATTGATAATAACACGTGTCCTTGTCTGAATCAGGACACTAACGTTATTGTTTCTGAAATAAGTATCACTTTCACAAAGAAATCTCACCTCTCTCTGAATCACCTGACAATAGATAACAGTGATCCTTTCCCTTCCCACCCACCTCTCCACAATGATATTTTAATTATGCTATTGCTAGAACATGAACGATCAAGGCTTGAATCATACAAGGAAGCTTGTTAAATGAGTCCTTCTGTGAGCGTTTTGGGGAGGGATTGTTTTGGGTGCTTTTGTCTGGTTAGTTTGTTCAGCAGGAATTATAAACCTAATTTTTTCCTGTATTCTTTTCCAGGCTTTTGAATTTCACCTCTTTCACAATCATCTCTAAATATATCAGTGCATTTCAGAAGAACATTCATCTTTTGGAAACTTAATGAAACCATACAAAACAAGGTCATAGTAAAGAGGTTTTGAAGAGGTTGTGTTTTATTCACCATCATCCTTGAGGCCCACACACTAGTTCAGAGTTTCTTCACAGAAATTAGAGTGACCATGGCATACTATACCAAAATTTCATCTATCTTAGTATCCAGCCCAACAACATTAGCTCTGATGCGTGTACAAGGACCAAATCAGTACATTGCATAACTTCCCTGACATGCACCTTTCAACAACCTGCACCTTTCAACAACCTGCACATCAAGATTTTCCTGAAATGGAGGTGATCCTTTGGTTTTTTCTTGGAGCTATGCAACTTGAGACCTCTTTGCCCATCATCCTGTGCAAATCAGAAGTAAAATGTTGCCATTTTGATCAGGTTGCATTTTGCACTAATGCAAATAACAACCTCAGAGGTAAGTAAATGACAAAAGAGGCACTCATTCTGAATATGCACATTGCTGTGATCATGCTTCTGCTAAGCATATGGAATCATTAGGGTAGCAAAAGAGCTCTAAGATCAAGTCCAACCACTAACCCAACATCAGGAATTTACCATTTAGCAACACTCTCAAGTGCTGCATTTACTTGTTTTTTGAATACTTCTGGGGATGAAGATTCCAATACATGCATGGGTAGCCTATCCACCCTCTCAGTGGCAAAAAAACTATTATAATCCAACCTGAACCTGCTGTGGCACAGCTTGAGGTTCTGTCCTCTTGTTCTGTCCCTGTTCCCTGGGAGCAGAGCCCAACTTCCTCAGCTGCCCCCTCCTGTCAGGAGCTGTGCAGAGTCAGAAGGTCCCCCCTGAGCCCCCTTTTCTCCAGGCTGAGACCCCCACAGCTTCTTCAGTCACTCTTCATCAGACTGGTGTTCCAGAGCCTCCCCTGGTCCATTATACTTCTCTGATATGCTCCAGCGCCTCTGTGTCTTTCTTGTCTTGAGGGGCCCAAAACTGAAGACCATATTCAAAGTGCAGCCTTACCAGTGCCAAATATGTCCTGCAAACACTTCCGTGCCACAGAAAAATTTGGAAGGCAAGGCAGTATAGAAAAAGATGGGTTTTTTTGTTTCTTTTGGTTTTTTTTTATTATTTCTACCTTTAAATGCAAAGTGCAGTTTAAGATCTTTGCTGTAGCAAAAATTTCCTGTGTGCAAGCCAGAGACAATATTTGTAATACTTCTGTTTATCTGTGCATCTCCCAGCAGACCTGTTTGCAAGTCTGCTTCTGTGCACATATCTTTGTGTATATCAGTCCGTTTCTCCTCCTGCTGCCTCTCTGTCTTTCTTTTGTTATGTATGTGCTGTCTCCTTCCCAAATCCCTTATGCTTATTTTCCAGACGCATTTATTTATGTTCCCTCGCTAATTGAAAATCTCATATTTGAAGTTATTATTCTGATTGATGTCTGTCATTTTGATCAAGCAGTTGCTCACAGATGCTTTGTTAGAACAATTTTGCTTGTTAGTTTATCACCATCCATCTCCCTGCTGACCTTCTGTGATGTTAGGTAGCAAAACCATTAAATATCTCCTGCAAACAGAGAGGCAATTGGCCATCATCTCATGGTTGCATGGCTGTAGCTACAAGAGCAAAGCCCTGCACATTCAGCTGTGTAGGCAGGTTTCATCTCTGGCTGTAATGGGGGCTTCCTGGACAGTGGAACAGGGGAAATTGCTTCTCACAATGTAGTGATGTAATTGTCCCTCCTTACAGTTGCATGCTTTGGACACCTAATTAGGGAAGGTGGTTGTACATTCTACCATGGTTTTGCTCAATAGCTGAATGTTCAAGTCTTCAATCCAACATGAACTGTTATGTCTGAGAAAATAAATTTAATAAAAACAGCAGAAAAATGAAAACACCTAGAATTAAGTCCACTAAAACCCTCAGATTCTCATTTTTAAAGTTCAGATTTTCAAAGCTGCTGCACTGCAAACTCATGAGTGTTTCTGACAGAGAAGTTCCCTTGGTATCTAAAGTTCTGCTCTGAGCATGCCAAAAACTCTGGTCTTGACAGAGTGAGATATCTATTTTATGTTTAAATCCTCCCGAGATTCACAAAACATGCATGTCTCTGCCTGTCTTGTGTGAAGGACTTGCTCCCAGAGTTATACATTGATATGTATTAAGTATTTATTGGACCAGGGACCAGAACCCATGTGTTCATCTCCCACATGACTACCCAACCCAACAGACAAAAGAATCTTGCTTATTCATTCTTTCTGTCTGGCCTGATGAATATTTCATTTTATCTTGCAAAGTGGAATAACTTCAAGAAAGAGACTCTAAGGATATGTACCCAAGAATACCCAATAACACAATAGGTAGAATTATCTCCCAGAAAAGAAGGCACATGAATTCAAGACCTTGAGCCAAAGAGGTAAAACCATGCTTCTCCTCCATAAAACTGCTGTGCTGTAAAAGAAAACATTGCTTCCCACCACATAGTGCTTGCAGGTCTGTTTTATGGATATGGTTCAAGAACACTCTGAAACTCTTTCAGGAAGATGTGGACCAAGCATCTTATGGAAATACATACAGCAACCATCAGTATTTTATAAAAAATGGCCCGAGCAAAAAATGGTTAAGATCATGAAGGGATGATTGAAGACAGGTAGACCGATCTTTTTGTTCCGGTATTTAAAGCCAAGTCTTATGAGTGGGTTTTTCCCCTCAAAAAAATCCACAGAACTGGTGTTTGGGCTTACTTGTATTTTATAAGATTGGCTTGAATCCTTGCAGCAGGAAGGAAGTAAATTTGAGTTTCCCAGCCTTTTGATCTTATTAGAGCTTCGCTGAAGGCCATGTATCTACTTCACTCACCTTTCATTTATGAAGAACATACTTTTAGGAGTGGGTTGTGACTCTAAATCCTGAGTGAAGTGTAGAAGTCCCCTGTAACCTAAGGAAAGTCCCTTAGGATTTCAGAAATACAAGTTCCTTCTTCCTCTCTCTTTCAAGTGGTCACTTTTGGTCAGAAATATGTATATTAACTAGTCCTCTTGATTTTACTGCTGTCATGGGTCTGCTTACGCAAGGTTATTTAGTTCACAGTCTCAAAGAAAATCCTGAGAGATGCAAAAGAAAAAAAAGGAGAAAGGTTAAAGGAAATAGCAAATGGGAGCACAGTGGTAAAAAATGAAGACATTAGGAATGAATGATTCTTCTGGGAATACTGTTCAAAATACTTCTTCACTGGTTTATAACATTTAGTTGAATACTAATAAAGACACCAGATGTAATATACCTGTAGTGAAAATTTTAAGGTTTTTCATTTTAATTATGCACTACAGGGTAGAAACATATCTTAGTTTGTGGGATTTTTTTATGTTTTCTTGAAAACCAAAGCTTCCTGGAAATGATGGGAGAGAAGCAATTCTTGTGTGGGGTTCTGTACTTCTCATCTGCATCCCACTTAGTAACATATAAAGAGATGTTCAGCTACATTTGGGATGTAGAATCCATGCATCCACAGCTGATGCAGGAATCAGCAAGATTGTGCACATAACACCATCAGGTATGGGTAAGTAGAGGGCACCAATGTCTCCTTTCTCAAATCATGCCTCCAGAGGCTCAGAGTTTTCTCTTTCATAAATGGTGTAGCCCTATACTGTGTTTGCACTTAGCCTCAATGTTTCATCCAAAAATTCATCTCTGTAACTGTAACCGTAAGATCATCTTGGCTTTTAAGTTCATGCTGACTGGTCTTTAATAATCTTGACTCATGTTTTTGAATATAGAATTTTTCTTTAAAAAAATAAGAATAAATTAAAAAAAAAGAAGAAAAAAATGTGGGACAGATCTCAAACTGGTAAGACAAGTATATGTAATTTAGGATCTTACTCTTTGGTTGGTTGTATTCTGTTTGGGGGTTGGTTTGGTTTTATGTTTGTCAAGATACAATCTAAGGCATATTTTGAGGTGTTGTCGAACCCCATGCCTACTTTTTTGTGATATATATTTTTACTTCAGGATGGGCTCTTGGATTTCATATGAGATGTTTTATAATTGTGTCCTGCTCAAGACATCAGAGCTATGCTACGGTATTTTAATGTGGTTACACTGAAGATAACTTTTGATGGTAGTAACCTCAATATCCAGTAAACATGAAGCTTTCAGAATCAGGGAGAAGAACTTTCTTCCTCTCTCTTTGAAAGATTAAATTCCAGGTTGGATTTACCCTTTGTACACAATGAACATGACTTGTCTTTAGAAAGCATATCTTTGACATTGAAAACAGAAAACTTCAAAATCTCAATCAGACAATCCTACTGGCAAAATAAATCTAATTTTTCTTCCACAACCTTCTATTTGCAAATTGCAACATGATTTATCCTGTCCAAACCTATGACAAATGAGATGCAAATAATATGCTATACATAAATTAGTATGAAATCAAATCAGTATTGATAATATTTGCAGTTGTTTTTAACTGGAAACCAATGCTTTAAGTGATTAACTCCAAAAGACACTTCTTCTTTCTTTTATTGTTTTTCATGGTTTGCAGACAGAGCTTTTAAGCTTTCAGGGGAAAGTATATTATTTCCATCCCTTTTAAATACTCTATAAAGAACTCTATCATTCATAATAGCTTTTTTTATGTTTACAGCATGTTCTAATTATCACCTCTGCCTCACTAACCATACGGTTTATATTCTCATACTCATCAGTTATTTTTATGCCCCCTGCAGAAATGATCCCACATTAACATATAATAATTTTTCAGGATATCATTTGGGATGTAGAATCCATGCATCCACAGCTGATGCAGGAATCAAATTGTGCACATAACACCATCAATATGGGTAAGTAGAGGCACCAATTCTCTCCTTTCTCAAATCCTTGCCTCCAGAGGCTCAGAGTTTTCTCTTTCATAAATGGTGTAGCCCTATACTGTGTTTGCACTTAGCCTCAATGTTTCATCCAAAAATTCATCTCTGTAACTGTAACCCTAAGATCATTCTTGGCTTTTAAGTTCATGCTGACTGGTCTTTAATAATCTTGACTCATGTTTTTTGAATATAGAATTTTCTTTAAAAAAAATAAGAATAAATTAAAAAAGAAAAAAAAATGTGGGACAGATCTCAAACTGGTAAGACAAGTATATGTAATTTAGGATCTTACTCTTTGGTTGGTTGTATTCTGTTTGGGGGTTGGTTTGGTTTTATGTTTGTCAAGATACAATCTAAGGCATATTTTGAGGTGTTGTCGAACCCCATGCCTACTTTTTTGTGATATATATTTTACTTCAGGATGGGCTCTTGGATTTCATATGAGATGTTTTATAATTGTGTCCTGCTCAAGACATCAGAGCTATGCTTCCTTCCTATTTCCTGTGGTTACACTGAAGATAACTTTTGATGGTAGTAACCTCAATATCCAGTAAACATGAAGCTTTCAGAATCAGGGGAGAAGAACTTTGTGGCCTTAAAAGAACCTTGAAAGATTAAATTCCAGGTTGGATTTACCCTTTGTACACAATGAACATGACTTGTCTTTAGAAAGCATATCTTTGACATTGAAAACAGAAAACTTGCAAAATGGCAATCAGACAATCCTACTGGCAAAATAAATCTACAGTATTTTTCTTCCACAACCTTCTATTTGCAATTGCAACATGATTTATCCTGTCCAAACCTATGACAAATGAGATGCAAATAATATGCTATACATAAATTAGTATGAAATCAAATCAGTATTGATAATATTTGCAGTTGTTTTTAACTGGAAACCAATGCTTTAAGTGATTAACTCCAAATCTCCTTCTTCTTTCTTTTTATTGTTTTTCATGGTAGTTGCAGACAGAGCTTTTAAGCTAGTCAGGGGAAAGTATATTATTTCCATCCCCCTTTTAAATACTCTATAAAGAACTCTATCATTCATAATAGCTTTGTTTACTGCGTAGTACAGCATGTTCTAATTATCACCTCTGCCTCACTAACCATACGGTTTATATTCTCATACTCATCAGTTATTTTTATGCCCCCTGCAGAAATGAAAAGAACATTAATAAGAATAATTTTTTCAGGATATCATTTTGGGTAAAATTATGAGAAATAATGTACTAAAGCGCAGAGAGACTTAGCCTTGCTTTAAAGTCTCACAGGAATAATTTAATAATTTGTTCTTTCTTTATTTATTTTTTCTCTCTTTTTCCTTCCTTCCTTCCTTCCTTCCTTCCTTCCTTCCTTCCTTCCTTCCTTCCTTCCTTCCTTCCTTCCTTCCTTCCTTCCTTCCTTCCTTCCTTCCTTCCTTCCTTCCTTCCTTCCTTCCTTCCTTCCTTCCTTCCTTCCTTCCTTCCTTCCTTCCTTCCTTCCTTCCTTCCTTCCTTCCTTCCTTCCTTCCTTCCTTCCTTCCTTCCTTCCTTCCTTCCTTCCTTCCTTCCTTCCTTCCTTCCTTCCTTCCTTCCTTCCTTCCTTCCTTCCTTCCTTCCTTCCTTCCTTCCTTCCTTCCTTCCTTCCTTCCTTCCTTCCTTCCTTCCTTCCTTCCTTCCTTCCTTCCTTCCTTCCTTCCTTCCTTCCTTCCTTCCTTCCTTCCTTCCTTCCTTCCTTCCTTCCTTCCTTCCTTCCTTCCTTCCTGCCTTCCTTCCTTCCGCCACTTCCTTCCTTCCTTCCTTCCTTCCTTTCCTGCCTTCCTGCCTTCCTGCCTTCCTGCCTTCCTGCCTTCCTTCCTTCCTGCTTTCCTTCCTGCCTGCCTTCCTTCCTTCCTTATATTTTTCATTTGTAGCTTAACAGATATATGAAAGACTACAAAATTATCACCATAAGCCTACAAAAAAAAATGCATCTCAAGCTTGCTGATGATATGCTTATTAATAGAAAATAGAATTGTTTCCAAGTTGGCAGACTTCAGGTAATTTTAAACAATTTTCTTTGTCTTCATGAAGAAGCCATTGAATTTCACCAACTATTTCCTATTTTAAAAAAATAGTTTTAGCTCGATTTGATCCAATAAAAATTATTCACAAGTTTTCAATGAATAAATATTCATTTTCTGTGTTTTAAGTTTTTTTTTTTTTTTTGCAACGTACAGTTTTAAGAATATTGATGCAGTTTACCATCTTCAACAAAGAGATGTCTCCTGTTGTAATTTTTTCCATAAGTCAGTTTATGAGATATGATCACAAAACTTCCTATGCTTCTTCTTCAAAAGTTAATAATGTAATTTTTAAATCATTACTAAGAACTTATTTTAAGCCCTTTTTTTTTAAATCAACTGCATAGGGCTAGGCACAGAAATCAGTATTACTGCTTCGCTGTGTCTTCTAAGCATTCCCCAAAATGCTTGTTTCCTCTTAGACTTCTCCTGTCCAAGGGAACCTGCACAGCCTTGTCATTGCTTTTCAAAACCATTTTTGTTGCTGAATTTTGGCGTAAATGGGACTCCTTTATTATTTTCTTTACCATAATAATAACTATTTATACTTGCCTGACCACCTACACAGAGAACACCCATCCCTTTGCAGACTCACCAAGCTTCTGTGTGGCAGCTCCGCTCCAAAGACCCCTCAAATGTGTCACGGTAGCATGGTACTCAACCTAGCCAGCAGTGTATTTAAGGCCAAAAACTCATGGGAAAAATAAGAATAGTCTGTTATTTGCAGGACTTTATTTCATTGAATGCGATTTTTTCAGAGTTGCAGTCTGTCTTGCATAAGAGGAAAAGAAAAATCAGGTGAACAGTCATACTATGACTCCCAGTAGCACCAAACAGTTAAACCGCACATTTACTTCATTATTCAGGCCCATACTCTGCAGGAAAGCCCAAATTCCATCATCTCACTGCTAGAAATGAACTAACTGAGAGATACACCACCTATCCTTTGCTTTGTGCTTTTTCATTAAATGCTGTTGTGATGAAAAATGCCGCAGATTTTTTTCTTTTCCCCACATTGTAAATGCTAAGGCCAGTAAGTTCATAATTACCCTCATCACATAAACAGTGCACATGTAAGGAAAGCTTGGACAGAAGAAATTTAATTCTCCAGCTGAGAGATGCAATCTCACAATACAGAGCCAACTGTTAGCTGTTGCTCAAACAAAATAAAGTCTACAGTCCTCTAATCCCACTGATTTTCATGAGCCAGTAATGGAAGTAAATTGATGCACAAGAACATAATGATTAAAAAAAAATCAGACACAAAATAGCCTTTGATATCAACAGCTTCCTTTCATCAACTGTGAAAACTGCCCATCAACAATATAGTTAATTGGATCTGAAAATAAAAATATCCCTACAAATTCCACATTTTCTCCAAATACAAAAGTAAAATAGCATTCTTTAATCAAATTTTGCAAATAAATTTCAGTTGTTTTGCTTGAGCAAAAATGATGATATAGCTAACCAAAAATCTCCAAAGACAGTACTGAAGTCATAATGAAATGGGAAAATGAGCAAAAAAATGGAGCTCCATTTAAAGGGAGTAGGCAGGAAAAGCATTTATTTAGTATATAAAAATCTGCATATCATCCTTCCAATCACTCTGTCTGTATGCAAAACCAGTCATATAAAGAGTTTTATTTTCTTCTGTAGAAAAGGATTTAGTTGCTGAAGACTTTTTGCTTCCTAACTAGCTGTCAGCTGTTACTGTCAGCAGTGATTAAACATAAGCAGGAGTTGTGATTCATCAACAGCAGATAGAATCATCACGGATGTAAAGTATTCTTTGTTCCAAGGTCAGATCTTGTATGAAGCTAGGACAACTTTATGCACCAATCCCTGTGTCTGGCTTATTTATGGTAATTCATTTACTGTCATATCATTATAGAACAAGGGGAAAATTTATATGCAATTGTAGAAATATGTTCAGAAAACATGGGGAGGATGAAGTATGTGTGCATGTATGCACGTCTGTTTTATGAACAATGTGATATGCTGGATCTATCATTTTGTACATACATTCTAGTATGAAAATTAATGCTTTGTATCTGTAGAGAACCTGGGGTATTTGGAAATTTTGGAACAGCTAAAAAACATTACAGCATCCCTCTCCTGGGTATTTCTTTGGCATGTTTTTTACCAGCAAACTCCTCAGGAAGTCACTCACCAAATCTTTGTACACTACCTGAAACAACAGGACTCTTACCAGGATCAGCAGCTCTGCATATTTTTAATACCTATTTAATAATAATAATTATAGATGGCTAAAATGAAGTATAAAGAGATTAAGTGATTTGTTGGACTATGCACAGCAAGAAAATAACTAAGTGGAGAGTATGCCCTGGAATTCTGTGTTCTTAATCCTGCATCACAGCTAGTAAAATATGTAATTCTAGAGAAGAGAGAATTATGGGAATTATGCTTGACAAACCTGGTAGTCTTCTCTGACAAAATAACCTGCTCAGCTGATGTGGGGTGAACAGTGGACATTGTAAACTGGGATTTCTCCAAGGCTCTCCATGTGGTTACCACAAATTCCTGCTGGAGAAACTGGCGTGTTGGTGAACACAAGGAGTCTCTGTGGGTGGGGAAGTGGCAGAGAGGCTCACCAGAGACTGGTGGCAAACAGCTCCTTTTCCAAATGGCAACCTGCCACAACTGGGGCCCCCCAGGTATCAATGCTGGGCACAACACTGTTCAACAGCCTCACGAGTGATGTGGAAGGTGAGGGTTGAGTGTACTCTGTCTAAGTTTTCCAATGACACTGCACTGAGTAGGGAACCCAACCCTGTGAGAGGGAGAGACACCCTGCAGGATGACCTGGGTAGGCTGGAAGAGGTGGCTAACAGGAGCCTTATGAAATTTGTCAAGGTCTTGCACATGTGAAAACATAATCCCTGAGTGTAGCACAAACCGGGATCTCCCAGGCTGGGGAATGCAGTTCCTGGTGAACAAGATAAGGGGGACAGAAAATTGTGCTGCAGCAGTAAGGAAAGCTGTCAGGATGCTGAGCTGCACCATCAGCAGAGATAAAGTCATTATCCCACACTATTCCATGCTTGTCAGGCCACCCCTGGAATACTGTGTTCAGTTTCAGCCTCCACTACACAAAAATCACGTGGGCAGACTGGAGAGGTCCAGAGAAGGGCAGCAAAGACGGACACAAAGCTGGGTTGTTGCAGTGTGCAATGTCATTTCCCGTTTCACCTATGCCATAAACCCAGGTGGCCAACTTCCCCTTCCCCCCTTCCCCCTCGTCCCCTTGCCAAGTCTTGTCCATCAATCTAACATTCCAGCAAAGGCGTCGTGTGATTGGCACAAGTTCAAAAGATGCCCCTCAGCCCTGGGGTCATTGGCTTAGCCCTTTGTCTTTATCCCTGAGCCTCGCCCCCTCCTCACCTGGTTGGTAGCTTCACCTGTCCCTGCCCGTCCCCTGCCCCTGGGCTAAAAAGGAGGCTGGGACACGAGGTCTATTGTTCTCTTAGGAGCTGTTGCTGTAATTCGGAGCTCTGTGTCACCTTGGAATTAAACTCTGGATTTAAACTCTCCTCGGAATCCACTCCGTTCTTCTCTTCACCTTGCCTAAGGACTCTACCTGAGGTAACAGAACAGGGTTCCTTCAAACCCGGGCATGTCTAGTGCCTAGCTACCAGTCTGGAGTAGCTCTGTGGTACCAGAACTGCAGCTGCTGCTCCTGGCCAAAAGCAGTGGCCAGACGAGCCTGGGCACGTTCCATCCGCACAAATTGGAATTGTATTCCTCTCACTGGGTCATCTTCCACCTCAGGAAAAGATGGGAGAGCAAGGTTTGTTCAGACCTGGGAGAAGAAGGTTTAGGGGACCCCTTATCACCACGTTCCAGTCTTT
The DNA here is from genome assembly GCA_024865655.1 of Emberiza elegans. Taxonomy (NCBI): domain Eukaryota; kingdom Metazoa; phylum Chordata; class Aves; order Passeriformes; family Fringillidae; genus Emberiza; species Emberiza elegans. The sequence continues at coordinate 1,281,929 of JALJVW010002490.1, read as the reverse complement.
AAAGGGTAGCTACAGAGAAGAGGGAGACTCCATTTTACAAAGAGTGGCATGGAAAATATAAGAGGCAATAAGTGCAGCTGATCCCAGGGAAATTCCAACTGGACACAAGAGGGAGGCTTTTCACAATGAGAACAAACAGCCTTTGAAATAATTCCCTCAGGAAAGTGGTGGATTTCCCAACATCAGGCACTTTTAGGATTCAGCTGGGCAGGGAGGTGGACCACCTTCTCCAGATCATGCTTTTGCCAAGAAAGCCTGGCCAAAATGGTCTTTCAAGTCCTTTCCAATCTGGTATTTCATGATTCTGTTCATGACACTTCTTAAGAATAGGCAGTGTAAGAGAGGGTGAGGCATTGTCAGCCACTGTTTTCCAAAGAACCAAGGTTTGCTCATTTAATGTGTACAACAGATAGTTAGATACAAAAGTTTATATCAGTGAGAGACATTTTATGTGTAATTAATGTGAAAAAAAGAGCCATATCTTCAAACAATATTTTATCAAATATTTTAACAGTCTCTAATTAAGAATGACTAGTGGAAATATAAGCTATCCTCATACATTCATTTAAACCAAGCAACAGTCAAACAAAAACAGCATCCACAAACCTCACCCCCCCCCAAAAAAAAAAAAAAGAAACCACCAAAAAATAAACCCAAACTCCCAAACAACCCACAGAACTCAGGAAAATGCTGGCAGAGGAATATAAAGGGAGCAAAATAACTGTAATTGAATGATGATATGTTGGATTGAGACAGGATATTACATTTCCAGATGTCAAAACCTTTTCAATTCACAAGACTCCTTGAAGAATCTAAGTATCATTATAAGTATTTTTGGGATAATCAAACTGATAAACAGAGTGTCGTGACCATTTTAAATTATGTTGCAAGCCTCAGGAGAGAGAAGCACAGAATTCAGAACCTGAGGTCTTCAACACTTTTTGCAGTTATTACAGTAGGAGTAAAGGGTCAAAAAATAATTCATTCTTTAGCAAACTTGTGAATAATACATATACTCAATTTAATTTTGTTTTGTTTCACATCTTTCAAAGGATCTGGAGGAAACTGTTCTTGTCAGGCACCTCTGAGTGTCTGTAGTGTTACCCAGTCTGCTTAGATAGACACCTATGGATGTTTCCAGTCATTTGCTTCATCACAGTAAAAGATGTAGGCTGTCCACTAAGTACTCCTGAAACTTCCTCCTTGACCCAAGTGAACAATCATTATGCCATGATTCTCTGTGTATGAAGTACAGGCTTTCTCAGAGCTCCAATTATGCAGTCAATACCTCTGTCTTTTGTTAGACCACCTTTTCACATTCATAAGCACCCTTTTCTCTACATTCGTACTCTCAAACTTACTGGCTTTCTAGCTTCCATAATTCAAATCTGAATTTTCTGTGCTGTTGCTAGTGAGTTTTCTGCTCTCCAAATTTTAGTCACTTCAGACTGATTTGGCTGGGCTCTTTTTCCTACATGTCAGCTATCTCAGGGAATTACCGCTCAAACAGGACCGTGACAAAATGAGCAACCCTTTGCAGTCATTCTGGTCTCTCCACTCCCGGTGCAAAGCATGAGGATGAAGTTCACCCCCACCCCTGAGGACAATCTGCAAGGCAAACAGGATTAATGGGTAGAAGGAGTCACCTATAGCATTCCATTAACACCGTTCTGAAATCAGCAGCATTCTGCATGACATCGTTCAGCCATCCCGAGCCCGCCGTAGGCTCTCGATCCCGGCTGGCTGTGGAACACATCCCATTCTTCAAAGTTATCACTGCTCTTCTTCTGCATGTCATTTGACTCCGATGGATACCAAAAGACATATATCAGATCTTCAGCAGTATCCCATTGAGAGTTCTCCTGGCACTTCAGTCACTTAGGCATGATCTATGCTCTCAACAGTTAAAGATAATGACTTCAGGAATAATCTTTCATAGGTTTATATTAAATGAGACTAAAGTGCAAGCAGGGTATTAAAGTACCTTGTTATTTGCAGACTGCTTAGAGTAACCTTAAATATGGAGATGATCAAATTTCATGACCTTTATTTTTAATTTTTTTTCTCCCTCCTTCTTCTGTATGGAAGTCTGTCATGCATTCATGTTTCATCCAGACAGGTACACAGGCATCCATAATCAGAGTGTATGTGATTATACACAAAAGCCACATGTTGGGTAGTATGAGTAACTCTGTCCTTCAAACACTGCATAGAGAACATTGCAGGCTAGGTAATCAGACTGCAAAATGGTCCCATTTTCTTACTTTTATTTGATGTCTGATGTGTATTATACTGATCTCTGCTTTCAATTAGTGCAGGTCTAGCATTTTCTTGGCAAGGAAATAAAAACAGAGGACTGGATAATGCCTTCATGGGCCTCTGTGTTTGTGGAATTGGGCCTTTCATTTTTCGGTTAGATACAGAATTATTCTCTGCTCCTTCTCCAAGCAGCAGTGATCTGCAGAGTGATATAGCCACTGACTGCATTTCTGCAGAGTTAGGGTCACTTATTTACAGAAAAAAGGCTCTGTCTGTAAACACATGCAAATGCACACATACACACACAGACACATCATACAGGTGAGAATGACAACAGTGTGAAGAACTGTGTGGTCAGGTAGAATTTAAGTTGATAATTTTTGTGTTCAGAATAATCTTCTAGAGAGCTGAAGTCCTATTCATAGCTCATTTTATAGAATATATGCTAAATTGTTCTTTTCCCACTCACTATTAAATAGATTTGTTCTTACTCCTCCCACTCACTATTAAGTAACCAATTGATATAATTCCATGGGTAAAGGAAAGATGCAGTTTGTGCTACACTGCAAAATATTTGTGTTTGCTTCATTTTAAATAGAACTTTCTGTGAAGCTGTCTGACTATTTTATATATTAGGAAGACTCCAGGCAAGTACAAAGGTAAATCATTCAGAAAAAGGCAATTTACCCAGTGATTTTTCACATGGATCTCAATAAGAAAAAAAAAATGAATATTCCATGTATAATGGAATATTCAGTCCAATGCCAGCACTGACAACCTTTGCTGCTCCACTGCTCGAATTTTCCCACACCGTATTTACAATTTCCTCCCTCTGTGCTCAGGGAGCATCTTCATGAATACCTACAAAGCCATGTCACCAGCTCTTTCAAATTCTTCTTTCTCTCTACACAGCAATGGCTTGTTAGAAATACATCTAAGGCGCTTACGCAGCCAGCCACACGTGCCTCTAGAAAGGGCACTCTCTTCTTTATGTAACTAACTCATGTCACGTACCATTATCTCACCTGCATACTCCTCCACCTCCTCCCTGTGCCAGCCTCACTTCTGGTCTCTCATTTTACACTTGAATGATAAGCCCCTTTGGGGAAACACCATCTGGCAAGATTTAGGTCTGCCGGATGTACAGTGCTGAAGGACCCAGACCTCAAAGCTTTGTGTGTAGCTACATAATAATATCAGTAACAGCAAACTCTTATGTACTCCGGCTCCTCAAGGCTGATACTCTCGCCAGTTTAGGCTTCCGAAACCTGCTAATATGGGCTGACATAACAAATTAACAACAAGGGAAGTTCACGGAAGGGCAATCCAGCCAAAGCCTGCCAAGGATATTAGCATTCGTTTTGCAACCTTGTCTCCAGTTTGTGCAAAGTTGATGGTTGGAGGTTAGACTTTCATTAAAAATTGACAACATTTTTAAATGCTAATCAAAACCACTCGTCCTTTCTACCTCTATTTATCTTGGGGTGGGGGAATGAGAAAGAAGAAAAAAAAAAAAAAAGGGGGGGAGAAAAATAACACATAAAAGAAACGTGACTTTGAACTGCAACAAATAGTCTCTCACATCTCTCCCTCCCTCCTTCTGTGCAGGACAGATAAGAGCTATGCAGATTGAGTGTCAGGACCTCCACTGCACCAGGGAAAGCTCAGTTTCTGGAGTTCAGGATGCACTTTGCAAGAAGAGAAGGCAAGAGGCTGTGAGTCTGGGAGGCAGTGAGAACAGAGGAGGAGAAGGAGGAGGAGGAGGAGGCAGTGGAGCGGTCTTTCCCCCGGCAATATTTCTGTGAGATGTGTGTCATTTCACAGAGAAAAAGTGGGTAAGAATGGGGGAAAATAACAGGCCAGAAAACTGGCAAAATAAATCTAAAAATAGTGTGTATTTATAGAATGTGAAATATTGATCGGAACTAATCCTCAGGCACAGGTAATATCTAAGTGGAGTCTTAAGGTGGTTTCTCACTGGGAAATATTAGCACATTTCTGTTGCAGTTAGAAACATACTAGGAGAAGTGAAAAAAAATTCCTTTTAAAGAAATAAAGGGCTTTTATCATATTACTTTTTATCATTTTATCTTGTATTTTATAACACTTTAATTTCTGAGAATGCTTATCAGCATTTTTTATTTAGAAAATGAATACAAATTAATAAAAGATTAATACTTTTTGTTTAGTTGCTCTTTTAAAATTTTATCACACAAAAATACTAACTTTCAAAAAAAAAGGGTCTCTAAAAACCAAAATATAATACACTAATAAATAAAAAGAGATGCATCTTTTTTGAGCAGTTTATTCAGGATGCTCTGGAGCAGTTGTGTAACTGTGAAATCCAGGGGAACTGGCAGATGTGCCTGTTCCAGTTAATACAGCAACCACTGTACAATCAAGGTGTAATCTCACATGTACCCTCAGAGATAAAAGCAAATTGTTGCTAGATAACAAATACAAAAATATGGTGGAATCCGTACAAATGCCTGCCTGATTCTACATATTTGTTTCCTTTTATTTTATAACAAAATATAAATCCAATTTCCTTATCTGACTATCTGTAACTAGACTTTTACCTTTTAATTTGGTTCCCAAATCCCTGGTTTTAGCATCTAAAATGAACTGTTTTTCTGCATAACTGGAGGCAACAAGCCTGAACAAAACAATTTCAACTGCTGATTTTCTGCAAAACAGTATTGTTCATTCAGCTTCAGAGGATGAGTACCAGTTTGCATCACATCAGAACCCAGTCCTGCAGTTTGAGTCTACTCCTTACTCGAGAACTCAATATATGGCTGTAAATATTTAAGTAATAATCACCTAAGAAAAACAGAAACAGTCTGAACATATTGGATGTTTTAATAGTTGTTTCCTACACTAAGAACATATTTCCCCCTTGCCCTGCCCTGCCTTGCCTGAACTTCCCTGAACTTCCCTTTCCTTTCTCCTTTTCCTTCCCTTTCTCCTTTTCCTTCCCTTTCTCCTTTTCCTTCCCTTTCCTTTCTTTTCCAATTCCTTTCCAATTCATTTCCCTTTCCCTTTCCCTTTCCCTTTCCCTTTCCCTTTCCCTTTCCCTTTCCCTTTCCCTTTCCCTTTCCCTTTCCCTTTCCCTTTCCCTTTCCCTTTCCCTTTCCCTTTCCCTTTCCCTTTCTCTAAAAAAAGTGCAATCTTAAACCAAACCAACCAAACAAAAAAAATCCCAATCAACCAAGAAATAAAATAACTGTGTAACCACCTGGAAGGTTAGCCAATTTTTTTGCACAATCAGCCTTTTACAAATTCAACCTCTACTCTTCCCTGGGATCAAATATTCTTTATATCTGGTGCTGAAATGCTGCAAGAAGATCCTGTATGCTTCTAAATGCTATATTTCATACCCCAGAAATGGCAATTTTTCAAAAGAATATTTACAAAGTGTTTCAGGATTTCTGTAGGATGCTGTATGAAATAAAAAATGTTATTATTCTGAAATTCTAGTCAGCCATGGATATAGGGTCCCAAAGCAGGGACTGAAATAAATACGTCCTTTAGAGGGGGAAAGAGGAGAGAGAAAAAAAGGATTAAATTAATAATATTTCAAGGATTTTTTATTTTAAATTAAAATGCATGATTTAGACCATATTTCAATTATCAGCTCAACATTACTCTTTAAGCAAATGACTAGAGTTAACGAGTGAGCTACTACATATTGAATACATTGATTTTCTGCTTGGTGTAAACTCTAAATAGCCGATTAGAAAGCTGTGAATCAGAAGGACTCAGTGTACCTAATATACCCAGCAATAAATTACAAGCTGAAAGCCGTACAAATCTTTGAAGGAGAAATGTATTCCAAGCACATGATTATGAAACTTAAATGCATAAATGTTAATGGCAAACCTGCCCTATCTACCAATTTAAGAAATAGTGCACATTTTGATATGCATATCAAGCTAATGCAGAAAACTATTGAGCTTAAAGGTATAAAGATGCCTCAGATTTATTTAAAGAAAAAAAAATTACTGTGAAATGAATATGTAATTGAACAACGAATACCGGGGCTCACTGTGTTCTGTCTTTTTTGTCCTTCCTCATCATCATCACTTGGGCTCACCTGGTGTCATGCTTGTGCAAAACGTTTTGTTCTGATTTTGAACACTGCATAACTGGGCCAAAGTCATGCTTGCAGTAACTTTGTCAGAGCTGAGCATGAAGGTTTGATTCAAGGTTTGTATAAACAGATGATCTAGATGAGCTGTACTGAACAAAAGGGGAATAGCTGTCCTTTCTTTAAAGATGGGATACTACCTGACAGATAAAGATAAACTGGCAATGTGAAGTGTTATGCCCAAGTCCCTTCAAGACTAATGCTGTCTGTTTGTCACATTCTTATTCTTCTTTTAACTATCTGGCTTTCCATCTACTTTAATTAGTTGTCTATCTGTACCTCTTGGTTCTTCCTAATAGCTGTATCTGTCTATTTGCTACATCTGGCTGTGTTACATCCATCTGATCCTTGAAAAGGTGGTATCCATCCATCATACACATACAGTACTTCTGCTGTGTCAATCAAAGTCGACTTCAGCTTTCTTTTTAATGTCTAAATGGATGTCTGTTGATAATTTTTTAATTCCCTGGGACAGGATCCATTTTTTTACTTCATGTATCTGCATTACTTATCACTTATTCCAGTCCATAATCCTGACATGGAGATCTTCTTTTACTACAATAACTGTAGTGCATTAGTAGGAGTTTTCCTATTAGGGACACGCTTCGTCTGTCAAAACATGTGGGTTGTTCTGTGTTCTCCCTGCTTTCCTTCTGCTGCATAAATATTATGAAGAAAGAAATAGAGCTAGGGAAATATTTTATTTTAGTATTTCACTAATTTCTGAACTTATTAATTTGTTATTGAATAAAAATATTTTGAAAAAGCTGCATAATTTTAAGCATTAAAATACACATGGAAAGGGTAGGACTTCTCTTCCTCAGCCTTAAATGGGCCTTAATTTTTTTTTCTTTAAGATTCTCTGGGTTGTCTTTGTTGAAAAGACAAGCTACATCCAGAAAGTGATATATATGCTATCTTAGTCACTCAAATTCTGATGGGAAAAACCCCATTCTGAGGGTTTTTTTTGTTTCTTCACTGCCTATAGAGAGTTGCCAATGAACTGGCTTAGGGAATGTTACTGCTTTCTAGACAAGTAACATAAAGCAAAGTAAGCCCATATCTATTGTCACAAGGCTGTATAAAAATGAAAGTTCTCATATACATGCCTGGTTTTAGCTGTAAAAGTTCAAAAGCTGCAACTCTCAATGTAGGTCCCAATAGAACAAAATTGCAACTTCTTTGTTCCTCCTTTTTTCCCCACTGTGAATGAATCTGAACATCCTGGAAAATATAGTAGGAGCCTAGGCTTAGCTATTTTGGGAAGCTTATAGGTTATGGTTTCTTTTCAGATGTTAAATATCTGTATTATATTTAATAATGTATATTAATGTAAAATTACAGGGTTTTTTTGTCAGGGATAGAAAGGTAACTAATATATATTTGAATTTGAACAACAATTGCATTTCCTATCTTGGAGTACTCAGCTGCCTACTGTGTATTAATTTGTTATTGAATAAAAATATTTTGAAAAAGCTGCCTTTTAAGCATTAAAATACACATGGAAAGGGTAGGATTTCTCTTCCTCAAAACGGACTTAAAAATTCTCTGTAAAAAGAAAATCATCCAAAACATCTTAGTCAAACCCCCATTCTGAGGGTTTTTTGTTTCTTCACTGCCTAAAAGAGTTGCAAATGAACTGGCTTTAGGGAAAACCTTTCTAGACAAAGTTTGAAAGCTTTTGCCTGGTTTTAGCTGCAAAGTTCTCCCAATAGAACAAAATTGAACTTTTTGTTCCTCCTTTTTTCCCCACTGTGAATGAATCTGAACATCCTGGAAAATATAGTAGGAGCCTAGGCTTAGCTATTTTGGGAAGCTTATAGGTTATGGTTTCTTTTCAGATGTTAAATATCTGTATTATATTTAATAATGTATATTAATGTAAAATTACAGGGTTTTTTTTTGTCAGGGATAGAAAGGTAACTAATATATATTTGAACAACAATTGCATTTCCTATCTTGAGAGTACTCAGCTGCCTACTGTGTATGACTCAGCTATCACTCCCTTTCACAAGGACTTAAAAAAAGTAAAAAGAAAATCTAAAACAGAAACCCTAACCCCAAAAAACAACAACCCAGAAAACCTAACCAGTTTGAAGGCTTTTGTTTGCATTCTCAGTTGATTTTGTTAGAAAAAGAAATATCTGACAATGTGTGCAACACTGTTTTCGGTAGTTCTCAGTATTTCTTTGACTGAAAGTTACACCATGGCAAAGTTGGCAAGAACTAATTATCGTGCTTAATGCTTTCTGCATCTTGGACTGTGGCTGAAAGTGAATACCAGGAGGGGGATCAGAAAATATGGCAGAATTATTTTGCTAAAGTGCCAAAGACTATCCATAAGTCACTGCCTGGTAGGAGCCATTAAACTCAAGCATTCATAACGGAAGTCATTGAGTAAAACTTGAAGTTGGTGAGCCACACAACTTTTTGTGGCTTAGGTAAATGTTGCTGCTGGCAATATTTATTTTCCTTTTGTCTTATTTTATGGCTTGAAATCCTCTGACAGGGTCAGCCTGAATCTACATTTCATGTAACCCATATGAAAGTTTCTATCTTCTTGGACAGAAATCATCTAATCAGGACTTTTTCACTTATTTTGTTTTTCCTTGTCCAGCTTAAGAACACCAATAAGGTCAGGGAACAACCAGGTTAATTTGTACTCAGGTTGTGAGAGATTTGTACAGCTCATGACACAAGGAGATGCTGGCCTGCTGCTGGGGCAATAAAATGCTGAAAATATCATAAACTTTATTAGCTGAAACTCCCCTATGAATCACAGTTTCAGAAAAATAGGAGAAAAGAAGCAAGAGGCGGGAGCTGGCCCTGTAAAATCTCTCCTGCCTCTGAAATTGGCAACTCCAGATGCAGACACTGAATGTTAATGCTTTATCCAGAAAAAGTGCAACAAGCAGAGCCTCACAGGGGGGTTTGATGAAGGAAAAAGAAAAAAAAAATTAAAAAAAGGGGGGGAAAAAGAGAGAAAAATAGAAAAGAAAGAAAAGTAGACAGGAGAAAGGAGGGGAAAAATAAAAAGAAAAAAAGACGAAGTTCTGGGAAAGAAAGTTCTGGGAAGTTCCAGGAGAGCGAAGGGAAGTTCAGAGAAGTTGGGAAGGGAAGGGAAGGGAAGGGAAGGGAAGGGAAGGGAAGGGAAGGGAAGGGAAGGGGAAGGGAAGGGAAGGAGAAGGGAAGGGAAGGAGAAGGGAAGGGAGAAACAAATAGTTTAAGGGAAGGGAAGGGTTTAAGGAAGGGAAGGATGAAGGAAGGGAAGGGACAGGTAGTTCATTGAGATTTTTGAAAGACTAATGCTAGAAAAATAATCATAATTAAAAAGAAGGAAAAGGAAAAATGATTCATTAAGGAGATAGGAAGTCTAAATTAATTCCAATTTTCTGAATTAAAAATGGAGAATTCTAAATAGTTTAAAAACTCAGTATCTGCTAAAATTCACAGCAGGCAATAATTTAGGGTTGTTTAATAATGTGTGACCAAGATATAACCACAGATAACCACTGATGATACGGTTTCATATTGGATAATTTCTATAATTTATTCAATACCACTGACAGGTAGTTCATTGAGATTTTTGAAAGACTAATGCTAGAAAAAATAATCATAATTAAAAGAAATAGGAAAAAGAAGTCATAATTGTAAACCACTGATCGGTTATCACAAAATATAATGATTCATTAGGATTCTGCATAGTAAGAAAAAATACTGTAGCATAGCAATATTTATTTTGTGCTGCTTTAAAAGCTGTGCAGCATGTCTAATAAAAACTCCTTGCAAAAATATATAACATTAATTCCAATTTTCTGTAATTAAAATATGCTTATTCTAAAAGGAATACAATTACTTTGAGCTCTGACTAGTAGGCTACATCGTTAATAATGAGTCTTTTTTTCTTTAACACTTATTTGGAGGTTGAAATACAAATATCTGGCAGATCAGCTCCTGCCAAGGCCAAGGAAATAAATGCAATTTATGTAGTCACATTCTGCTTCCTCCAAGGTCCTTGATCACTGCATTGCACTAATTTTGAATCCAGAAGAACAGGCCTATTATCCTGCCTGAGGATCTATTGCATTTCAGCTCTATACTCCTTTGAATCAAATGGCCATTAGAATATACAGAAACTTTCCAGAAGCTTTATTTGCTTTAAAAGTAGTGCAATAGGAGCATATATCCGAGGAAAAACAGTTGGTGTGGTGGCCATATGGCCATATGTATTATGAGCTATTCTATCACTCCAGGACCAGTTGTATCCTGTGGATTGAACTACTGTTATTTAAGGTTGGTGCATATAGATTCTGCATATTCTTGGGTTTTTTGTCATTGCTGGGGTTTTTCTGTGTGTGTTTGGTTTTGTTTTGTTTTGTTTTGTTTTGTTTTGTTTTGTTTTCCCTCTAAAGAAATCTAATCCCTGTGCTCTGAACTGCTTGGAGACATCAAACTGGAGATGGGTACATGGGAGTGATAAAAAGAGGAATTTCAACATTGCAGTCTTCATATCAAGTTAAATGCTGTTATAGGCACAGCCTGACTAGTTCTTTTTTCAGTATCGAAGCTAGGCCAGACGATTCCAGAGCACACATGGAACCTGTCTTTTATCCTGGCTAAACAGTAGTATGGACAGCCTTTTCATTGCAAATCTGTCCTGGCCCTACTATTTTTCAAATATCTCTCTTGTTCCATGCTCAATTACTGCATAAAACTGAAGCAGCAAACAATTGCACCAAGTAATCTACTCTGTCCTACCCCAGGGCAGAATCCATCGCACCCAAATAGTTCCTGAATGGTGGGGGTTTTTTTGTAACTCTTTCTTTCTTGTTTTGGCTTCCACGGAGCCTGAAGGACATCTTGCCAAATGCAGTGTTAGTATAATCTTCTTTATCTAAAGCTGCCTCTGTTCACTGGCATGTGCAGGGTATTTATCAGTGCACTTTCATACAAGGTGATCCTGCACACCCTTCACACCAGATATGGTTACATTCATGGTGCTAGATACTTCCTAACATGATTTTTGACTTATCCAGATGTGAGATGGCATATAAATGTAATCTTCTTTTATTTTGTTCTGGCACAACAGGATTTAAAAGGAGGACAAGAGTAGAGTTATATAAAAGATATTCTGAGAAACAGCATAATGCGGTAAAGAAGGACATATTTCTGTGGAATTGTTAAGCCATTATACAGAACTTTGCAGAAAATTGCATCCTTGCAATATATATTGGTTTTGAAAATCCTGTAGCAAGTTTATCATGCTTTGTTAGGTTTCACAAGGTTTTTTGTAAAACTGTGTGTAACACAATCGAGGCAGAATAGCCTTGGGGAAAAAAGAAAAAAAGTGATGTACAAACAGCAATGTTGACTGCAATATTGGTGAAGTTATTTATGTTTACTCCTGAAAATTGTGTCTTTGCAAAATTATGAATAATTCCAAAAATTCTGTCAGAGAATTGTCATTCTTCTGGTTGTTTGTTTGTTTGTTTTTCTACAGTAAAGAAGTATGAATGGTTCTGTTCTACTGGTTTCTTGCCTCCACTCTTGCCTGATAACCTGCCAAACAATTTTGATAAAAGGTTTTTATGCTGCAAAACAGTGATAAAGTCTCTATCACTTCATGTGAATAGATGTGTAGGTAGAGTGCTGGACTCAAAATTCTGAGACATCTGAGACATATTCACTTTTACAACAATCTTATTAGAAGCCAGCCTGTACCATGGACAGCTATGGGTAGCAATTTTGGTGTGTGTGGTTCCTGAGCTTGTGCAATATATAGATTTGCCCCACTTTACTAATCTTTAATCCAGAGCAAAATTTTTTTTGTGAAGGGTGAACTTTTCAGAGATTCTCATGATTCCATGAGCTTTTAAACAAACAGAAAGAAGAAAGCCCCAACAACTGATGATAAATCAAAAGTGATGGTAGCTGTATATGCTTTTGATGCAAAATTGCATAATGAATTCATAGATTCACATATTTTAAGAGTTGTTTCTACTAAGATCATCTATTTTGAAAGTGATAGACTATGTAACTTCAATATAATATTTAATACCCCATGCTCAGCAATTCTCACAGAAAAATAACACATTTACAAGAAAAGATACTCAATATTTGTTTATTTTTAAATTAAAATGATTGATAATTTGCCTCATTTCATAAAATGAACTAGAGATTAATCATATAGACATCTTTTCTAATTATTTTTTTCCCAGCATAAACATCCAGCCAACAAATCTTTTAGATAAAGGATGCTGATACATTACAGCTGATCTTGCAGCTGGTGGACCAAATTTGCTGCTTGCATAAGAGAATGTAACTCTGCTGGAGTGAATTAAGCTATGCCTGAGCTACCAAGAACTAGCAGCATCAAAAATGAGAGGACTTGTTATAAAGAGGTTTCTAGTTCAACATACAGATACATGCAAAACCGTGATGGCTTTTTGCTTTACTGTGTCTGCAAATCGGTCTAACTGATCAAAAATAGACTCTTAAAAAAAAAAAAAAGTATGGATTTCAACTATAGATTCTATAGATTCTCTGGAAGCTTGTGATTTAGATTCATTTCTTGATATTACATATAGAATATACAATACACTATATGGAACTACTCTCCAGTATTCTGAATTATGGACTAGCTCATGGAAATCTGTTGAACTGTTTAGTAGAAAATAAATCTATACACATATGTCAAGATTTAAAACAATTTATTAACACAGCTGCTGTTGCAGATTTTTGTAGCTGTATGGTAAACTCCAATTCCAGACATGTTGGTAGTTCTCAAGAATCAAAAATGCATACATCTTTAAGAACTGTTCAGTAATAGAGATTGGATTATATCAGGCCCCTTTCACACTCTGTCCATCCACTGTGGGGTGTTCTCAGGGTCAAGAGTGTTTATTTTGGCTGAGGAAAGAGGCTATGTGTAGTCAGGCTGACTGTCTCCCAGCACTCCCATCTGCACTGAAAGTCCCCACTAATAGGTTTGAAATAACAATACATTTGTCCTCTGGGGAAGATTAGGTAGAGCTGTGGAAGACTTTTGCTTCTCTCATACAGAAAGTCTTAAACTGGATGGTTTTCAGAAGGAAGGGATTTCATGACCTTCTTATTGTCTACAGAATGCTAGAAGGTTTTCAAATAAATGGCAACCTGTGTAAAAGAGTGTATGAACTAAACAGAGCTTTTATTGTGTCCAACAGTCACATTCCCTTTAACTTTCTGTACATAAACTTTTTCACTGCTGTGTTACTAAAAAAAATGTCAGCAAGCAATACTTTGCAAGAAGAAATTTATCTGCTGTATTGAACGGTCTGGAACCCAATTAAATTCAAGTATGTGTATGTTTCAGGGAAGGGTATAAGCAAGAAATCAGGGTTAAGCTTTCCAAATTAGAAATGTTTTCTCTGTATGCTACAGTCATTCTGGAGGGGAAAAAAATATGAAGACACATTATTTTTTTAAACAAAAATTTTCTTTTCATGCATTTTAATTGACAGAGAATTTGCTGAGGCTGTATTTCAAAGACAAGGGATCTCCTTTTATGGGTCATTGCTAAACCTTGTTTAAATAGGAGCTGGTGGCCTGATTACATCAGTTCATCAGAGTCTGGTTGAGGCTCAATTTTCTATGCTCATGGGCTCTCCAGGCTTGTGGTGGAGTTTATAAGAAGTGGACACAGGCAGCAGTAAAGAAAAATTGACTCTTCAAATATCTCAGAAAGTGCTTGAGAAAAAAATATTCAGAATACAATCCACTTTTCAGACATACATTCAGGACCTGGGTTTCCTGACAAAATAAAGATTTTAATCCTTTGGGCACCTTTCTTTTTTCTCTAAATAACATTTTAAATCAGAGGTAATTGTGGATAGTTTTCAGATGAGATTCAGGTTAGAAGTTGTCTCTGCTCCTGATATGATATAAGATTATTTGGTAATACTAAATCGATCTTGAACATGGTACAGTAAAAACCAAAGAAAATAGCCCAGACCCTGGAAATCATGAATATTTGCTCGCCTGGCACAGGGAAATACTGGCACATCCTTGTGTCATCTGGCCACAGACCCAAAGGAGCTGGCTGCAGAACCATGTTAGCATCTTGTCCCTACTAGCTCTGGGTTAACTATCAGGCCTGACAGTTGTGCTTAATTCAGTTTGAGATTGCAAATCAGCACCCAGAAATGACTGTGAACATCAGTGAACTTTGTTCAGAAAGTTATCTGCCTATGTGTTAAAAGAGTAACCACTGACTTGACTGCTGTTTCTTGCGTCAATCCTTTCCCTGGAATCTCAAAGGACTGCTCCGGGTCCCCTGCTCTAATCACAACCTTATGAAATTTAGAGAATGTTCCTGAAATCGCTTCTCTGTGTACTGAATGTCACTACTTCACTGCAGAGGTCCCTGATTTATACATTGATGAAATTTATTATTGTTGTTGTTGTTATAGTGACCTTGTATGAATTTTTGATCCATCATATTGAAAGCCAGATTGCAAAATGCAATGACAAGTACCCCCTACTGCATAAAAAGTCAAATGTGTTCTTGAAAAGTACAATGTACATAGAATGAGTCTAGGGAATTGATCAGCCCTTTTTGTTGGTATTTGTCATCTAGCAGGTTCAGCCCCTGAAAAGAATTGTATTTGGCCTCTAAAACTGGAATTAAGAAGCACTTGACTTAAAAGCTAAAAAAAGCTGCGTACCTGTATTATTACTTTATTTGAAATAGTTACAATTCTTGCTTGAATAGCATATCCACTATTCATGGCCAACTTTTAAACAATGTGCAAAACCAAGATAGATTTCAGAGAAAAGCTTTACAGATGACAAATGGATTAAATATGCCTCGTCATGAGACGTTCAAGGTACCTGATCTATTTGGCTTATAAATAGGGAAGACACAACCATAGGTTATAAATAAGTTTCTTATAAATGTAAGAAAAAGAATTTGAATAAAAGAGTTTAGCAGACAAAATAAAAATAAGATTGAGTGTCTGTAAGTTGAAGGTAGAGAAATTTGAACTATAAATAAAACTAAGGTTTAGCAGGAAATGTAATGAACAATGTGTGGGAATGACATGTCAAGGGTTATGTTGGATTTTTCATCACTGGAAATGTTTAAATCAAGG
This sequence comes from Emberiza elegans, assembly GCA_024865655.1. Lineage (NCBI taxonomy): Eukaryota > Metazoa > Chordata > Aves > Passeriformes > Fringillidae > Emberiza > Emberiza elegans. The sequence continues at coordinate 1,266,389 of JALJVW010002490.1, read as the reverse complement.
AGTTACCTCAACACTGGAAGAGGTTGTCAAGATAAGCCATAGAATCTCCATCTTCAGAGATATTCGAAATGTGACTGGATATGACCCTGAACAACCTTATCCAACTCTGAAGTTGTCTCTAACTTGAAAGTTTGTCCTTGTTTTGAGTCAAAGGTGTCCTCCATCAGAGGAAATGTCTGTTATTTGAAACTTCATAAAAGTTTTGTCTTGCTCTCCCTCTTCATATGTCAAAGGACTTGTAGGTTGACACAGGAATTATGACCTTCAGAAAAAACAACGACTGAGAAGGAAAAACCAAATCCTGTCTTTTATGATACCTCTACTGAGGTGGCTTTTTCTTCTTTTCCTTCCTTCATTGTTTTTCCACCTGAACAGTTCTGACTCACTTGTACTGTCATTTGCTTTCTACACAGCATAAAATTGAAATAAAAGAAGCACTAATAAATACCAAAAGAACTACTCAGCTTAGCAAATTGGCTTTACATAAGGTCAAAGAAAATGCATTTCTGAAACCCTGTCACTATTTATTCCTGAACATTAGCAAATAGCACTACAAAAGGCCTGGGCTTAGACTATTTCTTGACTAACCTGTCTGAGCAGGGCATTAAATAGGCATTTGTTCCTCTTCATATTTCTATTCCACTTAAAAACTACTGCTGCAAATTCTTGTCCAGGTCTTCAGCCTTCTGAATATCCTGACCAATTTTCTGGGATGAAAATGTCCCTGTTGTTTCTATCAGACCTGAGTGGTTAAAAAGTAAATTGAGGATCTATCTCATGTCAAGTACATGTTGGGAAGTCACAGCACTTGCCTCTGTAACACTCGGTTCAGTGACTGGTGTCTTCTTTTGGAATTTCCCTCTTCCAGAGAAGTCCTTAGAAATTGAGGACAAATAATTAGTCTAAAAACATTGCTGGCTGGCCAAAGTTTGTATATAAACTTTTTTTGTAAAATTTAAGTACTGAAATTACAGGCTCTGAGCAGTTCCAGCAGGGGATAGTATTTTTCTCCCATCTTGTGACTAAGCATATAACCTTTTTTTTTTTTTTTTTGTCTTTGTGTGCTGGAAGCACGCAGGACTGCTTGACAGTGTGCATTTTTGAGTAGCTGAGGCAGAATGGAAGCAAAGCACTTGAAACGGTCCACTGGTTCCTGGCTGACAGCTCAGGTTTACTGTAGAGGCCCATTGTCTTAAAAGTGCTGCAGAGAAATTTTGGAAAGCTTTGTTCTCTACAGGCATCTCCCAGTGTAACAAAACTGTAAAGAATCTGAGATTTAGAGAAGTAACCACTTGCGGTTCTTTTACTAATGATCTCTTTTGTGTTGTTCCATACGTTTCAAAAGTTCTGGATGAGATGATTTAGCCATCTCAGAACTGCACAGTTGAAACATATTAAATATTTCTAAATTAAGGAGACATATTTTGTTTTATTAGGACAAAAAATGTGTAGGGAAAAAGCTGTTTTGAAAAATAAGAACTGCACATTTTTAGAGTAGCGTTTAAAAAGTAGTTTTGTTTTGTTTCTGAAGATAATGCTCTCATTCAAGCAAAGCTACTGGATTTGCATCAGCAATTTATTTGAGGAAAACCTATGGTAGTGTTCTGCATGAGGTGAGACTCAAAGATCAGAATGGTCTTCTCTGATCCTTAGATCTATGAATCAGTGAGAGACCTAAAGAGAAGCCAGATTTGCATTCAGAGACCCTCTTGAACATTGCATCAATGAATTATCTAAAGTAAACCTACAAAGGGGGAGCAAAATTTAATTTTTCTATAAAGTGAGAGAGATTTTTGTTTTTCAAAGTGAGTTAAAAGCTATATAAAGGACAACAGTGCTCATTTGCAATAAATTTCTGAAGTCTCTGTTTTTCTAAATAAAAAAAAATCTTGCAAGTATTTCTAGGTCTTCATCACCCTTATTTTCTCTTTTTCATTCTTTCTCTTTCTCTTGTCAAGTATAACTAGCTAGCTTGAACCTCACAGACTTTCTCCAGCAAAAGATTTCGAAAAATCAAGAAGCCTGCATGAAATATTCTGGTTTCTGTCACACACTCTACTTCATTGAAAACTTACTTAAAGGTTCTGCTTTCATCTCTTCTACCACTCTGAATATCACAGTATAATCTAAGAATTCTTTATTTTAAGCCATAATTTCCTATCACCCTTCTCCCAGTCTTTACTTTCCAAACTCAGGTTGCCACATGTCTTTCTGCCCTTATTATTTCCAGGGAGTCTCCCCAAACTGCTGAGTTTGTTCATGCCTGACATATATAGAATAAGTTTTTTGGTTTTTTTCAGAAAGGGGGGAGACAAACCTGAAATTTGCTTTTCATATAAGGACGAATTCACACACTCATTTGAGAGCGCCTCTGCTGCGCTAGATCCACATTCTGTGAGTTGGTTATGCCCGTCATGGATCTGGGTTATATCCTTATATTATCCTATATCTGGCTTATGTCCCAAGATCTTTTCATCTGTTTATGCCTGTATGAGGTTTGTGTGTCAGGGTTTAGGGAGTGGTGTGGGGCTGAAGGGTGAATTTTGTGAGGAACCACAAGAAACTTTCCCCATGTCTGATGGAGGCAGTGCCAGTCAGCTCCAAGGTGGACCAGACTTTGGCCAAGGCCAAGCCCATCATCATGCTGGAAGCACCTCTGGGTGAAAAAACAAAAAAAAAGGGGAAAAATGTGGGGAAAACAATTCTGTAAGGCAGCTGTGCCCCTGCAGCCCATGGAGATCCACAGAAGAGAGGCTCCCTTGCAGCCTATGGAGGACCCCATGCTGGAGCAGGTTGATGCAAAATGGAGGCTGCAGCCCTGTGGGAAGCCTGTGCTGGAGCAGGACAAAATGTTTCCTTAAATTACACTCATTAAGTAAACAGCCGACATTTTTCTTCAGATACCACTAATGCATCAGGCACATTTATTTTTCTTTTTTGTCCTCCCTCCCCAAGTATGTCCAGGCATACTATTTCAGTAATTCATTTTCCAAGGTCCTTTAGGCATATAAAGACATTCCTAAAACTCAGGAGACACTGCCTTATGGCACAGGAAAGTCTTTCTAGGGTAGCGAATATAGAGATAGATATGGGTGTGTTTTAGAAAAAAATTTACATGGCATTACACTTTTCTCTGCTTATCTTTAAACTAAGCAATAAAAAAAAAATTCTCTTTATTCTTAATGCTACCTGTATCAATCTCTGCTACTCAATACTTTGAGGGGATGGAGTATTTGCAAAGAAAAGTAATGAATGTAGTGCAGGGTCTAGAGCACAAGTCAGATGAGGAGCAGCTGAAGGAGCACGGGGGTCTCAGCCTGGACAAAAAGATGCTCGAGGGCACCTTCTTGCTCTCTACATCTCCCTGACAGGAGGTTGCAGTAAGATGGGATTCAGACTCTTTTTCCAAATAGCAATTGATACAATGGCTAGAAACAGCCTCAAGTTGTACCAGGAAAGGTATAGATTGGATTTTAGGAATTATTATTTTTTTTCCACCAAAAGGTTTGTTTAACATTGGAGCAGGCTGGCCAGGAAAGTGGTGCAATCACAATCCTGGAGGTATCTGAAACGTGCAGATGTGCTGCTTAGGGAAAAAATTTGATGGTGGGCTTGGAAGCATTATTTTTATGTTGGGCCTTGATGACCTAAAAGGTCTTTTCTAACATAAATGATTCCATGATTCCGTAGGAATTTCTCCTTTTCCCCTGAGACACTCCAGGAAAGAAAACTTATCTAAAAATATTAAGAAATTCTTATATGTGAACCTGACATTCAATAATAACATGTACATTATTTGAATAAGAATTCATTGGCCAAAACAGTCTAAGGAACTAAGTGACCTAAGGTCCTCCCTATATTGCAAGGTTATGTGATTCAATAATTTTTTATATAGAAGCTACCAATAAGATTTGCATAATTTAGGTAAGATTCTTTTACACTCCTGGATTCCTCCCCATTTGCCCTAGAGGAAGAACAAACAGTTGAAATATTTAAGGTTATCTGACAATCCAAGATTTTTGTTGTACAAACATCTACAAACCATGTTTAGATTATTGATTCTTTAATAGCTCTGTATGTAAACACATGTTCAAGTTAGCTTAGCTTGTTTTATCAAATGAGTCATAGTAAATCACCATTTGCTCCCTCACGTCCTGCACCAAAACCAAGTTTTGCACATTAACACAGGTCTGAGGTATTAGGTTTAAACTGATATTCTTGACCTCGTCAGCAATGTTTGTTTCACTAATGGTCAGTTAGTGCAGCAGTATGCTGTAACAAATGAAACCTCAGTGGCAAAACTCAGATGGATGCGGTCAGGATTCAGCCCCAGCTGACAGCCCAGTGCCAGGCAGCTGCTCTCACTCCTCCTGTGAAGGGCTTGGGGCAGAGAATGGGAAGAGTGAAAGTGAGGAATCTTGTGGGTAGGGATGAAGACAGTTTAACAGGTAGGACAAAAAGCGGCACGCACAAGCAAAGTAAAACAAGGAATTCATCCACTGCTTCCTCTGGGTGGGCAGGTGCTCAGCCATGATATGAATAGGCAGAAAATGAACTCTATCTCAGCCAGACCCAATGCAGATATGCATATTTGTTTTAGCTATGGTTCAGAGCAGGGCCTGTGAAGGGTCATTTTGAACTCTCCAGGAGTTAAAAAGTATGAAGTGGAAATGTTTTTCAGTTCTTTTTTAATAAACTCATTTTCTTTTTCTGGGCATCTGTGCCTCCTTTATTATGGGGACGTGACAAACCAGTAAGTTTAATTTTAGAGGTTTTATTCATTATTTTTTTATCTGTTTATTTTGTTTTAATCAAAACCCAAATATAGCAAGATGAAATTGTGTTTATTTTGTTTCTGGACACAAACTCATTTATATTTTATCTTATGTGCATGGACAAGTTGGGAGTGCACTGACTTCTCCACACAACAACGTTTTCATAATGGCAGAAGGGATGCTATTTTTACTACAAATGTGGCATATGGTGAAGCCTACCAGAAATCTCAAGTGTAAGCTTCTCAAAAGACCACAACCCACAAACTGTGGATTCATATGAACTAAATAATGAATAAACATGTATCCGGATTTTCATTTCTACCTCTGAAGGAAATATCACCAGGAGAAAATATTTTAGGTTTTGGTTGATCCATGGACTTCTTAAGTGATGTTGAACAAGACTGATTCTTGATATGAAACCTATTAAATTCAGTGAAAGCTCCAGCTTGAATTCGATAGCCAGATAATTTCATTATGGCTGAGCAAAAAGTGGTCGCCAAAAAAATGGGAGTGTTGGAAGTGAGAAAATTGATCAGAGACTAAGGTGAGTTCACCAGTATGACAGACTCTAAATATTAACTCTTTAAAAATTTTTCTCTACTCAGTCTGTTGTGGATATTCTGTTTAGAGTACATTTTTTAAAATGTCACATACACAGCAACCTAAAAGCTGTATAGCAAAACAAGCACTCAGGAAAAATGGAGCATCAGGATGAAATAATTCTCTGTAGTTCAAGAGAACAGAGATCTGCCTCTCAGGACCATATATGCCAGGAAATTATCTAATAAGAACATGTAATCTGTCAGGAGTGCATTGAGGAAGGTTTATGCTAATAGTTTTGATACAAGATTTTTTTCAGAACAGGCACAAATGGTGAGAAGTGGGAATCATCACAAGTTTCAATGCAGGCTTGTTCACATTTAGTATAATTCTGCTCATACCCAGAGATGGGGTCTTTAATCAATTTCATTAATTCTTAAAAATATAAACATCTCTAAGAAGTGGTTGTGAGGGTTAATATACATGGCATCGTGTTCAGTAGCTAGATATAGATATATTTCCCAGATAAAGTCTCTAATCTCTCTGTTATTTTCCTTGCTCAGTGAGTTTGGTCTCATTTTGTGGATGCTCCACAGCAGGAAATATTTGTGCGTGTTCTGTATTTGCATGGAGTCTAGAAAAGGGCAGTCATAGTCCAAAGCATACCCTCTTAGGGACTGTTACACAAACATGTAAAGAATAATGACAATAATAAAAATGTCTACTAACATGTTAAATTAAGGAGAGCCACCTGCAGGTAGCTGATAATCATATTAAAGAAACTAGTGAACATCTGTAATTTTTTGTCCCCATTTATCATTTGGTGAAAGAACTAGGTCCTAAATCCAGCTTTGGTTCATTGTGCATCTTGCAACAGCAGTGTGAAATAGGGGGCAGGGAATGGGGTCTGTGATAGCTGAGAATGGGTGACACTGGTATAGGCCGATGACAGCTGATTTTTCCCCCCTACTTCTTCCATACAGTTTGAAGAATCTCTGGAAAATGCAGAAGAAAACTGAAATAAATTTAAAAAAAAGAAGAAAGAAAGAAAGAAAGAAAGAAAGAAAGAAAGAAAGAAAGAAAGAAAGAAAGAAAGAAAGAAAGAAAGAAAGAAAGAAAGAAAGAAAGAAAGAAAGAAAGAAAGAAAGAGAGAAAGAGAAATTTAAAAAAAGAAAAGAAAGAAAAGAAAGAAAGAAAAAAAGAAAGAAAGAAAGAAAGAAAGAAAGAAAGAAAGAAAGAAAGAAAGAAAGAAAGAAAAGAAAAGAGAGAAAAAAGAAAAGAAAGAAAGAAAAGAAAGAAAGAAAGAAAGAAAGAAAGAAAGAAAGAAAGAAAGAAAGAAAGAAAGAAAGAAAGAAAAAAAGAAAATAAGTTAATCAGACAATTGTTGAAATATTAGCATTTCTTATCTCATGTTAATAAGAAATGTCACCAACATTAATAAATACATACATACATGCATACATAATGCAGAATAACACTCTATAAAGACAGTCGACTGTTTTATTTATTTTATTTCTGATCACTTAAAGACTACTAATGTTGACTCTGACATTTGGAGATCATAAATTACTTTCTAGTAAGCAACACTCCTGCTTCTCATATTCACGGTTTAAAAATAAAAATACATACTTCTTTTTCCCTTTTTAATGGTTAATTAGGTCACTAATCAAAAGAAATTCTTAAGAGGAAAATGAAATGTTGACATTTTGCAATTATTTTCTACTGTGAATAATACATAAACACACTACTTATGGTTAAAGTGGCTTTCAAACCCTTTTTCTGCCATTAGGGCATGAACTGACTGCAGAATCAGTGTATTTTACTTGATATATTGCCACATTATCTACTTCAGTGCTTCCATTTAGTTTGGGTCACTTACATTTCATTATACTGTACCTTGGCTGAGTGCAATAAAAAAAAAAGTTTATTGCAACTGCAAGCTCCTAATTAAACATCAGCTGTAAACTGAGCTACCCATTACAGATTATATATATAAAAAGATTATATTCTTGGGAATCACTCTATCATGCAACATGATTAATATATATGTGTTCTTGTAAATAGGAGTTGATTTGCTGTATACATAATGGATACGATTAGCTTTTGGTTGAGACCCAAGACATCAAAAATAAAGGGATACATAGATTTCTCATTCAGCTATCTTGTTAAATATGATATAAGCGTGTATATCCATACACTGATAACACATGCAGAGATGTGTTTGGCTTATTACAGTGTTCTTAGCTTCTATCACTGTGGGTACAGCAAGATTTGAACTTATAAATTCATGTCCAGGATAAAATTAACCTCATATTTGGGAGTGAAAATTAAGTTGTGTAAGTCAGTTAAACATTTCTCTTTCCTACAGAAAGAAGGAAACTGAACTTCAGAAAACACTGTAAGCAGATTTCATAGCTTCTTGCGGAATCCTTGGATGGATCTCATGAAGGACACATTTAAAATTTACCTGTATTCAATATAGAAAAGCTTATTTTTAATTGTACCACTGAAAAAAATCACTCTGGCCTTAATTTATACAATAAATAAATATTAGAAATATTAGTTCCCTTGTTTTCCAGTGGAAGAATATCTAGTTGGTATAAAAAAGGAAGTCCAGAAAGTCTCAACCAATGGAAGTGCATGTCCTAAGACCAAACGTTTTTAAATTAAGAAATTAAATGCCAGCAAAATTCAATATCTCCTTCCATCTTTTTAACTCTTTTTGTATTCCCACCCAATTATGTCAATATAAACTGGTTTTGGGATCATGAAGAGAACCATTTTCAGCAACTGATGTGTTTTCAGAAAATATTTTTTTTTGTTCTTTGTTGTTTCCAAGGTACTTATATAGGTTTCTCAGAACTATTCACATTTTACCATGAAATGGAACATAGATCAATTACAGAATTCAGGCTGAAGAAAGGGTGTTGAAAGAATCTAGAGTGAAATGGATGATTGATCTCATTTAATTGTAGTTCTAGTTCATGAGATTGAAAGTTGCTATCCTTGGACTTGTATATCTACAATGCAAAGAGTAATTTTTTTATGGGAACTCCCAAATCTCAGGTGGGAAAGTACACATCCACATTAAAAAATCAAATTTCTTATATTTGTGATGTATTCATCTGGACCAGCATATAAAGAGGTACAAAGATTCTGTTTTCCACATAGAAGTGCAGCCCCTTTTTTTTTTTTTTTAAGTAGATGTGACAGTGGGATTTGGGGTCACAGAAATGTAGAAGCCCTAAAACGTGCTACCCTGTGCACCAGTGCTCAGACGAACACAAAAATCGCCATTAAAAATTTAATATGCTAAAATCAGATATTCAGTTATGCTCATTATCAGAAAAAATAGATAGAATAATCACCAATAAATATTCATATAATGGATATTTGATACTAGGTATCTGCTGTTGCTGTATTGTCCACAAAACTCAGGTGTATGAACACACAAAATGGGATCTTTTCAACACATAGTCCTGTGCTGTCTGGTTTAGCTGGATTATCTTCCTTTCTCATTTTCTGTCCCCTATCTTGAAAAAGCGATTAAAAAAAAAATAAATCAGAAATCATCCTTTTCCCTATGTGTTGGAAACATCCTTGCAAAAATACAAAAGAGGTCTAAACTGAAGAAAAAGTAGATCAGGTATTGTTCATATGTTTATTACCATCCTATCACTTGCTCTTTTACAGCACCATTCTATATAAACCATACAGAGCCTGTTGACATGATTTCCACACCCCCCAGCTTTAATTGGTGTAAGTTACACAAATCAATTCCAGATTCTCCAGCTGAGAGTCTGGTTCTGTTTTTCTGGAGGAGTGGAACATTTAAAAGAGAAATAAGGGTTAAAAAGAGAGGTTGCTTCCATTAAAGTCTGTCTCAAACTGAAAGAAAGCTGTCATATATAAAAACAAATAAACAAAGAAAAATCCCCAAACATGGGGATTTTGCAGGCTCTCTCTCACAAAGATGCTGTAACAAAGACAACAGCTTGACAATAGCAGCTGCTGCACAGAGCAAAAATTAGAGGACAATGTCATTTTTAATGATTTTTTTAAATGAAAGAATTAAACTGAAATAAACGAGATGTCCTAGGTTTTTGGAGTTTTTTTAAGAATCTGTCTCTCTGTCTTAGTGTTTATAAGTGGCAATGCAGGCAGACGACAGGAACATATGCCAGGAAGACTGAAATAGACAAAGTAATAATGGAAGCGGGATTTTTTTTTTAAATTATATTTTAAAGTTTCATGCGAGCCTATGCTTTTGCCATATTTGTGTGAAACTTATAAAAAAAGCCCCCAGAAATGCATATCTCTCCATATGTATAGACATGCACATTCCCACACTCACAAAGAAAACAATTTTATCTTTATATCTACACACGGCTTCACATTTATAATCAGTATCAATAAAGATAAATACATACTCAAATATACTATTTTAAAATTATTACATATATATGTTGAAAAGAACTGAGTCAATTTTAGAAAGAGCGAAAGTTGTGAAATGATATGTCATATAGCATAAAAAACCAGAATTCTATTTTGAGACATAATTCTCAGTTTTTTCTTTTTTTTTCCCTTGGTAACTCACAAGAACAATTTAGATATTTAGTTGCTTTCACAGTGCTCTAAAGCCATATGTTTCTATCTGTCCTGCTGGACGTGCAGAAAGGTCTCTTTTATAAAGACTCAGTGCTATTCTGTGCAATTTCCTCACTTAAGGGCAGAAAATCTCCCTCAAGGAAAAAAAGGTTCTTTTTTTAAATCTAATCTTTTCTTCTCTGCACTTTCAGTAACTTAAAGGTTGCCTGAAAGTTATTTATTTTGAGCTCAGTAAAGAACCACCATTAGTATCCCCCTCTCAATAAAGAAAAATCATGTTTAGATTGATTGATTTTAGATTAATTGTATATAGGTTAATAGATTTATTGGATTCATTAGCAATGGCATTAAAGTGTTAAAATATGATTTGTAAAAAAAAAACAAAGGCTTTCTACTATATGCTTTTCATAATTGTGTTACTTAGCTTATTCAATTTCAAAAAATCTAAAAGTTACCTGGAGTCAATGGAGTTCAATTCCCTACATTTCACATTACCTATGCTCATTTTGTGTATCAGATGTGAATATGGGGGGAAAAACTGTGAGTTAAAAAACAACAACAACTACAACAACAAGCTTATATTGTCTTTATTTTTTTTCATTAAGCATAAATGGTATCCAAACAACAAGGCATCCAAACTGCTTTGAAACATGACATAAATTATGGTCAAAGAAGTTCATTACATAAAAGCACAGCAAGAATTAGTTCTAACATTAGTCGGGGTTTTTGCTTTCAAAAGATTAATTAAATGAGGGAAAAGTTGTGCTTCTTGCCTATTAGTGGTCTCTGAATCCTCTCAGTCATACAGGGGGAACTGCTATGCTCTCATTTTCCAGTTGCATCTAGTCACAGTTTAATGCACAACTCCAGCCATGAACATAATCTTTCCTTTCCTTTCCTTTCCTTTCCTTTCCTTTCCTTTCCTTTCCTTTCCTTTCCTTTCCTTTCCTTTCCTTTCCTTTCCTTTCCTTTCCTTTCCTTTCCTTTCCTTTCCTTTCCTTTCCTTTCCTTTCCTTTCCTTTCCTTTCCTTTCCTTTCCTTTCCTTTCCTTTCCTTTCCTTTCCTTTCCTTTCCTTTCCTTTCCTTTCCTTTCCTTCTCCTTCTCCTTCTCCTTCTCCTTCTCCTTCTCCTTCTCCTTCTCCTTCTCCTTCTCCTTCTCCTTCTCCTTCTCCTTCTCCTTCTCCTTCTCCTTCTCCTTCTCCTTCTCCTTCTCCTTCTCCTTCTCCTTCTCCTTCTCCTTCTCCTTCTCCTTCTCCTTCTCCTTCTCCTTCCTCCACTTCCTTCCTCCACTTCCTTCTTCCCTCCCTCCCTCCCTTTCTTCTTTCCTTAGCGAAGAGTCTGAAAAAGACACACTTGCACCTAGACAAAATTTCCCCAGATAAAGCCCAAAGTAAAAGCAGACACAGAGACAAGAAAATGTTTCCGCACAGGATGACCTTTTGTGGGAAGAAGGGGGAGATGGGATTTTTCATGCACTTCAATCTCAGCCTTGCTAGGTGAGTTTTAACTCTTCATTTTCTCTACATTTTTACCTTCTCTTTTCTCAGTAACACCAGGGAGCCTTTTCCTGTCTGGGGTTCTCCTCATTGCCCTTTTCTTTGACTTTGTGTTGTCACTCCGACCATAGTCTTGTTCTGCCAGATATGTTTCATTTTCTGCATGACTTCCCCTGGATGGGCATTTCAAGCTGTGATTTCTAAGCTTGATCTCACACTGTAGATCCTGTTATCTCTGTAAAAAGCTTTAAAGTTCAAAGTGAGTTGGATGAACAATACTTTAAAAGGAGTGTAAAGTCTAAGCATGCTCTGTGTGGGAGGATTTCAGAAAAAAAAAATCTGTTGTTTGCATGCTTTTATATGAGAAAGTAGAATTAACAACCAAGATGCCAACTTGGGGTAAAAATGTCATAAAATGTTAGTAAGGGGACTGAAAATATGCTTGTAGTTGTGGTTCTGTATCCAAACAAATTTGCCATGGGGCTCTTGCCACCACTGGCCGCAAGGCTTCTGTTACCAGCTGAGTTTATTCCTATGCCATTGAACTCCATAGCAGTTTGCCAAACTTTATACCAAACCTTAAGCAGAAAAAGCAGGGACTAAATAGTAAAATATTAGTAGCCACACAAAGGAGCTGTATAATCCCCAGCAGAAGAAAAAGGATGATGTTTCTGCATTTCCCACTGATGTCTGTTTGGGTCTCCTCCACCTGGGCTCCTTAGGACCTTGCCCAGCCGTATGGGGACTTTTGACAGTCTTTCCAGGACAGACAGACCTGTAAGTGTGCACATGGAAGATCTGTTCTTCCCGCTCTCATGGATTGTGTTGGTATTTAAGATTTCTGGCAATACACCCAAACAGGACCATCCCCTAGAACCATTAGCACTGGCTTTGCCCTGGTGCTTAAAAAGGCATCTTTAGAAATCAGTGGTTTTGATGTCTGTGGACAGAGAGCTGAGCTTTCCACTGATAGGGTAAAATTTCCCTAAACACATGCTGGAAGCATGTTAGAATACCAAGAAAAAAAAAATTCTCAATTTTCAGGAAACTTTTGCTGGAGTAGGGGGCAATTTATTCTGTCTAACATGAACCATTTAAAAGTTATGAGAATAGTCTCATAAATAAGAGGAGATGTGACAGAATTTTTTGGAAGAGTTTCTTTTAGAGCAGTCTTTTTCCAAATAATTCATTGGTAGTACCACATATCCCACTAAACTACACATAAATTAACCTGGTTGTAAAAACCTTTACACAAAGAATTGAGCTCTAGATATAAGAAAGTTTATACAGCAAAAATTGCAGAGGTGGCAAGGAAATTTAAGATCTAGCTATGTAATGCACAATCTGGGTGGCAAACATCTTATGGTATCCCTATGACTTATTCATGAGACATGACTTGGATGGCAAACACAGATTCCAGAAACATATGCTTTAAAAGGAGAGAGGATTGATTTTTGTCCAATTATTTATTTAATTATTCCTTGATGTTTTAAATATAGAAACATAAAGATAATGAACTGATTTTGAGCCTTCAGGACATGATGATGCATGGCCAGAGTAATGATTGCCACAGAATCTGTGAAGCCCACCACAGATGCTTCAGCCCAAAACCCAGGGGATCACGATATCCGTGGTATGGTGGTGAGGCCATCATATCATGCAGCTGTGCAGTCCTTCCTTTTTCAGCCTTTCTTTAAATTTTCCTGTTTTTTCTTTCTTTCTTTTTTTTCCCTCCGACTTATCCTAGGATACAGGAAAATGATGAAGAGACACAAGTTGGTTTCTCAAACTAACAATTCAAAACTACATTGTAGTTGTCTTCACTGGGGATGGATGCAGCACATGGCATTGCATTGCATATTTAGTCCTGTTTTTATTCTGACTGGGAATTAGCTGGATGGAGGAAAGCTTCCTGTCTATCCCATGGCATCACAATTATTTTTGCTATGTAAAAAAGGTTGATAAGAGAGAGTAAGCCACATCATCATCTCTTTCTCAAATATATCTGGGGTGTTCCTAGGACCAGCCTATATTCTTCCCAGGACATCCTGTAATGCAATTTTCAGAGAGAGATAATGCACTAAATGGATCTTTCATTTGACTCATTACAGCTATTCTTACATTGTTATGGCAAAAGAACAGAGTAATAGACAACCAGTGTGCTTAGGCTTGTTTGTGAAAACTATTTAAACTATTTGGTGCTAATTTACCAAAAGTAAATATAGCTCTCATATATATATATATATATATATTTAAACACAACAGCACAAAGGCAGCAGTGTTTCATGTAGAAACAGCAACCAGTATTTTTAGCAAATAATGGGTTCAGGATTTGGACAAGTTGTGTCTCAAATCACTGTTTTCCTTTTGTAGAAATATATTCATTTAGCTTAGCCCCAAAAATGAGAAAAATAAGAGAGCTTTATACGGATTCCTTGTCTTTTCTATATGCTAAGAAAAGTCCATATATGCAGAAAAAATTGCAATGGACTTTAAAGTAAATGCATATTTTCTTTATATGTTCAAAATACCCTAATATTTGTTCATAAGTTGCATTTTACAACACTGAAAGCAATTAAATCTTCATTGTCCAAGCTTTCAAGTCAGTATGGCAATACTGTCATGTACCCATTCCACTTGGGAATAAACTAATTCTCAGTCACATGGCTAAACAGATAAATGCAGCTCCTTAGGTTAATCTTGTTTTATTATTGAGTGACATTCAGCTGTATGCTCTGTTCAGAGATGTGGACTCTCCTTAGTCAAATATCTTTTGTATTATGGAAATAACCATGACTTACCAAAGAGAAAAACAGTTAGAAATTTCTAAGAAACACAAAGGAAAAGAGGAACAAAACAGCAATCGTTAATTTTTCAGTTCTTGTGATTCAGAGGAGAAAAATCAGGATGTACTGCATGCTGTTTAATTTGTAGTTAATGACATTCATTATAATGACACATTAGATATTCAGAGCTTTGTCTTCTTTTGTTTGGGGTTTTTTAGAATGTTGATATGTGCAGGTTTTGAAATGCAGTAGAGCTGAATTATATTATATTTTTTTTTCTAATATAAAAATTGCATTATTTTTGGCAAAAGGGAAGTCTATTTCTCTCAAAGCAAATTCCAAGTTCCAGTGAGGGGCAAATTCCAGATTCCAGTAAGGGAAGGGTTTGATCCTGGATCGATCCAGATTAGATAAAAATGGCAGCATCACTTACAGGGACATCACAAAGGCAGCTGTTTTCCTAGTTTTTCATTAGGTACAGACAATGTGCCCACGTCAGTGCTGAACAAAGGAGAACACAGCAAATTTAACCTTGGTACTTACTTTGTCTCCTACAGACAATTTTGCCATTGAAAAGGAAATGTGAGCCTTTTTTATAAGAATGTTCCAGCAATCTATTTTAGAAAACATTGTTTGCAGTGTTTCTTGTCTGTTTTGGACAGCAATCTGATAGAAATAGGTGTTTCAAACTCATTTCTAAAGTGGAAAGTGTAGACGTTCTGGTACTTGAACCTTCAGGAATTATAATGGAGTTGAATACTTTCTTAAAAGCTTTTCTTCTAATTCGAATAATAGGGATTTTTCAGAAGATCCACAACAGGAAAAGTAGGAGCAGTGGAAATTCAGCAAACTTCTGTCAGATTTGAGTAATGAATCATAGGTGGTAAACTCAGTGATTCTGTGAGTAGATGAGGCATCCTAATGGAGGTTGCACACCACAAGAAAAAGAGAAACAGTGAATTGGAGTACTGTCTTGATATCTGAAAGGAATCTTTTGAAACAGATGTTTTCAGTTGCACAGAAACTTACTTAAAAATAAACTTTATTTGTAAGTTTAGCATTGGTTTGTTCTGCCTAGCAAGACAGTTAAAAACAGAGACACCAAAAGGAAAAATTAGAAATGGTCTTACAAAGATTTCTTAAAAGGTAATATCCTGTTTGGGTGCTTCATCTGAGAACTGCATCTTCTCATTTTCTCTACATGATGCACAGGAGTATGAAAATTAGCATTTTTATACCCTAAATATGCTAAAAATGGGTATAGGGAAATCCATTTAACTGAAACTTGCAAAACACTCTAGATTTTCAAGTTTGTGTACGGAGTCATTCAGCATAATAGGTTTACAGAGATCTGGTTCTGCCATAGTTTCCATTTCAATAATTTGATTTGCCTGTGATATCAGTTAGCAGATCAATTGCATTCAGGATGAAAATTTGGTAGCACCTGCCTGTGGCAGGAACCTCTGATTTCATTGCAGCTGATGTTTCTTCCCAGCAATTCTGACTATCTGTAGCCTGCCCTGGCAGTTCCCATGTGAAGAGATGGGGAAGGACATTCTAACACCCTGCTGAAAGGAAAGGTCCTTAAAATAAACAGCCTTCCTCCAATTGTCCTCTGGCTACAGCTGCCCCATAGTGACTCTGGCAACATGTGTCTGAATTAAATATCTCCCCAACATTAGCTACTGCCGGACAATCAAGTGCCAAAATGGCTCATGAAAGAGACTTTCTTTTTTTAATTTTTTTTTCTTCTTGAAATCAAGGCATGAACTGCTTTAAGAAACAGCAACTCCTGTCTGGCTCTCAAATTAATGTGGCAAACTGCCATGATTTTCAGTACTGATTTACAACTATATCCCAGTTCATAAACCTGTACTAGTGACTTCTGCTGTCACATTATATGTGTGTAGTCAAGAAAAAGTGTTTTTAATTCATAAAACAATAATTCAGGAAATGGAAATGTTAAAAATCATCAATGTGTTGAACTAAACCACATAAGCATTAAATTTCTGACTGATGTGTGGTTTTAGTATTTTCAGTACTAAAACAGTAGCTGCACACCATGCAATTTTTCATAAAAAATATTTAGAGAAGTGAATTTTAATTAAGACACTTCACTCTATTTTCTCTGGATTAGACCATTTTAAAAGATTTTGATTTTATCTATGAATATGAAATGTAAAGCAAAGATCAAGATAGACAGTTTTTTTCCCTGGTCAATATGCATTTATAAAACTACTGTTCTGATCTGGAAGCATTTTACACTTCTGTTCTCCTTGGGTAAGGTCATAAGAAAAAAGGAAAAAAATTACTTCATTGTTATCAAAACCAATTTCAAACTCTTCTCTTTGATCCAGTGATGAGGTCTGTTATGATAACTGAGGGATACATTAATTAATGTGCTGAAACTCAATAGAGTGAGTAAAGCAACTATTGATTAGCTTTTGGAAACATAAGCACACTGGAGGGAAGTTTAGACTTAACTCATATTATAAACTAATACTGCAGTATTCCGCAGCAGTAGCTATAATAATGTGGCTTCCAATAGTATTTAGAGCCATTACCATAGAATATTATCATGGGGTTTGTGACCAGAAGTGCATCTGACAAGCTCAGAAGCACATTTTCAGCTGCTTCTGTGGAACTAATGTGGTATATCAGCTGATCAACTGTCAATGTTATCAATTATTTATTCTCTAGTCTTATCTTTTAAAAGTTTTTTTTTTTTTTCGGGTTTTTTTCTTGCTGTTTTGTTTTACACTTGGCCCATCGGCACTGCAACTTTAAAGGGTATTTTCCTAAAGGATAGATTTGTTCGAGTGAAGAGTGTGTGTGTGTATCCAGTTGAACTGAACATGGTTATTTCTCAACAGTCACTGATTTCATTTGTCACTTTATTGCTTGAGTCAGGGGAGTGGATTAAGGCACAGGATGTCACTGCCACTTTAAGAGAGCATCCTTTTTGGAAAGCCAGTTTATAGTTTGGTGTTTATTTGAATAAAAAGCTCTTCTACAAAATGTGAGTTGTTTCCTGAGAGGAGGCAGAAGCTGAATAGTATTCTTCATGGGAAAGGGAGTGATTTAGTGCACTGAGTCACCCAAGGAATTTGCCACAATCCTCTCATTCCTGTGCAGAAATGAAAGGATGTGGCCCTTATTGTAGTCAAACCCATAAAGCACATTGACACCCAGGAACACAAGTCCTCAGCAGTGTTACTGATCATGTTACCATCAAAGGACTTATAATAATTAAAAGTCTACTATAGGTCACAGCAAGATTTACATGGGACTAACGGGCAGCAATGAACAAATTATTTCAGGACAAAGTTGGCTGTTCCAGCTCTGTTTGGCAATAACTTGCTGTAGTCCTGCTGTTTGTGTTAGCTGTAAAGCAAGCACGTTGGGATCGAAGTAATTGGTCTTTTTCACAGTTATTTCCTTACTAGAAATCCACACTTAAGTTTGTATTTTCTGCTTTGTTGCCATCACACATTTTCCAGTGATAGCTAAATTAAGAGCACTTCATTACAAAAGTATAAATATTCATTTCTGATACCATTTCTTTTTTTTCAATAACTTTATGTATCGAAATTAAGAGCACTTCATTACAAAAGTATAAATATTAATTTCTGATAACATTTCATTTTTTTTTCGATAACTTTATCTGTCGTTTGATTTGTTTGGTTGTTTGGGGGTTTTTTCCCCCTATATTTGATTTTACCCAGTCAAGTTACAAAGAGAATTTATCTGACTATACAATTATTTGAAGTACATAAATCAGAGGTTCTTAAAACTGATATAGGATCCATTAAATAACAATTGAAGAAATAGAGGAGTAGCCTCATGATAAGCAACATGTTTAATGCAAATACCTAAATTGTCATAAAATCCACAATAAGATACATAATAGTCAAATTCTATAAACTTGCTGCATTAAAAAAAAATCAAATTATCTGGCTCCAAACTTGAGACATATTTTACATAACTACAAATCCCTTGATTAAAACTTACCATTAATTTTCCAAATAATATCAAAAGCAAACTAGGCTAGAAATGGGAAAAGTAATGTAAAAGCACTGTACATGTTCTTGAGACTGATTTTGCACATGTTATGGTTATGTCAGATAAGCTTTTCTTTTAGAAGGGAAAATCATCATAGAGAAGCATTTACAATTTTAATATCATACAGCAGGGTCAGGCAATAGAACTTTCTGTCACAGGTCAATCACCTTAAAATAGGTGCAAGTGTGCAGAGTGCAAAGATGAAAGCCTCAAAATGAATAAAAGATGGTAAGAGTCACAGAATCAGAGAATTATTTAGGTTGGAGAAGACCTGAATTTTCTCAAGCACGCTTTCTGGTGAGGGATAGATGTGGTGTTTCTGGAATAAAGTCCTTGAATGTGAAATCACCTCTTGTTTCAAATTCACCTTGCAAGAAGCTGAACTTGAACTATTTGACTTTTAGACAACAGATACAAGTTTTGTCTGTGTTGCAGTTATATTGCAGTACCTTTAATTCAGCAGGAATAGGGAGATCTTAATTAAAAATAAGTGGGTAAAAAAGCCAGAATTTTGCTTTCATGCTAACTTCAAAACCCTTGATATTGCTTATTTCTTTTCTACATCCTGTGATGCCCCATATGTTATAAAGCTTATCTTTTTTTTTCTACTAAAACTGTCTATTCTGTAGATTATAATGCCATTTTCATTTCCATTGTACACAAAGAAACTGTTCCTTTTCTTAGAAAATGCATCTGTTCCTCTGTTCTATAAAGGCACTACTTTTAGTAGTTCAAGAAGCCTATTAAATTAGATTTGAGAAATGCTTTCATATATTACTTTAACCTTTTTAATGGTTTTTTTTTCCGTAAAATAATAATAATAATTTAAAAAATGACAGTTAACATGGGAATTGAAGCCCTTTTTATTTTTTCCAAGGGGAGAGTCACAGATGAGCACGGAGAGCAAGGTTCTTCCTCCTCCACTGCTTGGTTAAGAGAACTATATCAATATTGTCTGGTATCAAAACTATCGAAACTCATATTTTTGTCTGTGCCAAAGAAGGTAAGACCACTTTTCACTTTTGATATAAAGTTGATTTTTTAAAAGTTAATTTTTGGATGTTAATTTGTAGTTAACTCTCTGTGTATGAATCTATTGTTGGAACATAAAGGTCAAGTTCTTCTATGCATGGTAATGATGCTCATTCCCCTTATCCTATACAAGACTTTAAAGAATGTTCTGAGGCAAAAAGATTTAACAATATTTAAATACTTTTATTATATGGTAGCCTTGTTGTATTTATACATTAAATTTTAGCAAAAGGTGAAGCCTGTGAAATGAATAATCATCAGTGAGCCACGACAAAAAAAATAAACAAAATCCGCTACTACATACCTGATGCTTCAGAACTTAAAGAGCAAGAGAAATAACTGTTTTTTTCAGAGGAATTGGGGGTATTTTTGCTTTTATTTTAAATTGTGTGTGTATACTCTCCTAATCTTTGGGGATCTCAGTGATACAACACCTGAAATCTCCTAAATCTTAGCCCCAGCTCTGCATCATTTTTGAGAGGTCTGAAGTTGTGCAAAAAAGAACCCCTAAATATGCACATATCCAAGCTCCTCTTCACTAAAGAGAAATGATTCTCATATCTCAAAGTGACAGCCATCTCTAGAAATCACAGTGACCTATTCATTAAAGACCCGAGTCCCATGTGCATGGTAGAATTCATTAAATGATGTTATTCTCTGAGCAAATGCTATAAAACTCCATGGTCTGACATTCATAAATATTTGTGTCGGGCAATTACCTGGTAAAACTTCAGCGTATTGAAGAAGAAATATTAAAATAAAGTCAATGCTTTTTGTTTGGTTTGTTTCGGGTTTTTTTTTTTTTTTTGTTTTGTTTTGGTTTTTTTTCCTCAAGAAGATTTGACTTCTGTCACCCAAGTTTAGAGCCCTGCTTCTTTTGCATGAAGAATGGGATAAGCTCTCCACATCAAAAATATCATCTTGGCCAAGGTCATTTAATTCCATGGAATCAGAGCTGAGACTTCAGCACGCGGAGGCGTTTATAGCCCGCTGTCATTCTGGCAGGTGACAGAAATAGAGGGTGGAGCAGGTGCCGAGCAGAATTGTCATATTTTCATAGCAAGGCCGGGGAGCTCTGTGATTTATGGATGCTCAGTATACAACCGTGACGCCCCACAAGTGAATACACAAGTTGCAAATCTGTAAACAGCTACGGTGGGAATTTGCTAATCTCTGCCTGCTGTAGCTCATTCTGTACAGGTCCTCGAGCTTTGTATAAGAAAGTTTTGACATTGTGCTCTGTAAAAACACACACAGCATCTTGCCAGGGCTTGTCAGCAAGGACAATAACGCATTTTACTAAGTCTGTGAAGCCTATCATTGTTCATAATGTCACACTGTTGAGAGCTGAAAAAGCAGAACTAATAAGACCTTTCTAGAACAATTTCTAATGTTCCTTGAAAAGCAAATGTGTCGTTTTACTTATTATGTTGAATCAAGGTAAGCCAAACTCTGAATAAAACTAAGACTAAGAGACTAAAAGATATTTCTCCATACTGAACAGACTATGAACCTCTCATAGCTGGTTTTCAGGTATCCTGTTTATTTGGAATCAGATGGTTTTTGCTTTATTTTTCAGTCCTCACCAACTATTACCTTTTCTTTGTTTTTTAAAGGGAGCTATGGCCATTGCTTTTCACTATGAATTCACGAATTCACTATGAATAAAAATGTAAAGGGGAGGAAAATTTACTGAAATTTTAAAAAATAAATCTGTTGTGTCTTAAGAGAAAATATTACAGTATTTTTCACTCAAAAATGACTATTCACAGAGCAAGATCATTGATAAATGTGATTTTTAAGTGGGAAGCTTCCTAAAAATGCAACCATGACTACACAGATTTTTTTTTTTTCACACAGCAGATTATAAAATGCTACAACATAGTATATCCTGGAGATTACAGGAGTTTCATCAACATATTTAGAGGTTTAATTCTTTAGAAATTGGGCCTAGAATCGCTGCAGCCCTTGAATCTTGAAAATTGGTGCCATTTCAGGAAAAGGTCTTTAAAGTATTTTCAGAACATCTGTTGAAACAAAGTCCCCAAAACCCAAATAAAAAATTCCCAACTTTCTATCACCAAAATGCATGTATTAGCAGCTAAGGTTAGCTCCCCTGTCTGTTGGTGGACCAGGTGTTACTTGGTAGAATCAGAAAAATTTCACATACATAGTTTCCAGTGACTTTCCAACCTATGAGATGTACAAGACTGGATGCTTCCTGATCAAGCCTTCCTTTGAGAGGAAGAAAAACCAAGCAGAAAACAGATGCTGCTTGGCTCCTGTTCTATCACAGCAGAACCCAACCCAGCTGATATATGTGGCTAGCTTAGAACTCACCTCATGGGTATCCTTAGTATCTCATTAATCCAAAATACCTAGAGCTCCATAAATATGAAATGGAGATGATGAAAGGAAATTGTCTTTGAAAGCCATCACAGGCTTTTGGTCCATCTATTGTAGCTCCTCCCTGACCACACTGACTAGGCCAGAGATGGTTTTCCCTCACATCATGATTCACTCAGTGCACGTGCAGCATTAGCCTTTCCCATCAGAGCTGTTTCTTTGAACCCCTGCCAATCCCCAGTTGCCATTCTCTGTCCTTGAAAGGGGGATGCTAATTCCATTGCTTTCACACCCAGCAGATCAGCCTCCAGACACTCCAGGAAGAGCACTGTGACTCAGATGAGGGGGCAAAACACCTCTGGGTCAGGGCTGAATCCTGACTCTCACTGAGAAACTCCCTAATGGCTTGTGCCTGTAAATTTAGGCTGCACTGTGGTGAAGTTGCACACAGGACAGTGTCACCCACCATTTAGCATCTACATCTGGGCATACAAGGAACTCAAAGGGTGATCAGTGAAGCCCCTATGGGTTAGCAAATCTGGAGGTGAGGCAGTAAAGAAAACAGTCTGGGTTGTGGTTTGGGAGTTAGCTTGCATCTCATTCAAAGAGGGGGATAAGAAAAAGAGGTAGCCTTATGGGTATGGTACTGTCTTTACATATAGCACAGTTCCTTACGTTTGAATTTGTGTGGGACAGCCACAGCTAACAGTTTCAGAGTGGTTTACGTGTCCTGCTTCCAATCGCACAGCTTGGATGTTGCCCTTATGGATGCGTTTTCTTTCAGAACTTTGCATGAAGGAAATTTCAAATGCAAATGTATTGTCATCTTGTTCTGAATCTTGGCCCTAAATGTGGGAAGCCACATCTCTAGAGGGATTGTGTACATTTCACTCTGGGAGAAAAAAAAAACACCTTTTGTTCTTCTTTTAAATATTTACTTTAAAACATATTTTATAATTAAATTTTATGATTGCATCCTGGTGGTTCCTGCACCTTTTAACCTTTAAACAAAATTCAGAACTTTTCAAATTGGTGGTATTTCTTGATTTCTATCTAAAGCATATATGTTCACATGGAGTAAAACATTTTTTATTAGACTGATAAACAAGTTATTCATTTGACCCTCAAAAGGAAAACTACC
This sequence comes from Emberiza elegans, assembly GCA_024865655.1. Classification (NCBI taxonomy): domain Eukaryota; kingdom Metazoa; phylum Chordata; class Aves; order Passeriformes; family Fringillidae; genus Emberiza; species Emberiza elegans. Next base: position 1,243,603 of record JALJVW010002490.1, on the reverse strand, counting down.
TTGATAATACACCTTTGAAATATGCAGCAATTTGGTCAAAAATACTCTGATGATACTTTCATGGCTGCAATTTATTTTTTTCCCCTCTTCTATATTTTAAAACATATTGCCAGATTTATTTGCTATAGTATTAAGTTTCAAAGCCTAACCATTTCTAGCCCAGCACTTCTAATGTGATACAGTCCTTTGACTCAAAAATCTTATTCTCAGATATTAAATCAACATGTGCCTTTATGACTCACCATTTATCTGTGGGATGATGATTGAATTTATAATTTAGAGAGGCATCTGTATAAATATATCTTTACTAATAACTATGAAAGATAATCTTGCCATGTTCTTCTTTATACAAAGGGGAAAAAATTAAATCAAGAAAAAATATCCTTAAAAATCTGTTAATCATATAGCTGTTTTTCATAGGGACATCCCTCAAAAACTCCCTCCCTCCACAGATGCACACAGAAATGAATTTGTGTGAAACTGCTGTACATATCACTTTGTATACCTTACATATAAAGTAATTTACACAAGTTTTTAAGTCTCCTTTTTATTCCAGCAGTGATGCAAAGAAATAAGCCCCAGAGGGCCTTACTATAAATGAAAGCTTATAGTTTAAGTGTTATTAATTAAATTGCTCTTCAACCAGGTTATACTTGGAGCTACTCATACTATGCATACGTGAACAGACACTGTGTTAAAACCCACATCAGTAACTACATCCTGAATTAATCCTCATACTTTATAAACAGAGGAAAAAATTGATATGCATTTCTAGCTTTGCCCTTTTTCCTCATTTCCTTTCTTGTAATTCCATCCTAGAAATCCAAAGGCTGATATTGTTTTTCTTCACAATGAGGTTTTTGGGGTTTTTTTTTTTGATATTGTGAGTCATTTTGAAGTATTGTGCACAATTGCCAGAAAAGACAAGGAATTGGGCATGTCGTCCAGTGCTGTGGTGCTGTGTATCCACAGCAAGTGCCTCTGTGATGGGTGCTATGGCTTCCATGTTCCATTTTGCAACTGCCACTTTTGATATTTTCACTTTGCTTCTTCCCATTTCTTTCTTCACCTAAAAGATGAAGATGTTTTTTTAATTATTTCCATGCAAATTAGAGACTGACAGTGAAAGTGAACCTGTCTTTGCAAACACAGAGCCAGTATCAATGTGCAGGAATGAAAAAGAGAATTACTTGAGTTAAAATTCAGGAGACAGGAGACTAAGATCTCATGGGAATTAAAACTGGGTTTTAGCTTACAATGAGTTCAAAAGAAGAGAGATGAAACTCAAGTAAAAAATTATCCTAAAAATGTGTGCCATATGCTGCAAGACTTGAATATTTTTTCTGTTTTTGAAAGATACCTGCAGCATAATTTCAGTACTGACTCACTAGCTGTATCTAAAGGGTTTGGGGATTACCCCACTGCTTGGTCAAAGGATTACATCTGAGAAAAGACCATAACAGATTTACTTCAGACTGCCTCTGAAACTTATATATTCAGCAGCTCCAGTGCTGGAAACTCCTTCTGGGAAAAGATGAATGCCAGCAACATGCATACAGATCTAAAGTGCATTTACCATTTTACCCCTTAGATTTCCACTTTAGAAAGATATTTGATTTGTGGAAATCATTCCTGCTTCAATGGTACCATTGATTTAACAGGAGACATTGCTTCATCTTCAAGCTTTGATTTGGTCTGGGTTGAGGCACCTCAGGCTTCCATCAGAAGATGCCAAAAGATATTCCAGATGTTTTTCTCTCACCGCCTTGCACCCAAGTATAAGGATTGATATCTATATGAATAAAATTTCCAGCATAAATGCAATGAGAGTTTCATACTCCATCATCAGACCTGAAAATGAGAAGAAGCAAACCAAGAGTGATAAACAGACTCTTAAATGCCCTAAGCAGAGAGCAAGGAGGAGGGAAAATATATAGTGGGTAGAAATGTGGTTCATTTTAAAACTTAATTTAATAAATTGTGTTAAAGATGCTGAAAAATGCATTTAGCTCTCAACCTCCAGGACCCTACATTGTGAACTAGCATCTAGCCATAATGGGGTTTCTGCTTCATCAGCTGCAATAATTATTTTTCTTGATTTTCCTTGGTCATTTTATATAACAATTTCTCAGTGTGTATATGTATGCGTGCATGTGCTTTTATGTGCATTTCCTTTGATTCCTGTTTCTTACTTATATTTCTTTCCTATCAAAAACAAAACTAACCCAAGACAAAACACAGGAAGAAGGAACATTAAAGATGGTTCAAGACACATTTTGATGACTGACCTTGTAAATATTTCTTACAAGGAAGCACAGCCTCCTGGACAGTGCTCACTGCAGACCCTTTTTCTAGGCACTTTACAGAGAATAAAGGTGCCAGGGAGCTCAAGGTCCGTGTTTGTTCCTCAATATAGAAGGTCGTGTACATGGCTTCACTTTTTACTGCAGAGCGCATACCTCCTATCACCAGATTCACTGTGCTGGGATTAAACAAGGACACAGGGTCTTAGCAGTGCTCAGCAGACTTCAGGCTTGGATTTTCATGCTTGGGACTTTAGAAGCAAGTTATGTCAAACAGCTAAAATCATCAGCTATTTTTTTCACTTGATTTGCTCAAGAAGTGGGTGACGCTGCTGGCTGGGAAGTGGTTCTCAGTTTTCCCTTCTCCCTGTCCAGAATTTCAATAAGACCTTTTGCTCCATTTAAGTGCTGGTGGTGTTCAATGAATCTCAGGTTTTTATTTTCTCCAACAAGACACACTACTGCACACAGTCTTGAGGATGTGTGTGTATCTATTAAAAAAAAAAACAACAACAAAACCAAAAAAACCTAAACAACACAAAACCACAACCTAACAACTCACTCATTTGGATCACGCTGTGATGAGTGTTTATATCTTTTTGATCTATATTTTCTTTTATTAACCATCCCCTTGCCCTGTGTCTGAGAGTGTTAGCTACTGTTTCTCAATTACACCCACTGGTAAAACCGGCCCTGCGGGGTTTCTCGCAGCAGTTGCCCTTCTAGCGTCAGCTCAGCAGATGAAAAGCAGATGGAAAATTCCAGGGGTTCAGGTCTGAATGTTTCAATCATAAGTTAGCATAACGTGGACCGGTGAGAGCTGTGTTTTGAGTCTGCTATGCAAAATGAGACAGCTGCACTCTAGTGAAGATGTTTGCATTGGAAAGTAGGAAAAACAAATAAAGGATTCAAGGAATTCACACTCAAAGAGAGAGAAAAAATAGAAAAGGAAAAGGTGAATACTGGGGTTTTGAGTAACAGAGACAGTTTGCCTCAACCCGGGGTCTTTTAGATCAGGTTTGCCAGGGTCTTTTAGATCAGGGGCAGGCACTATACCAGTTAATGAATATCCTTCATCTGAGGCACTTACATTCAGTTTCAGCATGAACTTTCAATAAAAGAAGGGACAGACCATTTAAGCATCATCTTGAATTATCAACTTTCCTCTCTCCCTCCCTACCTTTCCTCATCACTGAGTGCAAAGAAGGTCTGAAGTTCCTGAATTAGATATCTCTGTAAATGCCTTGAAAAAGCAAACTGGTTTCATTTTTAGTAAATTGTCAAAGCACACAAGAAGAGACCCTAAAAAGTGAATGGGAGATGACCTGAATTTGAAATCAGTCTCAGAACAGGCTTAAAAGTTCTGTTAAGACTTCTTTTCCATATTGGAGTCAAATTTGGACCACTCATTACCTCCAAAATTAAGACCACTGGCAATTTTTATCCTAACAGAAGACTGATGCTTATGAAGACCTCAAATTACCTCCTGCACATGTTCCTCATTCCTATTAATTTTATTTATGTATTTAAATCGTTGCTCACTGGGATACTCTCATCAGATGCACATTTTGCTTTTGGGAGAGTTCCCAGGGGAGAGGCAGTCAGAGAGTATTACCACAGCCTTCTTCATCACAACACAAACAATATCCTGCAGCATAACTCAATCTAACCTAGCAGGCAGCTGCACAGTACAGTCCCCCATCAATTAATTTTAATAATAATACTTAGCATGTACAAAATATATTTCAACTTCAAAGCACTTTTTGAAACAGAGAGGGCCAAACTGGGTCTGCCCCACTGTGGCTGCATTTGACAGAAGAATGGTGAAAAAACTGTGTTGCAAACACCATTCTGCATCCCTCTTGTCTTCTTTCTTCTCCACCCAGACTTGAAGTGATTTCACTCCTGTTTTTTCCATTTTGTTGGACAAAATGCAGCCACCTCAGCAACTCACCACTGTGATGTTTTCAAGGGGGTTACAGTCAGTCAAAACCTGAGCAGTGACTTACTTTGTGCACCTGCATAACTTGTAGACTAGAGTTAAACTCTCTCCTTTTTTTCTATTTTTTTCAGGCTCAAGATCAGAAAAATGTTACCAGTCAAGTGCTGGAGTGAGGTGGTGTTGCAAAATTCACTATTTATTTTCCATTTTCTCCTGGTTTCTGATTTTATTTTCCATGTAAGAATGCCAGTACCCTGCACCACACATTTGAGGATTTAAGTGGAACAGCTTAAGAAATTTGTTTCCTTTCCACCCTATGCTTTTTCCTGCCCCATTTCATGTCAAATCAACTTCAAATGATCAAGCTAGAATGGGTGTTGATGTCAGAAACCACTTCTACTTCCTTTGATATATTGCTCCCCAAACAAGTCTCTCTGCACATGCTGGACAAAAAATGCGCTGTAAGGAGGGTGGAGTACTTTTAATGCAATGCCTGCTAAAGCCATGTTCATTAATGCTTCAATTTTCCTGTTATTGTGAAACGTGACTCATAATACATCCACATATTAATAGCAAAAAACCCATTGACTACTAAGAGGATGATACTGTAGGGGAATATTTAATATCAGATGAAAAGTCTCAGCCACATGTATAAAAACAAGCTGAGTTTCTCTCCCACCAGATGTTTACAGATGTATCAGCTCTTGACATCGCTGTACACCAGTTACCAGTTGAGGGTTCACTCATCTTTGTTTCAAGTACTGACACAGCTTCTAAAACAAGACCCTATAAGAGAGCCACAGGGAAGAGTTTCTCAGTTTTTGCACAATGAATAAAACTTGTTTCAGCTTAAAAACAGAAAAAGAAAATGCTGTTATGCTCCCAGTATCTTTCTCTCCCTCTCTTTTCTCTTGCCTTTTTATTTTATTTTATTTTTTATGGATATAAAGCACATAATGAAAAATATACTGTAGATCAGCCGCAATCATTTTGTCATTGCTGAAGGATATTATTATCTAAAAAGCATTTATGGAAGAGAATATATGATCCATATATTCATAAAATTTCTTCAAATTGGTTTAATGTTCTCAACAGTATATCACACAGCTTTTTCTCTGTTAATCACATGTTTCTTGGAAACAGAACACATATCTTTCTATTTTATCATATTCTTTGTTTAGTTTGTGTATTTTAAATATATGCTGACAAGATAATTTAACTTAATGTATCATTTTGGAATATTAAATAATGAGGATATAATTATATCTATATCTTCTGTACTTCCTTTTGATCATTTACAATATAACAAGAATCCTAAAAACATGCATTTATGGAACACTGAATTTCAAATGGTATCATCAAACTATTTCCAATAGTTTCTACATTCGCATTCTTAGTGGGGAGATGCTATATTATGTCAGTGAATATTTATGTGTACAACTCTAATTCTGGAACCTTCCTTAAATTAAAACCATTCAAGCTATCAAGAGAGAATTTAAGATATGTTTTTCAAAACCATTGCAATACCTAAAGCAGCACTAATTTGGGAAAAAATTCTGGCATTTGAAAAAAAATGTTTGTGAGGTTTTGACATTCTTGTTTTTCTCTTTAACTTCTTTCTGTACTAATATTTACAGAGCTTTTTTTAACATAATTTTGAGAACTGTGTTGTGCCCTCTGCTTCTAAATATTTATAAAGAAGAAGAGTTTGTTGCAAGTGTGATCACACTGTGAGACACTCAGAGGAGATTTCTACAAATGCTTCTCCTTCTGCAGATATTTCTTAGAGGCTTCATGTGAGTTATTACATTGTTTACCCACAATTTTTTATGACATTTATTTTTAATTGGAACTTGATTACTATAATCACAACAGAGCATGAGAATTGCTAAGAGTTTCCTCAGAACAAAACTTTCTTGGATCACACAGAGAAACAGCATATGAACCACACATTCCAGGTGGCAAAATCACTAGGATAAAAGAAAAATGCAGAAGTGTGTTCCACATTTTTCACTAAAATTTGCAATGGGGTAATTATGTATTTCCTCAATAAACCTGTATCTTGGATCAGTTAGTACTGTTCATTAATTTTTAGAGTGGAAACAGGACTTTTGGTGCAGCACTGGATGTATAACAAAATGATAAACAACATATTTTGTGAAATTACAAATCTATTCTAATTTAATCTAGAGTGATCTGCCTGAATATCATTTCCTCGATCACTTAAGGCTATATGATGTTCTTTTATCTTGGATCACTGCATCTTTCCCATTTCTGGCTTCCCATATTTTGGTTGACTGCTTTACTCCTCATGTGGAGTATTTGGGAAAGTCTTTTGTATCTCTGTATACCATATCACAGAAAATAATAAACTGAAAGTAGTTTTAATCCTTATTTCAAATATTTTAGGTAATTTCCATTAACGTCAACCCTAGAGGTGTTCACAAATGAGGAATATGGTGTAAATATGTATTCTGACCTAATGGTTTTGAGTAAGTTTTTCCTGTATGGATGCCCTAACTCTAAGAACCTACAGGATGACAATCTTTCTTAAAAGTTGTGACTCTAACAGCCAAGTGCTTATAGTCATCCCAACCATCTCAAGGGTATGAGCAAAAGTTTAAATGAATAAATTCTAGAAAATATCAAAGAAAATATAAATTCAAATTTCTAGCTAGCATGTCTTCACTTCAAACTGCTCCTAAGTGCTTTAGAAAGACTTAGTTTTTCAGAGTAGGATAGTAATAATATAGCTCATTAAATGCTCACATTAATTCACTCCACCACCCTATGCCCCTGTCACACGCAGTTCAAATTTGCTCAAAAGTTAGTTGCTTTCAAAATAAGTCATCATTCTACTGGGATCTGAAATGTGCTCACCCCCACCCCACTCCCCTGGGGCTCTATGGCCATTGCATTTAATTTAATTTGGAGGAAATCTGAATTGAATCTTGTCGTACTCCCCCCTGGGGAAGATGTGCTTCACAAATGAAGTGCTGCAGACAAAAAGGGAGCGCGCGCAAGCTGGGGAGCCGTGAATCCTCCCAGACATCCATTTGCATATCTCCTCTCCTTCCCAGTGGGGACTGGAAACGGAGCTTTGAGTTTGCCCTGAAACTAGCTGGTCCTCATTAGGTGTCAGGTGTACCTAGTGCATTTTGGGCAGGCTGTGTTGGAAGATGCCTTCTTGGACTTGTATTTTTTTCTTTCCTCTTTTTTCTCTTGAAAAATGGTAAATTAAAAAAATTTGTTACATAATGGTTCTCTAGATGCTGATAGTTAAGTTACTGATGGTTTGGAATATTGAGGATGGATTAGGAGGGAAGAGTAGCAGATGAGGTCGCCACGTGTGACCTGGATTTATGAGGTTCTATCTTGATATCTGGTTTGGTTCAATGAATTGCTGAATTTTGTGGTAAGCCATACTGAAAACATCCAGAACTCAAAGAAATCATAGAGTTGAAGATATCTTGGTTTCTTTGATGGACTATGCAGTCAATAGCCTACATTTTTGCTGGTTAACCCAGCTATTGTGTGTTTCCCACTTGAATTAACATGGGTCACCAGATGCCAAAACGCACTGTAATTCCATCTGACCTGGGTGAAAACCTCCCTTGCCAACCTTCATTTAAAAGTAATTCCTCAAGGTTCAACTTATGCAGATGGCAGAGTTGTTCCCAAACAGCACAAATGCTATGTTCCTTTTTAAAAATAAATTAGGATGAGGATCTCCATTGGCAGGTCACAACCCCAAGATCTGCATTTGCACTGTTTCTATTTCTTTGTGCTTTGCTGCATGGAGGGAGTTACACTTTGCATCAAAAGAGCTGAAAATGTGCAGACATATAAGAAAATGTGTGGGCAGCTTTCCATGGCTGGTTTCACAGACTCAGTACATAAGGTTGAGACAAAGTTATAGCTAGGAGAGGTTATAGCTTAGGAGAAAATCAACAGAGAACACAAAACCCCACACTCTTCAGCAAAAAACATTTTATCCACTCGTTTATTTTTATTTCCCCTTTCCCTAAAGAATAAAAACAAACCCACAAAAAGACTTTCAATAAGAAACTTCTCACCACTGCATTACTTCTCTAGGTTATTTTGGCCTAACTTTATCCCACCTCAACACTGATATTTAGAAACTGGGTCATAGCTTAAGACAGGTAACTGGATGCTGTCATTGCCAGTGGAGAATTCTAGTACACCCATACTTTTAATTTCTTCTTTTTCTTATTTCCTCTGGAAAATACTGCATGTCAAGAAAGAAAAAAAAAAATAGTGGAAAAAAAAGAAAACCATGTCATTTCAGGTTTCATTGTCTCATGTGTCGTCTTGTTAAAGTGCAGCATTTGGCTAGGACTTTCTTGTCAACTTACAATTCAATGTAAAGTGACAACTGCAGCCAGACATGGTGTGAGTTCTAAAAGGATGTGTCCATCAACAGAGCTTTAAAACTGAGGGGGGTGGGGGGAAGAAGGTTCACAAAATAGAGTTATAGTACTTTACCCCTTAAGTAAACAATGAAACGTGAATAATATTCACATTTCAAAACAATTTAAAGGCTTGGAAATTTGCTGTTTTCTTCTTTTTTTTTTTAATTATTTAAAAATATTTATTAAAGATATATGCATCTAAAATTGGCATAACCTCAGACTCTTTGAAAGGTCCTTCCCTTTATATTTGAGACTTACTAGTTCAGAAATGAGTAATGTATCTTGAATTTCAATTAGACAACAAGAGGTAATTCAAATAATTATTCCTATTCTGCACACACTAAAATTCTGCTATTGAAAGAGACCATCTTCACTCTGAAGTTAATAAATTTATATAGGTAAAAAAAATAAAATTTAAATTTTGTGTTTCAAAAAATGTAATGTCAATTTACTCTGAAAGTAATGATTTCTTTTTCGACAAGCACCTCAAAATTTTATAGTATTCCAGATCAGAAGGTACCATTATCAGATACAGTTGATATTATCAACTGTGTCTTAAATTTTGCAGAACTAGTAATTTTGGTATAATAATTACAATTCTTTTCACTTTGCTTACCATTTTGTTAGAAATTAATCTGGCAGTGAGAAAAAAATATCATAAATCTGATTATTCACTAACATTCTTATAGTTAAGTTTTCCTGGTAAATTAGTTCTTAAAAACCAACAACATCAACAAAGGGAAGTTCAGGGAAGGGAAGTTCAGGGAAGTTCAGGGAAACACGAGGGGAGGGGAGGCAAGGGGAGGCAAGGGAAAGGAAAGGAAAGGGAAAGGGAAAGGGAAAGGGAAAGGGAAAGGGAAAGGGAAAGGGAAAGGGAAGGGGAAAGGGAAAGGGAAAGGGAAAGGGAAAGGGAAAGGGAAAGGGAAAGGGAAAGGGAAAGGGAAAGGGAAAGGGAAAGGGAAAGGGAAAGGGAAAGGGAAAGGAAAGGAAAGGGAAAGGGAAAGGGAAAGGGAAAGGGAAAGGGGGAAAGGAAAGGGAAAGGGAAAGGGAAAGGGAAAGGGAAAGGGAAAGGGAAGGGGAAGGAGAGGGGGAAGGGGAAGGGGAAGGGAAGGGAAGGGAAAGAAAAGGAAAAGGAAAAGGAAAAGGAAAAGGAAAAGGAAAAGGAAAAAGGAAAAAGGAAAAAGGAAAAGGAAAAGGAAAAGGAAAAGGAAAAGGAAAAGGAAAAGGAAAAGGAAAAGGAAAAGGAAAAGGAAAAGGAAAAGGAAAAGGAAAAGGAAAAGGAAAAGGAAAAGGAAAAGGAAAAGGAAAAGGAAAAGGAAGGAAAGGAACACCCCAAACAAACAAAAAGCATCCCACAAAACAAACCAACCAAAACAAACAAAAGCAAAGCCAAATTAATTTTTCCAAATTTTTGTTAATATTAATGCAGCACGTTTGCCATGAATTTTGGCCCCTGTTTCTCTGCAAATAATAGTGCTTTCACATCAGGAGTTTTTCTTATCTTAAGCTACTTTGATGTTTAAGTAGAAGCATTCTCTTATCTTTTTGATAAACAAGTTGATCTCTTAAAATTTGACATTTTTTCCCAACATCAAATAATTTCGAAAGATATTGACTGACATTTTTCCTCTTCTTCACACTTCTTTTACAATGATCAACATCAAATACAAATTCATTCTTTCAATCTATACCTCTCCACCACCTTAGATGAAGGTACAAAACTTCTTCACTTTTAGAGCTCAAATTTTTTTTTTTTTTTTTAAGCAGGGACAGTAAACAGTCCTTATCTTTATAACTTCATCAGAGTTTTTTTTTAATAACTAAATCCTTTTTAAGGTCAAAGTTTCTGAGAACACAATATTCTATACCATGATATGCAATATTTCTTTATTTATAAATATTTATTACCCGGCACAACCTTGCTCCTTGGTTTATAATCTTTCCTGACCATACAGAAAATGTGGTCTACAGCATAACTAAGAATCTTCCATGGTTATCAGCATAAATAACATAGTAACTCAGACTGAGAGACAGGGGAAGAATGTGTGATTAGTAGCTGCTTCTGCTGCTGTCACTGATCTCATCTAACAGCCACAGCCCCCCTGAAAAAACAGGTGGCTTCAAATGCTGATTGCATATAATTTTGTTTTTAATGTTACACATTTGGAATACCACGAACATAAACCTTTGATGACAAAGAAAAATATTTAAACAAACAAACAAACAGCCCATCAATTCTTAATTCTGAGCCTACTAGTGCTCTCCAAAAGCCAATTAGGTATATTGAACAGCTACTGGTGTTAGACTATTCTGGTGTTTTCATGAATGCACTGAAGCTGCTAATCTGCTATGGATGTCACATACCAAGGGATATGCTGAGCTGCCAAAGCATACATTCAAAAAGTTACTCAATATAGTAGTATAAAGCATATGGAGTATATTTATATAGCCTCCACTATGTACTGAAGGGAAAGGTGTGCTATAAAAGACCTCATAAGCACACAGTGGAGTGTGTCACCTGCTCCTGCACTCTATATTGTTATGTCAGTGAGTGACTTTATTAGCTAGACAAGAACTGCAGGCAGGCAGTAAGTGATGTATATTAACAACTTCTCTCAATTATATCAGGTCCTGACCCTGCTCCCATTGAATTCCATGGCAAAACTCCCACTGACACTGATTCTGTAGGCTTGGGATTGCATTTATTAGCATTTGGAGACTATCTTTAATTTTAACTGTATTTTATACAGACATAGAGAACATTCATCTCATTTCACAAAAGAGAGAAGATAATCAGTGGCTGAATTTGAGGTAGTTTCTGAAGGTCATAGCTGGAATTACTGAAGACAGAACTGAACTCACATTCTTGGTTTCTGCAGACATTCAAAGACAGGCAGAGGTGACCTGGCCTGGGATATAGGTTTTGGAGGGTTAGAGGACATATTCAGTGGAAGGTGCTGTACACGATCTGTGCACCTGTTGTTGGGTTTTCAAAGGAACTCCGACTGGAGTGAAGAACAAAAAATTTCCTATTTCAGTGCTAATAATTTGCAATTAAGCAGGGTATTGGACAATCTGACAAACGGATTAATTCCACTCTTTTTAGGAGCTTGCAGCTACCTTACAACTGTGTACTTAAACCCAAGAAATGAAAAACAGGTGATTGAAACTGATTGATAGTGCGCAGAAACCTGACTGACAGCAGACAGGAGCACATAAACCTGCTTAACAAGGATATTTAATGCAAAGTGGATGTGTTTGGTTACATATAAATACTCTCTCCAGAGTTACACTTTCCTGTCAGATTTTATACTACAGAAATAAAGGGTTCACATGCAACTACTTGCACATAAGGCACTCACAGCTGTTCTTGAAGGAAATAATTTCTAGCACCAGCTGTAGTTCTCCTCCCCATGGATGCAACCTCTACAGTTCTGTCCCTTCTCTTCTATTCATTCCTTATCAACTAAACATTTAAAAAAAAAAGCCAAAAAAAAAAAACTATGGAAATTAATAAACACACCCACAATGTTGTGAGTAAGTGGAAATCTGAGGCCCTTCACAGCATGTGTATCACACATGACTTCTCTTAGGCCATAGCTTATAGCTCCTTTATGCCACACATCCTACAGACCAGTTTTTGTTCTGCGCCACATGGGTTTCTGTTCTTTCTGTTTTCCACTTCATTCATCCTTCAAAATAATTTGTTTTATGAAGTCATGCCTGGTCCATAAAGTCAGGACATTTGACCTCATATATTACACTAGTCTATCAGGGAATTACACAGAAATGGAAGAAAAGCCCCACAAATTTAAGGAGACAATGTGTGTCTCATAGAATACACATACTGACCAGATATAGAGCTTTGCTCAGAGATGTAAGTGGGGTGTTACTCGAAGACTCTTTTTAATCCATTGCTGGGTATATGGGCTATTTGTGATATGTGTATGATAGCCTTGTTTGTTCCTGATGTCTGCTGCCATGCAGAAACTCATCTGTAAAGAAAGATTGGTTTGGGAGGAAAACTAAACTAAAAGAGATACAAAGGATATTGCAAAAGAATCTTTATGCCTACAGAAATATCTTGTAAATTTCAATAGGATCAGATTTTCTCAAAAATAAACACAGTAGTTTTCAGCTTCAATTAAATCCCACTGCATTGAAATGCCAAAACAAGAGAGTATTTAATGTCACTTCAGAGGCATCAAGGGAACTTCAGCTTGTACTTAGAGTTAACACATGCTTAAAATGTCCATCACTTTGGGTTCTTATTATGCAGTTATATCCTTTCTGCAGTCTTTAAACTACTTATTAATTACAATTATTATTGGTCATTTTACTTTGCTCATAGCTTCACTTCTATAAAGAGAAGTACCATAAGACTTGTGCAGAAAAGTTTGAATTTGCTATTGAAAGAACTCTACTGTTTTTCTATGATGAGAATTCTTTCAAGCTTTTTTTCCTTTAGTTACTAGGTTCCACAGCAAAACTCAACTTATAATGTTTGTCCTTTATGTATGTCGTTCATCCCCAAATGAAGCGTCATCTGCTCAATGTAGGTATCTTCACAGTACTATTTTTACAGTGCCATCTCTGTATCTTCACTCTTCCTTTGCTTGTACTATTCATCAAATAAAATATTTTGTGCTGTATCTGTAAACATTGACATAAAAACCTATCTGATGTGGATTCAATATAAATAGTGTTACATTTTATTAATTCAAAAAATTCTGTTTATGTGGAACTGCTCTATGAGCAACAGTATTTTTTTAAGTCTGTATCTCTAGCCCCAAACAGTTCTCCGTAGTACTTCTAAAAGGTTTTGAAATAAATTATTCTTCTGGATATGTGAGAGACTTAATTAATGGATAATAACACTAGTTAAATCATCAGCTCTTTGGTAATCAAGTTTAAAAAAGGGAAAAGTAGAGAACTTTTGTCTGTTTTCCAAAAAGGCCCCCTTGAATCTGAAAAAAAGTAATAACTCTGAAGATAGGTATTTGCAAAACTTTCAAACAAATTTTTAGTGGAAAACATTATTTCAAAACTTAGTCAACTGCAAACAAAAAAGGCCATTTTTGAGTGAAATTTTGTATTCCAAACCAGAGTTTTTATTCACTTGTAATACTTTAGCTTATGGATAATAATACTTAATACTTATGGATGAATAAATAAAATAGAATTTAAAAATATCTTAGTTCATGGTCTTAGTCACCAACGTGCCTATCTTTACCTTCCCTTTTCTTGTATCCTTTGCAATCTTTGCTGCCATATTTTTGTGTTATTGTTTGGTTATGACTTATAACAACATATGATATATAGCTCATATAAACAATCAGTAGCCACCAGACTAATCACCATTTTTGACAAAGATAGCTATTGCACAATTATGACAGAAATAAGAGTACCTTCCATGCCTTTCTCAGGTGGGAACAGCTGGTGAGTGTCTAGACTGAATCTATGGCAAAGAGTAGATTTATTTAGTCACGATGCTGTATTATATTAAGTTGACATTGAAATTCTTATTGAACCCACTAATCTGAATATTACAATGTCCAGAATTAGATGGACCTGCTCAGTTTGCACACACTTGAGTTTTGCATCAGTTTCTGTAAATCTATCAGCAAGAAATTATAACGCTCTCTTCCTTTAACATATTTGGGTTAACCACCCAAGAGAAAAGGTATTAAACTTTTTAGCTTAGAGCACCAGGGAACAGTGAATTTCAGGTACCTGAGCTGGTGCTCTGCATTTGTCATCAGCTGCAGTTCTGCACTGGTTTGCCACAGCACAGGTCACCCTGGAAAATGAACATTTAGCAGAATTAAACCCACTGTGACACAGTGTAAGTAAAGCTGATATCCAGAAACAATGTTTTTAGTCTTCTCTTGTTTGTTTTCACTTTGCTTTGAATCACCTCCTCACTTTGCAAAAAAAAAAAAAAAAAAAAAAAAAAAAGAAGTCTGCATGGGGAAGCAAATTATAAGAAATAGAAGCCATTTAGTATTGATAACAGAGTTGATTCCAAGAAAAAATTGCCAAGGGTGCACAAGAAAAAAAATTAAAATGCACAAAAAATACTACAAGTATTTGCTACTTTTAATAGCAACTGATAGCACTATTTCAAGTAGCAGATTTTCTGGTCATTGCAGATTTTCTTGCTTTTAATTTAGGATGATGTAGATGGTATCCCAAGGTCTGATAATTAATCAGGTGTTTCTGATTTTTTTTATTTTTTATTTTTTATTCAGTAGAAGTTTGACAATCTACACCAAAACAAAATCTGGATATGAATTATCTATATTTTAAAATTCCATTTTTTTTTTTTACTCATTCACAAAGTTTAGAAAGTATTCTGGGAAATAAATTTGAGAATCATTAGGCTTAGAGAAACTTTCCATTATGAGGTCTTCATTAGCTATAAAAGAGCTGCAGATGTGTGCCAATTTATACCAGGTGCAGATCTGACCTCTGGCATTCCTTAGGTTTTATTCACATTGTTATCCACATATTTTTACATTTATGTTTTGAGATCCGTGCCTCGTTGATATCTATTTCAGACAACTTTATCTGTCAATCACCTAGACGTGGATGCAACACTCATCACTTCTGTTTGAATACTTGAGCTGTACTCTCCGCCTGCATGTGGGAATTCCAACAGTCATCATTATAATCTGTGACTGAAGGCTCATATTTTAGGGGTTCTGCCTACATATCCAAGGTGCCCAGAAATATCATGTGCAGAGATTGAGTTGTGTGGCAAAGGAATTCAGGGAAGTCTAGCAGGAAAACAGCAAAGGAATTGAAAAGCCAAAAATGCTCACTGAAATGAAGGTAAGGTCCTCACAGTGGGATGACAAAAATGCCTCTCTTAGTTTAGGATTTAGAGTTGGTAACCCACCCTTGGAGAAGAACTTTCAGGTGAGATTAACTACTTTTTGAAAGTAAGGAGGTAGAAAAGGCTCCAAGGTAAAAGCAAATTCTGGGTGTCTGTATCTTCTGGTTTGTCGTTTGTCAAAGTTGTTTGAAACTGGGAAGGGAGAATAAACAACCTAGGTATCTTCTACCACCCTAAGTTCCAATCAGCTGTTTAGTATTCTCCCACTGATATTTTAAAGTTGTTGTGTTTCCTTTAAGATAATCAGATTTATGTGCATTTAACATGCAGAGAAGAGGGGCATGTAAGTCAACAACCGCCACACAAAATGTAATGAGAAATACTCTTATCTATCAAAAAAATACTGATTTATCTCTATCAAGAGTGTCCCAGGTGATCCCAGTGGGGTTTTGCCCATAATCCAGATGCTTAACAAGATTTCTTTTCCTACTTTCTCTACATTATATGTGAGAAAGTCCTCAGTTTATGTATGGAATAATTCTGTTTATATTCAACTCTGCCAAAAAAGAAAAAATCTGTCTTGATTAGTACTGAAATAATTCAGCCATTCCTTTTTCTTTACAATGCATTGGTTTAATTTTTGTCCTCTATTTGTTCTATGGTAGACACAGCGGACTTAAGAAAAGCAATTAAAATCCAGCATCAGTCAAAGGTGGGAAGCGAGGATGACCTTAAAAATGCAGCTTTTAATCTAAGGTTAATTTGTAGTTTTATCTGGTGTAATTTACTGGAATTTTCAGCATCCTTACTATGTGTGGTTTTCTATGTGTATGCAGAGACAAGTTTGGTCATGTTTACAGTAATATTTCACTGTGCAAAGCTTTGATGGCTCTGAAATTTCCTGCTATTTACACTTGTTATCCCTTAAGAGTCTCAGAACAGTGATACTTTCTTCCAAGGATTCCCTCAGTTGTGTTTTGAGCTTCAGTCAGAAGAAAACAAATGTATCACGTGACCCCTGGGCCTAATTACAGCAAGAACAAGCCAAAATTTGCATACCAGATACTCCTGGAATCTCAAACACTTAAAACAAAATGTTGAAATACAGGTCTGTTTCTCCTACTAGTGAATCAAAAAATGCCAATCCACAACCAGATCCTTGGGCTTTGTGTGATTAAGAAAGGAAAAATATGTACAGAGAAAGTTATTCCTTGGGAATTACTGGCTCAGACTTAACAATTATTATTTCATTATTTTGTCTATAGTTCCTCAAAAGTTCTTTGAATATCCTCTTGTTTACATTTTATTTTTATCTTCTTTACCTCCCTACAGAAATTCCTCTCCATGTCAATCTATATTTAATGACTTTGGTTTAAGATTTATTATGAATTCACATACTTTGATTTTTTTTTTACAGCAGGGCTCCCTGGTTAACTCTTAGGAATATTTTTTCGGTAAACTTTGAACAGCATATAGACCCCTAAGAATCCAATGGGATTTTAGCCGGTTATGCTCAGGTTTGTTTTTGTTTTTTTTTTTTCCTCTCCACATCACTGTTTTTGAGGTTTGTTTTCATGAGAGTTTTTTGGTTTTTTGGTTTGTGGGTTCGGGGGTTTTTCTTGTGTTTTGTTGCTTGCTAGCTTGTTCGTCTTTTTGTGAACATTTTCCATTAAATGATTTTGAAATAACTCACTGCTGGAACCAGCCTGTCACAAGAAGGTACACAGGAATTAAAGAAATATGCATGTGTTAGAGCATGGCCATATTTGGCAGATGTAGATGTGTGATAACCCCTCCCACAACCAGATGTGTGCATTCAGATCTGTGGAAATCAAAGAAGAAAATCTGGCAGAAACTTCAACGCCCTTGAAGCATACCAGGCATCTGCCAAAATTGTCAGACTAAGCCTGCAGATCTTCAAAAGGGCTGCATTTGGCTCCGTGTTCAGAAGTAGTTTACAGGGTGCCCTGCCAGCATAATGTTGGCACAGATAGTATCTCTACCTTGAAATTAGTTTTAGGTAAAGACAATTTTATTCCAGCTCACAGAAACATAAAAATTGCCATAGCACACAAGAAACAAATATATCGGGCATGAACTTTTAAAACTGGCTGGTGCCAGATGCTTCAGAGAAAGAGATGAATAGTGCAGTTTGACCAAAGGGGAAATTTCTTCTTAAGCCCTTGTAGGTAGAAACTAGCTTATGCCCTGAAGCAAATGAACTTTCATCCCTTCAAAAATTATCTATTATTATTGTTATTATAATAATTATTATTAATTATTATCATTATTATCCCTTTTTTCTATAGTTATTTTTATCATTTGAACATATGTTGTGTTTATTACCATACAGTCTTGGAAATGTCCAGTTCTTTTCCTTTACTTTTTCATTTTCTTTCCCCCTGGAGAGTATGCTAATGGATGTAATACAGAAATAATGGTTATAATTTGCAGCTAGAGAATTGCACCCATTTAGGGATATTAGAGCAGTTTTTCCAAAGACTATTAAATTTAGCTTTAGCACATCTATTTTGGGTTGAGTAAATATCAACATTTCATCCATAAAGGAATTAGCACAAAATGGAGACAAGGTCAAGTTTTTTTGGGGTGGGATATTTAATATTTGAAGACCCAAAGAGCCCATTTTCTATTTAGTTTACTTCCCCATGAAGACACTGAAGGTCTTTGAAGTTTTAGTGTGCAATGGAGACTGAGAATCCCTGAAAATCTTCTGTCTATTCCTGATTTCCATTGTGTTTTTTCACACCACCATGGTGCTTTGTAATATGTCTTCTTTTTCCTGCTGAGAAAAGAGTAGTTCCTGCTCGGAGGAGTTTACACTTTTAATAGACAAATGCAAAGAATTTCAGACAATAGTAAAAGCCTGAAGCTGGAACAGGGGTCCAAGAGATATTTCAATCTGGTAACCTTCACTAAACTAAGAATAGAGCCAATGTCTCTGGAGTTATTCTCCAGTGATGCTATAGCTGACCTAAATATTAAAGGATCTAATCTTCCAGTTCATCACTGTTTGAATAGATTCTGTGACATTGGAAAATGTGGTCAGGGCTTGGGCTTCAATCAAGTGCATTTTTTCAAATTTAGTGTAACTTTAGTTCAAAAAATGTTATTGTGACCACATCTTCACCCAGTAGGGGATGGTGTATGGTTTAAATGTCTGGGAGGCAAGTTGCAATGGCAAAGAGTAGAACTCAGGGTAAAAAACAAGAAAACACACTTATAACATTGCTTTTCTGATTGAGTTTCTTCCTCTACTCCTGAGCAGAGGAGGAAGAAAGAGAAAACAAATGAGCAGCATTGTCTACCCATCCCTGCTGCAACTCATGAAGGGGAGAAGGCATATATTGTATCCTGCCTCATTTATCACTGTCGCCATCAGGTCCATTCCAGGAGGAGCACAGGGTCCTCCAAAGATCTCTCCCACACTTCTCACTGCCTGGTATGTATCATGCATTGTTTGCTGAGTGATTAGTGAGGCATCTGTAGATATATTAATGTGGAAGGTTGGATGTGTTTGACAAGAAGTCAATGATTCTTTCTGACATGACTTTAATAGACCCAAAGAGGTGGCCGTGGGATGATACTTCTAATAGGATATAGATATGAACATCCCAAGTTTTATGACAAAGGTCAATGATATTGGTCATTAGTGTGGAGAAAAAAATTTTACTGGCCTGGTAGGAGGCAACTTGCATGATTCATGGACAATTTCCCCACCCACACCATTATTTAGGAAAACAAAAAGTCCACAGCAAACAACAACTATGCAATTTCTCACAGAATAGTGAATTGTTAGACCTTGTTGGTAACTGTGTGGAGAAGATGAAGAACATTTTCTGATAATGTATGTAAATTAGATCTTTTCTACCAACATTTAATACATGAAAAGGAAGTCTCCAAAGAGGAAACTTAGTTAAAAAGCAGCTACTAAGGCATTGCACATCCCTGCCATCCAATATCCATGCAGATCACCATATCAGAAGTCAAGGTATCTGTGATCCATCTAGCATGTAGTACTGATGGCAGAATGAACTGAAGATTTCATGTTAAACAGAAGAAGAGGATTGCAATGTAAGAGTTACTAGATCTGCCACAGCTTAACCATCTTTCAGTGTGAAAACTCAGCTGTGATGAAAACACTTCTTGTCTTCAGTAAGAGCATATATGTGGACACAGACAGCAACAAAAAGGTAAAAATATGATAGTACATAACATGTATCATATCATGGTGTCAGAGAAAAGTGAAAACTGCCTGCCCAGCTCCAAAAATATGAAAGTCCAAAAAAAGTCAACAAAGTGAAACAAATCAGTTTTATCAATTTGAAGACTGCCTAGATATTCCTAGTTGACAGTTTCTTCAATGAAAAATGTTGATCTCTCCTCAGAAAACTACTCTCTCATTCCCAACAAAGAACTGCTAGGGTAATTAAGATGTAATGAATATGATGCCTCTTTAGTTATCACTCTGGTGTTGACCATACTGCCTGCTTATCACACTGTTGTCTTCTTTTGGACCAGATTTGTACAGCTAATGCAATGGGTATGCCACAAGTATTAAAAAAAACCAAAAAAACAAAACAAAACAAAACCCCAACAAACTAAAACAAACAAACAAACAAAAAAAAACACCCAAAGAAAACAAAAATCACACAGATCTCTTTTAAGAAAAAATAACATGGGCATAAGGAGAGAAGAGGAATAAGAAGGAAAGTGGAGGTATTATCAAATTAATTTTTAGGAACCTAAAAATACAGAGAATATTCCCAAAGCCTGGAAACAGTTCCTTCTTCTCACATTCTTCAAGATCTAACCATATATCTTAATATTAACACATTAGCGCTAGATTAATTCTCTTTTGTGATGAGAATCAAATTCAGAACATATTGTGTGATCTTTGAAGTCACACTGTGCGCTCTTGGTAGGAAGCACATTCCTGATAGTCTCCCACAGCAACCAAGAAAATAAATTTATTTGGGGGAACTTGTAACGTTTGTTACAATTTGTTACTCGCACTTAGTTGCTAAGAATTATTGTGGTAAAGTGCTGCATTTTATAAAATTTAACATTTAAATTATGTGCCAAACAGAGGAACTTCCATTAGAATAATAAAATTTTGTAAAATATTCAATGCCTGATGGAAACTTCTTGACTACCTCTCCTTAGGATGGTGTGCACTGAGCATTTTACTTGATAGGCTGCTGGTTTGAGCCAGCAGTGAGGGATCTGGAGACTCTCATCTGATGTTGTGAAGAGATGGAGGCCCCATGGTCTTCTTATAGCAGCACTGAAACAACAACAGGCAGTCAGCCACAGATTACTGTATTTTATTAAAAATGGAGAAAAATATGTCATGCAAAAAAATATAAATTCACCCCTCCTGCACCTCTGCTCAGAGTGTGGAGGAGGAGGATAGAATTGGACAACAAAAAAACAGTTTTGGAAATAATATGAGAAGATTATGCAAATATTAAAGGAAACGTTATTCAAAGAAAGGAATACAAAAATATAGAATTTTTAAAGCCCCAATGGAGGAACCAGAATTAAGTCTGTTTCAAAAACTTGTTCAAAAAAATTTTTTGTGACAGCATTGGAATCTAAAAAATACTTTATGCAGTGTTGTATAGTCTGCGATAATATTTGAAAAAGTGTACTCATGCTCAAGATATTTTGGTGATTTTTTTCTTTTTCACCCAAAATATTTTCTTCAGTGTGAATGCGTGTGAAGCAGTGTACAGAGTGTAACTAAAAACCCTCCTCGGGCATGGTACAGCACACCTCGCACAAAGCTTCTAGAGGTTTGCCAAAATGCTCACTCATGCCCATACATCTGAATATTGATGCCTAAAGATTTCAGTTTTTTTCATATATTTTTAATTTTGTGGATTATCATTACCTGGTATATAGCTCCTGGTATTTTTCCTATCCCTTCTACTAGATTTCAGAATAATAGGCTAACCTTCTAACACATTCCTGAAATACTGTTCAGTCTTATTTTCAAGAAGAGAACCCACAAGGAAGACATTTTGTTTTCCAGCTAGAATCTGAAAGGAACAATGAGAAATGGGGCACAGAAGCCTTGGGCCAACTCCAATGGAGCAGTACCCAGGGGGAAATTACCTAACCACCTCCTCTTCTAATTGGACAATATTTATTAGGTAAGCTAATTTGTTAAACTTATAAAAATTGTAGAAAAAACAATACCAGGTCTACCCACAGCCCATAACAGTGGAGACACCTGGGAGATTCCAATAAAGGCCTGTTTTTTCATTTTACCATTTTAATACTATTCAAGAGTTTCTCTTTTGATATGCCTAACAGATACTAATAAGCCTATTAGTATGCCTAACAGATATTGATAATTCTAGCAGATATTAAGTGTATCCATGCCAACATCGACCTGCCATAAAGGAATACAACATAGAGACGCGTAAGCACAAGGACAGAGGTTCATTCCTTGTGTATTGTGAAATTCCTGTGTTTCATGAGCATTCAGGACTGTCAGGGTTGATTTTTGCAGCAGCCTTGAGGGTCATGGCCAGGACCCTGGACCATTTGCATGGGGCACAAAAGGGGGTGGGTTTTTTTCAGTTTTACTGGAGTGTGCTGTGGGGTAGTGCTGGGTTCCAGTCATTCACCTCTCTTGTACACTCAGCTCTGAACATTGTTGGTGTTGCTGTTCATTTTCTTATTTAGCTGTTAACACTTTTGTAATAAATTGTTACAAATTCATGTCTTATAAATTGTTCTTATCTCACCAGTGATCCTCATCTTTCTGTGCCTCCAATTCTCCTCACACAGATCCCTGGTTTTATTCTTCATGCTGAGAGTATGAATTACAGAAGAACCTAAACCACAGTTAGAAGCTATGAGTGATGGAAGAACCTAACACTACATAAATAGATCTAAACCTGTAAGACTGCTTCTTGAACTTTATTTGATATAGTGTAGTATTATTTCCTACAGTCATGCTGCCATGGAGTTTTTTTTTTTTTTTTTATTGCACAATAACTTTTATTTAAATGAATGAAATAACTACAAAAAAGCAAATAAAATATATATTAAATATATATATATATATAAACAAAGTACAGACAATTAAAATGCTGATACTGGCAATTATTATGCCATTGAAAATAGTGTATAGTTTACTTTCTAATACCCAAAAGTGCTAGATCTACTATATCATAGGAAAGGAAATCTCAAGAAAACCATGTGCTTTCTGCAGATAATCAAAACCTGGTCTGAAAAGAAAATGGACCTTTAAGGAAGTGTCCTTCCTGGCATTAAACATGCTGCCTCAGGAGCAGGACTAAAATCCTTGTCATATTCTTCTTTAAAGAAAAATACATTATCAAACTGATAAAGTGATGTATTTTTTGAATAATACATTGCTCAAGGGCTTCAATCTGCATTATATACTACATAACCGTAATTTGTAATGTTTACTTAAACAGTGGCTCTCAACAAAACACTTAGAATCACTTAGCATCTTGTCCCTGAGCAGTTTGCATTAGAAATCTGGACTGCTTAATTTCATTGTGCTAAAGGCATTAAACACAAGAGAGAGGGGAAAAATTCACAAAAAACAACCCTCATCTTGGACTGAGAGAGGAGAAAAATGTCTCTCCAACACAATCTCAAAAGCATATTCTGTCTGAACTCACCACACCACACGGGATTGAATTCTCTTATAACTGCGTAGAACTAAACAATCATATTGTTAGATATGTTAGGAAATGTCCAACAAAGGACAGGCCCTTTAACCTTCAGAACCACAATTTTTCCTCTCCCTGTTACACAATCTGTGAGTTCCTTTCCCATTTAAACTGGATTAACGAACACCAAAGCCACTTTTAGGCTGTTTCATCAATGCAGTCTAAAGGGATATAAAGTAAGGAGATTTTCTTTGGCTGGAATCCAGATACTAATGGTGTTAAAATGCATTCTTACTGCATTTAAGCCAGTAGTTAGGTCAAGTAGACAAACAGATTTCAGAGGATGTTTAAATAAACAGTCTATTTAATGTTGCTTTGGAACCTGCATGTTTTGGTTGTCTATCCTCAAAATACCAGCTAGTTAGGAAACATAAAAGCAATGGTGACTGCTTGGTTTGGAAAGAAATAAAAATAACATCAGGGTTGTATATGCAGCAATTAATTTTATAGAAATATATTAGGCATTCATTAATATTCTTCCACATGCCTCTAAAAATACAAGCTTTTTTTAAAGACAATAGATCAAAAATGATCAAAAGGAAAGCTATTTAAAATTAAACTTACTAATAGGCTGGTGGAGCTCAGTGGTACAAAATATCATTAAGCTAAAAATGCATTAAACATGAGGCAAGCTTTTCTAAAGAAATGCACTTCTACAAAACCCAGCAGAGAAAATATGTTTAAAAAAAAAAAAAAAAAAAGAAGAAAGAAGGAAAAAAAATATTAACTTCATTGTTTTAGAATTTAAACAAGTAACTGATACAGTTAGGAGAAACTCATAATGATACGGATCTTTATAATTTTCTAACTCATTCTCTTTTAATAGATTCAGAAACTAGTTGGTAATATCATCCTGTTAGAGATATGTTCTAATCAATAGTAATTGAGATGGTTTGGATAGCTTCAGTGATGGGCTTCTGTGGAAAACGCCTTATTAGAGTTGATCAGAATACAGAATTTCTGCTCATCAAAAATCCTTATGTTTTGTCAGCTCTTTTAATCTTGAAATGAAATGAAAGGTCAAAATAACCCAATCCTTTGAAGAACAAAAATTTTCGCAGTAATTTAATTTGAAATCACTGAACTGTTTTATTTTAATGTCGAGCTAACCTCTCTGTTGACTTGAATCCCTTCTTTCAGGAAGTTTCCTGCCATTAAAGCTGTGACACATCAGACACAGCATCACAGGGCTTTATTGCGCCCTCCATCACAGGACATAAAGGATATCTCGAAAATACACTTATTTTTTTTTTTCATAAAAGGAGAGGAAAAATGAATGCTGTGTATTTATTTATGTATCCATTCATTTAGAGGATCTTGTTTTGTGCAGTATTTCTAAGAATAAAAAAGACTTGTAAAGGATCTAACACCAAAATGGACAGAATTTGAGTTGGTTCACACATAAACACTCTTACATTGAGTGGTTCACATGTCCACCACTTTCACATCTGTTACCCCAAACTACCTCTTAAGTTTTATAAAAAATAAACCTTAACTTTTATTGTAGAATAAGTAAATCTGTCAAGCCATATTGGTTGTGCTGTGACTGAAGTTTTGGTGTTTCTTTGTTATTTTGCTTTAGAGATTTATCCTAGGAGGGTCCGGCAGAATCCACAAAATAGAAATATACTAAGCAAAAATTAATATTTGCTTTAAAAGAAAGTGCAAACATACCAAAATGGTGCCCACAGGTTACAAATAAGCATTTGTAACACCGTGATGCTGATATATAACATCACTATAACACAAGAAACAACATATAGTTAACAAAGGTAGATATAAATGTTTAAATATGTAATCACCAAAGGGCAAAAAACCCATGTGAGATGTTTGAACAAGCAGCATACAAGTCCAGGCAGTATAATCATCAAGTAAGAACTGTGTGTAGAATCAGCAGAAAAGATGTCATGTAGAATGAGACCAAGTCTCCTTCTTAAATGTTAAGGGATGTTGGATGAAGTTTAGATCTTTCTTTATGCTTTCTTTAGAATATGAAGTGTATGGCATCAAAAAGGAGAAGGAAAAGAAGGGAAAGAAAAAACCACCTACTCAATTTTTGGTTTCTTGTGTCAAATAGCTACTGTGCCTAATCTCAGTGGCTGTGCCTATCAAGGCAATACTAATTGTAGGGGAAACACACATGCATCCCAAGAGCAGTGAACTGTTTAAGTATCTGGGCTCCAATGGGAAATGAAATGACCATTGCCAAAGCTGCTTAAAGATTTGAAATATCACTACCCAGAGATAAAATGAATAGGGAAGCAGTAGAATTTAAAAATACAGTGGAAAGCAATAATATGATTAATACTCTAAGTCTTTTTACCAGTAATACTGTCACATTTATAAACTCCCTTTAAGTTTTTTTTTCATGCTGTAATGTTTAAAGATGTTAAATGTCATTATTCCAGTCTATTGATAACTGAGACATGAAGCAATAAAATAACTCATCTAGGGTTTCTACTTGGCCATAGGTTAGTTTTCAAATAAAATATATGGTTTCTGATATTCAATCCCCTGTCCGATCATTTTGGCCATAAAATTGAAGACACTACAGTGGTCATTATTGTGACCTCTGATCTCTTGCTATGATATTAGTCATTTAAAAGCACTTTTCTAATAAGAATGCTATTGGTAGACAAGAGCCATTGACCCAGAAGGTAATAACCTATCCTCAGCAAAGACTATCTTTTGTCTGGATATTTATATGCTAGTTATCTGTACAAGTTTCCAGAAACTATCACATTCTGTCACACTTGTAAGATATTGTAGGGTTGGGAAGCATGAGCTGACAATCCCAGCTAGTGATATGAAGTTGAACAATTTATTCTAATCTTGTTCAGGAGCTTACACATCTGTACAGAACCTGGCTCTCAGGAGCAAGTGATGAGTGAGAGTTTTAAATGTGCTCAGAATGAATTTCTATTTCATGACTGAAATATTCTTTTGGCCTAAATTCTTCTTTAACTGCATTTGATCATGCAGCTCCTGGACTAAGGTTCATTTTTGCTCAGGCTAGTACAGCCACAAGTTCAATTTCTTAAAGTTTGGTAGCATCAAAATTCACTATCTTTTCTTTGTTAAACATTTCTATCTAAAGCAGTTGAAATTTGGTGGGGGAAAAGAAAAGTCAGAAGTCCAGCATGGATGGAATAGCCTTAATTATTACCTAGAATTATAGGACAATGGAGCCAGAGCAAACACCAGAGCTCTCAACAGTGTTGGGAGAAAGTGATTTTTTAAAATCTTTCTAATCATTAAGTAGTGTTGGGATATTTCTGTTACAGAAAAGGGAGGCAAAAATAAACAAAGAAAAAACCATAAAGAAAAGAAATACAAAAGAAAGAATAAGATCCAGAGAAGTATTACTGCTGCTTCTCTTGCTATCAGAAGAATGGAAACTCATCCCTGGAAAGTGATGAAATGCAGAAAATTGCTGCTATTGATTGAAAACATCCTCCCTTCTAAAACAGAAGAACTTCTCCCCCAGCCCCTCCCTCGGGGACAGAAACTTCAGATCTGGCTTTTCATTATGCCAACAAAAGAGAACAATACCATAACTGCATTATTCCCTTTGGCAATCTGCTGCCTTAGGAAACTTCCAGCTTTGCCTGTGGCTAAAGCCAATGGTGCTGCCCTGGAACTGCTCAGCTCTCGTGGAAGAGTTATTTAAGGGAATTACTTGGAATTCTGCAAAAGGCTTTTTTGAGAGGCATGCACTGCACTGGAATAGCTCCATGGCTGTTGGAGTAATTTCTGTGATTTCTTCTGTGTACATTCTGATGTTTATAATTTTAATCCTCTAGCAGTAAAAAACAAACAAAGAAAGAAACCAACCTCCCTCAAAACATCATGAAACTCCAAGCAAAGAACCAAAAAAAAAAAAAAAAAAAAAAAGAAGGCAACTACCCAAGCTGAAAAAAAACAAACAAAAAATTCAAATCAAAGCAAACCAAGACAAACCCCATACAAATCTCAGGTGAACATTAAAAGACAATTAATGAAAAAAACAATTTTATGGCAATACTGATCATTGTCATATGTGATTTAAGGGCTGAAAATCAGACAGATTAAGGACAAATTGAGGTCCAGGTGTGCCCGACCTAACTCCATTTGTAAATAAGGAGAAATCACGTCAGGTCTAAGGATGAGTATAAAAGAATGAAGGTGAATACTGTCTGACTGCAATTCAGTAAGCCACAGTCAGCTTGCAGAAAAAGACCTTAAAAGACCTAAAAATACTTGTGCTCATTTGACAGTCATACCAAA
The DNA here is from genome assembly GCA_024865655.1 of Emberiza elegans. Classification (NCBI taxonomy): domain Eukaryota; kingdom Metazoa; phylum Chordata; class Aves; order Passeriformes; family Fringillidae; genus Emberiza; species Emberiza elegans. The sequence continues at coordinate 1,216,085 of JALJVW010002490.1, read as the reverse complement.
AACTGCTACCTGATACAGACCACAGCCCAAAATGTACCTCATCTTCATAATGGGGTGAAGCCATCAAATGTTAAAACATTGCTGACTTCAGATATCAAATGGATTACCTTTTAATTGACATCCAGTTACTAAGTTTCCATTAAAAATCAACCTATATTGTAAAAAATATTATGTTTATATATGAATGTGCATGTATAAAAATAAAAAAATATTCCCCAGAGAGAAAATTAGCATCTTCTAAAGGATACATCCACCTTATTTTAGAGACCATCATGGTATGTGATAGATCATTCTTGGAAACTGGCCCTTTCTTGCTGTTGACCTTAAAGTCAAATCAGAGTGGACAGCTTTGGTTAAAATGTTGAATTTTAAGTGTATAAATAACATCAATTTATACACTTAAATACACAAATTGTATTTTTATGGCCCTGAAAGTTTCTTGATTTTCTAAACAGTGAAGGAAAGGGGAAAAGTAATGGTGTCTCTATGTGTTTATAGAGAATATCAGCCATTAAAAATTTCAATTACAGATAAAAATATTCTTCTATATGTTACTGTAAGTACAGTACTGTAATGGAAGAGTCAAAATTTGATTTTAAATTTGAATATCCAACACCAAATGCATTTTAGGAAAGATAATTTCTAGGGTTGCCAGCTACCCAAGCTGTAACTATTGTTCACCTCCTTTTATGGAAAATTCAAAAAATTATTAATTTGTGTATCTCTTAAAAGTTGAAATTGTAATTTTAGTGAATGTGACTTCCCCTCTTATTACTGGGAGGGCCAAATTTGCACTCAAGAAGTGTAAGAGAAAATATTTTGCCCAACAGGTCTTGAAATGTGAGTTGCTTATCACTGTAAAACTTTTAATATTTAACATAGATAAAATCTAAAGGGACCCGATGTGTACCCAGTATACTAAATGGTATTAGAGTGAGGCTACAAAAAATAGAATGAAAAATAGAATGAAAAATAGAATGAAAAATAGCCAGTATGCATTTGTAAATATACCATATTTAAATATTCATCATTATAAATATTTTTTTTTTTGAGGCTTTGCTATCTATTCTTTCTTGGTGAATTTTATAATCTTGTTAGATTTGATGTTTCCAGTTTCAGCCATTTGGAGTTAATCAAGCACATAAATCCCAAATGGAACATATGGAAACACCACTGTACTTTTTGTTACATACATAACTTGGAATTGGCTGAACTGAAGCAACTCGAACATTTCAGACAAAGAAACACCACTGGCTTGAGACCAAGACTAGGAGATGCAGGAATGTAGAGCACATGCTGGAAAAGCTGAAAAAGTGCACATGTTTTGTTACAGAATAAATATGCAGGACTTGACTACTTTAATCGCTCTTCTGAATGACAAATTCATTGATGCTACACTCTATGAATATAGCTGCACCTAGGATTAATCATTATCAAAGTAAATCAATAAAATTACTGGGATATTTGAAGGGATATAGGCCCAGCCATGACTAATGAGATGTTGGAGAAGAAAGGAATTCACTTGCAAACAAAAGTTGGACATTTGAATATAGTTTCACCAAGAGTTGGAGTTCATGGAATAAAAAAGATTCAAACATCTTAAGCATTCAAAACAGGTTTCATTAATACAGGTAGTTTAATTCTACAGAAATGTGATATAAGCAAATTTTTCACAACATATTTTTTCTTCTTTCTTTAATTGAGAGAAAAGACCAATTTCTGTAGAATTAAACAATTCATGGAAGCAAAAATTATTTTGACAAAACAGGAAAAATAAAGGAAGCAAATATATCATTCAAGGAGAAAAAGCATAATGAACAAACACTCAGATTTCAGGACTAGTCATGATTAGAGAACAGTAAAGAAATCAGTTTTATCAGTGCTGTCAGTTCTTGAGCTGAGGACAACTGCTTCAGCTATGTAAATATACCACCAGACCTCAGAAACCCAGAAACTCCTAAATGTTAATACAACAATATAACGAGATTGACTCTTTTCATGTGGAAATGATCAATAATATTTTGATAGATCCACTAAAAAGGAAAAAAAACAATTCCAGCTCTAATCAGAACTATGATTCAGCATGGAGATTCAACATGATGGTCTGTGCATGCTAGCTATTATTATGGAAAAGATCAAAAGTGGCAATATCTTCTGTCTAATTTACTGACCACAGTGCAGCAGCTTATGTCATTCACTATTCCACCATGAATAGGGAAGGTGGATTTCTGCATGATTCCCAGATTTGTTTGTGGTGACATTGTCAGTCATGTTTATTTCTGATACTCTTTCAAAATCTCCCGTAAAGTCACATGTGTCATATTTGAACTCTGTGTTTATGTGGATATGAATCAAGGGGTTATTTCATCATGTGTGTAACTTCTGGATTTTACATGAAGGAACTATTAAGATATAATCACTAAGGAGCTTAATGAGGGAACCAGCTGTGAGAGATCATTACAGCAGTGACCTTCTGCATGAGGTTAGAGAGAGAAAGTAAGACAAAGAACTTTCATCCTATTTAACTGCAGTTATAGAAGAAAGAAAGAGTTTATGTATTGGCTGCCTTTTTAGAGCATCTGTCTGGTTTTAAAAAATAATGAGGCTTGCCAAAGATATTGAGAGGTTTTTTTGGGCTCATTTTTGGTTATTTTTTTAGTTTGGTTTTTTGAAGTGTAGATATATTAACAAAGACTATGAAGAAGGGTTCAGTCCTTGATCACTGATAATGCAAAAATAAGGAAAATTAAAAGGAGTCTAAAGTACATTTTTTTTGGTGAAAGCAATATAAAATGTTAGTGTTTTTAGGAGTTACCACATAACTAAAAGGAAAGTGTGTTATAATCTTCAGAGTGCCTGCAAAATGTGGGAGTTAGAAGGTCAATATTTGTACAGGACCCAATCATATTTCAATCTTCTTTCACTTCTTAATTTTGCTAGATAGACTTTGCAGTTTGTTGTTGTCTACTAGGCTGGTAGAATAACTCACTGTTAGTCATTTTTCAACTGTTTCATAATTTGTAGCTTAAAAAGTTGACTCACACAAGATATTCTGTTTTCTGTTAGCCTAGCAGCGAATTGATATTTCTTGAATATTTCCACTTGAAAAACACAGAAATATTTTCTAAGCCTGATAGTTTAAATCCACTCAGTCATTCTATATAATTCCTCTCAATTCCTCATACAGCCAAGACTGGGGAAATAACTCAAGCAATATTTTCAAAAGCCAGTATTGTATAAGTGTCTATTTCTCAGTTAAAAGAAAAAGAACAAAACTAGGTACTCCCTAGATGGGGGAAGAAACTACCCACTATTGTTGATTATCACTCTGTTTATTGCTTAATTTCCTACCTAGAGGTAGTTCATGCAAAAGCATTGTTCAGTCAGGGTTTGAACTATAGTGCTAATGCATTCAGGGCACTTAGAGATGCAAATAATTGTGTTTGCTTAATAAAGGTTCCACGGAAAATATATAAATGTGAACAAATACACTGGTGTGCAGGTTTTTCAAATTTCTAACCTCACCTTCCCTGTTTGGAGAAAAGAAGGCTAGGTAGAGGGTTCAGCTTGCTGCCTCAGATCAAAACTTCAGGTGTTGAATGACGTGACCTCCTGAAGTAACCATGTCTCCTACCAAGGCTGCCTCTGTCCACCCTGCACAGTAGTCTGAAGCTATGTGGGCAGGAACCCTTTCTGTAAGCATTCAGAGATAAAAAACCTCCTCCATTGCTCAAAGAATGAGTTTTTGTGCTAAAATAAAAAATTAAATCCAGGGAATTATTATATTTGTTTAATACAGGACATGAGCTCAACTTTTTGCATGCATTGAATGATGAAAATGTAAGGAAATAAATTTTTCTAAATAAAGTGTGATTTGATTAGATCTGAAAAGGAAACACACTTCCTACCTTTCAAGATTTTCAAGAGAGAAACCACAAACATACAGATAGTTTGATACTTCTCTCTTTACCACTGAATTTTTTAGGCTTTTCATGAACTAAATTAGTAAATAGATATCTTGAAAATAAAGCAATGCCAAATAATTTATTTCCAACTAAATAACATGAGTTCAATTTTTATTTTTTCTCTACTTAATTTTTATATATATATAAATTAAATCAAAAAAAAATATACATCTTATATCAAGTTAAAAATGGGAAATGAGTTATTGTCAAGCAAACTTTTTTCAGTGAGGTGAGGAACAGACCTCACTTGAGATGCAAGAGAAACAACTTCCAACTAGTGATCAAGATGAAGCACAGATATTTTTGACACACGATGTTGGTGTCACAATCACTAAGATATTGCATAGTGTTGATTATATTCAAGTATATCCAAAGGCTGTTTTTGCTAATGACCACGGAGACTCAGAAGTAGAAATCAACTTAGGCTTCAAGAATGCCAGATACATTTTTTTTTGTTATTTGTTGTTATTTGTTATCATGCTGTGGACATAAAAGTGGTTTGGACTTTGGAATTGGGATGTGAGAGTGAATTAAGTATATTAAGATTTACATGCATGTCTGAAAGGGCATATTCTTCCTTTTAATGGAATCAGAAGAGCAATTGACCTATAATGCATTAATGTGCCAGGTTTGAAATGTTTGCAGGCTAGGAGTTTGACATAAGGTACATTAGAACATTAGCAAAAAATCACACTTCTCTCCCAGACAGCTGAAAAATCAAGCAAGGTTGATTCTGTTGGTGTTATAGAAAGGATGCTCATATATTTAACATAATGAAAAGAAGGCATATAAATGATGGACAGAGTTTCTAAATACCCATGTAAATACACAGTGAAATTGAAAACAAACAAACAAACAAAACCCCTTTAGGTTTAACAATCTTGGGGGATATCCTTCAGGTAAAAGAGTAACTATATTCCCCGTGTAACTGCTTTATTTTTTATTGTTACTCCTAAGCCAGAAGGAAAATTGAACAAAATTGAAATTATGAAAATTTAGGCTGTGGATTTTAGAAATGCAAATTAAATAATACTAATAGAAGATGACTGACTTAAAGTTTCTGGGGTTTCTGGTCCAAGTGAGCAATTTGTTCTACAAAAAATCTTAAATAATATTTTAAAAGTGCACTTTTAATGAGGGAAAGAATGTCTAACTGGTTGACCCCCATCTATAAGTCCACAATTTGCAGGATAGTGACTGTAAATATCACATTAACCCATATTATTCACAGACAGAGGATCTTGGATCCTCTTCTAGGAAAAGAGATAAGTTAATTCCCAAAGATGCCGTGTTTCTTGTTTTGTTTTTCTTTATGTATACTTTATGCATACATTGTTGACAAAATATAAACTAAGGAGAAGTGCATCAATGTGTAGTCACACCAAATAGCTTTGAAAACTTACCTCTGAGAAAGAGTTCCCCATGATAGTAAGAAACCATTCTCGAGACTCTTTCATATTTTCCCAAGCAATTTGCTTTACTGTGACTAATTATATTTTTCTATTTTCTAACTTTAAAAATGCTTTGCAAAAATACTCTTGGCCAATTTTGTAGTCTGTTCTGTAGGTGTGCAATGAACATCCCTAAACTAACTAAGGGAAAACCAGACTATGTGATGATGTCTCATTTTCCCTTCATCCAGCATCCAGGGAAAGGTTGTTTTCTGCATATTTTTTCATAGACCTCTTTGTTTACGTTTTTTTTTTTTTTAATTTAAGTGCATTTAAAAATTAGGCTGCATGTTATAGCATCTATCCTGGTTTCTCTTAGACAAATAGGACAATGCTGGTGTTCACAGGGGGAAGAAGAGGGGGGAGGATAGGAGGATGCTGAAGGAATGCGGGTCTGGAGGGAAGAAAAAGGTCCTGCTGTTTGGTAGGCAGCCCTGCTGGGAAATCTCAAATCAAATTCTTTTGAAAAGAAGTGTTATTAAAAGTAACTTTAATCCTTCCAGCCAGACAGCTCATAAAAGCATACAATTAAGTCAAACAAATGACAAGAGCACTCTCTCTCCTACCTGTTTCCCCCTTCAGAGAGTAATTATTGCAGGGTAGTCTTGTCTCGTTTTGTGCAAATAGCAGTGGAGTGCTTGAATGAGGTGCCAGTTTCCCCCTCCCCAGCCCAACCCCTCCTGTTCACTCCTACCAACGCTAGCCTGGCTAATGTACACAGCCAGGAACAAAGAGGGGAATTTTAATATTTCCTCTTTGTGCAAGGTTAATTGAAAATCAAAAAGTCACTTTTAGAATGTCATATTAGAACCGTTAGTGCATCAATTTTCTTCAGTTTCCTGTCACTGCAGGAGAGCAGAAGAGGTATGCATGTGGGTGGGAGTTAATGAGGGAAGGAAGGAAGAGAGAAAGAAAGGGAGAAAGGAGAACAGAAAGAAGAGAATAAGAATAAAGACAAGAGAAGGAAGGAAGTGGTGGAAGGAAGGAAGTGGCAGAAGGAATTCCTGAATTCATATATTTTGCATCACCCTATCCTTACCATGAAAGATGCATGAAATGTTTTCTTTTGGTTTCTGATTGTGTTATTTGCAATGAATAACACAATGAGAAAAAAATTAATAATAACTGTAAATATTATTTCACAACGGAACTTCTTCTGCAACTCAAATTGTCTGGATTCATTACATCAATTTCTTTCAGCAAAATCTGGATAGAGTCTTTCAAGAAGTTGAGTGAAAATAATCCTCTCCTGCATATTGTGAATCTTCCTACAGTACAAGACTTCTAAAGACAAGAATTTGTGTCTTAATCTAAATCTTATTAATACCAATTGAACTCTTGCTACTGAAGCTTAGAACTGGTCTCCAGTAAATACTATTATCCTAACTCTTTATCAAATCTTCCTCATATATTCAATGTGGAATGAAAACAGGAAATTCAATGCAGAGGAAAATAGATTCAGGCCAAAATTGTCACAAGTGTTTTTAATTTCTGCGCTTTATATCTCCTCTGCCATTTGCATGCCCCTCAATGCTTAGATTAAGATTTTCACGTGGTCATGCTTTACCCACCGAACAAGTTTTACTTGTTCACTCCTGCAGATGTTTTTGTTGCTGTATTCAAAGCAGGCATTTAATCCATCCAAGTTTGCCATCACCAGTGTCAAACGCCTCTGCTTAAGCTGCAAGAATGCTCAGTCATGCCAAACCTGAAGCTTTCAGCCCTTTGCTGAAGCCAGCTGTGACCCATTACTAAAGGAGAAGCATTTTCTCCCCAGACTGCTGACTGCATGGAGCATACACATCCTTTTTAAGGCTCTTCAGGGCAGCAACAGGGCTGGGGTTTGGCTTTTTTTTTTTCCCTGATTTTTTTTTAAAACCTTTTTAATTTTGTGTAGACAATTCTAAAAGCAGCTTCCTAGGGGCTGTCTGATCGCACAATCCTCTTAGTCTTTCTTGCTCTGTAGGAGGGCCATCATATTTCCTGCTCTCAGTCAGTAGTTGGCTTTTCTCTCTCCCCTTTGTGTAATGACTGGAGTCAAAAGGCCAGCACCTTACCCACCTCCAGAGATGATGTTATGAATCAAACTTTAAAATGAGATTTTTTTTTGCTTTCTCTTTTCTTTCAGGTCACACTTCTCAGGCAAAATCTCCATTCGTTTCTACTCATTAGAAATATTTGAAATAATGACTTTTAATTTATTATCTTGGTCCAAAAAGACAATTCATTTATTTTCTGCAATTGGAAAAATAAGTCCTTTCATTTCAGCTTAATTTCTGCATTCAGTTGTGACACAGTTCCCAGTTGTTATTTCTGCTTTCATGCAGCTTTCTACATCATAGCACCATGAAAGTCTTCATCTAGCATGAAATGTGCAATGTTTCTGATTCTTAAAAACAAATCAGATAAACTTTTGCACTGAAAAACTTGCATACAGAAGGTGCAGGTTGCTGCTGTAGGACTCCTACATTGCCATTAAATGATAGAGAGGGGACTAAATAACACATCTCAACTCTCAGTATGCTCTGTCCATATATTTTGCACTTATGATATGCCACTGAGCCCTGAAAGAATGCATTTTAAAAAGCTAGTGCATACTCGATTGATAGTATTTTGCATGTTTTTTTGCCTCTTATGTTATACAACTATGGCTAAAGGTAAGAACAGTTTACCTTTTTTTAAGGTTTCCACGCATTAATCTGAAACTTTTTCAGTGGACATTGAGAATTGAAACAACTCTATAAAATAAAAGACTTTAGTGACAAGGAGTGAAAATGAAAGAGTTTTTGTTATTTGTGGAGGTAGAAAGGATAGGTAAGATCTTTGAATATGTGTTGACCTCAACACAATCATGAGATACCTGCCTGGTGGAACAGGGCAGGAAAAGCCAAAGTTCTGCAAATGGATCAGCTTCTTTTTTTTCATTTCATAGAAAAATTGAATCTTTAATATTAGAGTACAAGGCACTGATAAGTTCTTACAGGGAATGCTTTGGGCGATTCCCTGTGCTTCTGGGTTTCATCAAGGGACTTAAGGTGTAACAGATGTAGAAGAATCTAGAATTGTACTCTCAGGAATAGAATGGAGCAGATGGACATACCAAAACTTCCCAGTAGATGTCAAGACAGAAAGATTATTTAAGGCAAAAATAATTAAGAAAATTGAAAAAGTTAAGATTTGAAGATTATTAAAAGGAGATAAAAAAAATTTAACATTTCTACTAATCTAGTACTAGTAGTAGCAGCATAGAGCAGGAGCCTGCTTTGATTTTAATTTTATTTCTTGTTTTCTTGTGATACATTGCAAACAGTCTCCGGAAAGTATGCATAAGAGTTTTCAGGGCTTTTTAAATCTCTCAGATTTCTGCTTTACCTACCAATAGTTGCACCACCTAAAGTAAACTAATTTAAGCTTGGAGCCCTAAACAATTTGTTGGGTGGGCCAGTTTACTGTGGATTTGTGTGGTAAAGATTTAACTTTCCTGTAACATGGGTTCTTATCCTCAGATACCTAGAACTTTACTAAACTGATTATTTCAATTGGAAAAATTTTATTGAAGAGCTTGGAATTTGTCAGTGCCTACAATGTCTCTTGCTGTGTTTCTGAGTTGATTAGGAATTTAGTCTTCTGTTGAATATTGAACATTGTTACTTAGTCTGTCTTCAAAATGTCCATGGCAGGCTTCTTCTAATGGGTTCATCCTCTAGAGAGACCCAGAGATGTTTTGGATGAAGATGCACTTCCCCTCATTTTATGGGCATTCATTGGTGCCCTGGAGCCTCCTGCAGGGGCAGAAAGAGGGGAGGTTGTTTCTGAACTAATTTTTGTCTTGCTGATATCTTAACATTGAGAAGCGCCACAGGAACAAGAACTTATCTCATTTATTCAAGACTCTTGATGTGTCCTTAGCCTATGAGAAAATCCCATTTTTTTACCTGAAAAGAAAAACCAGAAGCTCATAAATCTCCAGGCGAATCAAACTGGACCCCTGACTCCTCAAAAAGGTGTTAATATGAAGGACACAATCTGCTTATCTGGTGCTTGTTCTGCAACAGTGTAGAAAAGAAATCTGTTTGCAAATATGGAGATCCTGAATTAAATTATTTTCAGTTCGGTTTGCTGTTTTATGTTTGCTGTTTTTTTTTTTTTTTTTTCCTTCTGATTGTGGAGGTTGCTGGGTTTTTGTGTTGCATTCACTCAGACACAAGTTCGAAACAGACTTTGAGTTTGTACTGAAAATCTTGAGTAACAGACTGCCTCAAAAATGCAATTATTGCTCAGTACAATCACTTTAGGGTGTTAAGATGGCTGTAGCTTAATTTCTTAGTGGTAAGTATAAGCCTTGGAAAACATAAATTGCCTTCTGGACATATAAATAGTTACACATTTATATAATTGTACACTTTCCCAACAAAACTTGAATGCCAGGAATAGGGTCCTGGGGAGTCAGAATCAGTAGATGTTCACCCAATATAACAAAACAAGGTGTTTCTACTGGAAACAGAACTCTAAGCCATCTACCAATGAAATGACCAGAGTGAAAACACTGCCAAGGGCCTTTTCTATGAATAAGACATATGTATAAGAAGTTTCTAGAGTTACTCCAACAAACCTGTTTGGTTGTTTTTTACTATTATTATCATTATTATTATTATTATTATTATTATTGGTTTGTCTGTTTTTGTTTTTTCTTGTTTGTCTGTTTGGTTGTTTTTTATGTTTGTTTCTTTGAGGTTGAATTTGTTATTGTTGCTGTTGTTGGGGTTTTTTTGGTTGTTGGTTTTTTGTTTGTTGGTTTGGTTTGGTTTGGTTTGGTTTGGTTTGGTTTTGTTTTTTGGTTTTTTTTTTCCCCAAGACATGTATTGAGTAACTTGCCAGTGTGCAAGTGTGTTTCTCAGTCTCATTTACTCATACTGAAAAAAAAAAAAATTCAAAACCAGGGCTTCATAGAATTTCTTGTTCCAGTAAAGTAGGTAAACTTAAACATTCATGGTGGTAGTAGATAACTTTAGTGGGACACTAACTTAGAAAGGAATTTGAGTTTGTAAACAGACAGTTTAAAGTGGTATTGAAATAATGTTAATTTAGTGTTTATATTAGAGGTTGGAACAATGAGGTTTAATGTCATGTATGACAAGATGCAGAGGATATTTATCATCTTTAAAGAATTATAAATATTTTTGTTTGAGATAATTTCTATATATTCTTTATATTCAGATATTATATTCAGAGATTACTTATAGATTAAATAATCTATGTCTTTTCTAAGGAGTCAGGAATTGTGAGCATGAATCTTGAATACTTTACTCTTTTTCCACAGATGGAAAAATGACCAAAATTGTCATGTTACCTACAGCCTGAAAAGAGCTATGGCTAATTTTCAGATGTGCTCAAGATATTCTTCATCACTTTAGAGATGCATCTGAATAATGAGGAACAGTGATTAATGTCAGAGTCTATGGGGAAATCCTCAGAGTACTTTCAGTAAATCACAGAACCATGGAATGATTTGGTTTGACAGGGACCTTAAAGATCACCTTGTTCAAGCTTCCTGCCGTGGGCAGGGACACCTTCTGTTAAACCAGGTTACTCCAAACCCAAATCCAACCTGGCCCTGAACACTTCTGGGGACATGGCAGCCACAGATTCTCTGAGCAACCTGTGCCAGGGCCTCACCACCCTAACAGGAAAGAATTTCTCCCTAATATCTAATCTAAAGTTAGTCTTAGTTCAAATCCACCCCCCCTTACCCTGTCAGGACAAACCCTTAGTCTCTTTCCATCTTTCTTGTAGTCATTCTTTACTGTTCCCATCCCCACTCAGTAACAGGAATGTAATCAAGGGTGAAATGATTGCTTCTAGCAATCCCCAGTGGTAAAATCTTTTGTCTCACCCAATCACATCTGCATGTCCTCATCTGCAAACTGAAGCCACATTCCCTTGGAAGAAAGTCATTGCTGTCACAAGCCTGGTGCATGAAGGGGATCCAAAACTTCCATCCAGTCTGTACCTTTAGGGTGCTTGGTCTCTCCTTTCCAGACCAATGAGCCAGAGAAGTGGAGAAGTGTTTGAAAAATGAGAATAATGTTAGCAAAGTTGCTGAAGTCATCTTCAGAGGGAAAGCAGGATGTGCCTCTAAAATCCCTGACTATCTGCTGAAGTAAACATTCATGGTATGACCACTGGCATATCAGTCTCTGCCCTTGGCCCTGCCCTGGGCTTTCTGACCAGTAATGGAACATTTTACATAGTTCAGAACATTGCCTTTGCTCTGGGACATTTTGCGGATCTCTCTGTCATAAGTAGAAAAATAATCCTTCTTCTTTGGCGTATTTAGCATTGTGTATCACTAACATTTTGTATTTTGTATAAGTGTTAATGAATTCTTCTGATTTCTTCAAAAATTCAAGCACTGAACACAAGGAATGGGTTAAATAACTTAAGTACATACAAATAATAACTGGAAATTTTCTAAAAGTTATTTCCAAGCATATTGCTCATTCACAGTCATTATCTCTGAGTATAATTTTAGTTAAAGATATTAAATATTTTCCTGTCTCCCTTTTTCCCTCATTTGAATTTCCAAGTTTCATATTATTTTCTAACATAAATTTATGTGTTCCCAGCATTTTCTGTAGTAAGCATCTGTAAAACTCTGTTTATACTTTTTCCACATTCTCTATTACATAGATACAATGTTTTTATTCTATTTAAAAACACTCTGTTGTTAGTGCTACTGGCGGTACCATTCATGTTTATAAATATTATGGATCAAAAAACTTATCAGAAACATGATTCAGAAATCACCAGAAAATAGTATTGTGGTGATTAAAATCAGTTTTTTCCTGGGTTGTTTTAACAGTGTAGTATAATTCAGTTTGGTAAGATTGAGGTGGCCCTGGCTCTGTGGTTTGTTCAGAGGTTTGTATCCTTTGAATGAATTTCCCTTCTGAGAAACGCGATTGAAATCACTCCTTGTTTAATTGTGGTGTGGGCAGAACTCCCTGCAGCTGTCACAAAATGTGCACCCCACCCACACATCAAAGGAGTGAGGGGAGTTGCTGCTCTGCTTATTCTTCCCGGGCTAGTTCTAAGCTGAAGGCATTCAGAAGAACAACCAACAAATAAAAAGAAGTTTAAAGAGAAATGCGTTTACCTTTTTGTCATCAAACAGACCCTGAAAACTAATCAAAATTTTGTGTGTTTTTTACCTCTAAGGGTGTTTTGCTTTTTGTATCAAAGGGAACTCTCAAATTTAACTGTTGGGGATTAACCTCCAATTAAGGTTTTCTTTAAACTCTCTATATTTATCCATAATTATGAAATGTGGGCATAGGAGAAGAAAGATATGATACAAAAGAGAAACTGAAGAGTTGGAGATGGGTATTTCAAAGCTGTGCTGGCTGTGCTCTAAAGAGACTTAAGGCATGTTTGTTCATTCAAAAATGCTTTAATTTTTATGCCATCTCTTCTGTTTCTGCAAGACTTGTCTTGGAGAGAGAATGAGAAATATATTGCTGCTTAAGGGTTTGACATGACTGTTGTGCTGATTCTCTCATATTTGTTTCCAATTTCACATATTTCTGTGGTGGTTTTTTTGTTTTTTTTTTTGTTGGTTGTTTTTTCTGGGAGTTTTGGTTTTGTTTTTGTTTTGGTTTGGTTTGATTTTTTTTGTAGATTTTGTTTGCTGTTCTTGTTTGAGTGTTTGCTCTTCTTTGCTTTTGTTGTTGTTTTTTTTGGTTTATTTTTTTGGCTACAATTTTGAGAATTTATGTACTTACAGCAGATAAAACCAGATCCAATACTCAAAAGGTAGATCCCATTCTCTGCAACAGTTCAAATTAAACGAGTGCAGGACAGCTGGGATGGGAGTCCCTAGTTTGTATGTATTTTTAGATGGTCTGTAGTAGAATTAAAGTAAACCCTTGCTTAGGCTGCCTGTATCTTTTATTTATCAGTTACTGTTGTCCTTGCCTCAGCTATAGCCATCCACATGCCAGCTGTCTAGTTAAAACTTATTATTTGTGCCCCATTTAAAGTCAAAACAGAAAGATGAGCTCTCCCAAAAGATGTCTCACTCCATACATCTTAGACATCTAATTTAGCATTTAGCTTTCTCCATTCACCAGAGACAGAGCTAAAGCAAAAGTGTCTCAAAAGTGTCTAGTTCCACATGTATAATGTTAACTAAAATTAATGTTAAATTTAATTATTTTAGTAACTCAAATAAAATTATGGGTTGCACAGAAATACTTTCACTGACTTCTGTGGGTTTGGGGATTAAACCCTATGGATTCCTTATGCTTTTCTGTGTTATTTTTACTATCCTCAAGTAGTTTGTGAAATGTTGTTAACTATTTTACCCCTGAACAAACATATTCTGAAGTCCTGTTTTCACAGACTTTTTAAACCTTAACAAGAAAATATTTGATTTTAATCAAAATTTTCTGTATCATGCTAAAAAGCTTTCTAAGCCTTACTTGGATAGTAATGTTTTATCACATACAGAGAATTTTCTGCACATATATATAGGCAAGTGAGAATAAATACTTTAATACAAGATCCTTTTCTGTTCAATTTTTTTTTCCCCCAAATAACCCCTACAGAAAATTAGGAAATTATGTCTTATTCTTTTAATAATATCCACAGTTGATAGGCACTAACAGAATTCAAGTGACTTACTTAGGAAAAAAAATACTTTTTTTTGGAGAAAGATGAAGTTTATTTCTCTTTGCTTAGACCTTCCTTTGGAATTAAATAGAGATTTAAATGATAGAAGGATTATGATGATTCAAAATAGCTGAGTATTTCTGAGCATTTGCAGACATGGCTTTACCTTGCAAGTCCTGAAAAAGAACCACGTATCAGCTGACCAGGGGCAGGTTTCATTTCTTCAGTGGCTGTTGGGTTCTTCCTCACTCAAAACTAATCCTACACAGAGACCCAGATACAGCCGAAGAAGAGGCGTGAATAGAAATGAAGAAAGAGACAAACAAAATTAAAACTTTCTGAAGGATTGGCCTTTGTGGGGGGAATGCAAATTCTGGATATGTTTTGTTCCAATTCAACAGTAAAATTTTGCCTTATTCCTGTATCTGAGTTTGGGAATATTTTGTGTGATGCAGTTCACTATCTGAAATTGGTGTAAAAATTGGGAATCTGTAGTAGCACAGAACCCTGATACACTGGGACATGTTGTGTAAAACAGATAACAGCTGAAGAGTAGCCTTGAAAATAATCACAGTCCCTTACAAACACATATCATCTTTCACATCCCTGGAATTCTGTGAGATGGAAACTTGTTGACAAATCTTATAGCATGAACTGGCTTATGACTTCTTCAGCTTCAGCATTATTTTTCTCCTCCTTAGACTGAGTTAGTGAACACCTCAGTGCAGATGGAAAATAGAAATTTTCTTTTGCTTTTTATGATATATATATATATATATATATCATGAAATATATATACTGTCTCTCATTCTGTAACTTTGAAAGAGAAGGGATAGGTAGTAAATGTGTTTCTATTTGGTTTCACAGCCAAGGTGGAATGACTCTTTGATAGAGCATGACTCAGAAAAGCAGGGCTACTGACTCCAAATGAGTCCATATGACTGTCCATGCCTATTTTTTCATCAGCAGATACCAAAACTTGAGCCTAACTAAAATCCAGACTAGGAAAACATGAAAAAGCAGAACTAACCAGCAAAATTACACTGTGATTTTCTAGTTTCTGTGTTGATTTGAAATTTAATTTGTTTCAGGGCATTGGTACAATCCACAGTAAGGAGGGAGCAGCTGCAAAGTACTTTAAAAATTAGAAAAATGTTCTTGAAAGTTTCATTGTGTTGAGAACAGGAATGTGACTTGTCTGTATTGGAAAAGCAACCCCAGTAATAATAATGTGCTTAATTTAAAATTTAGCTGTAGAAATACTAGTGAAGTTCTGTGTTCCTGAGCTATGAACAGATGAAATTGGCGGAAGATAAACTGAAAAAGGACATTTTTGGCAATGCACATAATATCATTCATTTCCTTAGTTGTCCCTTGTTTTTCAGACTTGTAAAGACCCAATTAAACCTGGTCAGGTGCTTTGCCCAAGGCAGGTGTGGTAGCTGGGAACTAGGTTATGACAGTCTCATATCAGAAGATGCCTTAAGCACAAGTTCACTGTATAATCAAAGGGAATTGGCTTACCTGATACAAGGTAGCTTGTGTCTCCAAATCCTGGCTCAGAAGTTTGACTCATGTTTTTTTTTTTTTTTCACTAAATATAATTCCAGTGGGGGAAGGATAAAGCCCGGATTTCCTTTGCTGGGATACAACTGCGTTTCTGATCCATGACTGTATTGCTAAGTGAAGTATTGATTTATGAAATCTGGGCTGACCCCTGCTTCTCTTTAAGCTACTCTTCAGTACAGGATAAAAAGGTGGAAAGCAGAGATATGCAGCAAAGGAAGTGGCAAGGCTCGGTTGCGAACGTGCTAAAGTAGATCTGTTATAAAATCTCGAACAAAACCACTGATTTTGCCATTAAAGTGAAAGGGTTGCATGGTCAGAACACAGTGTTTTGTGAAGGTACCACTCACACAGCCATAAAAACTGATATTGTGCTTCTTTATTCATCAGCCAGTTGGCATAAAGAAAAGACAGCAAAGTTTCTTGGGAAATGTCTGCTGTTTGGTCCATTTTGTTTTCCAAATGTGTGGCAATGTAGTGGTTTTGGCTGCAGTAGAGTTAAATCTCTTCATATCTGGCATAGATCTGTGTTTTGGATTTCTGATGAAGACGTTAATGATAATACAGAGATGCTTTTGTTGTTCTGAGCAGGGCTTCCACAGCCAAGGCCTTTTCTGCCTCTCCCTCCCCCAAATCAGCCAGGGCTGCACGAGGAGCTGGGAGAGGGCACAGCTGGGACAGCTGATCGCACTGACCACAGGGATGTGCCATAACACACAGCACCATGCTCAGAAATCAAACCTGGGGGAAGCAGGGAGAACAATGGGGACATCAGGAGTGCTGGTGTTTGTATTCCTAAGCCACTTTTATATGTGATGGAGCCCTGCTCTCTTGGGACCATGCTCTGTGCCTGGCTTTTTGTTTTGCTTTGCTCTGTGCCTGGCTTTCGTTTTACATGTTTTGGGTATTTTTGATTAGTTTTTTTGGTTTTTTTTTTTAATTTATTTACCTCTTAAACCTCTTATACAACCTTCTTCTCAAATTTTCTCACTTTTACTCTTACTATTCTCTCCCTGATCCCAACAAGGGCAAAGTGAGCCAATGGCTCTGTGGGACTGAATTTCTGGCTAGGGTTAAACCCTGACAGACAGATATAGTAAGTCCATTTTTTTTTCCATACTGGTTTATGTTTTTCAGGCTTAGATAATGTATCTAGCCAATGCTACTTCACACAAACCAAAAGGATTGCATAAATCCCAGCAGTCAACGCTAACTCTTTTTCCTGAGCCATTTATTAAGGGTGACAACTAGCACTAAAAAAGCTGGATAAGGGATATAAGCAAGAATTAGATGAAGCCTTGGACTCAAAGGTTAGTCTCAGGATGGCTTAGGCTCCTCAATTGACACCTAGACAGAACTTAGATACCAAAAGTCCAAACCAGAGGACTGAAAAACCTCTAGTCCACGTTCATTCAGCCTTTAGTTTCTCATTTTGTATCAAAGCCCTCCTGATTGCCCCTGAGAAGCTTTTGAGACTATTTAGCTGTACCTCTGTCTTGATAGAGACATTTTAGCACTCAGCTCACAACCAGTTGCTTGGTTGAAACTGCTATCAGATAAGAGAGCATGCCTGGAAATCTGACAAAATTATGATCATTTTCCTCCCAAAGTAGATTTTTTTCTACTTTATTTAAAATGCAAATGTCTGAAACTGTGGGGAACTCAGATTCATTTTCAAGCCTAAAACTGGAAGATGCACCAAAAACGGGTGTGAAAGAAACAGGAAAAGGGAGTGCTGAGGAGTTGGGTAATTTTTGACTTCCTCTTTAAGTTGTGTTACTTTTCTGTAAATTTCTGATTCTTATGCCACTGAGAGAGAATATATTTTTTATATTTATTTTTTTATTTGTTTGTTTGTTTCTAGGAGGTTTTTTTTTGCTTTTTGCTTTTTCCAATGAACTCTGGAGGAGGGAAGGAGCTGTGGTTTATAGAACACATAAAGACATACAGAATAATATAGAAATAACTGATAAAAAATGAAGCATTTGAAAAAAAAATAATATTACCCTTCATATTTTTGGCCTCTGAAATGTAATGGAGTTTTTGGGAAGAGCTTGTATTGCCTCCAAGCTTAAGGATGTGAGAAAGCCAACACATCAAGTGACTCCTGGATGTTGCATACTTATCCAGTGCACATTCAGAACTTGAAAGTGTCTCACTCCACACCCCATAGATACCATTACTGGGGTTTTATTGGGGTTTTATCAGCAGCAAGACTGAGGGGATATCCCACAGGCACGGGATTGAAGTTCACAGAATCCCCTCAATCTCTCATTTCACAAATATTCACATTCACTTTTCCTTGAATACCGGCATGGTCTCTGGTGCACATTCTGACATACCACACAGAATATAGATACAGAGGTGTTGACACATAAAGCCATGAACTCTGTGGTCACTGGTTCATTTTCAAATTAACAAAAACTCTGTTGTCAGTACCGTTGTTTCTCTGGATATTAACTCAGACCTATGGACACTTGGATCCTCTGTCACTGAGGTCTTGCTGCATTCACATGTTTGACAGAAAAAAGAGAACATACACAAGAGTAAAAAGGCAATAAAAGTAATTTTTTAAGAAGGTAGGGCAGTGTGCTGTGATCATGCACAGGGTTGAACAGGCAAGAACACAGTCTGGCATCTTTCTAGAATGCAGCTGCCTCTTTTATCTGTCCCGCTTTCTATTTTCTGCCTCTCCTCCCACCCCTCCTCAGCTCTCTCTTCCTCCACATTTGGCACTTCACCAAATGATCCCATGACAAGTTTTCCACAGTTCCATAATCCCCTTATGATGTCTCACAATAGTCATGTCAGGAGTCTCCCTTTTCAGGCTGACCCTCTCTAAAGCTTTGCCTGAGTAGCTTTGTTAGTGGCCTTCAGCAGTGCCTGAAGAGCTCAGGTCTTCATCACTGTCATCACTGTAATGTTTTTGTTACCTCTCTGTGTCTGTGCACTTATCACTTTCCTTGTTAAATGTTATTTCTTACATACTGAGTAGCACGGAACAAAGTAACTTAATTATTTAGAAGTTCTCATACACTGCTTATCCTTTCATACACGACAAATAGAAAAAGGGAAACTTCACAGAAAAGGACTGACAGTAGCTTTCCATGATAATAATCATGGTTAGAACAAAGGCAGAACACAATTTAGAAACATTGACAGGCGTGAAACTAGACACTTCCTTGCCAAAATGGTCTGGACTGCAGAACAACAACATCCGTCCTCTTGGAGGTCTAAAGAGCAGAGTCTTGTGTTCCTCACACCAGGAGATTCATGCTTTCAGAAAGATGGTACTAAACACCAGAAGGACTAGGGCTTCCTGAGAGGATGTAAATTGGATGCAAATTTTCGACAGTGAAGACATCAAATTTCCCATTTCAATTAGGGCAAAAGACCAAGCACCTTGAGATTGTGCTCCCTCTGTTTCTATACTAACTCTTTAAGATATCTCATACAGATTTCTCTTTAGTCAACAGTGTGATATTGCCAGAGGATGATTCATTTAATGCATTTGTGCAACTGTCAAAGCACAATACTCAGGAAATCTTTCTCTGGAGGTAACAGTTCTCTTATACTATAAAGGAGAAAAGAAAACTACTTTGTGTATAAAAATTCATGGTATGGTTATTTACTAGAAGGTACAAGAGTTCTCATGCTGGATACCCATAATGTTTCTTTCCAAAAATTGATTTGGTTTAATATTTAAAAGTAGGATTTATCCTAATTTAAAAGCAGGACTTATCCTAAGTTTATTTCATTTCCAATCAGTGTGAGATAATTAAATTGCCCACAGAGACACTGTAGTTGGAAGTTTAGCTGTCTCAAGGAGTGAATTTCCTATCCAGGTATCTGTGTATCTACTGAACTTCAGGGATATTTCCTTTATATGCAGATGTTTTGCTTTTGCTGCCAGTATGTGTACAGGCTGTAATATAAACTTCCTTTCCTGTCCAGGTGAGGAAGAAAACATAAGTAAAATAAAACAATGAAATATTAACTAGTTTTTGAAGACTATGAACTCAGGCACTAAAATATTTGGTACCTTGTTTACAGTCACACACATCCTATTTGCTACAATTCTATTGAATTTACCTCTTCATCAACTTAATTTTAACCTCCAGATTGTATTTCCTCCACTGGCATTTTTAATAGAGATTTTATTTTGCAATATTATAGTCTCATAATTATGTTTCAGTACACATTACCCAGTATATTATATAAAACACAGCGCTTTGAAAAAATGGGCCATCACTATCAGACTACATATTTAGAAGAGATATTAAAATTACCACATTTTTTGAAATACTTTTTAAAATTAGAGTTCTCAATAGTAAACAAGAAATGGGATTATTCAAGGATAATTGGTTCAACAAATATTCTGTTTCCAGTTCTTCCTCATAGGCATGAATACAAAAGCAAAAGCCTTCTGTCGATTAACTCATCAGTCTTAAAAGAAGGGAGAATCATCTTTTCTAACAGACCAAGAAATTCACTCATCAATAACAGCAAAACATAATCTTCAGTGGCCTTGGGTGAAGCATATTCCAACGGAGCTACTGCCCCAGGCAGAGGTATTGTAGGTAACTTCTAACATTTTACTTTAACTTTTGTATTTCTTTGCCAAGAAATCTCACAGATTTGTCAAAGCTGGTGTGCTAGTCATGTGTAGGAGCATAGTACACTCTCTTTTCAATTTTGTGCACTTTTCATATTAACAAGTGTTTCATAGCTATTGTGATAGTTTTTGGTTATTCTTTTTTCCCCACATACTTTTTTTATCTGCACAGCATTGGTGCATTCAAGGCAGAAGAAGTAAAAATACAGAGTTGAGTAAAATTGTGTGACATGTATTAAATGGATGAAAAGGTTGTTTAATATCTTAACTGCAACCTTAGTACTCACATATCTACTTGTTGAGATTTAGGTCAAAGATCAATTACCTTTCTAATTAGGTTATAGATCACAATAAAGGTGATATTGGAGTCTCTTGTGAGGGTCCAAGACCAACATGTATCATAAGGAATATTCTTTGAAAAAAAAATAAATTAAAAGGTTAATTTCTTATTTCCTCGAGAGGAAAAATATTCTGAGCTCAGTAATATCTGTCATGTTACTGTAAACACACATCATCAAGTAATGTTTCTTTCCTAATAGCTTGATAATTTTCACTTTTATTTCATTTCAAAGTTTTGATGCCAGTGTTATTTCCTACAATAATCTTGAAATTCATTTTCTTATTTTTCAACAGAGTAATTTTTACTTGTAATTAGAAAAGTGTGCATTAGATAGACTTGCAAGAGTTTGTGAGAATTTGAGCTTAAAGAGATTTCCATACACAAGTCTGTGTAACATAAAGACGGCCTTGTTGATGGCATTGTGACTTCTACTGCCAATTGCACTTCTGAACTGCTATATGGCCTTGGACATGTCATTTCATCTTCCCATGCCCTTGGCTACCCTTCAGTCCTTTACCTTTCCCCACTATTTAGGCTATTAACGCTCTGATGCAAGTATTTTCATCTTGCAGATTGGTGTGTGATGCCTAACACTGCTAAAGCCCTGTTAGTCCTTGATGCACTGCAGTAATATTAAATAATTTCATCTAAGCATGTGGAGTAATTAATTATGAAGCTGGATGAACAATTCTAATTACATAATTAATAACACAGTCTCAGTAATTTTACAACATTGTCCCAATAATCACCATTTCCTGTACCACAATTGCCCCAGTGAAAATTAGTAGCTGATAGAAATTCATGGTAGAGAAACAGATATGAAGAGCCAAATTTCAAACTTTTTGCTTTCGGTGCTTTTTCAGATGCTTACTTCCTCCTCTCCAAGTTGCTCATCTAAGGCAGGGGTAATTCTGTACTGTTTTTGACATTATGTGGTTGAAATGGTTGCTGTCAGTTCTTCCAGGCAGTATCATTCTTTTGAATTTAAAAATTCCCTGAGGAAAACACTGTAAGCATGAGGTCAGAGAGATGGAGTTGGTAAATGTTCTCATGCAAAGTCTCCTGATACCAAGATTTGTCTACACAGTAATCGTAATGTCCTCTAAAGCAACCTGTTGTGGATGATCCTGTTTGAATAGGTATGTTGGACTATATAATCTCAAAAGATCCCTTCTGAGATCAATGATGTTGTAGTTAATATTCAGAGGCTTTCACATGTACCTATTAAGACCCGATAAATAATATTTATAATATAGGATATTCATCTATTTTCAAATCATGATACCAGTGTAAATTTTCCTTGATTTCATTCTTTCCTATTGCACTACCCTTCAGAGGAAATTGTATCAGTCACTTCAGTCTTCTGTAAGGTGTAATATCCTTGAGGGCTATGCAACCTTTCCAGGACTAATTTTCAGACTACTTTTTCTTCTTCCTTTCAAAAATCACTTCTTAGGGATCCTTGCAGTTATGGTATGGTCAGAATGTACATTTTGCATTTCTTTCTGGCCTTCCCATTTCCATCTTTCACTTCCAATTTCCTCTCCTACTTTCCCTGCAGCAGTTGTGGAGGAAGAAAGGAAATAAGGTTTGTGGTCAGTTCTTCAAACATTGTCTCTGGCATTCCTTCCTCTGAAGTAGAAGAATTACTCTCACTCTTCTGCTGCTCCAGTGTGGGCTCTTCTACAGGCCCTGGGCCAGCAGGCCCCGGTGGATCCCTGCTCCAGCCTGGGCTCCTCTCTCCAGGGGTCACAGGCCCTGGTGGATCCTGCTCCAGGGGTCCCAGCCTCCTTTGGGCCTGCCCTGCTCCAGCCTGGGCTCCCCCAGGGCTGAGGTGGATCTCTGCTCCCCCGGGCCCTCCCTGGGCTGCAGGGGCACAGCTGCCTCAGCCTGGGCTGCTCCAGGGGCTGCAGGGGGATCTGAGCTCCAGAGCCTGGAGCAGCTCCTGCCCCTCCTGCTGCACTGCCCTGCCTGTCTGCAGGGCTCTTGTACAGTTTCATTCTTCTCTCCCATTTGTTTCTCCCATGTTCTCTCCCATTCTCATGCCAGAGGTGCTGCTAGCGCTGCTGATGATGGGCTCAGCCTTGGCCAGTGGTGGGTCCATCTTGGCTTCACCAAACATTCAGAAACTTCTGGCAGCTTCTCAGAGAAGCCACCCCTGCAACCCCTCACTACCAAAACCTTGCCACACAAACCCAGTGATGCTGGATTAGGAACTTTTCAGGACATGCTGAAGAGCTATTAGGAAGCCCCTCAGATCAAAATAAACAGCATTGAGTGGCATTTATCAGTTTTACTTAGTACCAAAAGTGGTATATTCTTAACCTAAACACTTAGCAAAATAATCTAGCTGTTAAATTTTCTTTATAATGAGTGGGGATAAGTAATTTGTTTTTTTAGCATATGACCTTTAAGCTTATTTGTTTCATATTAGTATGACACAATTGAGCTGTACCTAGTCCCGTGAACTCAAATCTCACTTTGTTCTAACAGATCATTTTGTCATTGCTTGTCTCCTCAGCCCTTTATTGCCCTATCCCTACAAAATATCAAAGGGAAGCATCCCTGGGCTTTCTTTAAGGCTGTGCATACCCAAGGGCTATATGAGTGACAAGGCAAAGTACCAGCTTTCCTGTGATAAGCACCACAGGTTTTTTTGTCAGGGGAGGGAGGAGTCGGGAGGATTAGGGAAAGCAAACTGACTGGTTTTGCTCATAAATACCTATGGGTTTGTCTTGTGTGCTACAAGAGAGATTGCCTCTGGGCTGTTTTATGTGCCAGCTGTTTGGGGAATTGTGTTTTGTTGCTGTTGTTTTTTATCCCTTTCCTCCCCTGTTTATGAATTATTGTAGTTTGTATGATCCAGCTTTGGGGTGTGTGTGTGTGGTAGTATTATTTATTTATTTGGTTGCTTGTTTGGCTTCTTCTCTTTACCTTGTTCAGCCCTTTGGAATGAGCAGTGGGTGTAATGGCAATCATTGTGTACACAGAAAATAACCCTGGTTACCCCAGAGAAGGTTGAAGCGTTTAGTGAAATCATTAGGATATAGTTCCTAGATATTTTTACACAGTAACTATTCAGGAAGAGGAAGAAGCCACTCTGTCTAAAATAGGAATTTATCAAAGCAAGGAAAAAAATCCAAATAGTTATTAATGATTACTATGACAAATAAGGAAGATGGGAAAGACTACCATGTCTCAGAAATTAGTAAACTTATCTTCTTCTCTTGTTATCAGATAGGTAAACTTAATTTACTTCCTTTTCTAAAAGCAAACTGAAGGTCCTCTGACTTTTTTCACTGCTTTTCTCCCTTGTCTTTATCCTACCAGGGGAGAGGCATAAGAATTGAGGTGAGTATTTCTATGCATTATGTATAGACTCTGAGGATGTACTTTCTTTGCTCAGATGTAAATGTCTACTGTGTAGATATTTTCATCAAATCTTATCATTCTAATAATCCCTTGTAATCCTTTGAGGAAAATAGTCCATTTTAAGGGCTATACTGCTCATCATAATGCAGTCATTAAAAATATATAAGTGTTCATATACTCTAGGTCATTTTCTTTCACTTTTTTTTTGGTCCTTCTTTTTTTTTTTTTTTTTTTTTTTCCTTTTATAATAAAGAAATTTCAGATCTAAATGTATGGAATCTTTAGCTAAAGACAAATGAGATAAATCTTGACCTGATCAATCTACACATAAAATTATGAGTTAACATAAAGACAGCTAAAAGTTACACACTTTGATTCACCCCTGTCAAATCAAAGCTTCTTTTGGGTTTTTTTAGATATCAGCCTTGACAAGACACGTTTTTAAACCAAAATACTTCTCATATTCTTGAAGAAACACAGGAAGGGTCCATATGTAACAAACTAACGTAAATTAGATGGCATAACACTTAAACTTATATCCAAAAATTCACTTTGCCAGTATTCTCATGATTCAAGCATGAGACAAATATATTCTGCTTTCAAAATTACTCAGGATGAGGATTGCCAGGCCCCAAGCACATGGAACTTTCTTGCAAATTTTGGTCATGGATATTTTTAAACCAGCAATTTGGATCTTTAATGCATTTGAGATCAGGAACTATGATTTTTGGCAATGCCTGAAGTAAACTCTCATATAGTCTTTTGTACTGAAACAATTTAAATATGTGAATGTATTATCACAACACCAATGAAAACAACAAACTAAACAATTCATTGATTTCTGTACAAATTAAGGTCTTTGCTAATTTACACAGACACAATGGAAACAATAAACTCAATGAGAACAACAAACTGGCTAATTATCTCAATGATCATTTAATTTTACATTTGGTAATAGATACCTTTTTTGTTATACTAATGAGATGTAAATTATAATCAACTGCTTTTAAATCTTAAAAATATAATTTTATGCAATTTAACTTACATGAGAAATCATGTGATGGGAAGAGCATCTCATACTATGATTGATTGAAACATGGCAGTGATGTTTTCCTTCATATGTTTGATTGTTAATGGCAGATGACAAAGAGTAAATCAAACCTGCAAATACAGTTTTAAAAGGTTGATCCCTAATTTCTATTTTTAGCTTTCCAAGAAGGTAATAGTGATTGTATTATGGCTGAGGCATGTCACCTACAAATACCAGAGTGATCTTAAGGTTGCTCTAACCTGAGGCACAGTGGTATGGTCCTCTGGAAGAGGAGAATGACTGGTACAAGGAAACTTCAGCACACCCAGAAAAGGTACTACCTTTACCAGCTTGGTGCTAGAAGAGATTGAGACAAAGTGGCCAAATGGTAGTTAGCATTTCCTCAAAATCTAAAAATGTGCATACTTTAACAAACGTTTGGAAATTGACCGATTTTTTTTAAAGTATTTAAACCCAAGCATCCTTCTTAAACCCAAACCCTTCTTTATTTTCCCACGTTGATATTTTTGTATAGTTTTCTTTCTCTGGGTAGTCCTACTGAAAAAAAAAAAAACCAAAAAACAATTGCTAAAATCCTTACTGGTTGCAAGTTCAATTAAAGTTCACGTACAGATACATTTGAAGATTGAAATAGACAGGAGAGATTCTTAGTCTTGTGACTAGGTCTGAAAATGTCAAAACAATGAGAAAGAGAATTACCTTTCTAGTGATGGTGCAGAAGAATCTAGTCTCCACTGTTTCAAATTTTTTTAGGAAACATTATATTCCCAGATATTCTTCCAACTTAATTTAATCTAAACTTAACATAACTCTCACCTCACATTGAATTTTCTTGCCATTTTTTTCTGGTTTATTCCATCAGTTCATTTAACTTCTAAAGCTGTAGAAGTAATAAACTTGGTTTAAAAACAAAAAAAAAAAAAAGAAATACAAACACAGATACACAAAAATTCTAATCCTTGGGCCACTAGGGAAAAATTTCCTTTACAGACAATCAGAAAGAATAAACATATTGCAGATCTCAGCCTTATGTCTGAGATCTTACCAAATTCACTGAAAGTTAGCTTGAGCTCATGGTAAATTTTGTTGATTAAGATCATGAAATGCTCCAGACTTAGAAGAATCTGAATATGATTAGTGAGATGAACTTTCCAGTTACCAGCATGCTTATTTGATAGCCCCAAAAAAGTACTAGTTTTTCCCATGCTTTATGAGCATTTACAGGTAAATTCACATCTGAACCATGCTGTCTGAGATTACCTTGTCAAGAAATTAAATATGATAAAATCCAGTTTTACCGGTCAATTTTTTTCCTGATTAATGGAATCTTGCCAATGTATTGCTATCAGGACAAAAGCTACGCGGCCACCTACAGCTTTCTGTCAAGGCTTTAAAAAGAAATACCAACTGTGCTATAATAAGAAATCAGCTTGCCAAAATATTCCAAAGAGCAAGAACTTCCAACTCACTGAAACTCTACTTAAGTTATTATATGCTTGAATGGCCCCTGGAACAACAGATAGCTGTGCAATTAATGCAAACCTTGTCATCCTTCTCCACCTCACTTGTCTCTGCACAGACCAGTAATGAGGCTCCTTTAGACACAGAATGTGTGCACAGCTCTGACAAACCACCTCAGTATGCAAAAAAAAAGATGAGGGGAACCACAGGAATCATGACCACAGCGGCAAAAAATGTCAGTCCTTTCTGTATTCACAGCTTTGTCTCTTGGAGCCAGTTTGCATTGAGGTGGAAGGATGTATGCTTCGCTGTTCTTAAGTATTTGTCTCCAAGGGAAATATTTTCACTTTTGAGGAGCAAACCAACAAAGTCAGAAAGGGAAAGCTTGTTTTTATTCGTGCACTACAGCTATTTCCCTCTTAAGATCTATCTTATGTCAGGTGGAAAAATTATTACCTGAAGTTTTGTGTTCAGATGGGAAAACATTAGCCAGTAAACCATTTCTTAATCAATTAAAAAAAAAAAAAAAAAAAAGGGCAAGCAAGTATGCATTTTTTCTAAAATGATTAAATAACACAGTGATGGAGTTTCTGAACAACTTAGTTTTGAATTATACATCTTTAAAGCAAACTTGTTTCATAGACTAATCACATGCTTTATTCACTCTCTTCTTGCACATCTCTTTTTATAGAACTCAATTTTGCAAATTACTCCACTGTGCAATTGACCTCACTTCTAGAAAATACTGTCTTTCTTAAATATTCTACCTTGGTCTTTTCAGTTTGAAGACATTATTCCCTATAATACCATCATTAACCACCTTAAATAGTTCCTCCAGCAATTTCATGTTATCAAGTATTTATAGATAGTTACCATCATCTTTATTTCTTGAAAGAGGTTCATATAGCTTCGTAGCTTCATAGATTATGAAGCCAGAAGGGACCATCGGGAACATCTCATCTGACCTCCCTCATAACAGAAGTCACAGGACTTCCCTGAATTCATTCTCTTTGAATATCTCTTAGAATATTTTGATTTAAACATTTCTAGCATTAGTGAATCTACAAAAATCCTAAATAAGTTGCTCCACTGGCTAATCACTCTTCCTGTGAAAATTTTTGCTTTGTTCTGACTTCTGCAGCACTGGATCTAAGTAGGCACAGTGTGTTTCCATTACGCAGATAAGCAAACAGTTGACAACACAAGAAGCGAGCAGGTAAATTCTCCAAGTTTTGACTTGTGGGTGCTTTGAAAAACATCTTGGCAAGACACTGTTGTCTTTATGTAAAGGAAAAAGGGTATTCAGAGGGGCTAGGCCCATTCTAAATCACAGAATCATCAATGAACCCTTTGGATTGGAGGGGACCTTAAAGATCATTTAATTCCAAGCCCCCTGCCATGGCAGGGACACCTTCCACTAGGTCTGCTGAGATGTTACTGATCCTGTGGCTTAATTCACCTCATTGGTATTGTTGTGTTAAAAAAAATGCCTTACTGATTTTGGGGTTCTTCTCTCAATGTACAAAGAGACAGAAGCATATGAGAATAAGTCATGAAAAGCAGTGCATTTCACCAGCCTAAGTAAGGCATTAGAGATTTACATTTTGGCCTTCTCAGCACGCCCATAACTCATCCTTTCAGCAAGTCACCCAACCTGCTCTGCATCAGCTCACTTGCCTTCAGTCAAACTCACTAACCAGACAGATGAGACTCAAAGACAGAGTAATTCACATCTGTGAAGTATTTAGTGAACTCTTAGGAAGAGATGTAATGCAGCGCTATGATTGCAGAGAGTGAGTTTTCCTCTCCAGTTTCTCGTGTTTGTCGAAACAATTTTTGACTGGAGTTTCTTGATTTCCCGTGTGTGAAAAGATCATAAAGCATCAAGAGTATTTTCTATTTTTGTTCTTATTTGCAGCCCTTACCACTCATCCTAGAATTGGAGTACCTGCCTGCAATCATGTAACATTACCTATTAAGAGGCATCTGAGTGCTGCAAGAATGGACTAAAAATGAAGATGACACTGCAGCTGTCACACACAATGGAAAATTTTGAAGCTGTTTGTGCTTGTTTTGTGCAAGGTGAGATCAGGAATTTAATCCACTACAGAACATCAACTTGCAAAACACAAATCCTTCATAGCCAGAAAAGTCACTATCTATGTGAAACTGTGATCCAAGCAAGCTGATATAAGTAGAATGAAAGTGAGCCTAATGAAGACACTGGTTCTCACAGAGATGTAGCTGTATAAAAAATGAGGGCTGTTGGGGAGGACATGCTCAGTTGTAGAGCCAAATTCAACATTTCATTCTGTGTACGATTATGATATGGGATAAGAAAGAATTTGGAGTGGTAAAAGGAAAATTTTGGAATGAAACAAACTCATTTCTCCTACTTGACAACTTTAGATCCATTGCCTAAGAAGGCTGTATGCTGTGGGAAAAAATAATACAAGATTCTACATGAATGTAGATTAAAATTACCTGGTTAAATATTTTCCAAAAAAACCCACATTTAGAATTAAAAGTTCTCAGCTCCTTTCAAAGAATAACTAAAGATGTTATTTATGTGCCTCAATCCAACCTTCTGAGTCTGGATCTGAGATGGTCATCATCAGTTTCTTGAGATTAGAATATAGGAAAATGGGTAACATCTGGATAGCATTCATTCCACTGTAAGAGAGAGACAATGGATGTGCTGGCACTGGTCATGCCTCTTCCTCTTGACTGACTATAGCCAGAGTTTCAAACAACTGGCTCAGAAATATACATCAAATTATAACATATGGGGTTAGAAGATATGAAACCCAGCACTAAACACTTTTAAATAATCTTTATGCAGGAATAAATAAGCTTTATGCAGGAATGAACTAAGAGCTCCCAGATTAGAAATTAGAGACAAAATCTGATCTGTTCCATTTAGTCTTTTAACGTTATACTACTAGTGTCTAGGGAGGGGGGGAGAAAGCAAAAAAAAAAAAAAAAAAAGGACCTTGTGTTTTTTCAGTTATATTGATTAGATTGCCTGTAAAAAGACTGTGCAAGACATAGCCATTTCTAAAATTTACCATAGAATTAAGAAATTATTTTTTTTGCTTTTTGGGATGAATCAGTGCACATCACAAGATGTTTGCAACAAAAAAAAGAAGAAATGCATGAACAAATCATCCAACTATCAGTTCCTAGTCATATATAACAATTAAAAGTTAAGGTTATTGTCTTAGGGAGAAATTCAGGCCATTTTCTTTATAAATCAACATTGTCAAGGACATTGCTTACACAGAATCCAGTGATTTGTAATGTTGTTCAAGGCTGCATTTCAGCATCTTCCTATAGATTCAGATTACAACATCTTCACCTTTAACACTTTTAATAGAGTCTCATGGAAGGTGCTTCACAGGAGGAATCTGGAAATGATATGCCAGAGCACAGTAACAAGAGTTACTGTGGATTGCATGGACCTGTTGAGCTGTAATTGAAAATCCAGCACTTTTGTGAAGAACCCTAGCACTTTTGTGAAGAACCCTGAGTTTCAAAGATTGTTGAATTATTTCTGGGTGAGGAGCAGTAAAAGATTACCTTTGTTTATATCCTGAAACACTGTCTTCAAACAGAAGTTACTGATTTTACAGACGAACGTAGGGAAGTAAAAGTTTCTGTCTTGGGGGAAAAAAAAAAAAAAAATATATATATATACACACACACCTTCCCTGATAGGTACTGGGCATCATGAATACCAATCTAACTGCAGACAAATTTTTCTTTTCAGTTCCCTCCCAAAGCAACAAAACCAAGCTCAATATTATAAATGCCATTTTGGTGTCAAGTGATCTTTACCAGCTCCTTTGAAAGACAAAACCTTACTCTTTCTTATTTTCTGGGTTTTTTTGGGGGTTTTTTTTGTTGTTTTTTTTCTGTGAAATAGAAACAAATTTACCTACTTTAAGCTACGTTGACAGGTGCTGAGGTAGATAGATTTTGCACCCTCTCACAGTTAAGAAAATATGTAATTTAATGATTTTATGTGCAGTACTCTTTTGGTTTTGGTTGCTTGTCTTTGTTTTTGGCTTTAGGTCTGTTGAAAATACAGCAATTAAGATTATATCCCAGATAAATAGGGCGAGAGAGGAATTCAAAATTCTCAGCCCCCAAATCTCATGCATTGTCTGCTGCTGTCCCAAGTTTAAATAACATTTTTTATATGTTCTTCATCCCAGTCAAGTGGATTTTGCCAGGACCTTAGGGGCAGGAAATTCCAG
Organism: Emberiza elegans; assembly: GCA_024865655.1. Taxonomy (NCBI): domain Eukaryota; kingdom Metazoa; phylum Chordata; class Aves; order Passeriformes; family Fringillidae; genus Emberiza; species Emberiza elegans. Next base: position 1,185,335 of record JALJVW010002490.1, on the reverse strand, counting down.
GGCATCTCATACTATGATTGATTGAAACATGGCAGTGATGTTTTCCTTCATATGTTTGATTGTTAATGGCAGATGACAAAGAGTAAATCAAACCTGCAAATACAGTTTTAAAAGGTTGATCCCTAATTTCTATTTTTAGCTTTCCAAGAAGGTAATAGTGATTGTATTATGGCTGAGGCATGTCACCTACAAATACCAGAGTGATCTTAAGGTTGCTCTAACCTGAGGCACAGTGGTATGGTCCTCTGGAAGAGGAGAATGGCTGGTACAAGGAAACTTCAGCACACCCAGAAAAGGTACTACCTTTACCAGCTTGGTGCTAGAAGAGATTGAGACAAAGTGGCCAAATGGTAGTTAGCATTTCCTCAAAATCTAAAGATGTGCATACTTTAACAAATGTTTGGAAATTGACCGATTTTTTTAAAGTATTTAAACCCAAGCATCCTTCTTAAACCCAAACCCTTCTTTATTTTCCCATGTTGATATTTTTGTATAGTTTTCTTTCTCTGGGTAGTCCTACTGAAAAAAAAAAACAAAAAACCAAACAATTGCTAAAATCCTTACTGGTTGCAAGTTCAATTAAAGTTCACGTACAGATACATTTGAAGATTGAAATAGACAGGAGAGATTCTTAGTCTTGTGACTAGGTCTGAAAATGTCAAAGCAATGAGAAAGAGAATTACCTTTCTAGTGATGGTGCAGAAGAATCTAGTCTCCACTATTCCAAATTTTTTTAGGAAACATTATCTTCCCAGATATTCTTCCAACTTAATTTAATCTAAACTTAACATAACTCTCACCTCACATTGAATTTTCTTGCCAATTTTTTCTGGTTTATTCCATCAGTTCATTTAACTTCTAAAGCTATAGAAGTAATAAACTTGGTTTAAAAACAACAAAAAAAAAAAGAAATACAAACACAGATACACAAAAATTCTAATCCTTGGGCCACTAGGGAAAAATTTCCTTTACAGACAATCAGAAAGAATAAACATAGTGCAGATCTCAGCCTTATGTCTGAGATCTTACCAAATTCACTGAAAGTTAGATTGAGCTCATGGTAAATTTTGTTGATTAAGATCATGAAATGCTCCAGACTTAGAAGAATCTGAATATGATTAGTGAGATGAACTTTCCAGTTACCAGCATGCTTATTTGATGGCCCCAAAAAAGTACTAGTTATTCCCATGCTTTATGAGCATTTACAGGTAAATCCACATCTGAACCATGCTGTCTGAGATTACCTTGTCAAGAAATTAAATATGATAAAATCCAGTTTTACCGGTCAATTTTTTTCCTGATTAATGGAATCTTGCCAATGTATTGCTATCAGGACAAAAGCTACGCGGCCACCTACAGCTTTCTGTCAAGGCTTTAAAAAGAAATACCAACTGTGCTATAATAAGAAATCAGCTTGCCAAAATATTCCAAAGAGCAAGAACTTCCAACTCACTGAAACTCTACTTAAGTTATTATATGCTTGAATGGCCCCTGGAACAACAGATAGCTGTGCAATTAATGCAAACCTTGTCATCCTTCTCCACCTCACTTGTCTCTGCACAGACCAGTAATGAGGCTCCTTTAGACACAGAATGTGTGCACAGCTCTGACAAACCACCTCAGTATGCAAAAAAAAAGATGAGGGGAACCACAGGAATCATGACCACAGCAGCAAAAAATGTCAGTCCTTTCTGTATTCACAGCTTTGTCTCTTCGAGCCAGTTTGCATTGAGGTGGAAGGATGTATGCTTCGCTGTTCTTAAGTATTTGTCTCCAAGGGAAATATTTTCACTTTTGAGGAGCAAACCAACAAAGTCAGAAAGGGAAAGCTTGTTTTTATTCGTGGACTACAGCTATTTCCCTCTTAAGATCTATCTTATGTCAGGTGGAAAAATTACTACCTGAAGTTTTGTGTTCAGATGGGAAAACATTAGCCAGTAAACCATTTCTTAATCAATTAAAAAAAAATAAAAAAAGGGGGCAAGCAAGTATACATTTTTTCTAAAATGATTAAATAACACATTGATGGAGTTTCTGAACAACTTAGTTTTGAATTATACATCTTTAAAGCAAACTTGTTTCATAGACTAATCACATGCTTTATTCACTCTCTTCTTGCACATCTCTTTTTATAGAACTCAATTTTGCAAATTACTCCACTGTGCAATTGACCTCACTTCTAGAAAATACTGTCTTTCTTAAATATTCTACCTTGGTCTTTTCAGTTTGAAGACATTATTCCCTATAATACCATCATTAACCACCTTAAATAGTTCCTCCAGCAATTTCATGTTATCAAGTATTTATAGACAGTTACCATCATCTTTATTTCTTGAAAGAGGTTCATATAGCTTCGTAGCTTCATAGATTATGAAGCCAGAAGGGACCATTGTGAACATCTCATCTGACCTCCCTCATAACAGAAGTCACAGGACTTCCCTGAATTCATTCTCTTTGAATATCTCTTAGAATATTTTGATTTAAACATTTCTAGCATTAGTGAATCTACAAAAATCCTAAATAAGTTGCTCCACTGGCTAATCACTCTCCCTGTGAAAATTTTTGCTTTGTTCTGACTTCTGCAGCACTGGATCTAAGTAGGCACATTGTGTTTCCATTACGCAGATAAGCAGTTGACAACACAAGAAGCGAGCAGGTAAATTCTCCAAGTTTTGACTTGTGGGTGCTTTGAAAAACATCTTGGCAAGACACTGTTGTCTTTATGTAAAGGAAAAAGGGTATTCAGAGGGGCTAGGCCCATTCTAAATCATAGAATCATCAATGAACCCTTTGGATTGGAGGGCACCTTAAAGATCATTTAGTTCCAAGCCCCCTGCCATGGCAGGGACACCTTCCACTAGGTCTGCTGAGATGTTACTGATCCTGTGGCTTAATTCACCTCATTGGTATTGTTGTGTTAAAAAAAATTCCTTACTGATTTTGGGGTTCTTCTTTCAATGTACAAAGAGACAGAAGCATATGAGAATAAGTCATGAAAAGCAGTGCATTTCACCAGCCTAAGTAAGGCATCAGAGATTTACATTTTGGCCTTCTCAGCACGCCCATAACTCATCCTTTCAGCAAGTCACCCAACCTGCTCTGCATCAGCTCACTTGCCTTCAGTCAAACTCACTAACCAGACAGATGAGACTCAAAGACAGAGTAATTCACATCTGTGAAGTATTTAGTGAACTCTTAGGAAGAGATGTAATGCAGCGCTATGATTGCAGAGAGTGAGTTTTCCTCTCCAGTTTCTCGTGTTTGTCGAAACAATTTTTGACTGGAGTTTCTTGATTTCCCGTGAGTGAAAAGATCATAAAGCATCAAGAGTATTTTCTATTTTTGTTCTTATTTGCAGCCCTTACCACTCATCCTAGAATTGGAGTACCTGCCTGCAATCATGTAACATTACCTATTAAGAGGCATCTGAGTGCTGCAAGAATGGACTAAAAATGAAGATGACACTGCAGCTGTCACACACAATGGAAAATTTTGAAGCTGTTTGTGCTTGTTTTGTGCAAAGTGAGATCGGGAATTTAATCCACTACAGAACATCAACTTGCAAAACACAAATCCTTCATAGCCAGAAAAGTCACTATCTATGTGAAACTGTGATCTAAGCAAGCTGATATAAGTAGAATGAAAGTGAGCCTAATGAAGACACTGGTTCTCACAGAGATGTAGCTGTATAAAAAATGAGGGCTGTTGGGGAGGACATGCTCAGTTGTAGAGCCAAATTCAACATTTCATTCTGTGTACGATTATGATATGGGATAAGAAAGAATTTGGAGTGGTAAAAGGAAAATTTTGGAATGAAACAAACTCATTTCTCCTACTTGACAACTTTAGATCCATTGCCTAAGAAGGCTGTATGCTGTGGGAAAAAATAATACAAGATTCTACATGAATGTAGATTAAAATTACCTGGTTAAATATTTTCCAAAAAAAAAACCACATTTAGAATTAAAAGTTTTCAGCTCCTTTCAAAGAATAACTAAGGATGTTATTAATGTGCCTCAATCCAACCTTCTGAGTCTGGATCTGAGATGATCATCATCAGTTTCTTGAGATTAGAATATAGGAAAATGGGTAACATCTGGATAGCATTCATTCCACTGTAAGAGAGAGACAATGGATGTGCTGGCACTGGTCATGCCTCTTCCTCTTGATTGACTACAGACAGAGTTTCAAACAACTGGCTCAGAAATATACATCAAATTATAACATATGGGGTTAGAAGATATGAAACCCAGCACTAAACACTTTTAAATAATCTTTATGCAGGAATAAATAAGCTTTATGCAGGAATGAACTAAGAGCTCCCAGATTAGAAATTAGAGACAAATTCTGATCTGTTACATTTAGTCTTTTAACGTTATACTAATAGTCTCTAGGGAGGGGGGGAAAGGCAAAAAAAAAAAAAAAAAAGGACCTTGTTTTTTTTCCAGTTATATTGATTGGATTGCCTGTCAAAAGACTGTGCACGACATAGCCATTTCTAAAATTTACCATAGAATTAAGAAATCATTTTTTTGCTTTTTGGGATGAATCAGTGCACATCACAAAATGTTTGCAACAAAAAAAAGAAGAAATGCATGAACAAATCATCCAACTATCAGTTCCTAGTCATATATAACAATTAAAAAAGGTTATTGTCTTAGGGAGAAATTCAGGCCATTTTCTTTAAAAATCAACATTGTCAAGGACATTGCTTACACAGAATCCAGTGATTTGTAATGTTGTTCAAGGCTGCATTTCAGCATCTTCCTATAGATTCAGATTACAACATCTTCACCTTTAACACTTTTAATAGAGTCTCACGGAAGGTGCTTCACAGGAGGAATCTGGAAATTATATGCCAGAGCCACAAGAGTTACTGTGGACCTGTTGAGCTGTAATTGAAAATCCAGCACTTTTGTGAAGAACCCTAGCACTTTTGTGAAGAACCCTGAGTTTCAGATTGTTGAATTATTTCTGGGTGAGGAGCAGTAAAAGATTACCTTTGTTTATATCCTGAAACACTGTCTTCAAACAGAAGTTACTGATTTTACAGATGAACGTAGGGAAGTAAAAGTTTCTGTCTTGGGGGAAAAAAAAAATATATATATATATAAATACACACACACCTTCCCTGATAGGTACTGGGCATCATGAATACCAATCTAACTGCAGACAATTTTTTCTTTTCAGTTCCCTCCCAAAGCAACAAAACCAAGCTCAATATTATAAATGCCATTTTTGGTGTCAAGTGATCTTTACCAGCTCCTTTGAAAGACAAAACCTTACTCTTTCTTATTCTCTGGGGTTTTTTGGGGGTTTTTTTTTTGTTTTTTTTCTGTGAAATAGAAACAAATTTACCTACTTTAAGCTACGTTGACAGGTGCTGAGCTAGATAGATTTTGCACCCCCTCACAGTTAAGAAAATATGTAATTTAATGATTTTATGTGCAATGCTCTTTTGGTTTTGGTTGCTTGTCTTTGTTTTTGGCTTTAGGTCTGTTGAAAATACAGCAATTAAGATTATATCCCAGATAAATAGGGCGAGAGAGGAATTCAAAATTCTCAGCCCCCAAATCTCATGCATTGTCTGCTGCTGTCCCAAGTTTAAATAACATTTTTTATATGTTCTTCATCCCAGTCAAGTGGATTTTGCCAAGACCTTAGGGGCAGGAAATTCCAGGTAATATTTACAGCAAAGTGCACATGTAAGAGGGAAGGCATAACGAAGGATAGAATATATTTATTCAAGCTCTAGCCCATTTTGATTTCCAGGATTTTGTCTACATGCTTTACTGATCCTGTGCTCAAAAATTAGACTTCTTTCTTTAAGTCCTATACTCCTGCTTTGGCTTTGAAGCTGGCACAAAGCTGGCAGCTTGAACGTGGCACTGCCATGCAGGCATATTTTAAAGGGTCAGAACTAATACTAAGCCTTTCACAGTTGCAAAAGAAATGTAATTTGCTTTGAGGGGTGGACTCATTATTGAGAAACATTGTTATAATCCAAATTTTTCATTAAATCTCTCTCCCTCCTTCATTCCTTCTTTTGCTCTCTCTCTTTTCTCTTTACCTCAGACTTCAACATACGTGAAGTCATAGATGCTCATACTCACAGGTACACTCATATTTTGTTCTTTTTCTCTTCAGTCCCTCTTATACCAAAAAGAATTGAGCTTTGTGATATCATATGGAACTAACTATTTGATTTAAGATGGCATTATGACACTAAAAAGAAGAACATTGAAATTCTGAAATCTTTTAGATAATGGTTTTTGCTAGCTTTCTAAAAAAATGGCCCATTTAATGCTTAAGCATAAGACAGGTTGTGCTAAAACACAACAACCTGATTTATTGGACTATTTTGTCCGGATCCAAGAATTTTAATACACGAGGGTTTGAATTTTGCATAAAGCAAAATTTACATTAAACATGCTGTGCCACATCCTTATAGGGTCAGAAAATGAGACAAAATATCATTAGTTTACAATGCTCATTGACAATGAAGGATGAGAGAGGGAGAAAAAGATAAAGAAACATTTTCCCGTAATCAAAATAATGTGTTTTTTTCAGATCTCTGGTTCTGTGATGTGTCCTTTCACTTCAGTGTTTTAGGATCCTAAGCAGAATCCTAACTTGAATTAAAAGAAATGTGGCAAATTTTTACCACAAGTCTTACAGAACACAAAGTTCAGCATTGCCCCAACACAGTTACTGTATAACACAGAGTCATAGAATTGTAGAATAATTTGGAAGGGACCTGTGAAAGTCATTTAGTTCAATTCACCTGGAGTGAACATATATTCAACAGATACATATATAAAAAAAATTTCTTCATTGTCCCTTGGTTTGTTGATACTGAACTACATACTCTTTTTGAGAATGACATTTGGAATGAAGTTGGACTTTAGTCTATTATGATGGAGAAGAGTCACACAAGTAGAAATACTCTTTAATCTAACATATTTTTTGACTGCCAAGATCAGACGTTTGCCTTTCCACTGATTTGTGAAATAAACCCAGTGACTACTGAATCCCTAAGAAGGCAAAGTGAAGCATAAGCCCTGAGCACATTACTACTTTATCAGCATTGTTCTTGTGTTAATCTCAAAAAAAAAAGATTGCTCAAGTCTAAGAGTAAGGCTGGACATCACTATTATAAGGCTGGAAAGCACTCATATAAATAAACACATGAGCAATTTTCCAAAGTGAAAGAGTAGCGTAAGTGTCTTGAAGCTTTCTTTTTTCTAAAAGTTATATTAATTCTTCTTAATATGATTACATTAACCACACTGAGCTCCTGTTCCTTTGTTTTAATATCTAACATTTGTTATTAATAAGAAATAAAAGTAAAAAAATAATAAATAAAGCTAGGTGTTTTAATTCTGTCTCAAGCCTTCAAAATTGTAATACTAGTTTTATAAATTACAGATTTGTATTAATCATACAGTTACCACTCATTAATCAAATTCATATTTTAAAGCCATGGAAATAGGTTTTGTTTTCAAGTGTAAATTTAATTCTTAGAGAAAAGCAGAAGCACTGAAAAGAAAACCCTAAATCAGTTTGTCTGTAGATAATAGCAGTAAGAAAAACATCTTGTTATTAGCAGCATCTATCTTGGCAAAGTTTAATAACAAATTTAGTGTCCATGGATGCTGACAGTTTATAGTTTGCTAATGAGAGAAGAAATTATAATTTATCTGTATTTCAAGTTGTCATCAGGTATCTTCTTGAACGATCAATGCATTTTAATACTCGTTCGCAGAGAGAAATGCATTTGTCTTCCAAGGATATGAAAATTAGCTAAGAAATCTGCGAGATAAGCTTTTGCTGTGGTTTCTATACCATTTTGTTATTACTTTCCCTCCTTATGTACATACATATATATATATATATATAAATAAAAATTCGTTCTGTATATTCATACACACATATCCATGTATACATACAGACATATTTAGGTGTTTATATATATATATATGTATTGGATGCAGATGGATGGAGCAGATCTGGGTCAACAACAAGTATTACAGTCTCAGCATTGTTCAGAATGAATCACCAATAATAAATGTAATAAACTTAATTATGCTTTTCTTGTTTCTATCTCCATGTGAGTATCCATGCACAATGGCATATGTACATGTGTCTATAAAAAGGAATTTGCTTACAGCTGTCTGTGTTCAAGCTTTCTTGCAGTTGAATTGGATGGGTCCCAGAGTAAAATGAGCAGTAACTAATCCAGGAACCACCCATGGCCCTTGAAATTGTTAATCAATAGCATCATCTTGAAAAACGTAAAGAGAAAAAATGTTCTTAGACAAGGGCTTGTTCTTTGTCTTTTGGTTTTTTTTTTTTTTTTTTTTTTTTTGGTTTTTTTTTTTAATAAATACTCCCAGCTTTTCATTGGTTTTCAAGTTGCCCTTCCTATTCTGTCTATACTGCCTGCATTTTTCTTAGGCTTTCATGGGCAAATTTTAGCCAATGCTATGTCAAAACATACCACAATAATCATGCTCCTGTTTACACAAAGGAACCATATTTCTCATGTCATACACTTAGGATACTTTCCTCTTTTATCCATACCTCTGTACCTTTTTCTTGTATTGAGGTTACAATATTTTATTGCGCATACAACACTGCATAGAGGTTGTTTTTAAAAAAAGGAAAAAAACAAGTTACACCTGCCCAAATTTCCAAACTCAGTTAGAGATTTATATCTGAAAGCAGTGCGTAAAATTTAAATTATGCAGTAGCAGTAATAATTATTATTTCAAATTGCACCATTTTGCTTGAGGAAGATTTGGGTTTGCCACTCACTCTTTTTAGCAAAGCATGTTCTGACCTTGACTTTCAAACTGCTGTTAAGCAATTCTTTCTAAGCTTTTGCAAGATCTCTCCTGTAGAAGGTCTAACACAAATACTTAGAGTTTTTTGAGCGCTGAAAATATAAACAAGGGCATTTTCACATTTTAACTGATACAGTTGAGATAAGCAAGGCTTGGAAATAGCTTTTGCACAAATATTAGTGTTTCTCCTCTTCCCATTCCTGTCCCATTTGAGAATAAGCAGCAACAAAAATTGTTTCTTAACACCCAATGGTGTACTTAGTGCTGGCAGAAGTATGTGTCTTCTATGGATTTATGGTGAGAAATGTCAATATCAAAGTGTTTGTGACAGCTCTTATCTCTGCTCTGTTGGGCTTCATGTGTATTAAAGCTGAAAGCCAGCTTGCTTTTTCTTAGTTTATGTCTGGTTTTTTTGCAGCTCAGACTATTCAACCATCACAACAAGGTCGCACGAACACATGGTGGATGTTACAAGTGGAATCATAAGAGCTTGCCCATTTACCTGAAATGAACCACACATGGGTGTTGATTATTTAATAATTCATATCAAGAATACAAAACATGAGAGTTTCAGGGCTGGTTCAGATGAGGGATTCTCCTTGCCTCTATTACTTCTCTAATTGTGACCATAAAAGCTGCCTAGGGAGGTGCAATTGAAGTACAAGCAATAAGATATTATATAATTAAACTGCATGGAAGTTGCCACTACCCTGAGAAATATTTGTGCATGTGGTTCATCATTTATGAAGGTTCTACTCAGTCTGCATGCTAGGTTGTCATTCACTGCCTTATCATTGACTGCTTCAGTGGCAGCATTTTACGAAAAATGAAATTAATTAATCAAAATTGAAATGCCTTCAAAAACATTATTGGACAATGGCACCAATATATCAGATATTTTGGAGGCCCTTAGAAATAAATAAGATTCTTATCATGTAACTTCAGGAGTGCAAAGTCAAAACCTGCCACGCAGCACCAGAGCTGTAACAATAATTCAGGAACCCCACACTGTCTTTGCCAGCGTAATTGTGTCTGACTGCTTCTCTATGCACACACCAAAGGCCATAAGAGCCAGAAGCAGCAGCTTTGGGTGAATGTGAACTTGGAAGGGATGACATCTATGTTGTCCTGTGCTGCCACCATGCACTGAATACAGCAATAATAGTAATGTCCACCTCTACAGCCTTTTTGTTCAAGGACTTTAATTTGCTAACCTGTACAACAGCTCTGTGTGGATGGTTAGGTAATAACAAGTCTGGATCAAGCTTTCTCACCTTTATTGTTCTCACTCTTCCTCTGTCTCTGTCTCTTCTTCTTGGCTCAAAGCATGGTTCTCCACCACTTATGCTGGCCAAGCAGTATTTTGCCACACAGTTATTAATTTTAGGGGAACATCAATAATATCTGTGCAGGGCAGCCACTAAACTGCTATTTTGAGGGGTTAAACTGGATTCCCTAATAGAGAAACCTCACCTAGCATCCCTGTGCTCCTGAGCCCCACCAGCCAGTCACAGCTATAACATCCCCCTTCTGATGTTGTACTACTTAGGCTAAGGCCTTGTTTACTTTCATGCTTTCTAGGTCTGCTGGGAGCACTGTGTAATACCAAATATAGAAAATTAAAATAATGCTATGGAATTGATATCATTGTCAGTTCTTAAAAACACTTTTCAGTGCAATCCACAGTAAACTATTAAGCAAAAGTACAGAGCCATTTCTATGAGATGACAGTGATATTTCCAAACCTACTCTGTTGTTATGCAACAAATACAATAGGGGCTGATTTATATCAGTGCAGTTACTGGGGCTTGTATCCCACTCATTAGCACAACTTTGTTCCACATAGCACATTACATGCACTGACTTCCCAGCTCCCTCCTCTCAATCTTCCCTAATTCAGGACAAGGATGTGCTCATCTCTGACAGCAGCACAGTTTTATAGATTTTTAAGTCTGAAAAGATCATTCTATTATTTCTTATTTATTATCAGACAGTTAGGATGTCATTTAGGTTAGCACATTCTGGGCTAGTACTTGCTAGGGAGTCTCACTCTTAGAAAACATGTAAGAAAATGAAAACACAAAGTAAGATTCTGCAAAATCCCATTTGTAATCTGTACTGCTAGAATAAAATTCAATTCAATTACTTATAAAGGACAATAATACAGGACGAATGGAGAACTGATTGACTTATCTTTCCCCCAACTCTTCTTTTTTTCCCCATTGACAATGCAAAGAGACAAAATTTGGTATTTTCAGTCAGTTTACCATCCCTAAAATAGTATTTTTTTCAGATCACTTAGGGAGAGTAGTCTCTTGCCACGCCATGGAGACTTTTCCACAAAAAACAGTTCTCTCATGGCTTTAATTTTCGTGACTAGCAGCAGCCCGGAAATCTGCAGTCATGAAGTCCCTCCCACGGTTTAGTAGCCTTCCCACAACCACCAAACACGGGTCATCTCAGCTTATTGGGGAGCAATTTTAAGGATGAGCTGTTTAAGCATAGAAACAAAAATTTTCTTCACTCATTTCTAGGAACAGAGGTTTTCTTTTTCTTCCTTAGGGCAAAGGGTCTTCATCGCTCTCATCTGCCTCTGTTCAAGCTTCTCACTGGATCACAATTTCAACATCTATTTGTTTCAGCACAGTGCTTGTGCTCATATCCATGGTCTGAACGCTCCATTCCCCCATGCTTTCATGAATTACAGGGATATTTTAGTGTATCATAGTCCATCACCATGGCCTTACAAAAGTATTTCAGTTCAAAACTGAAACTACATCTCTTAATTTTCTTCCCATCTGCAATCTGACTTTTCTTCACTGACCTCAGTGTCTCTATGTTTTTTTTCTCTACATGTCTTCACCCTTTTCTTTTACTCAAGAGAAGATTGATGTCTGTAAGTTTTATCCATGCACTGAAAAAGTTAATTTCTCTCCTGGGCCTGCTGATGGTCTTGTGATCTCTGCTGGGCCCGTCACGACCTACTGTCAATAGTATTGGGGGGGGCTCTCTCATTGCAAAAAACAGGAAATAAATAGAGAACTTTTCCCAGTTTTCTCCTCTGTTAAATATGGTTTATAGAGGTGTCTCCAGCCTCTCTAATTGGTTCTGTCAAGCACAAAGGAAGTTGCAATATTTCTACAGAGATGGTCGCTTCTGTAGTTGACCTTTTTTCCTTACCAAAAATTCAATTAAGGCCAACTCAGGACAGAGACACACCTGGATCACTGCATCCAGCTCTGGAGCCAACCAATATATGAACATGGACCTGTTCATGGAGCAAATCCTGACCTGAATCATGGACCTGAACATGGAGTAAATCCAGAGGAGGCCATGAAAAGGCTCAGAGGATTGGAGCACCTCTGCTATGGAGACAGGCTAAGAGAGCTTGGATTGTTCAGCCTGGAGAAGGCTCTGGGGAGACATTCTAACACCTCCTGCAACCTAAAAAGAACCTTCAAAGGTGCTGGAGAGAGATTTTGGAGAAGAGCATGGAGTGATAGAACAAGCAGAAATGACTTCAAACTGACTTCAAATGGCTTCAAAGGGGAAAGGTTTTCATTAGGTATTAGGAAGAAATTATTTACTGTGAGGGTGGTGAAATACTAGAACAGTTTGGCCAGATGAGTTGTGGATGCCCCATTAGAACAGCCTTTTGTGAACGTGGCAACAGAAAGGAATTCCAATTCCTAAGGACCTTTTCAGTTTCTGAGCTACCTAATTATATTGTACATAATTGTGATGATTCTGGTGATTGAGCAGGCAACGTTGAGTCTTATGTTCATGTAAGATAGCTCTCTCTCAATAAGTTACATTAAGTTAAATTCTGCAATGTCAGAAATAAAAAAAAAAACCCTTAATTGACAGTTTTCCCACAAAACACCATTCCTTGAAATACTTTTTCTCTCTCAAGAATAAGGGAAATAAAGGTAGCTCAGATCCACCTACACAGTTATTTGTAGCAAGTGCTGGTTTCTGCTGAGTGACTTTCTGTGGTTATTTAACAATACATTTATTCTTTGAGCACAGAGGGCTTTAGTACACCTAACTAAGAAAATGTAAAGGATGAATGTATTTGCAAGGTGTTATGATATGAAAATCAAAAGCTAAGAAATAAATACCAGATTATTATTATGACTCATGATATTCCTCACAACATTGAGTCATACTCTCCTATACAATTAAATGACAAAATGAGGCAAATGATGAAGTGCTAAAAGGAAATAAAAAACTAACCAACTAATAAAAATTCAAAAGACAAAAACAACAAACAAACAAACAAACAAACAAAAAACCCCAAAACAAATTCAAGACCAAAAAACGAATGCCAAACAAACATAATCATGAATCTTGCAACATTTTCTGTTTTGGTGGACCATCACAAAGTTGTAGCAGTTATAAATAAATTAGAATGGTTAGAACATCTACATACCTACAGAATCTAGACGGTTCTCCTTCCTTTTAATTTCCATTTCCCCTCCCTTTAATTTCCCTTCCACTTCCCTTCCATTTCCCTTCCCTACCTGGAACTTCCCTTCCTTTTTCTTGCCTTCGCTTCCCCTTCCCAGTAGTATGTGTGTCAAAGAAAGTGAATCTCACATTTCTCACCCCTTGCATACACACATAGACACAACTTACACACACAAGCATAAATAAATAGAATTGCTTATATAAAAAGTGTTCAAGGAAAAGGTTGTGCTTGCCTGAAGCAGGGGCCAGATGCTTTGACTTCCAGCTTTCTTCCATCAAAGCTGTGCAGTTTCGAAATTAAAATCTGCAGCAATAATGAAACATATTAAAATGCATGCAAAGTCTTGAGGGCTTATAATATGCTAAAAACTGGCAATGCATGTTTACATCCATATATCAACTTGGATGTGCTGAAAAGATTTAAAGTGTAAAATATGCAAATATGTGTCATATTGTCACACTTGGTCTCCCTAATGGAACTCCCTTTCATCTCAACTCTCCTTAATTTCATGAATATTGCATGCCCCTCACACCTTTTACTCCTGCTGTTGCTAGGCTGAGAAGATTATGAAAATATGTTAATAGTAACTTTCATCAAATAAAAGTTGCAATATTGAAAATAATAAAAAAAGTATCCTAAAATACAAATGGTTGAGATTTTTAGCTAATTTTTCCCCACTGGAAGCTCAGATAACTACCAGCCAATTCAATTAATAAGGAAATAGTGGGGAAATTATAAAAATCTATGCATGTAAATTAATGAATTCAGCAAATATTTGTGTGCATGTGTGTGTGCATGTGCATGTAAACATGACAAATGTCTTGAGAAGTCTTTTTAGACAAAGAACCTCGGAAGGATTTTGGCATTGTGACACTTTTGTTTAAGCACCAGACTTTTTTGTTTTGTTATTTTTTAGGACCGCTAAACAAATTTAAGGAGTTTTGCTTTTCCCCTCACATTTATTATATAACACATTTTTTTTCCAAGTTTTTAGAAACCAGCACTTTAATGAACTGAGCTCTTTGGAAATCTGAGCTAAAACACCTTTTCTTTTTTTTTTTTTTTTTTTTTTTTTTTTCACCTATATATTTTTAAATTGCATGGATCATGTTTGGTAAATTGTTAATTGTGAATTGTTTCTTGGCATTGAAAGAGGGAGAGGAGAGGAGAGGAGAGGAGAGGAGAGGAGAGGAGAGGAGAGGAGAGGAGAGGAGAGGGAGAGAGAGAGAGGAGAGGAGAGGAGAGAGGAGGAGAGGAGAGGAGAGGAGAGGAGAGGAGAGGAGAGGAGAGGAGAGGAGAGGAGAGGAGAGGAGAGGAGAGGAGAGGAGAGGAGAGGAGAGGAGAGGAGAGGAGAGGAGAGGAGAGGAGAGGAGAGGAGAGGAGAGGAGAGGAGAGGAGAGGTCAAAACCCTCACAATTGACATAGACATGGTACAGGCAATGATTAAGCATCATTTTAACAAAGTCACAGGCTTAAAAGATTATTGGCTTTTTGGGCTGCGAGTGAGCAATGTCAGTTCATGTCAAGCTTCTTGTCAACCAACACCCCCAAGTCCCTTCTACTCAGAGCTGCTCTCAATACATTATTCAAAGAAGAAATTGCAGCTCCTCCTCAGTTCATGTGTCAAGACATTAGGCTGGTGAGAATTTTGACAGAAAAGCAGGTAGAAGTTGGATTGTTTCAAACACCTTTCAGAAACCTCTCTGCACTTCATCACTGCTCTACCATGGTTGCTGTCGACAGATGGCATGGTGAAGCCTCTCTGTAATAATCATGTAACTTTCTAAAACTGTTCCTTTTATTATCTGTCCTAAGCTCATCTATTTTTAACTACTGAGATTTATTATAAATGGAATAGCACAGCTTATAAGGTCGGGTAACCCTTGATTACAGCTACTGTAAATCAACCTAGATTCATTTTAATGAGACACTTTTTTTTTTTTTTAATTTTTATTTTAAAGAGTTTTCAAAGAACAAACTTTTCATTGATTGTGCATGGTCATTTTTCAGTCTTTTCCCCACAAATTCAATCCATGAACTTTCACATCTTATTTCCAGAAACTTTGAAAGTTTTAAATTTCCCTTTTTTTTGATTTTTTTTTTTTTGGCTGAACCATTGGAAATCTTAATAGACCGGTTGATGTTTGAAATAGAAGTATACTTAAAACCATATACTTGAGATCTGTGAATCTCCTAAAATTTTGGGATATGCAGGTTGGGTTACATAAATAAAGCCATATGGATTCGACAATGAAAACCTTGCAAGCACTTCTGCTGCAATTTAAAGGGCTTTTACTCTGCATTAATTAATAATAATCCCATGTGTTGGGCATCTCAAGCGAGTTGAACTGGAAGTTCTCAAAGCACAGGTTCCCAGAGAGTGTCTTGACCAAGCAGTCTACCTGTAACTCACTCTGGGGCTCTGACAACAGAGCAGAGGTTCAGACTGACACTATGTCTGCTCTTAAATTCCCTGGAAAAGTCCATCACTTATTTTCCAGCAGGGATCTGGTTAAAACAATGACTACTGGAGTTTCAAAACTGGACACAGACTTAGCACCAGGGGTTCCCATTCAGACAGAGTTTTAATTAGTTATCAGTAGGACTAGGTCTGCTTTCTCAAGCTGTCTTTGGTCCTGTGTGTGATAAAGTTTTGGTTGAAAACAAGCCTGTGTCAACTGAAGGGATGAAGAGCAGCCTTTCTTCTTCACTGATGTACTATTTTGCTTCCATTCTTTTGAGAGTTCTCATTGCTGGATTGAATCTCCCTGGGTTGCTGCAGCCCATTTCTGATATTTTAGTTGAATGAAAACTACT
This sequence comes from Emberiza elegans, assembly GCA_024865655.1. NCBI lineage: Eukaryota > Metazoa > Chordata > Aves > Passeriformes > Fringillidae > Emberiza > Emberiza elegans. The sequence continues at coordinate 1,169,201 of JALJVW010002490.1, read as the reverse complement.
GACAGAATAAGGAAAAGTGCCTGCCTCTTTTCCCCATTAATGCTGTCTTCTGTTTATCTGTATGCAGAAAACCCGACATTTGAAAATATGTGTGATTAGATGGCATGTGTACTCCTTTAAGAGACTTTATTTCTTAGCAAGGCTTCTGAAGAGTCTATTTCTTTTAATTTTTCATAAAGTGTAGCTTATGAAAAATTTAAATGAAATCATTTAGTAGTGATTGCTCCATAAACACAACATGAACTCCTTTAAAATTCCAATTATATAGGAGCTCACCTTTTTAAGTGGTTTTGAATGAAAGTAGCGAAGTGCAACTACGCTCCTTTCAGATGGATGGGGTGTAAAACTAAGGGCTTGACAAATTTCAACCAGTAGAAATCTGTGGTTTCCCCCATACACCTCATGCAAATACAGCATATATAGCCAGATGATCTGGCTAAATTCCAAATGGAATAATTGCATTCTATCTACTTAAAATGCTCCCATCACTTTCACTTGCAGGCAACATCCTTATTGCTTTCCTCCCCTCTGATGATGACATGTATCACCACGGAATCAGTGGTATTTTGCTTGTTGTTAAAATGAGAATAGCCCTGCATTCACACACTTACAGGAGACAATAGGAGAGAAGAAGAATAGACAGATATTAAGCTATGGTATCATGGTCAATGTGAAATGTATGTAGAGAGCACAGCAAGATGGCTCCACCTGAATCAATAAAGTTCTGTTAATTTGCACCCTTTGGAAGATTAAATCTAATGGATTAAAAGACACAGGCCTGATCCTGAATCTCATGAAACATAAAATGGGATCAAATCTTTCAATGTAGAACAGCTTAACACATGGCAAATATGACCAAAAGCAAAATATTTTACTTCACTGCCTTCAGGAAGAAGACTCCTATTCAACTTCAGGCATGTACTCTGTTTTTTGTAAAAAGGGTAACTTGATGGAACAGAGAAGTTAATTTCAATTTTCCTGTGAAAGCCAAACTCATTCTAATAGTATTGAACATCTCAAAAAAGAAGTTATGTGCTTTTAAACACAAACTTGCAGCAAAGTTCCAGCATAAATATTTCTTAATTTGAGCACAAATTCATGCTTTCTATCGGTCTGACAGTGTACTCAGTAGTGCACCCTTTATCATGCTTTTTGAGTACATTGGCTGTTCCTGAGAATAATTGCCCTTTTACTAACGCATATATAAAGAGAAAATGCTGGTCAGGGTTTTTGTACTAAACCAAACAAAAAGCAGATAGATAATGTTTTCTCAGATTTAGAAAACAGACTGGCAAACACATTTTTTCATTATTCAACAAGCCTGATTTTAAACATATATTTCTCTCAGTAGCATAAGCATGTTACCCCTTGCTCCTCATCGACTAGGGAGGATAATTCATTCTTTCTCCTTTTACAATGTCCCTTTACATATTTGTGGGCAGATATTTTATGTCTCTCCTCAATCTCCTTTTTGCCTGATTGAACATGGCCAGCTCTGTTAACCTTTCCTCAAACTGGAGGTATTATTTTCTAGTCCTTTTTATTATTCTCTTTCTCTTCTCATAATCCATTCCAATCAGTCTTTTCTTTTTGAAATATAGTGCATAAGGCTCCATTGTGGCATTGGTTTCCTAGAAAATAAAGAAGGAGAAAGAAAGACAGAAAGGGGAACATGTCAACATTTGGGAGTTCAAAAGTGCAATTTACCTGCATGGGCTCAACATGTCTGAAAAGTTTCAGGACTTAACGTTAATGAAAATATTACACATGTGATTGAAATCAGTGTGGTGATAATTCAATGATTAAAAATATGCAGATTGTTTCATCTATGTAACTTTTTTTTTTTAACCCAGTTTCTATATAATGTCTCAAATAATGCATGCGAGGTTTTGATCTTGCAAAGCATAAATGACCAATTAACCATTCTTATCTTCTTGAGCCTTTCATCCAGCATGTGAGAAAGGCTATGAATGTTCCTGGACCAATATAACATGCAAGCCAATACTGTAATAGAAATATTATTTTCTTAGGATCCTCTTGATGATTTTTTGCCATAGTGCTCCATATGTAGCTTTTGCTGAACTTGTCTTTACAAAGTGTAATTAATGCTTTTACTTCTTATTTATCTTTAATTTTTTTTTTTTTTGCTGATTTAATGCTGTTCCTTCACATATCCAAGTCTATAATGCATTTTCTTTCCAGATGAGATTCTTGGAAGATATTAATTACCTCTAGAGGAGGTTAATGGCATTCTGTTCCCCAAGCTGCTAGCCAAAGCCCAGGACCTCAGGGAAGTTGCCTGTGAACTTCACACTGTTTGACAGCAAGTGTCAGACACAGTCAAGTTGGGTCCACAATTCCAGGCACAGATTAGATAATTGTCTGGGCAAATGTCAAACGATGACTGTGTGTGTACATAATTATCCAATCTGCACATGTAACCCTCTTAATGCTTGCAAATTAGGCATGCAACTTCATCTACAACTTACTTGAATGTGTTTTCACACTCATCTAGCTAAAAAGTCAGGCATACAAACTGTAATAATTATGCTATTGCTATGATTCTACTCTCGCTTGTGAGAGTCTAGATTGCACATTTTCATTCAATGACAATTCTCACAAACTGTATAAAAGTCTTTTAAGTTTGAGTAGAATCAGGTGCTCGGTTTTTAGTTTCAATCTCTGAATTTTAGATGCACTATGGAAATAGAAAGTGGAATCCTGTTTAAAATGGGATTGAAACCATCACCTGTTAAGCTATTTGTTTCTTTCTGCATTGCCTGGCTTAAGCCAGAAGAAAATTAAAATATATATTTATGCTATGTGCTGAGCATTAAGTTATTAAGCCCCCCAAATCAATGTATTCATACTTTTTTCTTTACTTTCTGTAATCCTCTCTGCTGGACCTAGGAAAATAGAGTAAAACATTTCAGCTTCTGTTTACACTTGTAATCCCCTTCTCATTCTCATTCAGAGCACTCATAGACATGCTGATGGAAAGCCCATTGAAATCCACAGAAAAGACTTCCTTTGACACCAGTGATCACTGGATCAGGACATAAGTTGCCCAGACTGCCAGACTGCCAGGGATTCATTCTGCAGCTTGTTCTGAAAGACAGAAAAAAAAAAGTTTTTATTTTTTTTGTGGGGCAGAGAAGAACATTCCAATGCATTCGAAGTCTTATGCTAATTAACACAGTACTAAAGAAGATAACTTTGCTGGAGTCCCACTGATATAGCTTCATCCAAATCCCAGAATATAACTGTCCTTTCTGAGTTCATTTGGACTTTCTCATGAGCTCTCAAAAATGAATGCAAAATGTTCCCTCACACTTCTCCTGGCAGACTCTTTAAGAGTGAAGATTAAATTTCATCAGCCTTTGCTGATTTGACAATGTTCAGGTTATCCCATATTCTTTAACCCTGGCTATCCTAATTCTACCTCATGGCCTCTTTGTCCCCTTGTTAACTATCACTGCCTTTTCTCTGTCAGCTCAAGCATCAAACCCATCAAGCATTTCAGAATTCTCCTTACCATCTATTATCTGCTTCTTCCCCTTCTCCTACCTATCAGACTTAACATTTTCTTTTGTCCACGCTTCACTTCTTAGACTCCTGGAGAACTTTCTCTTGATCCATTTTACTTCCTTTGCTAATAGCACCTCATTTTGTGCCTTTGACTTTCTGACTTCTGCTCTTACATGTCCTTACTTTTCTCCTGTAAGGGACCCTGTGTCAGAGACTGTGAACCAATTTCCACTGTGCTGTTTCACATTTGAATGGAGTGTTAAATATTTAAACAGCAAAGTTCTTCTTGTGGTTGTTAAATCAGTATTAAGCGATAGTCAGAGTCAGTATTCAGGGAATAGAATGGTCCTCTGACTCACAGTCTCAAGTAAATTGCATTGGGGCCAAAAAAGCTTTTAAAAAGGGAGATATTGTACTTAACTGAAGATTTTCATACTTTTTTCCTCTACAGGCAACTTTAGTGTCAGGGGTTTTTTTTGTTCTTTGAACAGTAAATAAATAGCTTTAGTTTATTTTTTATTAAAATAATTAAAAATAACATATGAAGAAATAATTTTTTTTTCTTTCTCAAAAAAATTCAATTAGATTTTTTTACTGCTTCTGTTGAGATTCTGAAGTATTCAAAATGATAAGAAATATAATTTGGAAATATTTTAAATAAAAAAAATTGATTTCCATTTCAGAGCAAGAGAAAAACTGTTATGGGCTTTTTTAGTAGCTGAACTGTTATATTTAAAATCGCAGGGTTTTGTTTGTTGGTTTGTTTGTTTTTTTCTCCCTGCATATTTAAATAAGAATATGTTTTCATTACTAAAATATTAGAAAGAAATCAGAAAGACAAAACTGCAAGCCCTCTCAAAAACATAAAAAAAAAAACCCAGATTCCCAGAATTATACCAGGAAATAAAAAATTTTCCATGCAAAGACTTAGGCTATATACACTGCTGACCATAATACCCCTCTTCTCACACACTAGCCAGCAGAGATGGACAATGTAGAGAAAATATTTGATTATGAGACTCTGTGGCTGCATTTCCTGGAACGTAAAGTTCTCTTTGGGCTGCATGGGCACTTACATAACAGAAACCAAAATGTTTCCTTCCACCACTCTGGATCTGAAGTTTTCAAAGATGCTTTTGATGCAAGACCAGCAAGTGAAACCTGTGTTTTCTCACTGCCTCAAGTCAGGCATCCACTGGCACATACGGATTGGTGTGCACATTCCAGCAGATTTGTGATGGAGTTTAAATGCCTAAGGCTATAAATACATGACTAACTGTCTAAAAGTGCCTGAGCAGGTTAAGTATGCAATTTCTCTTAAAAGAAGTTCATCTACAAATCTCACAAAGCTTCTAATGGATTTTTCATCAATATGATACCAATTATATTTACATTATGATACAGAGTAAAAGGGGGTAATTTGTCTCTTGGGAAGGCTGAGGAGAGAATGTAGCATCCCAAAAGGTATTTACAAGAGAATAAAGTGGATAACAGCCTTTATTCGCACACTTGAAAGTCAGAATTCACTGCTTGTTCTCAAATAACTTCCAATTTTGAAGTTAACAATTCCTCACATAACAACCCTATATATTCAGTATCAAATGGTCTTTGTCATGTTCATCTCTGGATAGAAATCTACTGGTCTCGGCTTCCTAAGCTGAGCTGGTTTTTCTTCTATATCCAAAGCAGGGTGGAGTTTCATGTTGAAGAGAAGAAAGAAACATCTTTCAAGAAAAGAATGGCAGCATTCTAGATGCTGCAGCTGTTTTTACGTCGTGTTCTCTTTTCCTTTTCCGTTAGTATTCCTCCCTCTAGATCTATTTTTGCTTTGTTTTCCTTTCTCTCCCAGACAGTAAAGGAATTGACAACACTGAAAATTTACCCTCAGCAATGGCTGCAGTTCTGCTGTGCTTGTCAAAATCTGTACGGACACTGATTATTGCCAGAGGGGGTTTAGGTTGTTTTTTTGTTGTTTTGTGGTTTTGGATTTTGTTTGTTTTGGTTTGGTTTTTGTTTGTTTGGGTTTTTTTGGGGTTTTTTTTGTTTTGTTTTGTTTGTTTGTTTGTTTTTAATATATAATTTACTGGTGATCAAACTCTGTCGAGGTAAAGGTCAAGCTCTACTTGAAGAATTAAAGAAACAGATTTTGAACAAAATATTTACAATATTTGTTTTTTTACATTGCAGATGAGCAAGAGGTGGAGGAAAAAATAAGGAGATTACCTGAATGTCATTAAAGAAAAAGGAAACTCAGAGAAACAAGGGAAGTTCTGGGAAGTTCCAGGAAGGGAAGTTCTGGGAAGTGCTGGGAAGGGAATGGAAATATTCACTGCTGCCAGGAAAAAGAATTACTGTATTTAACTTTCTGGGGTTTTTCCTTTTGATGCTGTTCCTGATTTCCTCAGATGGAAGTAAATGAAACAGTTCCATTGTGTAAACCTTCTATTTATTGCAAAAATCTTTATGGAGTTAATTAATTAAACTAGCAATAATATATCAACAAAATTGAACCTGGCACTGCTTATCATTGAAAAAAAAGGCACAGAGGTGGAACTAAGAAGATTTGAGTACTGTTATGAGAATTATCTGTACAATTTATTTACTGTTTACCCCTCCTCTACCCTATATAATGAAAGCATCAAAGTTTCATCTTCTGTAAAATTATTTGAAATAATGTGTCATTAAAGAAAAAAACTCAGAGAAACAAGGAAGTTCTGGGAAGTTCCAGGAAGGGAAGTTCTGGGAAGTGCTGGGAAGGGAATGGAAATATTCGCTGCTGCCAGGAAAAAGAATTACTGTATTTAACTTTCTGGGGTTTTTCCTTTTGATGCTGTTCCTGATTTCCTCAGATGGAAGTAAATGAAACAGTTCCATTGTGTAAACCTTCTATTTAATACAAAAATCTGTATGGAGTTAATTAATTAAACTAGCAATAATATATCAACAAAATTGAACCTGACACTGCTTATCATTGAAAAAAAAAGGCACAGAGGTGAACTAGGAAGATTTGAGTACTGTCATGAGAATTATCTGTACAATTTATTTACTGTTTACCCCTCCTCTACCCTATAAAATGAAAGCATCAAAGTTTCATCTTCTGTAAAATTATTTGAAATAATGGTAGTTTGAAAGACCAAGAAAAGTAGGAAATGTGTAACAAATATAAATGTATGATGACCTAGACGTTCAGCAAAAAGAAAGCCTTGTTTTAATAATAATGAATATTTATGCTTAAAAAATATTTTAGAAATTTTGACTGCCAGAATAAATTGCTCTTTCTCAAAATATATGTATTTAATTTACCTAGTTTAATATAGACTATATTTATTGTCCAGACTGTGTCTGCTATTAGACTTCTCCCTTGACTGAGCTGATAGACTGAAGAACCCTCAGTGATCTATACGAGGTCTCTGCCCAATATCACTTCTCAGTCTGCTGCAAACACTGCATCAGATATCCTTTGGCACCTCAGAGTTCTGGAATAAATGGACAGAAATTGCTCCAGGTAAAAATCTCTTCAAATGAACACTGAGAAAGGTCTTGGCCACACCTCCTCCATATGAGCAGAGCTTTGTCAAAGGATGGAGTCAAGGGCTGACTGTTGAAGTCGACACCTCCCTGTTGCTGTTTGCTTTGCTTGATCAGTGGCTGGGTGAGTTTGGGTATGTTTATCCATTTCATTCTTGTATGCAAAGTGGAGACACAGCCTCCTCCAGCCTTTCCAGTGGAGAAGGATAGTGCAGTTGTATTTATATGGAAGAATGGATACTAATCTTTCCAAATTGATTGCAAAATCCTTTACAGGTTCTGCATCTTATTATTATTGTGCTCATTTTCACATGTGCAAACATATATAAAACCCTTCCCTCAAAATAAACAATATAAATACAGCACAAAAGATTATTTCTTAAAATTTGTGTGATTTATTTTAAAAAGGTATATATATTTAAGTATATATATAATATATAAGTATACATATGTAAGAGTGTATATATGTGTGTATATGTGTATACATATATATATACATTCATACATACATATATATATGAAAACCCAGAGGATATTGCCTGCAGAAGCATGCAGATCTATGCTTGTGGTTAAAGCACTTTTATTTTTCCAAATTTGATTTGCTTTTGAGTGAGTGCAAACACGAAATAAATCAAAACTGTTATCTGGTATATTCCTTGTGTGTTGAAGCATTCAGCCAGCCCAGGTTTGGAAACTGCAGGGAACCTTGGTGCTTTTTGCACAGTGAACTCAGAAGAGCCTTTATATAAATTTCTTTAATATTTTTTTCTGGTTTTATTTCTTGTAATTTCTACTGTGGTTTACCAACTGCTCTGAATGCTTTCAGCTCTTAGTCCCTCTCTCCACTGGAGCTTTCCTTTACCTATTATATTAGAACTCTAGTGGCCACTGGAGTTATTCTCCCTTTTCATATTTCCTTTGTCCTGTATATTTTAATATCAACTCCCCAGTCCCTCTCCACTGTAAACCACACAAACCTCATGGCCACATCTGTGGTTTTGTTAATTTCGAGTGTTTAGAATTATACTGTTGGACTTCTTTTTTTTTGATCAACTGTTTTTCTTTTCTCAGTTATGTTTCATCAGCAAATTTCATGTCCTTTGTGCGTATTTTATGCCTACCTTTGAGTTGCTGGTACATAAACTGAACACAATTGGTTCTTGTACTGATCCTGTTATCACAAGGGACACTTGAAAACCTCAGTTACCCCAAAATTGTGGACACTGCAGTTTTACCATCTTTCTAAAGAGTAAAAAAAGCTTATTTTTGCAGGTTACCAAGTTTTCATTAAAAAATATATATTGCCTTTTTTTTTCCTTCTTCTTTCACTTGTATTGCTAGGGTGGCCTTAGACTAAGTAAGATAATATGCTGTTTTCTTTTCAAAGGTGAGCTGAAAAAACTAAAGTGGAAATTGAGTTAAGTTTGATTTATGTGTTGTGTGTGCCCCACCAGCCAGCCTGTGGGGGAATTCATCATGTGGAAAAGATGTAGATAGCCTTTTCTGAACTGAAGGTTACTCTTTGTTGAACTCCTGCAGCTCCTGGCATGCTGACACAAACTGAGAATACATCACAGTTGCATTGCAGATACTCCAATATCAGGCTCCTAAACCAGTACACAAGGTTTTATTGGGTAATTTTTACTTTACCCAATAAAGTAAAGTTGTCACATGTACCTATAGAAGTTGGATATCAATATTTAAGCTCAGGGTCACACAGAACTTGCAAACCTTTGCACACAGATGGTAAAGTGGCTGGAATTTCTTGGGAAAGACAAGCTGGTGTTTGTGGACACTGCATGTGTATAGGAGATAATATATCCAATTTTCTTGATGCCTATCCCTATAATCTTTTCAAGTAAGCAATTGAAGGAATCTCCAACACAAAGCAGCTAAATTAAGGTCACAGAGAAGATAGCAAATGCCAGCATTTTGTAACTTCACAGTATTTGACTGTGCAAGATTGATGATTGTCTAATTTGCTATTGTATGAAATGTTATGAAAAACAAACAAAAAACACCAAGAAAAGAAACAAGCAAACAAAAAGCCCAAAAACTAAGCAGAAACCCAAAACAAAATAAAACAAACTATAAAACAAAAAAAAAAGCCAGCCTTTCTTCCAGAATTAAACTACATTGCACAATGACACCTTGAGTTATTCTGTCAAATTTACTCATAAAAATTTCAGACAGCTTTCATTTGGGCTAAGATAGTAACCAGTCATGAAGCAGAGGATTATTTTTATCCTTGTTAAAAATCATACTCATGTTTTTTTTACCTTCCTTCCTCACAAAGCATGAATGGCAAACTATTGGTCAATTCTGGAAGGAAATCACCCCTGCTTAAAGCCATCTTCCTGTTGTCACCATCCCTCTGGTTACAACCTGTCTGCATTTACTTTTGTCCACCAGTTTTGTTTTCATCTTCCCCACTGCTGTTTGTGGCTGTGTGATCGAGAAAATCATCGTCTTTAGAATTTCTCTATTATTCTCCTGTCTTCTGATAATTCTCCCCTCTGCCTTATGTTCTCATTTTCTTCTCTTTAATCTCATCACCACCTTCAGAGCTGGAATACTTGCTCTTACTCTTCTGTCCAAAAGTGGGTAGGAAGGTGACAAATAGAATCACTATGAGGTCCCTGTGTGTGAGATTCCTGTCTATACCTCTGGGAACAGACGATGTGAGCTTGTTTGTATTCTCTCTGCTCACCAACACCTTAATAATTTTCTGTGATCTCTCCAGTTTCTCATCTCTCTGTTCCGCCATACCTCTTTGCCTTTGAGTTAGTCTGAGCCCAAAAGAAGTACTGATTCTCGTCCTTTGCCAACTGATCTGAGCCCACAGAAAGCATTTTCAGGCAATCGGAAGGAAGGGCAGGAGCAGGAGACAGCTCAAACATTGTCCACCACTTTATAAAGCTAATCCATGAGCCTCTGTTGTTTACATGGAGATCCCACGCAGGGAAAGAAGAATGACCAGTTCACAGAGATTTATCGGACGATGTAGGTAATGATCTGGCAAGTTCCTCTTGTCTTTATTTGTCTGTTGGCTTGCTTTTTAACACAAGGAAAAATATGGTATGAGTTCTGGGGAGGAAAAAAAAAAAAAAAAAAAAAAAAAAAACCTGCAAAAGCCTGAAGCAGATGAATAAGATGAATAGAAGTGAAAAAGGAGGTTGAAAAACTAAAGAAAAATGAAAACCAGTTTTGTCCACCATGCATATAGTAAATATCATTCAGTGCAACCTATCTGAATTAAAGACTTGGGTCATACTTTTTAGCAAGATAGAACATCTTAAGCATTTGTATGAGCTGGCATTTTTAATGTATTTGTACTTTTATGCATAAACAATGGATAAAAAATGAACATAAGCCTTCAATACCTCATTTCTATCCTCTCCCCTCCCACGCTTTAAATACTTGATATTAAATAAAATAAAATGCATTCAGTTGTAATGACAATGTGATGTAGATTGTTTTTGCCAAATTCAAGCTCGGTGGGAAATTATTTTCTCCTTCCTGGAAAACTGATCACTAATTAACCCTCTGGAAGTACCTGTTTAAACTGAAGAACGAGCTAGAAATTTAAAGGAACGTTTTAAATAGCTTATCCTAGTTAATTTTTTTTTTAATGTGCAAAATGTTTGAGGATTACTTTTATTTTTTTTTTTTTTTCCTCATCCGTCCTCCTCCTTCTGTCCAATGTAGGCCAAATCCTGCCAGGCAGATTAACAGAAATTCAATAGGCCAAATTCCAATGTGGTTTAAATAGGAGGTAAATTGGCAATATAAACAAGTGTAATTTACATACTGAATGTTAAGAGCTGTTCAAAGAATTGTGTGGAGGAAGTCACTCACAGTGCATATCAGTGGTTTTAGTCCAGCAGAACCTGGAAACTATGCCACATAGCACTGAATACCATCAAATGGTATTGCTATATTAATATTAATATGGTCAGAGCTTATAAACTAATCTAATAAGGATACAAAGCAAAAAGTAACATCCAGAGTTAGTTTTTATTAATTTTCTCATCTTTTGGGTTGTAGAAAAAAATGTGTCTGTCTTCCTGTTTATGTGGGTTTAGTCCTATTCAATGTTTTTCTTCTTGATCTAGATGATTATTTTTAATTTTTTTTAGTTGAATCAGAACATGAGGGACAGCATATGTTTTATGGCACGTGGTTATAATTCAAAATTAATTTGAGAAAGCTCAAAAAAAGGAACTTCCTGCAGTAGAAGGAAAAGTAATTTTTTAAAAGCCAATGATTGTGAAAATACAGGATAGGAATCTATTGCTTTGCCAACAGATAACAGAAAAAAAAAATCATCACAATTTTTAAAACATCACCTAGGGGCAACATTAGATGAATATAACCAGTGATATGGCATTTCCCTTAATAAAAGTAAACAGCATTCTTCCGTGGGAATGTATAATTGAAATTCTTCCCTACAAAACCTACTCGGCTTTTGGTCTCAGAAAAGAGGAGATTCATTGTCCGATTTAGATGCTGCCTTTCTGGTTGATTAGGTGGCCTGTGACATTAACAAAAATGGAGACAGAAATCGAATCCCAGAAACATCACCTAGGGCAGAGGCATGGAATGCTATGGTTTTTTTATTCAAGCTGCTCGGCCCATCAGGACCTCTGTGTGGGAGGACACAATCAGTCTTCAGAGAAAAATAACCTTTGTTTTCCATCACAGTCCTGATTTAATAAAAATGGAGTGTTTTTTGTTTAACACTTCTAGGAAAACAGACAAAAATTGTTCCAAAAGGATTTGTAACAACCCAGCAGGGAAACCATCTGGCAGCCTTTTTTCTCTTGATGCTGATTATTGTAGAGGTCCAAAATGGAGCTTGTACTTTTCTTTTCAGTTTTCATTGGCTAGAATGTCTGTCCTCATTGAGGGAACCTAATCAAAATGCAAATTAAAATAAATGCATTTCTTGGGAAAAAAGGTTGGCCGTGTCTACCCATTTTTTCTCTTACAGCCCTGGAGATGAGAACTTCTGGGTTGCATTATTTATGAATAATCCAAATGGAATACTATAAGAACCTCACATCTTTCCAGACTTGCGGAGCAGCAGTGACAGCCAGCCAGGCGTGGAACAGAAGGTGGAATTCCATCCTGGGAGGCCTGAGGTCTCCTTCTGCCAGAAATGTCCTAACTTCCAGGAGGTTATGACACGTAGGCAATGACAGGGATTCATTGATCTCTATGCCCCCTTTGAAAAGCCAAATGGAAGTGCAGTGTTGCCTGTGACAAGTTGTTGCAGCAACATTATTTTCTATGGTCCAACAGGGGTTGGACATTCTGCTCCATAAGCAGACAGGATGGGCTCTTTGTTATTTCTAATCCATATTTTGTAGTGGTATCTCATTCTGTGCTGTTGCACACAGGAAAGAGGAGAGAGATAACAGTATCATAGCCCATATTCACTATGGTTTTTATTCATGTGCTTAGAGAAGGGTTTCATACTATAGTCACAGGAAAATTATAGTCACCATCAGAAGTTAACTCGGATTTTTGGATCTCTGAGTCATTGGACAGAGGCTCTCATCTCTTTTTACTAAATAGAGAGAGAACCTGAAATGGAGATGCTTCTTCTTGTTCAAGCTCCTGAGTCGTTATCTAAATTTAGGAAGGATGGATCTGCTGTACTCCAGCTCACATAAAAAGCCAGTGGTTACTTGTGCTGATTACCATCACAGTCCTGATTTAATAAAAATGAGTGTTTTGTTTAACAGAACTTCTAGATTGTTGTAATACAGACAGACTTTAGCTATGCCTGTCAGTTTTCTTATTGTTCCAAAAAGATTTTAAATAGATTTGTGAACAGGTTTCTTTATCTGTATTTCTTGCTACTTCTGTCAGCACTAAGGCATGGAGACCATCTGGCCTTGGAAAATTTTCTTTCTCATGATGCTGATTATTGTGAAGACAATTGTCCAAAATGGGAGCAAGAGAAGGTTGTACTCTTTGATTTTCATTGGCTAGAATGTCTGTCCTCATTGCAGCCCTTTGGGAACCTAATCAAAATGAAATTAAAATAAATGGTTGGCCGTGTCTACCCTTGACAGCCCTGGAGATGAGATTGCGAAACAGCTGTAAAGGCGGCAGCAGTGACAGCCAGCCAGGCGTGGAACAGAAGGTGGAATTCCATCCTGGGAGGCCTGAGGTCTCCTTCTGCCAGAAATGTCCTAACTTCCAGGAGGTTATGACACGTAGGCAATGACAGGGATTCATTGATCTCTATGCCCCCTTTGAAAAGCCAAATGGAAGTGCAGTGTTGCCTGTGACAAGTTGTTGCAGCAACATTATTTTCTATGGTCCAACAGGGGTTGGACATTCTGCTCCATAAGCAGACAGGATGGGCTCTTTGCTCTTTGCCTTTGAGTTAGTCTGAGCCCAAAAGAAGTACTGATTCTAGTCCTTTGCCAACTGATCTGAGCCCACAGAAAGCATTTTCAGGCAATCGGAAGGAAGGGCAGGAGCAGGAGACAGCTCAAACATTGTCCACCACTTTATAAAGCTAATCCATGAGCCTCTGTTGTTTACATGGAGATCCCACGCAGGGAAAGAAGAATGACCAGTTCACAGAGATTTATCGGACGATGTAGGTAATGATCTGGCAAGTTCCTCTTGTCTTTATTTGTCTGTTGGCTTGCTTTTAACACAAGGAAAATATGGTATGAGTTCTGGGGGGAGGAAAAAAAAAAGAAAAAAAAAAAAAAAACCTGCAAAAGCCTGAAGCAGATGAATAAGATGAATAGAAGTGAAAAAGGAGGTTGAAAAACTGAAGAAAAATGAAAACCTTGATTATATGCATTGCTAGCAGTTTTGTCCACCATGCATATAGTAAATATCATTTAGTGCAACCTATTTGAATTAGAGACTTGGGTCATACTTTTTAGCAAGATAGAACATCTTAAGCATTTGTATGAGCTGGCATTTTTAATGTATTTGTACTTTTATGCATAAACAATGGATAAAAAATGAACATAAGCCTTCAATACCTCATTTCTATCCTCCCCCCTCCCACGCTTTAAATACTTGATACTTAAATAAAATAAAATGCATTCAGTTGTAATGACAATGTGATGTAGATTGTTTTTGCCAAATTCAAGCTCGGTGGGAAATTATTTTCTCCTTCCTGGAAAAACTGATCACTAATTAACCCTCTGGAAGTACCTGTTTAAACTGAAGAACGAGCTAGAAATTTAAAGGAACGTTTTTAAATAGCTTATCCTAGTTAATTTTTTTAATGTGCAAAAATGTTTGAGGATTACTTTATTTTTCTTTTTTTCCTCATCCGTCCTCCCTCCTTCTGTCCAATGTAGGCCAAATCCTGCCAGGCAGATTAACAGAAATTCAATAGGCCAAATTCCAATGTGGTTTAAATAGGAGGTAAATTGGCAATATAAACAAGTGTAATTTACATACTGAATGTTAAGAGCTGTTCAAAGAATTGTGTGGAGGAAGTCACTCACAGTGCATATCAGTGGTTTTTAGTCCAGCAGAACCTGGAAACTATGCCACATAGCACTGAATACCATCAAATGGTATTGTATATATTAATATTAATATGGTCAGAGCTTATAAACTAATCTAATAAGGATACAAAGCAAAAAGTAACATCCAGAGTTAGTTTTTATTAATTTTCTCATCTTTGGGTTGTAGAAAAAATGTGTCTGTCTTCCTGTTTATGTGGGTTTAGTCCTATTCAATGTTTTTCTTTTTGATCTGGATGATTATTTTAAATTTTTTTTTAGTTGGAATCAGAACATGAGGGACAGCACATGTTTTATGGCACGTGGTTATAATTCAAAATTAATTTGAGAAAGCTCAAAAAAGGAACTTCCTGCAGTAGAAGGAAAAGTAATTTTTTAAAAGCCAATGATTGTGAAAATACAGGATAGGAATGTATTGCTTTGCCAACAGATAACAGAAAAAAATCACAATTTTTAACGAAACATTAGATGAATATAACCAGTGATATGGCATTTCCTTAATAAAAGTAAACAGCATTCTGAAATGTATAATTGAAATTCTTCCCTACAAAACCTACTCAGCTTTTGGTCTCAGAAAGAGCATTGTCCGATTTAGATGCTGCCTTTCTGGTTGATTAGGGGGGCATTAACAAAAATGGAGACAGAAATCAGAATCCCAGAAACATCACCTAGGGCAGAGAGCATGGAATGCAAGCTGCTCGGCCTAGGACCTCTGTGTGGGAGGACACAATCAGTCTTCAGAGAAAGGAATAACCTTTGTTTTTCCATCACCCTGATACACTGGAAAAGACAAAAAGGTTCTAAAACCCAGCAGGGAAAATTCCCTTCCTGTAGGAGGAGGAGCCGCTGGCAGTGAGGCTGGGGAAGCGCGAGGGAAGGTTGGCCGTGTCCACCCTTGACAGCCCTGGAGATGAGATTGCAGAAACATCTGTAAGGCAGCAGCAGTGACAGCCAGCCAGGCGTGGGAACAGAAGGTGGAATTCCATCCTCGGGAGGCCTGAGGGGTCTCCTTCTGCCAGGGGAAAATGTCCTAACTTCCAGGAGATTCTGTGATGCCGTGGGCAATGACAGGAGTTCATTGGTCCTATTGCCCCTTTGAAAAGCCAAATGGAAGTGCAGTGTTGCCTGTGACAAGTTATTTGCTTAACATTATTTTCTATGGTCCAACAGGGGTTGGACATTCTGCTCTTAAGCAGACAGGATGAATACTTTTATTATTTCTAATCCATATTTTGTAGTGGTGTCTCATTCTATGCTGTTGCACACAGGAAAGAGGAGAGAGATAACAGTATCATAGCCCATATTCACTATGGTTTTTATTCATGTGCTTAGAGAAGGGTTTCATACTATAGTCACAGGAAAATTATAGTCACCATCAGAAGTTAACTCGGATTTTTGGATCTCTGAGTCATTGGACAGAGGCTCTCATCTCTTTTTACTAAATAGAGAGAGAACCTGAAATGGAGATGCTTCTTCTTGTTCAAGCTCCTGAGTCGTTATCTAAATTTAGGAAGGATGGATCTGCTGTACTCCAGCTCACATAAAAAGCCAGTGGTTACTTGTGCTGATCCCCATCACAGTCCTGATTTAATAAAAATGAGTGTTTTGTTTAACAGAACTTCTAGATTGTTGTAATACAGACAGACTTTAGCTATGCCTGTCAGTTTTCTTATTGTTCCAAAAAGATTTTAAATAGATTTGTGAACAGGTTTCTTTATCTGTATTTCTTGCTACTTCTGTCAGCACTAAGGCATGGAGACCATCTGGCCTTGGAAAATTTTTCTTTTTTTCTCATGATGCTGATTATTGTGAAGACAATTGTCCAAAATGGGAGCAAGAGAAGGTTGTACTTTTCTTTGATTTTTCATTGGCTAGAATGTCTGTCTCATTGCAAATTCACTTAAATTCCTTCTATCTGCTGCTGGGAACCTAATCGAAATGCAAATTGAAATAAATACATTTCTTAGGAAAAAAGAGGGAGAGGAAAAACTCTAATCATTCAGAACCTTAGCATATTTCATAGTGTCCTAATTATTTTTGTGTCATTTTTCTCTTGCTTCCAAAAATATTTCTAATGATATCACTCAAGTTTCTTAGAAACTTAAAGAAGAACTTCTGGGTTGCAATTATTTTATGAATAATCCAAATGGAATACTATAGAACCTCACATCCTTTCCAGACTTGTCGACAAACGGAGAAGCTGTTCACCAACTTTAGGCAGTGACAGCAGATGGAAAGAAGCCAAGCAGAAGACTTTGACTGGTTTTTACAGGAATAAGAAGGAATAAGTACAAGCACACAGTATCTTTTAATTACTTTTTTTTTTTTCCTTTCTAGTGACTTTTTAAAATATAGGCACGAATGCAAAATCTCAGTCTCAGAAGAAATCATGCCTAAGCAAAATATTTACTCTGTACCTGCAGTTGCTAGAAGGCTCCGTTTTATTGACTTCAGCATTTTGTTTATAAATTATCTTTTGTATTAGAAAAATATTATTTCTCTTTCTTTCTCCCTCTCCCTTTCCTAAAATATGCCGGATGGGGTAAGGTGGCCTGAGATTCTGGACCTTATTTTGAATTTTGTAGTTCTAGGGTTTCCTGTCAAATTTTATTTCATGAAATATGCGTTCCTTAAAACGCATTCAAAACTATTTTTCAGCAAGGAGGGAGAAGCTAATTCACAGAACTGATTATAACTTACACAGTCTCTCAGCACCAGAACATCAGTTCATATGGAATTCAACAACAAGGAGGCAAAAGTAGCTAAATCCTGGCGTTTGACACCTTTTGGGAAAGAAACTCCAATGTCATGTTCCTGGTGGAGAGCTGCTCTCACCACGCTGCCACGGGTTTGCCACAGGCTGGCAACCCCCAGTTGTGATTTTCACAGGGAGCTCAAGGAGGGAAGCAGACACTGAGGGAGTTTTTCATTTCTGAGCATGGCTAATATTTTTTATATCACATTGAAGGTCTCACAGCAAGAGCTCATTCCGTCACATCTCCCTATGATCCGCTGGATAAATGAAAAGGTTGTTGGAATTTAAAGACAAAAGAAAACAGCTGGTATCTCAACCCCAGCATTGCACAGGTCAAATCATTGCGCCCTACATGAGGTGTTTTACCTGTGTGTACTCACCCCAGTAACACACAATTTCTGTAACTTGTCTTTCAGAGTGTTGCCACTTGATGCAAGGAGAACCACAGATAGAAACTGTTTTGTGTTTTCACTGTCATAAAAATAATCTATTGGGGTTTGTTTATTTTTCTTTCCGATCCTAGTATTTGAGTAATATGCTGTTTTATACATCCTTTTAAAATTATATTTGGTCACCACTAAATTGAAGTCTTTATTTCCAGCATCTTTAAGGAATCTAAATTAACCCACCAAATAACTTAATTTTTTTTTGCCTTCATCTTAATTCTACAAAGGAATGGAAATCAAAATGCTAAAAGAGCTTATTCTTTCAGCTTGATTAATATAGAGCACTCAGGTTCTCTGTTTTCAGTTTTTAAGGGACTGTTGAACCACCTTCACTTCAGATAGTGAACTCTAAAAGAGCATTCACACACCTTGGTGCTTACCTCAGCTGAAAGTAAGCATGTCATTAAATTTACAAAGTAAATTTTAAATAAAAGCAGCATAAACAATAAATGTTTGAAGATGGTCTAATAGCATATGAAAACAGCCCCAACCAACAGAATGGCCAAACCCCGCACCCCCCAAAAAAAAAAAAAAAACAGCTCGAAAATCAAAATCTGTAGAAAACTAGAGCTCAGCTAAATTACTCATTTATATGTTCATAGTTTTGTGTGAGATGTCTCAAAGGAGTAGCAGTGGGTTTGTCACAAGTGGCCACAAACCTGTGGGTGCTGTGCCCCCCCTGCAAGCACCACTGGGTTCCAGGCAGGGCACTCAGGGACATCTCTGGTGCCTCCAGACAAGCCTGGGCAGGGACCAACTCCAAGCAGCAACTCCCAGAGAAAACCCTCATTTTACCACCCTGTCTGAAGTGTGTTTGTGTTTCTGGCTCCTGCATTTCTTCCTCTTCCTCTGCTCTGATTCAGCAGCCCAGTAAATACAGTAATGCCAATGCTAATAAGAAGCCATGGGGTTTATAGTAACTACATGCTGATAACAGGTTAAGGCTTGTATTAACAGAACAGCATAAATCCTCGGGACCTGTCAGGCTCTGCCTGGACTTGTCTTGGCTAGCCTTGAGCTTATTTTAGCTTGCTCATTAATTGTAGCAGCAATTTGCGACTATGGCTGCTCTAACCAGTTATTAGCTTTAGCATAACCTCATCAATTGTGTAGTTTAGCACCTAAAGAATTCATACCACATAAGGCAACAGTCTCACAAACATAATGACAGCTTTGTGAGCAAAGCTGTGGGAAAGTAGGAAGATGAGGAATGATAAAAAATGATTCATAATACATAAAACTAATCCCTAAATGCCCAAGACTGAGGAGGAGGAAGTACCAAGTTTTTACCATGAGTGAATTTCACGAGGTGCACTGGCTACAGGTAAGCCATTCTCTTTATACCCCACTCTCCAGAAAACTCTCTTAAATTAGAACATCCCAGGGAAACTTCACCTTTATCCCCTTTTTTTTTTTTTTTTTAATTTAACTTGCTTCCAACACAGCTAGACAATGCAAGCAACCAGTCTCCCACTCTGCTTCTGTGGAAGTGTGACACTCAATGGAGCATTGGCAAAAAAAGAACAACAGCCATGTCATTCTTCAAAAGAATATTACTAGGTAAGGCCTTATTATCTCCATTAATTATTATCTCTAATTATTATTCTGAAGTCAGTCTAAAACTTCAATATAATATTGCTGGTCATAACATACAGGAGAAAAAATAAAAGAACAATAAATTAGGGTAAGGTTGGCATCTTGTTAAACTTGGTGTAGGTTTTCAGTGAGTAAAAGGCCTCCATTCAACAAAACCCAGTGGAAAATAAGAAATCTAGAAAGAAGTAGCACAGTCTGTACCCATTCATTGAGGATCCATATTTAGGAAGACCAAGTCCAAAAGAGAATATGGTGATGGTGGATGTTAAACTGGATATGACTTCCTAAATGCTACATGGAAAAAAAAAAAAAAAAGTAGATCCAGGTAAAAATATTCAGAAAATTGAGGAAATTACAGTGAGGTGTTTTAATTTTGATAGATTACTTAATTAGCAGTAAAGATCTCCATTCAAAGTAAAAAAAATCATTGCTAAAAGAGGAGCAGCAAGGAGGTTTGTGAAGCATGGGTCATACCCAAGGTTTGTTCATTAGTTCAAGAGGCAAAGTGAGCAT
Organism: Emberiza elegans; assembly: GCA_024865655.1. Lineage (NCBI taxonomy): Eukaryota > Metazoa > Chordata > Aves > Passeriformes > Fringillidae > Emberiza > Emberiza elegans. The sequence goes on along the minus strand of JALJVW010002490.1, from coordinate 1,149,321 downwards.
ATGGCCTTTGAGATGCAGGAAATAAAATTAGGCCAAAAATTAATGTAAACTGGTTTTATCTAACTTTCTGCTAGATGCAGCTGGCTTGCATTATCTCTCTAGGCTCCTGCAATGAGAGCCATGAGAGGGTCATGGAAATTGCCAAACAAGGCTGGACTTGGGTCCTGCACATCCTTCCTCCAACTAAAAAGGGCTGAGACCAAGTGTTTAATTTAGTTTAGATACTTAGTTTAGATAGCTAACAAGCATATGAAAGATATCCTATTCTGCCAAGATACACTTTAATTTTTATATTTATCTCAGGAAATGTGAAAGCAGCTGATGCACTACCTGTTGAAACTTTTAAAGGATCTTTCTAAGCGCATTCTTCTTCTTTTCAGATTTTGGCTGCATTAAGCAATACTTCTCTGGAAGCCTTCCTTCTCCTAGGTATGGACAGCCAATGGAAGAGAGAAAATTCAATACAGACAGCAGAAATATACTTGGTTCCAAAAATTGCAGTGATTTTGTAACCTTCAGGAAATTTTTATGGTTTTTCAAACTACAATGGACAGATAAACAGTTGCAAAAGAATAAATCTATGTTTTTTTTAATCCTTACTGTCCATTACAATTACTATTAAGGTATAAGGATAAAATGCATGTAACTGTTTAATTTTGTTATTCTTATTGCAGAGAAAGGAGAAGATTTTGGTTCACAGGAAAACTTAAAAAAAATCACACTGGGAGTTGTTTTTTAGTCAGAATCCTTTGCTTGGTTTCCAGGTAGGTAGAGGAGATTAACATTCAGGATGAGCTACAGTAAATGCAAAAAAACCCCAACTACATTTAAATTCAAGAACTTTGTATTATGAACAGTAGTGTTCCTAAGCAAATGAAACATTTGAAAAGTGAAGGATACCTGGACAAGGACAAAAACCATTATGACATAATATTTTTTTTTTTTTAAAGTAAAGGTAAAGTGCCCAGGATTATATTTAGATTGCTTTTAGTCCACTGATTTGTAAACTACACTGTATAGAAGAAAATTTTATTTTAATCCACTGACAGTGGAATACAAAATTGATAAACTGAACAAAGGAACCCCTGGTTCTTTGTGTATCTTAATATTTAGAATATTTTTCTAGAAAATAAGGAACATGAGCAGGGAGTTCAGATTGGTCTTTCACTTCTCTGAAAGAGCATTTTCTTTACAATAAAATTGAAGGAGACAAAAAAAAAATGAGTGCTTAATATAAGCAGGATGTGATTAAACACATATTTCCAGTCCTATATGTGAATGTAAGACTGAGGACTGCTCAGTCTGAAGAAGATTGGTATTTTATCCTAAAAGGGACTAAGTGCTGCCAGGAACAGGTGGAACAGAGAGCAAGTGTTCCTAATTGCCTTCTTAGAAAAGACTCCCAAATTTCAGCCAAGTTCCAATTGAGGCAGAACATAATCAGTGTGACTCTTGTTTTCAGTCTAGAAACTGAAATGTTCCAGGAAATGCTATCTACAGTTCTCTGTAGGGGTTTTTGTGTGGGCAGAGGAGGGGAGGTGGGATTATGATATTTTGGATCTGATAAGTTTTCTTTCTAGTTTCTTGCTTTGTCCTCTTTTTGTAGGGTTTTTGGAAGGGTTGATTTTGTTTGGGTTTTTTTTTTTTTTTTTATTTTTTTTTTTTTTTTTTAAATAGAAGTTGATTCTCTGGGGATCACAATCTGGTACATTTCCCAGAACTCACTTGGCCTTTCAGAAGGTAATTTAAATAAATGAATGATAAGTAAACTCTTTTGCAGAGCATCCCTTCTGCACTGAAACAGGGGTAACTGTTTTGGGTGAGCAGTCAAACATTGAAGTATTTAGCAGCTCTGGGCAGGTTTTCTTTTCTGAGTAAATTTCAGCTGTTTGAAGATTCCAAGGCTTGGATGAGGGACTATTCTAGGAGTAATAAAAATTTTTCTTCCAGTATATAAAACATATTTCTAAACCCTATGTTAAATTTATAGATAGATATTACTTCATAAAGCTTTCATGTCTTTTTTTTTTTTTTTTGTAGCCTGTCCATATTATTTTAAGTTGGTCACTTCCCTTAAGAAATGCTTGTGCTGAATTTCCAATAGTCAAAGTATTTTGAAGCTTCATGTTCACACAAAGGATTATATTCAAGATATCCATATTCATAGGTAAAAACCAAATATGATAGAAGTGGCTAAAATTGAATTCATGAATCCTGTGGGAATTAAGTTGTCCATAGCAATATTTGGACTTTCAAATTTGTTCTGTAAAAGATTTCCAGAGATGGAAAAATAAAATGGGAGGCATTTCTTTATGGGTTTGAGGGTCCCATCTCTGGTCTTCAGCTTTTAAAACTAGGATGGAGGAGCTTTTGTTTTTCCTTCCTGTTGTGTTGATATAGTAGTCTTAAGGTCAGAAATCTTGGTGGAAGGGAAATCTGCCCTCCAAACTCATGATCATGGTCTTTATTTGTGCAAAGTGATGATAATTTCAGATATAAGGCTCAGAGAAAAGGACCCAGTTCATACGATGGACAATTTGGAAGTTATTCTGAGTGATGTGAAACTGTTCTCTCCTCCCAGCCAAGATTTCTCTTTGTACTTTCTGATGTGGTCAAACAGCAATCTCAGGAAAGGCTTAAGAGAATCCAGATTGAAAATCATTAAAATATTTGTTCTTTATTTTTAATTTCTATTGAAACCCAAAATGTTCCATGAAAATGTTCAGGGTACTAATTTTCTGCCACTTCTGAGAACAATCATGTGAGAAGACCTGACCTGAACTGTCATCACCTAGTAGAAATTATGGGATTTGGATCTTCATATCCTCATTCAGCAACACTGTCCACAAGAAATAAGAACTCCAGTACCATCATGTTATTGTACATTAACCTCATTTGACAGTAAAAGAACGACTTTTCTTCCTCCTTCTCATATTCATTTGCAATTAGACTTATCAGTTCCTGTGAAAAGCTGGGGAAATAATTGCTTATTAGTAGATAACAGAGATACATATTTTTTCCCCCCCAGGAGTGAGGCCACTGAATGACAGCCTAACTTGTGATATGGCTGTCAGTGTTGCCTGGTTATATCACATCTCCTCACAGAAAAGTGACAGGACTGAAGTCTTCTGCCACAATTTTCCTTGCTGGGTCTTCTGGGAATCAAACACAGATGTCCAAGCCACTGGTGCCTGGGGCATGTCCATGGAGGGCCTGAGATAGGGGAGATGAATCTCTGTCCTTCTCCACAAAGAACTGTCCTAATTATTGAAAGAAATTTTGAGCATATATAGCTTGCAAGAATCCTTTGTTGCGTTGAGCTTAAAACCTGCCACTCTAAAATATTGGTATTTCCTAAGGAGTAGGGCAAAAACTGGAGTTGATGCTGTCTGGAATGCAATTAAGACCTCAGAGCTGCATTGGTAACCTGATCTGACAACATCAGGAAAAGTCAGCACTGGCTTTGGAACAAGTAACTACCCACAGTCTGCCTCCTGTTTCTCCCTGAAAGCCAGCAGCATCTGGGAGAATGCCACATGAGAGCAATTCCATGGAATAACAAAGGTGTGCAAAGTCATGGAAACACGAGGACAAATTTTAGTCATGACCATCCCTCCAAAGCAAAGGGAAGGATCCAAAATTTTCATTCTCTCTGTAGGAAATAATAATAATAATAATAATAATAATAATAATAATAATAATAATAATAATAATAGTAATAATAATAATAATAATAATAGTAATAGTAATAGTAATAATAACACACAATTTTAAAGGTTCTGATTTTTCATGTTTCCATGTTTGTGACCTTTTATATATTTTTTTAATAAGAAAACTACACTCCCATGATGAGCAACCTGCTGAATATTTCTTTCTTTTAGCAAGATCCCGATGTACTGACATTTCACGTTCATGCAAACAAATTCCCTATAGGATAAGTATATAATTTATATCATTATTACTGTTGCACTTGGACATGGAATTGCTGCTTCAAAAGATTTCACCTCATTTTGGAGTTTATCTTTAAACCAACTGCAAATCTCCTGTTTTTTTACAATTGTTTGTAAGACAAAGCAGTTAGAAAAAATTAAAATAAAATCTATTAGCTGCTTGTTACTGTGGGGGGAAATAGCATAGCATCCAACCTCACATCTGCAACCACTGATTCTGAAGTAGTGACTGACAGCACCCAACTGACTAAGTAGGTTATAACAAGCTAGCTCCAGGCTGGAATAGCCAGTAGAGTGCGGAGGAGAAAAAAAATGGCCTCTAAACTTTCCTTTAGCCAAAAGAAAGGCAGGGAAAAAGGAAAGAAAAAAAGAAAGATGGAAGAAAGAATGATCTGAAAACAGTTGCTGTCCTTGTTCTCTTGTGCAGCAGCAGCAGCTTGTAATTGCCAGCTTTCTTTAATTCATTGTTATATCTTGAGGGGACAAGAAAGAACAATTTTTTGTAACAGATAGCAATAAAAGTATTATTCATCTAATCACTCACAAGCACATGTGTTTGTATTTGAAATCTCTGCCTTCATGCATCCACAGCATATCACATACCCAGACAGGCAGAAGCAGCTACAGCAGTGTACAGGGACATAATCCAAATGAACACCACTCCACTGCACAATAGCACAATGTGCAGCTGAATGTGCTCTGCCCAGCTGGACACGGGGCTGGAGCACATTCAAATGCAAATAACATATTTTCTACAAGAACTTTGCCCTTCTGAGACACTGTTTCTTCCATTTGGGTCACTCCTTTCCCCCAGCTCTCTGCAACAGCCATGAAATGATTATTCTCCCTCCCAAACCCCATTTTTATGTCATACAGACAAATTATATTGGTCCTTCATGTCGAAGCACTCAGTGTAAATGCAAATATATAATATCACAACATGAGGCAAAAACACACTTCAGGACACTTAAAATGTCATTTCAAAACCAAATTCCTGATGGCTCTCAGGCAATGATTTCTATTATTGAACTGCTGCATTTTGTGATTGTAATTTCACTATAGGTCAGTCTGTAGGAGAACCACACAAGGAAAAAATCAGTGCATAAAACATAATTCCCCAAAATGCTGGCAAGTCTAAGGGAACTGAGGATGCTATACACTTTTTCCTGTGCAGAACAAGATATTGTATAAAATCTAGAAAATGTTCAGGAGTAGTAAATGATATTTCCAATTTTCTTTACTGAAAAAATGAATATATTTTTGATAGACCAATTTATTCTACCTCAATGGACAGCTCCCAGGATGGACATCTATTATATTCAATGAAGTAGTGGCTGAGGCCATTAATGGTTTTGTTTACAATTCATATAATTCACAGATTTTAAAGGCAATGGGAACAATGAGATCATTAAAACTGACTTTTTGTGTACCACAAGTCCTTATCTCCAGAGGAACATCTCCACATCATGCTCACTGAAAGATCTTACAACCCTTATGCAAACATTCCCCTTCATTTTCAAGACTCACTCAAAACTTAGCTTCTTCAAGAGATGCTTAATCTTCCAGAGAGGCATCCAAGCTTGATTTAAAGGCAAAGGCTTGGTTCAAGACAAAAAAGAATCCACTTTTCCCTCAGCACTTTGTTCCAGTGGTTAATCACCCACGCTGTTAAAAAATATTGTGCTTTATTTCTAATTTGTCTGGCTTCAGCTTCAGACATCGTCTCTTGTTATGCCTTGCTCTGCTAGATTAAAGAGCTTTTTAGTAGTTAGTGTTTTCTGCCTGTGAAGGTACTTAGACACTCTAATCAAATCACCTCTCAATCTTCTTCTTGATAAGGTAAATAGGTAAAGCTCTTTCAGTGTCTCACTATAAGGCATTTTCCATGGCTCCTAAATAATTTTTGTGGTTCTTTTCTGCATCTTGCCTGATTTTTTCATCATTGCTTTTGAAAGATGAGCATTAACAGTATTAAAAAATAGAAGAAATTCTAAATCTGTTTTATCTTCCTCATATATAAATGTTAAACCAGTGCCTATTCCTACTGATCTCTTTAGACAGCCAGGGATTGCATTAGTTCTTGTCACATTATAGCCACAGCTGGGAGGATTTGCATCAGCTTGTTTGCTCACTGTAGCCCCTAAAAGTAGAGCTACTCATTCCCACAGCACAATACTGTTGTCTGTTTCTTAGTTCTGCCTTTTATTTCTTTTTTTTTAACTTGCATTTATTTTTTAACATTGCTCCAGAAAGAAATCAAATATTTTCATGTACATTTTGCAGTCCTGTTGGGGGAATGTTGTTAGAGTGGCACTATCCTCAGTAAATATTCACTCTTCAGTTACAAATCAAAGCTTCAACAAAACAGAAAAAAGAAAAAAAGAAGTTGGTGCAAACCCACTGCATTAAAATGAATGAGAATGTGTGAAATATCATTATAATAATAATAACGAAAACACAAGACTGGTGACCAAATTCAGGTGGTTTGTTTAATTTAATTTTTTCTTACTGCTTAGAGACATGTAGATTAACACTTACTTGCCCACATTTAGGCAATTTAAGCAAAATTCTTTCTACAATAATCATCATACCACCCTCTAAATTATTGGTGAGGTACAAACTTCTACCTGGAAAAGTCATTCTGCCATCTTAAACACTACTTTAGGATGAGATGAATGGCCTTCTAAAGAAGCTTTTATATTTGCAACATAACAGGCTTGCGTGATTACCTTACATAAATCACCTAAATTTTAGATGGCTAAAGTTAGGTGAGATGAATCCTATCCTTATTGTTTTGTGGTGTAATGATTCTGTGAACTGTTAAAACTACTATTTATCAGTACAGAGATGGTTGCTATGTGGTAACGGGTGACATGAAGCATGAAATGTGTTTAAAGTGTTCTGACAATTGAAAGGAGCAATTTTACTGTGTGAATTCAGAAGTAGCTTGTGGTTTTAAGGCCACAAAAAAGCCAGCTGCAATTAATCCCAGAACTGTACATGATTTCATTACATTACCCAAGATTCAGTTACCTGAAACACTGTAAAATCAATGATCACCATATCTGTAAAGAAGTGTACGGTATTTGCTATAGGTCCTTCTGGCAAATTAATGAATTTTAATGAATGGAGTGGTTAACATATAGATGATAAAATGAGTAATCTAACGTTAGCCAGAAATTATGTTTATACTGTAGGGAAAGAAAACATGTCCAAAAGAAACAGGACAACTCAAAGTTGCTAATCAAGCTATTATGTAAACTGAAGCACAAATTGAGTCATAAGGAACATTTTAGGGGAAAACAGAGATTGTTCCCATTACCACATCGACTGGTCAGTCATGGCTTTACTGAGAGGAAATTTGGGCAAATCGTTCCTATTTATAATGGTGTGAATATTTTCAGTCCTAAGTGAGACGAGGAGAAATAGCTGAAATGTTATTAACAGCTTGCAGAGCAGTTTTTCGAAAGCTCAAAGGAAGTCAATATTTCCCTTTCAAAAATTGTGATTGGCTCTCAGATTAATTTAGGTCCTTTGTATTTTTATTAGCTTCAAATCCATACTTTTGATTATTTGTCAATCACAACTTGCCATGCTTTCCTGACCTCTAAACTCTTTCTCTGGTGTATCACAACTAGATATGTAAATTTTCTGGAAGTTCTGATAATTTGAAGAAATAAGTGAACAAAAGTCTGTCTTTTTTTTTTTTTTTTTTTTTTTTTTTTGTTGAAAATATTGAAATGACAAACTAAGACTATAAGTAATAGAGACTTACTCATCAAAACCAGGGTGTAATTATTCCACCAAGAAAGGGAAGTGCATAAGTGCATGCTCATAATTTGGTAACTTCATGGAGAGGATAAGCAGTATACTTACTGTATGAAGAAATAGAAAATTATTCACCTCTGAATAACAGCAAATTTATCTATTAGAGACGGAGTTGTTCTGCACACAGGAGCAGGATTCATTGCACCTTGGAAAAGGGTTAGGTGTCTACTCTAATTTTCTGGACTATGAGCAACTAACAAGGGGAATTCTTCCCATCTCTTCATTCTTTTATAACCAAAACAGTAATATGATCCAGATTTAGACTATTGTTACTTGATACCACTCCCAAAGTCGCAAAAACTAATATGATATTTATGTGTGTAGCACATACACATCACTATATATTTATACAGAATCATATCAAGAGACCACCATTGTTGTAATATATAGGAGTGGTAATGGAAAATAATAGCAGTTGTGAAAAAGAGCTGAAGTGCAATTTCTCTATTACCATTACTGATGTTGTCCTAGAAAAAGTGTTTCCCATTCCAAGTAAGATATTTTACATAACTATTTTCATTGTTATCCTTTTCATTTTAGATCATGAAACACACTGACAAAATAAATGAGGCTTTCATATATTTTCATACTGCTCTTGTTTTGGTTTGGTTTTGTGGGTTCTGTTTTTATTCTCATTTTAATTTTGTTTCCCCTATCCCTCAACAAAACCTCAGTTGTACAAGATTATCTTATTCTTTCACAGCTTTTAGAGATACATACAGTCTTTACAGGCAGCAAGGAGAAAATACAAATAAGAAAACAAAGAGATAGCTTAAACTAGATTATGTTGACTAAAATCTAAATTCTTTCAGCAGCGAGCAAGACTACCAATCTCCTCTGTAGTGTCTGTTTCAGAGCGCTCTTCATCTAACCAGTGGGTTGTTTTACCACACATTTTATTTTTTGTTGAGCTTCAGCTTCCCATATCTTGTAGGATCCAGCCTCATTCCATTTTTGGTGCATCTTCCATTTATTTGTAGATGGTTATTATAAATAAGCAGCAGGGCTTTAGGAGAACAAATCTTGTCAGATGAACTTGATTGCTTGTTTATGACAGAATTACAAAATTAGTGGTTGAAGGGAATGCATTTGGCATAATATATTTGGATTTTAGTAAATCATTTGATACAGTGTCTCAAAAAATTAGTTCAAATTGGCTCAGATATGAACTCAGCTTCATGAACTGAACACTAACTGAACACCCATAAAGCAGGGTAATAGTGAGTGGCACAGAATGGAGATGTCTGGCATTCAGAAGCCCTAGCCAATATTGAAATTCTTCATTAAATGTGCATGATGCTGTGATGGGAAGCTGTACAAAGACAAAGAACAAACACATGGTCTGAGTAAAAATGTTTGGGAGAAATAACCTCTAATTCATGAGGAATTGCAGTTGACACTTCTCTTTATATTCCTTAAAATATTTGGAATATAATGAAGGAGGCAGAATATAACCACAGTTATAAACTCCCCTTTTCCCCCTCTTTTGCTAAACATAAAAGCATTATACATTTTATATTTTACATTACGCACTGTCTATTGAACATTACTGTGACAGAACCTCATATCACATAAGAATTTTCTGTGGATCTTCCTAAATCTCTAAGTTGATTTTCTTTCTTTAAAAAAAAATCAAAATATTTTTAACTGTGGAAGGACAATTAGAACAGACTGGCTCTATGTTTTTGTGTTTTGTTTTTTTTTCCTAAGATCAAAGTAAGGCCAACTAACCTGTAAATATCTAGGTCATATTTTTGGCCTTTTTTAAAGATAGATTCAATATTTACACTTCTCCAGGCATTGAGAAATTCACTTGAACACTACAGTCCTTCCCAGATGATACAGAGGTTCTTGCGAAGGTATCAGTTATCTCAACTGCACATCTGGTCTCATCTTCTTTTGTGGATCAAGTTCTTGTGTTCAAATTACCGCAGCACTTAAATTCATCTGTATCATATCGCTAAGTGTTCGCCAACGTGGATGGGGAAGGAGGGTAATCTGACTTATTATGACAGCACATATCCCCCATCTGGGCCAAACTAGTACTTTAGAATTTACAGAATTTTACAGCCCTAGCACCATCTTTATAAGATATAGTTGTATCCATTAGTGATATCCATGTACATGCAAAATGATCTTAAGACAGTCCAGGGTTTCGCAGTGTGCAAGAAGTAATTTGCAAATGCTTTGGCTTAACAATATTTCTCTTCTCTTACCACTCTTTACACCCAACGTTTCTGTTCTTTCTCTCTCTCCTTCATATTAGATTGTAAGCTCTTTGCAACAGGGGCTGTTCATTTGCATTTGCTCTATAATGTGCATGTCATGCTTGAGAGATACTGACTGTTCGGGTATACATGAGTGCTAGCAACAAGCACTGCCTCTGTTAGATGTACCTGAATTGAACTGTCAAATGGTAAATAGTGTCTGTTGCAAGTGAGCTAACTGTGAGTGGCAAAGAAGCCCTGGAGATTGATGAATAATAAATAACAGTTCCCCTTTTTTGGTTTTTTTTTTTTTTTTTTTTTTTTGTTAGCCGTACGTCCTCCTTCACTGTGCTCACACTGGGTGGATGGTGGGTGCTGAGGGTGAACTCCACAATGCCAGGATGTGAGTGGAGGAGAATTCATTCACATAGGGAGAACTAGTGCCAGCTTTGTTTTTATATCAGTGCAGGGTACATCTTCAAAATACTGAGGCTTCCCTTTGCCACATTTTGCAGTGGTAGAAAAAAACAAAATGAGGACAGATCAGAGTATGAGATCGTTTCACTGCAGATTCTACAGTGTTAATCCAGACATCACTGAAACTTGATAAAAAAATAAAAGAGTGGGAGGCGTTACTAAGACTGGTAAAACACGAACAGTTCTCCCTTTCACTCCTTTCCAGATATTCCATTGCCTCTTTCATTAAGTTGCTGCTGAGATTCTAAAAAGGCATATTTTCAGCTTATTATCTACATATGGGTTTCCGTGTAGCAATAATCAGCAGGAAGAACCACACCCAAAAAGCCCATTACCAATTGAGCAGCTCGGGTGGGTTTTAGTCTAATGAAGTTTGATTAAATTGTCAGTATTAAGCTAAAGAGTAACTTGTTGAACAAAATAAGGAATAAAGTTGCTCTTGATGAAATTCTGTTGTCCAGATGATGGTCATTGGATTCACAAAAGTGTAGTAGCGCATGACCATATAAAATTTACTTAATCACCAAAGTTTTCTACCCATCCAAGACTGTGTGGTGATTATTTGATCTTTTAACTTGTACCACCAGCATCTGATTTTCTGAGTCTGTGGGTCACTCTCATCTATTTTATTTATCTATACTTTCATTGGCAATGAACCATGTTGCTGTAATGAAATTAATGAAAAAGAAATTGAATGTTGTGATTGAAAAATGGTCTCCAGCTTTGAAAATAAACATGTCTGCTTTGCTTGAATACTTGTATTTGCTATCTGTTGGAGATCATTATTCAGTCACAACATTCAATACCAATTACATTATGGGGTAAAGTCTCATTTTCTTTTCCAGCAACTTATAAAGATTTGTGCTTAAGTTGTTTAAAACAAGGATGGGGATGTGTAAATCAAGGGCCAATGAAAATTAAGGGAGTCAGAATTTTGGCCACAACCCTAGGATAACTTTTACTACAGATAGACAATTCCTTATAGGATTTTAAGCTGGAACACTTGGTTGAATCCTTTACCAATTATAACTCAAAATACCACCTTCTATCATTTATCAGATCTAAAAGTCCTCATGTTATTTGTATGCATTTGTATGTATTTTATTACATATTTAGTTGTAAGAAACACTTCTAGGTTTTCAACCCTTTTCCTCATGTTGCACTTGCCTTCTTCCCGAGCATCCCCAGGTTAGAGGTTTCAATTGCTGGGTATGGTGATGGCATCAGAGGTTATGGTCTTCAGCATTCCTGAATCCTTAGCTGGTAAAAGTATCATCCTGATCTGTACATTTTCTTCTTCCTCCCTCTAGGATCTACATAGGGTTATTTCTACATATTTCTAAACATATTTTACACCTTGCTCTTCTTTGCTTGTACTGCCATGCTACAACAAAATGTACTATGTATTTCCCTTTTCCAGTGAAAAGTGTATGCATTTTCTCTCTTCTCTTTTTTACCCCTAAAGCTATTTTTTTTTTTTTTTTTGCAGCTTCAGGTCAGTTTGTCATTAACAAGTTGTTAATGACCATGTGGACAAAAGAGGCAGTATGTGCCCTATCTTTTATCTATCCATGTCTATACTTCTCTGCTGTACAACCTATGTCCCCACTTCTCAAGCCTTCTGCTGTGATATCAGGTCTTTATTTCTCTAGACTATGCCTTTGTGTTAGTCATAAATCCCTCATTCTACACAACAAAATTACTTATTGCTGCTATCTGCCTATAACCGTGGTTGTGCCACATGAGAATAAACAAAAGCAAAGCAAATCTTCTACAGACACCTGGTCAATTACAGAAAAAATACCTTTATAGCTAAACCAGGAAAAACGGATCTGTTGGAAGGTCAAGAAAAGATCAAACACAAGAGGTCTTGCTAACCACAGACTTAAGTCTTTGCAACTCATGGCGAACTGTGTGGCCTGCTGTCAGCCGTGTCCGTACAACACGACAAGGTTACTGCTGCTGGAGCACCAAAAATGCTGTGCCATGTGAAATCCATGCTTGGAGCACCAAAATTGGGGTTAATGCCACGTGAAAGCCAGGCTTGTGATTTCAAGCAGTTGTGTAGACTTACTCAGCCATTAATGGAGAGGGGTAGGGACATCCAGGATGAAGTTCATCCAGCTCTAAGGCAATGTCTGAGTGAGAAGCTGAGATGGATCGGGATGTGGAGCCTTCTGCTTGTTTCCATTGACCACGGTAGGAAATTATTTCCTATCTTGCTTAATTAGGCACTGGATGCAACTCATCTGGATGTCAATTAGATGAAGCTCATAACCCAAATTTTAGGCAAGCAAGTTGATGGGATAAGATTTTGAGAAACATTACCATCCTACTTTATTGCCTCCTTTTGTTTCTATATTTGACAGACTAATTCTGTACTGAATAAATCTTCCCTTCTTGAGACATGTCTTCTGATGCTGTTTGTCACAAGTACTATATCTGACAAATAAATAATAGAAACAATGTCAGTATCTAATGGAAGCAGAAAGCTTTTAATAGGTTGATTTGTTTCCATTACATTTTCTACCCATTGTTTGCTTTTTTTTATATTTTGTTTTGTTTACTCGCATAAATAATAAGTTCTTCTGAGGAAAAAATCTTTTTTTTTTTTTTTCCATGGTATCATATTTTGGTTTAGGGCCCTCAATGCTACCCTAATCAAGACAACTATTATTATATAATGATGGTTTATAAAATTGCTCTCTCTTTAAAATTTGTTACTAAAATATTGGCTGAAACAACTCCACATCATCCATTGCTATTTTACCGTAGTATTTCAGGTACTTTAACTGTGATTTTGAGAACACAGAATGAAACTACAATTACTATTTTGAGGGTTCTACAAGACAAATATTGGGACTATTGATCATAGGACCAACAAAAAATAATTTAAAAAAAAACCAATAAGAGGATCATTTTTGGTGAGTGATGTAGGATTTCTAAAGAGAAGAAGGGACTAAAACCTATCTTTTATCTTTTTCAGATGGATATATATTTTGATACCATAATTTTTTTTTTTTAATTCCAGACATTACCTTTTCCAGAAAAAAAATACATGAGTGGGGTTACTAGCAGAGTTAAAAAAAAGAAAAAGCCTAATTCCCCTTGAAGTGGACCAAAAGGACCAAGAGCTTCACACTTGGGAAGATGGCCAAAATAAGAAATTGTAATTCTCAAAGTGCAATTTTTTATTTCTTTGGACCCTCTTGGGCATCTGACTAAATTTCACTCTTAAAAAATTCTCAAGACACAACAAATAATAGCTAACAAATGCATTCCATTTACACTAACAAATGAACAGATCATTCATCTTTGCAAGCTTGTGAATATGGACTATTTGAATTGTCTTCACTTGATATTATAAGAAATACCATCTTAATTCATTTGGCATTTCATTATTTTAGTTCTCCTAAATAAATGAAATCTGAAAGGTTACAGTAGAGATTCCTATCAAACATTTTATCTGGCAATGAGGAGAGAATGAAAAAAAAAAGCTGCCTATGTACATTGCAAACTCTAATCTAAATACGTCATTTAGATTGTGAACAAGTCGTTCATGCTGTCCTTGGAAGTGACCTTGTGCTGAAGACGAGTAGAAGGTTGCAGTCTTTATCTGAGCTGGCCTCCATGCTTACTCACTCTCTGCCTTCTTGTGGAGAAATCTGCCATTTAGATATTCATATTCAAATCAATCCAGGATAATACAATGCTTTCAAACAGCTTTGTTAGAAAGGCTTGAAAGCACAGAAAGTGCTTTTTTGGAATAGTTTATAAAAATGTGCACAGAGAAGGATCTGGTGATATTTCACATGAAGAGAGAAGGATGTGGAATCATTTATTTCAGGGGTTCTAAGTGTAACTGGAACCCCATTTTCTCTCTGACCAGAATTCATTGAGTGTGCAGCTGCCTTTTCTCTATTGTACTGGCAGCTAAAAGTCAGGCTTTAGCACTTCAGTTTCCCTTCTGTGAAACAGGAGATGATATTGCAATTCCTCACACGGCAGAGATGGGAGTTTGATTATACTCATGTATATGAAACCCTACTACTCACAAGTGGTGGGAAGAATAATGTACTTAGAAGAGGGGTGTTTTTAGGTGTTGAGATGCATTGCCAAGAGGCAAGACATGCTGTTACGTGAGTTTTGGTGTTCTGTGTGAAGAAACATGATACCTCTGTTCTCCACTGAAGGTGGAGGATACAATTATACTGACCTTTTGCAAAGCCATCATAACTTAACTGGATAAACTATTAGATTGTTGTTATTTCTAGACATGGTGAGCCCTCTTTTCATTATGAACTTGTGAAAAACAATCAGTAAAAAAACAGAAGATCACATCACACCTAGGAAAATATTTGAATTAGCAGGGGAAAACACATTTCTGGAAGAAAGCTTATTTGGTCTCTCCTCCTCATTCTCATTTTCTTTCTTTCTTTCTTTCTTTCCTTCTGTTGTGGAACATTCTTTCCCTGACATCCTGACAGCCAGGGCCAAAGCTTTTGGAAATCAAATGTGAACTCATTTTGAAATACCAGCAGCGTTTGAATTTTAAATTAACCTATTTACAATGAAACTATGCCTGCTGATTGCCATCATCTTCAGGAAAATTAACAGTAACGATCATTGGTGTCATAATGCAATTTCCCTGCAAAAATCACATAGGCTTCATTACTGTTTACATAAATTGTCATAAATACCAATTATAGCTGAACATAAAATGTAATGCTCTTTTTTTTAATCATAATCACACGATTGTTCTTCTAATTCATATGCTGGGGGAATAGGGTTTTGATTCAACCTTTGTTGTGAAGGAAATGTTTTGCTGGTAGTTAGTTTTGCTGTAAGTGCTTGTTGGCGTATTTTCAAATCCTCGCTCTCCTTTCTCTCCCTTTCCCTCCATCCATTTGGATCGCTTAGTCCTTGTCCCCTGTTTGCTTTGCCCTCTAATACACCAAAAAGGAACGTGTGGGCATGCTAATAGCAGGCAAGGGAGACTCGCTGCTCATGTCCTCTAGACATCGGACATCAGGCTACAGAAGAATCAGTATTTCCGGTGGGAATTTATAACATCATTTTGTGCAATTACGTAGAAGACCCCATAAAGGAATAATGTAATAATAAACCTGTTAAAACCGCAAATTTGTTGCACCAATTTCTGTTTCGCTCATAAGTCAGCAGAACAAAGAGCTGATAAAGGGAATGGTGTGGTAAATTACCAAATTAAAAAATAAAAAAAAAAAGAAAAAGGAAAAAAGAAAAAAAGAATACAAACCAAAAAAAACCCCAAAGGCCAGAAGAAAGGGTCTGGTTTTATTTTAAGCACATTGTTTGCTACGTATATTTTTTGAGTAGCTACATTTTATCTGTCAGCTTTGTGCTATATAAGCAGTGCAAGGTAAGCACTGTGTAATCACAAGATAATTATCTTGTTATTTCTGTCTTCCAGCTTGAGCAG
Source organism: Emberiza elegans (assembly GCA_024865655.1). Lineage (NCBI taxonomy): Eukaryota > Metazoa > Chordata > Aves > Passeriformes > Fringillidae > Emberiza > Emberiza elegans. Next base: position 1,133,401 of record JALJVW010002490.1, on the reverse strand, counting down.
CAAGTGTAAACTCCAGTTCTGTCCAGAGCTTGAGGTTTGTTGATGACCACCAAAACCTTAGACTCCATGTCTTAACATATTCATGTATATCCATGCATGAATGTGTGGATATGTATATTTATGTGTGTGCATGTGGGCAGTAAATGACAAAATGGTAATTACATGGTACACTGAAGTTACTCACTTAAGAAATTCAATTTCTGGAAAGAAAAGCTCTTCCTCATGCATCTAATGGTGTGCTCTCATCACTCCTGAACCTGTGGCTCAAATTATAATCCCTTCTTTTGTAGATTAGTTGGGATTAAGATCAATTTGCAGAGAAAAGGAAGAAAAAAAATCCCTGAATATTGTGAAAGATGGTCTGGCACTTGGGTAACATTAGCTAGAGAAAAAGGGAGTCAGGTGCTGAAAAATATACTGTTTTTTTCTGATGTTAGACTAGACTGTAGAGCAGTCAGATATGTTCAGAAAAAACAGAAAATCTGCCTTGGAGGTTTAGTTAGTCTGGGTAGTAGTCCAGAATTTTCTCCCTGAGCTTGACATAGTCAATATATTTGCTCCCTTTTGTGCTTTTGCACTTACTAGATCCATGCCAAACAGATCTGTAGTATCTGCTCAGAACACTCAGGTTCTTTTTGTCTGCTTTGTTTTGTTTTTTCCTAACCTGCCTGGAGAAGCCACATTGTTAATCTTACTCATTTTTCTGCTGGGATATAAATTCTTGGGATAATCTTGGTTCGTGTTCCTCACAGGAGCTCAATGGAGAGCACTCAAGCATGTATTCCCCAAATTATGGACCATCCATTGTCAGAGGGAGCAGATTCATCTGCAGGTCTACTTGCCAATATAAAGTAGAAACATTATTTTCCTTTTGACATAATTAACCATGCCTCTATAATATGGATAAAATACTCCTTGCAGAGATCCCAATAGCTTTTTTTTTTCCCTCTCCTTTTTTTTCTGACTGTTTTAGTTTGTATCGCTGAATTGAATTTTTAGATTTCAAATAAAGTAGATTAAAATTTGCAAATCTACCAGCTGTACATGTTCAAACAAACAAAAAAAAATTAGGGTGGTGAAAAATCTTTGATATTTGTGAAGAATATAAAGTATTTACTTTGTCTTCTGCAGTAATATAAACCTAATTCTGCTGCATCTAAATCAAGGAGGATCTCAAGTTTTTTATGGAGCACTGCATGACTGCTACTGGTTATGTATGTGAGTAGTCCTGGATCTTGACATTTTCACTCCAGACCTCTTTTTGTCAAATCTGCTCCAAAGTCAGCAGATGCTCAGAGGACATAATTCTACCTTTGGTATCTCATTGCATTGTTGGTCAAAATCAAAGTATTTATAAAGATGTTGAAAAGATTTGAAGCATTCAGCAGGGTGTGTATTTCAGCCAGTGGACTTCCCATAGTAATATTTCAGTGGAATGATCACAGGATCCAAAACTACAGGTTAAAGATCCACCTTCTGACTCTCTCAAAACTGACATTTTGTGTGCATTGGCATTAAAGGAGAGATGTGTTCCACCACCAATGCTGACAGCATAGGAGGAATAGGTATCCACTACAACAGGGAGTGCAATACAATAATTTTAATTTAGGAATTAAAGTTCTCAGACAATGTTTAACACTTTCAATTTTCTTTCACAAAACAATGAAATGAAGAAAAGCTAATTTTCCCTCTCAGTAGGAGACAATCATTTTGTCCTATCAACAAAATGGTATTTATTCCTGGACAAAATAAAAGCATGGAAAACATTAGATTGGCATGAAAGGCTTTCTTTTTTTTTCTCACAAAATATATTAAAATATTATGTGTAAAATTTCTACATCAATATAGCTTAAACATAGAAATACAACAAAATAGCTTTCTTTTTTTTTCTCACAAAATATATTAAAATATTATGTGTAAAATTTCTACATCAATATAGCTTAAACATAGAAATACAACAAAATAAAAAATACTTTTAAATAAATTTGTGAAATCACTCAAGTATTCTCCATTTTTTTATTTCATTTTAAACAAACTCAGACACACACGATATAACCATTGCTTATTTTTCATACGTTAATTCTGTTAAAATTATTGTATGGCTAAGTCATAAATATTAATCAATTTCATCATTACTGGAGTTTTTGTCTATATAATTAACAGTCATGCAAACTTTTCTGCACATCACTAGCCTACGACACTGGCTATGACTGCTGTTGCCCTCTTCTATCTCTTGTCATTCTTCCTCAAAGAGGAATGTTTGTTTTAGGAATAGAGATTGTCTACCCCTTTGTGCTCCTAGCACAAGATACCTTTACACCAGATAAGATTTTACTAAGGGTTTACAGAAGATCTGTAATCTGTGTTGTAGTTTTTGGTTGTGCAAAATGACCGTATTTCAGTTCTGAGGGCTCAAATGGATCTCCTGGACTTCTTGTAAGAAATAGTTATTCCTACTTCTGTAATATTCAGATGCACATACTTTTATCAATATAATTGAATAAAAGAGAAAATTTATTCTTCCATTATTGCTTTTATGTGCAAGAATGAATACCTAAAGTCAGGTTTGAATTCTTTGTTCATCAAAATTCACTGGTGGTAATGCCAGCAACTGTTTTCAGTAAATTTTGACAAAATTACTACTGCTATTATTAAACTCTAAAAGAATCTAAAAATGCCATTAGAACACATTAGGGAAGAAAATCATCTTTCTTAGAAAAAAATATCTTGTTTGTTAAGAATAAAATTATATTCAGGAAGGATCCAAAGACTGAAAATTGCAATCACACAACATTCTGTGTTGATTAGCCATGATGCCTGCAAGAGATTATACAAGTCATATAGTATGGCTATAGTTTCTTATTTGAATTCAATAATACACAAAGAACAACAAATATTGAACACACACACACACACACAAAAAGAATAACAAATAATAAATTTGCTTCACACATGGGGATTTCAAGGTTAATCCAATACAATCTGAAATAATGAAAAGATTCACTTTTTATTTCAATAGAATTTGCATCAGACCCATGAGTTATTGTATAAACAACATTAAACATTAATTTCTTTAAATATCTGTGTAATAAAAACTCTTACAAATCAAAGTAAATAAAATGGAAACAAAAGAGTCTGAAACTGCATACTGAAGAGTAACAGAGTTTGAGAGTTTGGGGAAATATTTTCTGTTTTTTTTTTTTCCCAGTTGCTTTTGGTAGTGCTTTTTGCTTTAATTTTTTGCTGGCATATAACTGTCAGTGTTATTTCAACTCATAAAGCCAGCTTCAATAAACATATCTGTGGTACAGATGAGGATGATTCTTCCAAATTTTGATTTTTTGTATTGGTCTAGAAGTGGGCAAGAGGTTTTTCCTTTCCAAGGTGGGATTTTTCAACAGCTTTTTCAAAGAGTGCTTAAATAGATGATGTGTAATTATTCTTTGAAATGGCACACAGGGTGCATGATAATAAGATTTTTGGTTTTCATTGCTAAACGTTTTGTGACAAATCATAGAATTATAGAATGGTTTTGGTTGGAATGGACCTTAAGGTCATCTTATTCCAACTCCCTGCTATGGGCAGAGACAACTTCCATTGACCAAGGTAGCTCAGTGTCCTGTCCAGACTGCTTTTAAACACCTCCAGGGATGGGGAATTCACTGGACAACCTGCTCCAGTGATTTACCACCCTCACAGTAAAAAAAATCTTCCTAATACATGATCTAAACCAGCCCTCCTCCAGCTTGAGGCCATTCCCCTTATTCTGTCACTACGTACTCTCACAAAAGGTTCCTCACCATCTTTTTTGTAGCTTCTTTAGGTACTGTAAGGGGCTCTAAAGTCTCCTGTGAGTCTTTTCTTGTCCAGGCTCAACAGCCCCAACTCTCAGCCTGTCTTCACAAGAGAAATGCTCCAGTGTGCTATGTCCAACTTAATGTCTTTCTTCTGGACTCACTCCAACAGATCCAGGCACAGCTGGTGCTCTGTGTTGCAGGCACACTTTTCTGGCTCATATTGAGCCAACAAAAATAGTTCTGTTGATGGAAAATCCAAATTTTACAAATATACCTAATTAATGCAATTGCAACTTTGTGCAGGATCAAAATTTGTCTCACAATTGTGGTGAAGGAGAATGGAAATATAAAGAGTGATCACTTCTAGCAGTTAAATCTTCCTTGGGATGGCATGTTGGTTACATGTTTTTCCAGCAAGGACATATTTTGCTCTGTTGCAATTTATTCAATTTCATCGCAATTCTATTGCCTTTGGACCACTCTACCTAAAATTCTGTTTCTCTAAATGTTTCAGAAAAAAACCTTATGATTTCCCATGCAAAGACATTTCATGCCACCATTATGAGATAATCAATATGTAGTCGGGAGTCACTTCCTCATTCAGTATTTTAAGGAAAATAAGACTTCATTTTCTTATTTACTCTTGTAAAACAGCACATCTCTTCACCTGAAATAGACATGGTAGTCAAAGATTTTGTTTCCCGGCACATCTTAACTCCTCCTTATACCAGATCTTTTCATTGATATTATACATTGTTGTGATATATTTCCATTTTTTCCCAGTTTCAACCGATCAAGTTTTCAAGAGCATACAATTCTTTACAGCATTCCAGCTTCCATTTGCATTTGCACTTCCTTCCCATGCTGTGCCTCTGGTGAATATACATAGCAAGTCACTTTTTTTACAAAGATCTTTAACAAAATTATTAAGATGAGGATTGAGGAAAACATTTGGGGAATGCCTTGAGCCATCAGATGAATTAAGTTGTGTGCACTCCCCACACATTTCTAGTGGTCCAAGACAGAGAAGACTCTGGATTATACTAACATCAGGTTTGTGCATTGCTGGAAAGTTAACTTTTTTGAATTGGTTTGTGGTACCTAGGTATTTACACCCTGACAGGGTCTGATTTCAATGCATCAAATAGCTGGATGGAGAATTCTCTGGATCTTTAATGAACAAAAGATGTTTCTTATGAGCAGAGAATGCTTCTCTTACTGTAAACAACAGAAAAGGAAAAGGAGGGTGTAAAGAGATTCCAGACTGTCCTGTTTGGAAAGGTAGAGTAATTTAACCCAGTGTATCAGCCACCTCTTTTTCTTATCAGCCACTTCCTCCTTCAGCACAGGCTGTGTGCAGAAGAATAGCTTAAACAACAAATTGCCAGGGCCCACAATAAGAATTTTCAACAAGAAAACAGTAAAAGAGATGACAAAAGAAATTTCACCATTGAGTTGCACCTATTATAAACCCCATTTTTTAAATGCTGCATGTCATCAGTTCCATCATTATCAAACTCCTTGCACAAGAATAACGTGCCTTGATGAGAGAACTGATCATATGTGAAAGTTATGCATTTTAAGAGACTCTACTACATTTGTGTTTTATCAAATAGTTCCTAATGATGTTCCATAATACAAAATTAAATATTTCTGTCTCAGTTCTGTGTTCTTATTCATGAGTTGGGCATTAATTGTTAAACAATGCAACTGCTTTTTTATTTGTACTAGATGTGATTATTTATATTCTGAGCAGTCTGCAAGGTCTTTAACTGCATTGCCTAGCCATTTTTATGAGTTTGTGTGGGGAGAAGGGAAAGGTTAAGTTATTAAACTCATTTCCCTGCTCTTGTAATAGAAACCATTTTCTTTATTATTTTATTAAAAATAAATTGATTTTTTAAAAAGACAAGAAATAAGAGAGCTATAAAAATACGTGTTTACACCTGCTACGCATTTGATTATACTGGAAACTCTCTAAAACAACTCCACTTGATATGAATGATATATGTGTATTTAAAACATGTCTGTATTCATATTTACAACTGTTTGAATGGTGAAATTTTAACACATTTAGGTGCTTCACTAAATCTGTTTTTTTTTGTTGAAGAGTGAAATTCATCTGACTGGTTACATGTATTGTTTACCTTACTGAGAGCTGTCTAGATTTTCCTTACACTTACTGAAGAGAAAAAGGTAAATTTAGATAATAGTTCATATCATCTTCTGTTCTAGGAAATGCCTGAGATAGAGCACATAAACAAAGCACTAAAATACTTAATACTTTTCATTATTTAGAGAAATTTCTCAAATATGCTCTTTAAAGTTGGGGAGATTGTTAAGAGGAATTCTCTCTGAATTTCTACCCATTTTCCTTGAATCAGGCCTTATCAGAACTTATCAAGCACTGCTTTGCTAATTATAATAATAGGCTATAATAAGAGCATTAAAATTACTATGAGTATACTTGTATTTACAGAACTACCTATTTACAGAGGTTTGAAAAAGCACTGACAAAGTAAAGAACTTTATTACTAATACAGGTTTTAAGGTTCTATAGAAAATAGATTTTTCCTGAGATCTTGCTAAGCAATATATTGTTATTTTTTAAACACACTTTTTGGGATTTAGTTAGTTTGTTTGTTCATGGTTTGGTTTTTGTTTGTTTGTTTGTTTTGGTGGGGTTTTGTTTGTTTTGGGGTTTTTTTTGCTTTTTTAAGTGACTTTTTCTACTTAAAATGTACTGTAGATTTTAATGCAATAACAGAACTTTTATTTGCTTATGCATTTTAGCCTAAGGTCTAGATAAAATCTGTGACTGAAAATTGACACGCACTCCCTCACACCATGGTGTAAGGATTTTTATTTGATTCATATGTCAGAATACCTGTCTGAGTAACCAAAGTAATTATTTGTATTTGCCATAATATAACCAAAGATATAGTTATGCATTAACTGATTCTACCTGGTTTATTCACTCACCTCCATCTGTTTTCAATGATTCTTGATTCCTTCCATGTATTATATTACATGTGTAATGAGCTTCAAGATGTGATTATTTCTGTAAAAAAAAAATCTTAGTTCATCTCTACTCTCCTTTTTGCTGGAGTACTAGACTGAAAGAGAACAAAGTTCATTTGGAAATGACCTAGGAATCATACCCAGAGAGGGATTCAGCTTTCCTTACATTATGTCTACAGTGTAGAAATCTGCAGCTCATCTCCTTGGTCTAAAAACCTGAGGAATAAAATACTCTGAATTCCCACATATCATCTGTTTTGTAGACCTACTTCAGAATAGTGAAATTGTATCTGAGCTGTGGCTATTTCTCTCCATTGACTACATAAGGATGTTGGTAATTGAGTAGTTCAGATAAAGTTGTTTATAACTTATATCTGATTAGGTAAATCCTTGTTTGAAGTAGCTCCTTTTATCTTTTCCATGTCATATATCACAATGGCCTGGGACCAGAAAAGTAAGATAATTTAATTCAAGATTCAGAGATATTAGACTAAGACCTATCTGTGTTAAACAATCTTGCTTCAAATCAGTAGTTTGTGAACTAGCCAGTTCCTTGTTGTATTACTGCCATAAGAGAACTGTGCATCCTATTCAGGTATCATAACTTCCTAAAAGCCCCGAGGGTTTCTTTTGGAATTTTCTACTTCAGTAATGCTCTTATTTAGACAATGCACAAATCCTCATGATTTTTGGACAATTCAGCCATTCTGGGAGAACACAGAAAGTAAAAACAAGAAGTGGAATTCATTCTAAGAGGTGATAAGCCAAAGAAATATTAACAGTAAAGCAAGGCTAACTGACAGTAAAAGTAGCACAACAATTAAAACCTTAACTATCAGCTTTAGAGGAGAGAATTTGTAGGAGCTGCACCTCTAAGTCCCTGGTCTGAATCCAGATCTAACAAGACTGACCAAATGTCACTCCAATTAAACAGCGATAAAAGTTCCAGAGTGAAATGAATTCCACAGTCTGAACTCAGCTTCAAGTGGGCATTTGTCTTCATTACAAGCCCAGCATATATTTGGCACAGTCTGAACTCATGTCTTTAAAAGAGCTTCATCAGTTAATGAACAGGAAGATTGAAACATTCGCCTGGTGCCTGCTACCACATACTCAGGACTGGGGTAGGGGAGAGAGCAAACTTCAACATCCTTTTCTCTCCCTTCTTCACATACAAAATGTGTATGATAGTTGACTTGACTTATTCCTTGAGGATCTTTCAGCTGTTAGAAAAAAAAACCAAGATAAACAAACAGGCAAGCAAGCAAACAAACAAAAATGCTAACCAATAAATTTCCCCTCTTTCCTCCCATCCTGTTTTTTCCTTTCTTCTCCCATGCTTGCCTTGTGTTACTCAAGGACTCCCCACAAACTTCCCAGAAAGATTCAAAAGTCTCAGATTTTCATTGTTCTTCCATAATTCAGTGTTCCATATATTAGCTGTGATAACTGCTTGGAGAAAAAAAAAAAGTAAACATTTTAAGGTCAGGCACAAAAAAGTCTTCCTGCTCTGCAACTTAATTCCTTCATTACCATCAGAAAGACTTCCAGACTTTGCTTGATGTATGCAGAATATTATTAAGTACATCGGTGTGTAGCACCAATTATGAATTTCCTTTGTTTCTCATTCTGTAGGGTTTTGGGTTTTTTTTTTTCTTTGTTTTGTTGTTTTCTTTTTTTAAATAATATTATTTTCTGATGGACGGAATAAAAACAATTTAGTCTTCTATTCATATTCTCCACACGCATGTCTTAGAACAAATGATTCACATCATCCAAGGATTTGCTGATGCTGTATATCTGGAAAGAAACATTAGTATTGTAAGGAAGAGTAATAGCTTGCTTAGGAGTTTGACAATCTGAAACAAGAAGGGAGCTGATTAGGCAGTGATTTGAAAATGTCTGAAATGATAGTACTAGCAGGAACCCAATCTTTTATTTTTTTCCTTTTGTTTTGAATGCAATATGGAACAAGGTGGATGGAGACACTGATGTAGAATCAGTGGTTCTAGAATTGAGCAATGCTCTTTGGCCAGGACAGGGGCACTGACAAAAAATTATCAAGTGCACTGTGAATTCAAAGCAACTCAGATGAGTCCTGTATTATGAATTTGTATATGCACAGATAGACCAAAGAGGTTATTTATGTTCTCCTCAATACTTAAAGTGATCTGGTGTTATATCTAAATTTTACCTTTCAGTGTGTGTATTAATTTAAAAGTAATTTGATCTGATACCTCAAGGAAGTAACAGAATTACAAGGATGGTCAGAGAAAAGGCAGCATTCATCTTCTGAGACAACACTGAAGGAATTTCTTTTGTTGAACCAAGCAAAATTAAAGCTGGGATGGAATAGAGAGGGAGAGAGGAAAAGCAGAATAAATCAATATAAATGACCATGAATAAGTTATATTTAGTCCATTAATAATCTTTTCTCCACTGGGACCTAGAAACCTCTCTGGAGAACCACTCCTACAAAAACAGTCAGGGAAAAATAATAACTGATTTTAAAAATGATTGCTGTAAATTCAGTGAAATGGCCACATGCCATTGTGCCAGTGGCAGCAGAGGTGAGTCTGGATGGACAAGGACACCCATTCCACTTTGCATCTTTAAGTTAAAACAAAGCCCGACATAGATATCTCTTGTCTCTTTCCTTAATGATCTTTCATGTCCTAATTGAAAAGAAAAAAAAAAAAAAAAAAAGAAACTGAACAAGCAGAAAGATCTAGACATTTCTTGTAACATGGTTCCAGTTTCTGCTCCACTAAGCTGACCCACAAGCATGCTCTGACTATGAAGTTAGCAGGCAGCAGACCCTCTTGACTCCTGGTGGCTTTTGCTGTATTCTTTCTTAAGTCAACTCTGTCTGTGCTCTGCAGCAGCCCTGTCACAACCCAGCTAAGAGCTCTGACTCATTCTGCCAACTGAGCACTTAAAATGTGGCATTATTCAGTGCTGAGATTTGCCACATGGCTCGAATATAAGTAACTTGCAAAGTCCACTGACTTGTACTGTGAGTCAGAAGTCACTTACAGGATTTAAGAGCACCCATATATTTCACTGCTCTCTTTTTACCACTTTCTCTTAGACAGCACCTTTATTAAAAAGCCTGAAAATACTTTTCATTACTTAGGACAGTTTATGTATTCTTCTGGCTGTCTCAGTGTGTAAATTCCATTGTCAAAGACTACATCTCTTGAAAATTTGCAATGATCCTCTCTTACATTTGCAATTTTTTTTCTTTTTCTTTTTTTTTTTTTTTTTTTTTTCTGTTGAACATCACACAGAATCACAGACTCGGTCAGATTGGAAGGGACCACAAAGGTTCATCTGTTCCAAACTTCCTGCTAAAGCATTTGCTCTTTTAATTTTTGTTTGTTTGTTTGTTTGTTTGTTTTAAGAAACCTTTTTTAACTATGCAACTCTTGATTGTGGAAGAGCAGAAAAAACAAACCAAATAAATAATCAACAATAACACGGGCAAATAGGAGTAGGAATAGTGATGATATGGATGTAAGGAGAAAGATCTCTTCCACTGACTTTGATTGCTGATGTAATAAAGAGGAATAGACATCAAACTGCTTCTTCCCACTTGAAACCAGCTGTTGTGGCTTATCTGTAGATGGAAAATTAAAGAAAGGTCTAACAAGGGCTCTCCCAAATACAGGCACAAATCAGGAGAGTTGAAAGCAATGCCATGTGTAACTGCAATTTGCTTAAAAACGACAATCAGTTGGGTAACTGAAAGGTGTCAAAGACACTGGAACATTCCTTCTGCGGAAAGATATTTCCAGGACCTTGCTTTTCCTTTCTCTAAGTTTGGGGGGGAGATGTTTGTATGATGCTTATTTTCTCTGTTAGTCTGAAAATACTTATTTGCCCTTCCTATCTCTGTTAAATTGGGCACTCAACTCACCAGATAATGAAGACCCCCAAAATTTTGTCAAATAATCTGGTGATTTTACCAAATTTGTGAGACTACTTCCTAAAAGGAAATACTTGTGGGATCTGTATTTTACTTTACAAGTAATTTGAGGCAGTGTTTGTCATATGTTTATCATATATTTTTCATATATTTGTCATATTTTTACAATGCCAATCTGTTTTCAGCATTATGAAAAAATTACATTTTCATTAAAATTCTGTGTAATTAAGTGTTCTTATAGCTTTTTAAGACACTATTGTTAAGAACCAGTCCTACAGTTTTAGCTCATTTTATGTAAGCTAACAATGCCATGATAACCATAATAAAACATCACAATTTCTTGTACCTCTTCCACCTCAGACTTGTAATATAAGAGACACTTTTTGCCCTACAACTAATTTGAAAATTTATACATATTTTTCCAAGCAACTTAATTCCAAGAAATGCATCAAGTCAGTATATTTCTTAATTTATTTGGGTCCTTGTAAAGTTTCATCTGATAGACATAAAACTGTAAGATGATAGCATTGAAATGCAAGTCACAAGCTTCAATTAGGTACAATCAGAAATCATGCGGTGACTTCATTAAGTATCATTAAGAATGATCAAAATATTGCTCTTAGGAAAAATACATCAAAAGCATGCATTTACACATTGATTAAACAGGATCTGCAATTTCTAAAATCTGGTACGAGAAAAAAGAATGTAGTAAATTAAGTGCTCATACCCTACTTAGCAACAAGGGACTGCTTAGCAACCAACAAAGTGAAAAATAATGGATATGGCAGTGCACAAACTCTCAGCCCCCTTCAAAATGGAAGTATTGGGCAGCCATAGACAGAAACTGAAATAGATGTCTAGAAAAGGTAAAAAAAAAAAAAAAAAAAAGCGAAAGCTTTTCTTCTCTCAATAAATTTCACTTATATCAAAGATAGCTAATGCGGTCTAAGAGAGAAGCAGCTGCTAACTATCAACCACTGAACAAGAGTCACAATTCCTCCGTGAACTGATCCCCTAGGTACAAGCACTAGCTTTTTTGTCCTCTATGTCCACTTTTTGGGTCAGTATTCCATCTTTGTGTGGTTTCAGACAATTCAGGCTACAGTATCTTTAGAGAAAAATCCATTTCCTAACACTTTCTTCTCATATCCTAATGTTTCTCTGCCTGATAGAAGCCATGTTTAGGCTTCCAGTTGTCCTGACATGACAGAAGACAAGAGGTATGAAATTTTTCAGCCTGAGAGTTTGAGTTTAATTACTTGAAATAACACAAGTTTATAGATTTATTATCCTCACAGAAAATTTCTCTTAAGTCTGTTTCTTAAATGTCATCTTCCACAAAATAAAACCTTTCAACTATTTCTTAGAGTAAAAATTTACCATCCTTCAACTCTAACCTTTTTAGCACTTTTAGATGGAATTGAATTCTCTTTCTCTCAGAAAAAGACTTGAAAAACAAAAAAAACCCTGGTTTTGTCTTGCTTGTTTCCTTAGAAGTCAGCTGAACCAGGATTACATAGGAATTATTGTTAAGGGAATTATAAATGTGGGAGAATGATTTTTCCACAGAAAAATAGAACAAGTGAAAATGACTTTATCCTAGAGAAGATTTCTATTAGATACTAGGAAGAGATTCTTTCCTGTGAGGGTGGTGAAACCCTGGCTGAGGTTGCCTGGAGAAGCTGTGGCTGCTCCATCCCTGGAAGCGCTCAAAGCCTGGTTGGATGAGGCTCGGAGCAATTGTAGTCAGTGGCACCCCTGCTCAGGGCAGTGAGTTGGAAATAGAGAATCTTTAAGATCACTTCTGACCAAACTGTTCTATGATTCTGTGATATATTTGAACAATCAATGAGAAAACACAGATTATGAAAGTGTACACAATCATCAGCTGATGCTTTAATTCCATGTGGTCTGTCACAGACAAAATTATGAAAACGCTCTAGTAGAGATACATAGATCTCTAAAAAAGCTGTGTAGGGAAATCCCTTCCAACACACACAAATGGTTCAGGGAAAAACCAGTAGGACCTCAATTACATTGACTGGAACATAGCAACATAATAGTGTTATATTGGCTTCTATATTGGCTAAGACCCATAAATGACTCAAAACAAATGGTTTTGTTTGATGGAACATTTTTGCACGTGGTTACTTTCCTACGTTGTGATCACTAATTTTAGAGACTAGTTTTTGTGACTATATGAATGCATCTTTAGATCCCTTTCAAATGTGAATTGAAATGTCACTTCAGATGTCAAGGGATATTTATGATGTGTATACATATCTAGTGTATTCTATAGTTGCTTAAAATCTAGTCTAAGTAACTTCCAGTAGCTATAAATTCCACCATAAAACAAAGATCTTTGTATCTGGTCCACCACTATTTCTAATTTTCTCTTTTTTTTTTTTTCCTAATGCAGTTCTTTTATAAGAGAAGAAAAAAATCCCAGTGTATTTTCACTGGATTCAACTCTTGGACCTGAAAAACTTGTTTAATTCAAAGATCTCAAAGCAGATAGCATATATTAAAAGCAATATTTTCTGAAATTTCCTCAGATTTTTACCTGACTCCTGGAAGAGAATTGCAAGTCTGAGTAGGCATGAATGGATGTGCATCGCCCAAGGTTTACAAATAACATTTCTCAAGACCTTTGTGCAATATGCAAATGTTGTTGCATTTGCTTACAGCTGAATAAACTGAGGCATCAAGAGGTTAAGTGGCTGGCTGAAGGTTGTGGAGCAAAGCTATTCCACCACCATGGTCAGACCCCCAGGGTCCTGGTTTCCAGAGTCGTGCTGTGTCTGCTGTATTGATTCTCCCTTTACAACCACTCCAACATGTTAATGGGCTACAGAGCTAATGGAATATTAAAAGAAGCTTAAGAATTTTGTCTCTTGAGGTTGGCTGGACACGTAATTTTACAAACAAAGGTTTATAAAACAGGGAGAGAGAAGAAGTAAGAAAAGGAAAAAGGAAAAATGTCAGAACTGATTGATTAAGGGAAGAAGTAGGTACCTGAGAAATGCCTGGTCTGATGCCAGCACTGGTTCAGGTCAGACAGGGCTATTTTTAAATTATTTGGTATTTTCAAAAATTGATTACTTGGCTAACACATTAAGAAGTAGCTCTACACATTCATTTAATGGGCCAGTGCCTCTTGTACAGGTCTGGAACAGTCACATTCAATCTCATCTACTCCTCGTTAAGTAGTGTTTTCTTCTTCAGTGTGTTTATTTACTGCCAATGCTGTAAGCATAAAACATATAACAAAAAATAAATAATACCTTAAATAGTCTTTCACTGTATGGGCCTTCAGGACAAGTGACTTCACTTCAGGCCTTGTGAGCTCAGTTAAGGCTCAGACATCAATTCTCATTCTTTCATATACCTGTAAATTGAGTAATACTTTCTTTTCATACTGTTACCTTTTTAATGTATAGCCACTTCAGTCTAAAAGTGCTCTGAAAAAAAACAACATGGTGGGTTCTTATACTAAAAAAAAAAAAAAAAGATTAATAATAAATAATTTTAATTTGATGATCCTGTGTGCACTGGAGTAAGAGCAGAGTGTTTCAATTGAGATAAAACCAGTGACAACTTTTGGAGAATAACTAAGAGTCTATTGATGTCTTGAATAATGTGCACTTAAGTGTTTGCTGTTGGCCTGTTTTGCTTTTTTCCCTGACTTTCCAAACAAAATAATATTCAGAGCTTTCAGAAAGCCGTTTCTAGTAAAGGTGCTCCTAACCATAAAAAGGTTTTTCTTAAATCATCAACAATTACACACTTGTGGCATTATCTGTGGGAATGCTGGGAATAGTTGGATGGCTGGGACTAGATAAAATTGTTGCAGGAGTACTCTCTTTTGGTGTTACATAAGAATTTCAGAAAAAACACGCAGAGGAAGATAATAATGATGACAGTAGTGATGATGATGATATTACTACAACCACTACTACTAGTAATAATAATTGTCATGCATAGGGAATACCATAAGAATATGCATTATTACCATAAATAATAGAATCTTTAACCTATACAGAGGCCTCCCGTCTACCTTACTTATTGTAAATAAAACAGCATGGCTGAAAAGCTCAGGCACCTGAGAGAGTGAGGGAGAAATAGTTTTTCAGCCTCTGAGGTCAGAGGCTTAATTTTTAATGTGAGTATTTGACTTCTGGCCCCAGATATAGAAAGATTTTCCTTAGTCTTTAATTTCTTTAAAGTGATGACTTTGCAAGGCTTGGTGTGCCCTTATCTGCTGTTGCCTTCAGTGAGTGAAAGTCACAACTGATGCAAATATGAAATGGGCAGTATTTTACTGTTGCAATGGCATCTTATTTTTCTGTTGGAGCTGTTCACTGATTTTCTATACAGCTGTACACAAACAACCAGCACAGCACAGCCCTACTTGGGCAGGGTTTTACTGCCATAAGTAAAAAGCCCACACTTAAGCACATGAGGTCCCATCCATCACTCCTCACTGATCATAACACATGCTGACCCTGTCTCAGAAGTAATCTGCTCCTATAACAAAGATGAGATACACTATTAATGTTTTTACTGCTATATTATCTTGAATATGATGATGATGTTGGAAAATAAAGCTCTCATCAGTTTCAGTGATACCTCATGAGATAACTTTCTATTTAATTTCCTCAGTAGAAGGTATATGATTTTATTTTCTCACTGGAATTTTTAATCATTGTTGAAAAATATCAAATATTGAATTGCTGATAAATAAGTAATCAATCAATTATTGCAGACAATGGAATAAAAGAACTATGTTGCAGAATTAGACATAGGTTTGGGAAAAATCTCTACTCCTTTATATTAAGGGGATCTGCAAAAAGGTGTTGGATCTTCTGATCAAAGTTTCAGGACTTCTAGTCATCCAGTTTTTGGATATTCACTAAATGCCTGCTTAGATGTGTTTCTATACCATGGCTTGTTTCAGTAGCACATTTTGCTTTCCTTGTCCATTAGCTATGCCCCTGCATGCCATTTAAAAAAAAAAATAAAAAATAAAAAAAATCAGCATAGTTTAGCTTTGACTTTAGTTGCTGCTGTACATATCTGGCCCTTACAGGACCTCATAGCTTGCCAGAGGGAGTGCAGAGATGGAGAATCAGGAAAGAGCTCGTGCGTCCTGATGTTCACTCCCAGTGCTCAGGCTCATTATTCATTGCTTGGTAGACCCAGAGGTTTACCCATTCCAGCAATAAATATTTCCATAATCTAATAGATCTCACAGTAAGGTGCATGCTGTAATATTTTAACACATTTTTGTTTCCTTGATTTCTTCCCATCATTCCTAATTACACCCCCCATGAACTTCTCACTAAATCTCTTTAATTGCACAATTGTAGATTTTCTTTCAACTCAGCCAAATGATATGTACCTGATTCGGTTCATCAGGCTTTACATTTTCTCCATCATGGAGGAAAATACCCTTCCTTTCACAAGAACTAAAAAAAGCCCTCCACCCTACCCCCAGAGGATGGTTCTGGATTAGAGGAGTTCACAGTACAGGATTGACATTATCAGGTCAGGTGCATGTGGCATTTACAGAGCATTAAAAACCCTTTTCCCTCACATTTAATGCCTATAATTATATATTATTTAACTTTCTGTGAAATTTTAAGAACAAAATTGCTTGAGATGCCACTTCAGAAATAATTGTATTTGTTCCTCATCGCAAGGAGAATCATTTGCATGTCTTCACATCAAGAATTTTGAACCCGTCTTTATAGGCAGGGATCCTAAGGCACAGAAACACAGTGGAATTCATCAGAGATCAAACAAATCATTATTGTTGGTAACAGAAACAGCATTGCTTATATTTCTCTGAAAATATATCATTTCACTGTCACACTCTTCATTCTCAAAGCTGCATACTCCTGTTGACATTGAAATACGTATCCATTTAGTATTTCCAGAGATTAGTTAGGAGAAGCTCTTGCATCAGGCATTTTTTGGTGCATGAATTTTCAAACATGCATAGATTTATATCTCATTTATGAAACTCTGGGATCGATAGGTGTTTTTGTAAATGTCTAGTGGTCAGCTATATGTCCTAGTGTAAAAAGGACTGCAAGCCCAACTTCAATATGGACTTCCTAATTGAAATATTCCTCAAAGAACACTGGCACCACTAGCTAACTAATTGTCGTTATAAACCTAGAAATTCTATGTATCAATATCTAGGATATTAATAGCAAGAACATAAAGACAAAAAGCATGATTTTTTTTTCTTTGTAAAGCTAAATAAACCTCACTGTTACTTCCATTCTGGAATGTATTAATTTATAGTTAATTCTCTTATTGTCATTATAAAAAACACATAGAAAATACAGACTTTTCTAAAAAACAGAGTGGATGTTAATTATTTAAAGGTTCCATTTCATAGCTTCAGAAAAGGAAAATAAACAAATTTGTTATTATTAATTGACAATATTTTCCCAGTGTGTAGGGGCCCCAGTGAACTAAACATTATATAAGCCAGAAAACACAGAATTAAATCTTGGCTCTGATAAAATGAGTACAATAATTCTATCAAGTTCACTGAAAATTTCATCCCTGGATGGAGACAGTCCTTCTTCTGAAGAGTATGCAAAATTTAGTCCCCAGTTTTGCACAAACACAGTGTGCATAATTTTTCTCAGGTGATTAGTAAAGCTTCTTTTTTATTCATCCCCAGCACCAGAACAAATTACAAAGATAAAAGCATTGCAGGGACTGAAGTGAAGTTGGATTAGTTGTCTGTGATGTCTTTATCATCTGTGATAACTTTACTCAAGGTTACACAGGTTTTTAAGAACTAGATTGGGGGTTAATTTAATAGATGATGTAACCAGTGGGTGTAATAAACAAATCTGAGAGAAAGGGGAAAGAAGTCTCACTCTAATGTGGATGGGTATTTAAGAGGGACAGATTGGTACTTTATTTATTTGTGAATGATTTATGTTGGAAATAAACTGCATGCAGATCAGACCAGAATGAGCTCATGGCATGGCACTCTTTCTTCAGGACGTGTCTCACCAGGTTCATTTTCTGACTTGCCATTTTACTGTGAATGCTGCAGGAAGCTCTCACTTCTCTGCGCTCTTACCACCAAGATCACCTTTTCATTTTAACTCATAAAAAAATCTGCAGAACCAAGTCTCATTTCTGAAGTTTAAAAGGCTTGCACTTTCTTGAATGCGAGGCTTGAACAAGGACAGTGGGTTTCCTGCGAGAGGCATTTCCCAGCACAAAAGAGTCTTTTCTGTGTACAGCAGTAGGCAGAAGGGCAGAGTCAGACGCGTCAGTCACCGGACGCACCAACGTGCCTCCACTGCCTGCCAGCACTGACAGCCCTGCAGGTCACACAGCTTTACCTTGCTCTGTCTGTGGAGATTTTGTTTCTGCAGGAACTGATACAATGCGGGAAGAACCCAAGAGTTTCAAGGCTTGCTTTCCATTATCCAGTGTGGGTTTATCCCACTTATTCTGGCCAGGTTCTCAGCTTTAACCTGTGCTTGAAGGTAGAGTACTCTGGATATCCAAGGTCCAAGCTAGCCCTCAACTCAGAAAGGGGCTTGAGCATTCTGTTTAATTTAATTGTGTGTACTGCCCCTGCTTCTAGATATTTCTGACATGTAAAAATTAGCATGAATAATGAGTAACTTAGAAAAAAACCCCAAAACAACAGCA
The DNA here is from genome assembly GCA_024865655.1 of Emberiza elegans. Lineage (NCBI taxonomy): Eukaryota > Metazoa > Chordata > Aves > Passeriformes > Fringillidae > Emberiza > Emberiza elegans. Next base: position 1,114,960 of record JALJVW010002490.1, on the reverse strand, counting down.
ACATCCTGAAACACATTTGTCTTCAAAGCTCAAGGGGTGATCACTGCTGAAGTTGTATGAGGATTTTCAGCAAAACTGCAGAGGGGCCTGCAAGTGACTGGAGCTTGTGTTGTCCACCAGTGCTACTGTCAGCATAAAAATACCTAGATAACTTATCACTCTGGAAGGAAGAAAATGCACCCCCTTGGTGCAAACCCATTCCAGTTAAATACCGACTGACAACATCAATTTTTATTTCCCCTCCACCCCTCCATTTTCCATCATGAAGGCAAACAAATAACTAAAACACAGGTTTGTGTCATCTAATTTATCCTTGTATTTGTAATTTATTAGTACTGTCCATTTACTTTTTAATGTCTCTGCAGCAATGATGCTGATTTTCACCTCTCTCATCTGGCTATTAAAATAAATCTTCAACAAAACCCGAGGAACAGGGGGAAAGCCTAGGAGGTACTATTGTTTAAAGTTAATCCTTTCTACTTACTCCAGTGTTAAATCATTCATCCATGCTTTGAAATCTGAAATCAGTGAAGGTAGCGCTGGAAAGAGAATAACAGACTGGTGACAAGACCACTCTAAATATCCATTCTTAAGAGATAAGGGGGAAAAACACACCTAAAACCATATTTTTTATATACTTTCTTTTTCTGATTATAACAATAGCATAGAAAACTGGCTGTTAAAGCCGGATTGATCGCTGGTTAGATGACATATAGCCTTATGAGTGGGGGATAGAAACTGATAAATGTTTTTTTTTCCCCTTCACAACCTTTTTCTAAAGCTGCAGAAAATGTGTCATGCATAAAAAGTATGCAATTTTCATGTAATTAGAGGAACAGGAGATGAAAATGAGTTCCATCAGAGCAATCAAGGATGGTAATGTGGCATGGATTTGTCAGCGCCTATTTGTCATGAAAGCAAAACCCAACAAGTGTTCTATATTTTATTTCATTATTATCACTGCTATACCTTAAAAAACACTTTAAAAACATCAACAAAATACAATTTTATAACTCTGGTGTAAAAAAGCAACCAACAACCCATTGTATAAACTAATTGAGCCCCCTATTTTAATAAAATTTGTCAGTTTGGGTTTCGACATTAGGTTAGTTTTATTCTCTCAAAGATAGAAAAAAAGGTGTGATTTATTCTGATGCGTTTTTAGTTTTGCTCTGGTATTATATATCTGGGTTCACTATTTCCATTACTGAAAATTCATGCAATGACCTCTGCTGGTCTCAGGACTCCCCCATTCATCCCACTGAGTAATAACTGAGGGATCCAAATTAGGAGTGCAATCATCCTAAATTGCCCTATAATCAGTCACAAAAAGAAGCATATACAATGTTGCCTGAGAAATGCGTTAACTCCTGACCTGTCTTCACTGCTTGTTGAGGAAGGTCAAGTCAGTTGTGTTCTGAACTGTGTGTCACAGGTAAACACCTAAAGTTAGACCAGGTGAACCTGAGCCTTTTCAAAACCCTCATCAATGTCACTCTCCATTGTTCATGTTACACTTTGCCTTCTTGTGGACGTCAGGTAGCAAGTAGAAATTTAATTGGTATGGTAGCACCCAGACCTCTGTTTTATCAACAGCAACTAAATGACCAAAGGGTTAATGTAAACTTCTGCTGTGGGTTTATTCAGCACGTTCACAGAAAAGATAAATTCAGTAGAGCTGTGATCGTATGTTTGCGTAGCAACTGGGGACAACACTCATGCTAAAATTATAAAAGCAAGAGGACTATAAATCAGTGTTGGTAATAATAGTTCAGGATGATAGGACCTGCCTTGAAGGGTCAGATCAAAGGTCTCACTAGCCTGATGTTCTGTTGATGGCAGTGGTCAAAGAAAAAATGCTTAGAGGAAAAAAAGATAGCAACCGGGAAAATATGCAATGGTTGTTCCCCTGGTTTAGTCTCTCAGCTTCTGGCACATCTGTGGTTTAGAGGGTGATGACTCAAACCATGATATACATGGCTAACATGGTATAATTTATTTCTTGAAGGAAGCACTAAGCATTTACAATAGTTATTGACAGCTTTAAAAACTGCTGCCCAAGAAATATCCGTTCATTTATTTCCTATAGATATGTTATTTTACTAAAGTCTTGTTATGTACCAAAAAACATAGGCATTATACACAGGCAGACTCACTCCCCGGTTTGTCACAGGCTACTCTGATTAGAAATGCAGAGCCCTTTAGTTAAAGGTTGCTGATGGTTAATATATTCCTGTTTTCTCCCTTCGGGCAGAAGGTGGGAGACAGTTGCTCTCAAGTTGCATATGTCTCTCTCGAGCCATCCATGATAGGTCTCTTCTCGGTCTTTCAAGCTGGCATATGCCCAGATTTCCTGCTAATGCCGTACGAATAACAAAAACAAGAACTTGAGATGACAGAGAGTAGAAAACTGTTATAAATGGTTGTTTGAGTATTCTGAATTATGGATTTCTCCTGATGGCACTTGCTGGCGGAGTGCATCTCCCTCTGTAAGTGACACTGGTGAGGCTGCAACTCAAGTCCTGTATCCAGTTCTGGGACCCTCCTGGCAAGAATGACATTGAGGGTCTGGAGCTTGTCCAGAGAAGGGAGCTGGTGAAGGGTCTGGACCACCAGGAACAGCTGAGGGAGCTGGGAAATGGGCTCATCCTGGGGAAAAGGAGGCTCGGGGGCACCTTGTGGCTCTGCAGAACTCCTGACAGGAGAATGCAGAGAGGGGGGACTTGGCCACTTCTCCCAGGCAACCAATGATAAGACAGGAGGAAACAGCCTCAAGCTGAACCAAAGAAGGTTCAGGTTGGACATTAGGAGGAATTTCTTCATTTAGAGGGTTGTTAAACATTGGAATGGACTGTCCAGGGCTAAGATGGAGTCACCATACCTGGAAGCAGTCAAGAAAATTTTGGATGTGGCTCTGAGTGCTCTGGTTTAATTGTCAATGTGGTGATCAGTCAAAGGCTGGATTCAATGATCTCAGAGGTTTTTTCCAGCCTAAAAGGTTCCGTGATCTGCACACACAACAGGGAAGGAATTACTGAGCTTCACCCAGGAGAGATGAATGGTGACTGCATGTCTGCAGGGATGGAGTAATTGACCAAGAACAGACTCTACTGCCCTGTAAAACTCACAAGCCTCTGACCCCAGAAATTCCTCCTGCATTCAGTGTTCCTGTCTGCTGTACACTGGTGGTGGAAGACACGGTGCTTTTCCACTAGAGTTTTCATTTCATAAATACCTAAGACACAAAGCTAAAATACTTACTAAATGGAAAACAATATTTTGCTTTGCAGGTCACTTCTTTAAAAAAAAAAAAAAATTAGGAACTTCAAAAGAACATGTCTACTGTCTTATGTCCATGTAAAGAACCAAGAGATTCTGTATTGATTTCCTTCTTCAAAAAAGCTAAACAAAGAAATCAGATGAATCCCCCATGGAGGGCTTATTTTGGGCTGGAAAGCATATGAGTATTTTTGGATACTAAAAATTTGTTCATAGATTCTTAGAATCCTAGAATGGTTCAGGCTGAAAGAGAGCTTAAGGGTGATCAATTTTCCAACCCCCTGCCATGGGCAGGAACACCTTCCACTGGACCAGGTTTCTTAAAGCCCCATCCAACCTGGCCTTGAACACTTCCAGGATGGGGCAGCCACAGCTTCTCTGGGCAGCCTGTGCTTGGGAGGCCTCACCATCCTCAGGAGTTTCTTCCTATATATTTAATCTAAACCTACGCTCTTTCTCTTAAAATGCATTTCCTCTTGCCTTGTCACTGTGTGTCCTTGTTAAGCTGAAGAAGACAGATCAACATTCCTAGAGGAATATGACCCAGACAGCAGGGACTTGTGGTGGTTGCTTGGGTTGCTGCTGTGGGAGGAATAAGTTTGTGGTATCTGCCTTTGATTTAAACATTCCCTCCAGCCGCACCTGGCCAGCTCTAGTGGCAAAGGAGAAGAGGAGCCCTGGTCTCACTTCCTTTTCCATTTCAAGCATCCAGGACAGGCAGTGCCTGACTCACTTCCCAAACTCTATGCCCAAAATGATCTGTGATTAGAGGAAACTTAGATGTTTTCCATACGCCAAGAACTGCAGTAAAAGAGTCCTAAAAAAGGGAAAAATGACTTTTATCTTGGGAGCCCACCCATCCATGGTCCCTTTTCCATCTGTGGAAGCTGGGTCTAAGTGCTGCAATGGCTCAGTGCAGGATCTCTGGAGCATAAACGAACTTGATACCTCCTTAAGTTTCAGTCAATCTGCATTTTGCATAAATACACATTACTTCAAATGGTCTCAGTAAAATAAAATTACTGACATTTATTACTAATTAGCTAATAATGTCATTATCTAGACTAGTTAAAAAATAATAATGAGAAGTAAAAAAAAAAAATCAGGAGAAGAATTATTCAATTTAGTAAACTTTTTTTTTTTTAATTGAATAATTATTCTTCCTCAGACAAGACTTGCTGGGGGAAAAAAAAGCCCTTCTAGCATTTTTTTCCATTACGTCAGCTCTGCATAAGTTTGGGATAAAATATTAACTAGTCAATGACAGAAATAAAATTCTACAGTTAAAGTGAACAAAGTGGATCAATAATAATGGATCAAATTAATAATAATAATAATGATGATGATGATGATGATGATGATGATGATGATGATGATGATGCCATTATTTTTTAATCTGTTTTCTTCTAAGAAAAAAAATTGCAGCCCTGTTTAACCCTTGAAGCAAGGAAGGAGCCATTAGAAGATCCCATTTCTCCATAAAAAGAAAGGTCCTATACTAGAGGAAGAAAATATATCATGGAAAATGTCAGCTCCACATGATTATTGGGCTGTAAGAAAATGGGGAACCACATGAATATAAAACAGTGAATATTCCCACAAATTATCTTCTGGAAAATTTGGAGAAGGAATTTTCTATTCACTCTGAAGATGTAAAAAAATACCTTTCAAAAAATTATTTTTGTAACTCTCCAGTTCCTTGTAGTGCAAAATCATCTATGAAAATTGTTGAGCTCTCACACTCCACTTGGCCAGATATAGGGATTTGTGCTCCTTTACTGTCTCAGGCACATATTACAGCTGATTTCATGTGTTATTAGAAATAGAGGAGTCAAATTAATTAGCATCTTTTGGAATGATCTCTTAGAGCATGAACATCCATAGTTTTCCAGGCAAAAACTTTGTGTGCATGAGAGCATACAATAAGCATATTACATTTGGGGAAGTGTCTGCACACTTGATCCACCCAGTGTTCCCCAGGCATTTTTGATTTGCAGTGTCAAAGTGCAGCATTTCATATTTATAACATTTTTGGATTTTCTCAAAATTATGTCCCAAGTACCTGCAGTGTACCTGTTTTGTGGGATTTCCAGAGTTTGGCATTCAGGGCTGAAGGCACAAAGTGCATCTAAAAGCATCTGATCTGCTGAGACAGTGACACACCTGAAAGGAAACATAGGCTATAAATTCCACGGGAAAAAGAGAAAGGTTTCCTGCTCTAGCTGTGACTCTGATGGGCTGTGTTTCTGTTTGTCCTCTCTGAAAACCTGGGTCTTTCCTCTCTGCAGAGGCGACAGGACATTAGAAGAGTGCTGGGGGCAGGAGGAGGGAGAGGGCAATGGAAAAGAGAAGTTCAATAGAAGTTTCTCATGGGGAAACACAGCACTTCTGGTTCTAGTCTCCAGAGCTCTGTTTTCTTTTCAGTAGGAAAGGGAGGAAAAGGAAGACTCTAGAAACTAGACCCTCTGAAAGATAAATATGAAAGTGACAGGAGGGAAATATCAAGAAGGATTAAGTGATATTCTGGACTAGTTCTTGCTCCCAAACAGTAAGACGTGCAGAAATGCTTTTTACCATTATCTGAAATGTTGTCTCTACGTCTCTGATTCCTCTTAATGTGAATCACTCAGCTTCCTAATCACAGCATCAGACATTTAGAAGGAAGAAAAGTTTGACTCTCTCACATTATGCCGCACATACCAATGTCAGGGGAAGTTGGGTGTGAGTGAAGCAAAGACACACCATAGCTGTAAAATTTCCAGAATCAATACTTGCTGCTTTAGCCTGCCAGGATTCTGTTTGGAATATGGTTTTGGCATCTTATTCTTTCTTGCTAGGGAAGAGGGGGAATAACAGAATATGGACAGAGTAGTGAGGACAAACACGGCACAATTTCATTTTCTTCCCTGGCATGATGATAATTTTTATTATTATTATTATTTTTTCCAGTCGTGACTGTTTTTCAGAAACCCCCCCTCCCCATTCTGCCCCTGCCCCTTCCCACCCTCTTTCTGCTTCTCAGAGATGAGCAACTTTGCCATTCTTATTGAGTAAATAAATAAATAAATAAATAAATAAAAATTCTGCGAGACAGCTTGGAAGAATGTTTGATAATCTGAACCATTATGGAGGTGAAATTTCATTACACAGATGGTGACATCCCAATGTCTATCATCAAAACACAGCAGGTAGAAACAATCAGCTAGGCCCATTCCCCACTATAAAATTACACTTACATTAATGTCACTCTAGATTTCATTATGCAGAAAATGATATTGCACAGGTCTCTGACATGAGGGAGACCGGGAGAGGAGAAAAAAAAAAAAGGAGAGATGTGAATCTAAGTGAGAGAATGGGGGGAGGATGTGTGGGCAAGGCAGAGAAGCAGAATGTGAACTAGGAATGATGAGCTCTGCCAACAAAATAAATAAACAACCACATCGAAACCTTGTGGTGCTTGTGGCAGTGTCCTGTCTTGGTCATCTCCAACCTCAGCACCCACTTCAGGCTCTGAATGAGAGAATCAGATTGAGAGATTGATTCCTTATGGGACTAAGGTAGTTTCACATTTAATTTGTATTCATAGTATTGTAGAATCATAGAATAATCCAAGTTGGAAGAGATCTACAAGGATCATTAAGTCCAGCTCCTGGCCCTGCACCCCAAGAACCCCACCTTATTAATAAGCCTGATCATCATAATTTAGTGAACCAGGTAGTACATTTCAAAAAGTCATTTTTGCATGCTGAACATTCTAGGGATACTAGGGGAAACAGTCCACAGATCTTTTCCCTTCTCCTTCTCATTCCCATTCCCATTCCCATTCCCAGGAAGACTCTTGAATATTGCATTTCATTATTCAGCTGCCACTCCCTAATATGGTTCAAACATAATGACTTGGCTAAATTTCCTATGATGCAACCTTCACACTGGTCACACCACTGTGATTTTCACCAGAATATTGTTACTTTGGTGCACATTAGAGGAGATCATTCAGCAAGGCCACGGCATGAGAAATCAGTAGAGTAACTTAAGAACGTGAAATATTGGTAAGGGAAACTGATGAACATTATCTGATGAGGTTTCACATATGAAAAAAATAGCGTGGGGTACCAGAAATTTTTCATTTTGATTTAAAAATGCCATCTGAAAATATCTGCTTTGAAGGTGGTGGGGCACTGGAACACGTTTCCCAGAAAACCCTTTCTGGATGTGTTCAGGACCAGGCTGGGTGGGGTTTTGAGGAGCATGGTCCAGTGGAAGGTCTCCCTGACCACAGCAGAAAGGTTGAAGCATCACGATCTCTAAGGTCACTTCCAACTCACACCATTCTATGATTCTGTTTTGTCATTTCTGATTTTAATGATGTTACAGGAAATACCACTGCTGTATTTCTAAAACCAACCAGATGTTGCTCATCTGTCTTTCAGCATTGTCACAGTTTTTTCACTCAAAAATTCAGGTTAACTTTTGAATTTCTCTGCTCTCTGTGTTAAGTGATGACAGAAGAAAATTTCCTTCTCTTATCAGTAGAGTTGTGTGATGCTTCTATTTTATATTTGACAAAAGGCTAAGGTACAGGTTTATACAAAAGTGGGAACCTTAGTATTTAAATTAACCTGGGCTTCTGTTACACTAGAAAGGGAAAGTGAGCAGCAGTACTTTGAGAGAATAAATTTCATAGTAAAATAAATATTATCTGGCTTCAGCAGTTTAAATTGAATGTGTCTACCTGTAACACAGACTAAGCTGCTTTTGTAATCAACAGGAACCTGACCAATAGGGATTACTCTCTGATGCATCTCAGTATATTTAGGTGTCTAGTGTAGGATGACTTAAACCACAGCTGAAATTTACTGCTGTCACCTGTATAAAACTACATTTGGCCTTAAACTACAAAATGCCTAAAAATTTTGCTGCCATATTAGACTTAGGATTGATTGTAATATATAATATCATATCATATCATATCATATCATATCATATCATATCATATCATATCATATCATATCATATATCATGGAATTATTAAAGTTTTAGTCTCCATTAAATACTGAGAAGTCTGAGATTGTGGTTTAAATTAGGCAATAAAACTCTAAATATCTGAAATTAGAAGAAGTGGCTCTCATTAAACATTTAAGAAATTTTGATTTTATTGTTCAAAATCCTTAGAACTGATAGGAGTTTTAATGAAGTACATAAAAATATATACCTGCCCTCACTAACATATATGTGTTCATTCTGGTTGGAGAAAAGGGCTTTAAAAGGCAGTCACCTGACAGAGGTTCTTCCAATGAAATTTTATGTCCAGTTTTGTAAAGTAAAAGATATGAATACTTTAGACAAACATTTGAAGACTAATTCAAACAGAATAAGAACCCTTATGTTTTAACCATCACTGTATTACAGCCTTTATTAAGCAAGAGTATCCAGAGTACAAATAATGGATCTTCTTTGCATTTCATTTAACAAATATATTGATTGAAGTCCCCTTTCAAACCTCAGCAGACGGGATGCTTTAGGGGTAATTTTTTCAAAGGAAGTTTGCATGGGGGATTTAACCAGCCAATTTCCCTTGATGTTCGCAGGAACTATGTGACTAAACTGATACATAACTTTGAAAAGACACCCCTAAAAACCTTATGTTGAATCATTGGAAGTCTTTGAACTCAGCAGGATTGTTGTCTGGATAAGAAGTAGTTGTTCAGATCCAACATGTGAATCCGTTTTAATAAACAGTGCTATAAATGGGACAAGGATTGCATCTGCCCAAAGAGAAAGGGAAGCCTGGGGTAGCACAGAACACGTGGATTTGTCATTAAACCTTTTCTCGCTTTTAATTTCATCTTGGGGTACACTTCTGGGAAACAACTTCATCATCTATGATGAGGTAGCTTCACTAAAATAACTCAAATTTTCTTCAGTCGGCTGCCGGTAAGATGGTCCCTAATGGATTTTCCTACTGTACATTTTAATGCAAGCTTAGCTTTTTCTAGGAGGTCATTTATAGGCAGCAAGATGACAACCAATCTGAAACTAAGGCCCAGACCTACAACCAAAAGAAGGTTCTTTCTGGACCTGTCCAAGTTCAGACATCATTTCTTTCAGAATATTCAGTTTAATAAACAGTTCACTGTGTAACTGTATCACGATTTTGCTCCAGATTTATCATATTGATTGGGTTGAGTAAAGATGGAATCACTTCCTATTCCTCTTTGACTTCATATGCTGTCTCTCTTCTGCAGTTCTCTGCAGGAACTCTGTGTCCCTTCCATCTCCCGTGGAGAAGAAATAGAGGTCTCATGGATGGCTTTTATAAGTCGTGCTGAGCAGGAACCTACAGCAAAGGTCAAATTCAGTCTGAATTATTTCAGACCGTAGCATTATTCCCTGACTAAGCCTTTCTTTGTACTTTATATATTCTTCAAAGAGAAGCTCTTTGAACCATTGTATTTGAAAATTTTGATTTGGTTTAGTTTATGCTCCAGATATGAATATAAATATATATATATATATATATATTTCTTTCAGGAGGAAAGCAAAAATCTTCCCACAAACTATATACATTGATTTTTTTTTAATTGTGGCACTGTTAAAGGAAATGTTAGCTAGCCAGTGTTATTTTGATAGAAATATTTTCCCCAAAAAAAAATGCTGTCATTAGATATGATTAAGGTAATCTTCCTAAAATTAGAAAAACAGACAGAGATGTACCATTGTTATCTCCTGCAATATTGATTGGGTTGAGTAAAGATGGAATCACTTCCTATTCCTCTTGACTTCATATGCTGTCTCTCTTCTGCAGTTCTCTGCAGGAACTCTGTGTCCCTATCTCCCGTGGAGAAGAAATAGAGGTCTCATGGATGGCTTTTATAAGTCGTGCTGAGCAGGAACCTACAGCAAAGGTCAAATTCAGTCTGAATTATTTCAGACCGTAGCATTATTCCCTGACTAAGCCTTTCTTTGTACTTTATATATTCTTCAAAGAGAAGCTCTTTGAACCATTGTATTTGAAAATTTTGATTTGGTTTAGTTTATGCTCCAGATATGAATATAAATATATATATATATATATTCTTTCAGGAGGAAAGCAAAAATCTTCCCACAAACTATATACATTGATTTTTTTTTTAATTGTGGCACTGTTAAAGGAAATGTTAGCTAGCCAGTGTTATTTTGATAGAAATATTTTCCCCAAAAAAATGCTGTCATTAGATATGATTAAGGTAATCTTCCTAAAATTAGAAAAACAGACAGAGATGTACCATTGTTATCTCCTGCAGCTGTCTGCCTACCAGATTTGTGACATTTTAGGGGTATCTTTTCAAAGCAGCATACAGAGTTTTAGCTGCATGACTCTCAGAAACATCAACAGAAGCTGATCGATTAAATCCCACACTTGCTTTTGCTTTGAAAAATTTTCCCCTAAGCTCCCTGTCTATTGGGCTTTGGAAAAGTGCTTCACTATTTCCCATGCAGAGAAATGCAGAAAATATTCAATCTATATTAAAAGATAATTGAAATTAAAATAGAATAAGACTAAAAAATATGTAATATAAAATAAAGATCAGGATTTTTACTAGTTCTCTGCATCCTTGATTGCTGCTCTGGTACTGGAATGCATTCCAAGCTTTGTTACATCCATCAGGGATGGTACAGATGGACATTTTGCCTGTCCAACCTGACTCAACCGCTTGAAGATTCATCAGAGAGAATCTGTTGGCAATTGCAAATGGATGTAATCCAGAGCCGGCAGATTTTGTTTCTCTAGAGGAAAACAGGACTGTAAAGGGCAGACTAGATTGGCAAAAATATTTACTTTTATATTTCATCACTTCAAATTTATAATGGGACAAAATGCCTTTAAAACTTCACCTTTTTAATAGGATACTAACAGAGATTTTCAATGCAATGCATTTGCTGACAAGCCAGACACTTGAGAGTGGGAAGCATTTTGAGTTAAAAAAAAAAAAAAAAAAAAAAAAAAAGAAAAGAAAAAGCAATCAGCAGGGTGACATATACTTTATTAGTCCTCTTCAAAATCACTTCCTTCCCTTTCTCCCTTTTATATTTCTTGTCTTTCCATGTGCTCTCTCGTTACATTACATCCCTCATTTTAGGCATTTTAATCCCTCCAAAGGGATGCATCCCAGTGGCACAGGCAGTTGTGAGGCACAATTCTCAGCTACACCATGGCTCTTTTACAGTGCTGCGGCAGCGAAAAGCAGCCTTATAGCCCATGGAACTGGCCACTGTGGAATATCCTCCCTGCTATGCACAAAACAGGGTTTCAAGTAAAGTCAGCATATTGGATATATAATGGCTTCTGTCACATTTTCCAGTGTAAAAGACCCCCATGCCTGGGGTAAGCATGGGGAATGAGGAAAGGGGATCTTGTTTCAAGTCCTATCATGGACTTGAGAGAAAAATTCCACAAAATTCAATCTGTCTAGCTCTATACGGTACCTTTTCCTTCTGAATAAGCTGTGGTGCAATGAGGAGAATCAGTCATTACTTGTAGAAATGTGGGGAAGTTCTGAGAAATATTTCTGAGGCAGTTATAAATATATGGGATTTACTTACTTGACAACTGAGGAATTGTCAAACGCAAGTATTCTCCTGTCTTTTCATAATAGGTAGCTGCAGGATATTTACTTATTTTTAGGTGGAAGTCTTACTGAATGGTCAATATTCTTTCTACTCTTTTGAATGGTCTATACTCTCTATACACAAGGATGCGTAAGTTACCTTCTCCTTTTCTTCTGAGCCCTGTTTGACCGGTTGTTAACGGCCGACCCACGTGGAACAGGAACACTCCCTGCTCTGCCAAGTCACCTTGTGAGAACAGACAGCTTGATGGGAAAGTCCTTTCTTGGAGGCTTGATCAAGCCAGGAAATCTGGGAATGTTTCTGCATTGGTGTCTGGTGGAGATGGCATAAGATAACTGACGGAATTAGCAGGTCCCCATCCTTTTGAATCAAGAACTAATGCTGCTCCACTTTTTCCTATTTATACATGACAAAAATGCCACTAAATTGTGTTTTTCATCTACATGTTCCACAAAATTCCCTCAAAAGCAACAATGTCAAGATAAATTTAAAAATCATCTCTGTTCTTCATCCAACATAGGTACTGTTGGACTCTTATGAAATTCACTCTGTTTCCTTTCTTGCTCCCCTTAGGGAAAGTTGTCAGCAATCCTTTGTAGAGAGGAGAGGGATAAAGTCATGCAGAAAATGGAGAATCAGGACAACCTTTCTGCTCTCTCTCCTCCCCACTGATGTCCTTGCTCAGGTGGTGAGTCAACCCTCAGCTACACCTCTCTACCTGGGCACAGGAGATAATCCTTATGCAAATGGCCACAGCCACATACACAACACTGTGGAGTGCTCAAGTTCCTCAAGAAAGAACACTTCACTGCATATTGTCATTAGTTTCTGTGTACACATTTTTTTCCTCTCAAAAAAACCCCAACACCCACTAAAAAAAAAAAAAAAAAAACAAAAAAAAGCCCCCAACAAACAAACAAACAAACAAACCCCTACCAACCAAAGAAACAAACAAAAAAACCCACCAAAACCCCCCCAAAAAACCAAATAAAAAAAAACCACAAACAAACAAAAAACCCAAAACCAAAAAAACACCACCCTGAAAACTAGTGGATTTCTCAGCCATGAAACAGAGGAACTTCAGGCTCGTCTGGCTCAGTGCTCAGCACCAGCCACAAGACGTTTCACGTCCTCAAGCCCCATCAATTTCAATTGAGCTTGAAAGGCCCCAGTTCCCATTATTCTCTTCCTGTTGGTAAATAGATTCATGCTACTTGTAGTGAGTTTTGGGTCTGTACTCTGTAACTACAGAAAGCAAAATGTAGAGACATTAAAGTAACTCTAGGTACCTTTGTACCCGCTTCATTCTCTGCCCTGACCATCCCTAAGAGAAGGTAAAGCAACCTTAGGGTGAGTAAAAGTTATATTCTACATGCAAATATTGAATATTATTTAAGTACTGCTTTGTAAAACAGTATTTTTTATGTTTTCAGCATTGTTTTATGTTCAGGAAATTAAAGAAACAAAATAGATAGTTTGCAGTTCCTAAGAATTTACCACTACACTTTCCTATTTCTCTTATACCCTTTGAGAGTACCTGTAGTAATCTGCTTTCAGCTCTGTTTACTCTAGAATACTATTTAAATTAAACTGGAAAAGTAATATTGCAAACATTAGTTGGTTCTACAGTGAATGCCCAGTACATGTTTTAATTAGAGGTTTAGAGTTCCTTTAGAAATAAAATTCTGTGCAAATGTAAGCTTTAATGTATAAAAGTACATGTACATGTATGCAAATGTGGATATGTGCATGCCCCTTCTGTTAATATATTTTTTATTATTTGTTTATTTCACTTATTACTGTCTGTGGCTATTTCTTCCTCTGTTTTGGATTTTCCCTACTCTCTCCTCCAGAATAAAAAAAATATCATAAAATAAAATAGTTGTGACACTTACTAGCAGAAAACCTAACAGCTTTGAAATCTATTTTTCTCTCTTTTTAATCCTGCTTTAATCCTTTAGAGCTATAAACCAAGGGAAATGCCTATTTTCTACTGTATATATTTACAGCTCCTATTTTAAATAATTTTAGTGCTTTAGGATTTGCAATCACCATGATTTCCTATATAGAGAAAAAAAGAATATCAAACTTTTAAGCTCCACAGGGAACAATTCAGGATTCTTTAATGTAGGATGCATATAAAAGCAATCAGAGGCGTTCTTCTCCACTCCAGCTATTTGGCTTCTCTCTGCCATTGTCTGGCATATTCTTACCTTCAATTCCAAGGCAGTTACATTTAATAACTAAATGCACTGAGCCAATTATTAAATTCACCACCATGATCCTCCCAACACATGCAAACGGAGGACAAAGCTTAAAACCATTTCCTAAAGATGATAATTCTCTAATTTATGTGCATATAAGAATTTCCCTTACACTATCTATAATTGTGATATAAAGAAAATTGTTAATAGAATATAAACAAAGAGTGACCATGAGCTCACAAACCATTTTCATCCTATCAGAGATACAACTGTTCATGCCCCTATCTTCGTACTTGCCTCTTTTATGTGTATTAAATAAAATGTACACAAGGAGAATAGGGAAGAGAGATGAAAAGACTCATTAAGCCATCATATTTTTGTGTGATTACAGCGTTGTTCTTTACGTGTTCCCATTCTTCCTAAGAGAACAAAAAGAGAAAGGAGAACATTTCCTGATGTACAATTTTATAGTGAGTATGTTGAATATGTGGGACATTTCATGTCTGGTCTACCTAGTCAAAAAGTGACTATATTCATAAAACATCTTGAAAGTTATTCCACAAATCCATCAGCCTAAAACTACAGAAGTATCCTCTTAGTAACTCTCAGTGAATTCAAAAGAAGTGCAGTGCCTACGCAGCACTCAAAAAAAAGTCCTTAAAAGAAAAAAAGTCCGCAATTGACTATATTGGCTCTAAATTGAGTTCCTCAATCATATGTAGTTGTAGCTTTCATGACCCTGGAAGCTCCTCTTTTTAGAATTCAATTCCTGAATCTTTCTATTCCCAACGATTTCTGCTTGTCTGATGTGGCCCTTCCTGGAGCACTCCTGTGGAATAAGGAGTTATCCTCGATTTTTAACTGACATGTTTGGGCCAGTCAGCTTTTATCTTCTGGATAGCTGTTTTCCAGTATTTTCAGATTGCCAATCATATAAAGTTTTGCACTGGAAGATTGAACACTTACTCAGATTTTTGAAGCCTATTGACAGAAGACTTCTTTTTAGCTGTCTGTCATGGACTGCTGAGAACAGCTTCCTCAGGGCTAAACAAACGAAGCTACTTCAATTTCCTTCTCCAACAAAATATGTTTCTACACTCTTGGCCATCATAGGCACTCTCTTCTGTGCTTTCTACCACTTAAAGTCAAACTTATTTTGTTCTTATTTTCTGTCTGATTCTCAAATAAGAATGATGATGGCTAATCCCGGCAGAGAAGTATCCTTGCTGCTTCTACTTTACAGTTGATAATGTTCAAAGATAAGCACCACAGGCCTATTGAAATGACACCACTAACCTAGAAAATGTTGATCTATAAGATAAATATTATCTCTCACTTGATAAAATGTTGAAGAAAACAAAAGTCTGTGACTAAATATTGTTATTCTCAGAATTGTAATGGAACCTCTTAAGAACACAAAGAGGAAAGCTTCCTTTTCTGAAAAGAAACCTAAAAAAATGTATGAGAAATCAAGGTAATTGCCTTTATCTTAGCATCATTTTTTCTATCAGATACTCATGTTTGCTTTTTGTGTGAGCAAAATTCTTCAGGTTTAGTAAAACAATGAAAATGACTGAGTAAAGTAAAGCCAATAAATACCTGTGTGGATACTCTGATAGCTAATGCAGGATGCATTTGGTCAGGATGCAAAATTGTATCAAATTTTCTATGCATAAAAGAGTTCTTTTGTCTTTAAACAGCCATAAATTTTCATGGTTTTGGGAATAAATTAATATCACATTATTCTTCACATTTCTCTTGGATTTGGGTGCAAAACAGAAAGAGATATATGTAAGTGTACAGGCATACATCAAAAGGTGATATATACTCCCAGTTCTCAGGAAGCTAGGCTAAAAATGTATCTGACTTTGAACAAATGAGAATAAAGTAGCTCTGACTTTAAAAAAAATACCAGTCACGGGTTATGGCTGGTAACAGGAAAACACAAAACATGATTAGAAAATGTAGTGAGAGGAGTATTAGCAAATTGGCACCAAGTTCTTGAAAACCCAAAAGAAAGCTTATCCTTTTGGCCACCCTAGTGTCATGAGCAAAGTTACAGTGATACTTGGGGACCAGGTTTCAGCTGCCATCAATTGGCATAGCTGCAACAATGGAGCTAGCCTAGATGGATCTCTGTTGATTTCCATCTGTAAGGGATTTGGTTTTAATCTTCTGGTGCTTACTACCATTTTAGTGTTCTCCAACTGACTCAAAATAAAAGACCTACTCTTTTCTTTTGAGTAACCCAGAATGATTTGCTAATGTCTATGTAAAGTATTGAATAACTAACACCATAGAGAGGATCTGTCATTAGTGATTTTCTTAAACTCTCCTTTATGTGTGTGAATCATGAAACTAAGTTAGGATAACTGATTAAAATGTGATTCTTTACAAAATTTCCTTTCCATAACCTTGTGTCTTTTTTTTTTTTAGTTTTATTTCTATTAATATACCACTTCATAGCTCAGAAAATCTGGCCCTTTATTTTCTAAACAGCTACTTGTGTATTACCCTTTGGATATATTTATTTATTTTATTACAAATCCTCTCTTTGGTTCTAGTCCTTATTTCTTTTTCTTTTTATTTACCAGTAGGGAGACTTAGATAGGCTCAGTTTTCTTAATCCTCTTTATAAATTTAAAAAAACCCAATTAAGTCTGCACAAAGTCTTGTTTTTCTGATGTAAAAGAAAATCAGGCTTCCTGCAACATAATAATGCTTTGCACTTCTATAGACCCTTTTATCTGAGGTTCTCAACTAGCTGTAAAACATGCATTCATTAATTAAGCTTTGAAAGAGCCAAGAGACAAAACATTATGCCTAGGCTGCAGATAGGTAAACTCAGAAGCAGAAATTCCCTGTTTTGATGGAAGTAACCCAGATTTGAGAAGTGGGACTCAGAAATCCTAATTTCTATATGACATATTTTGGTTCCACATGAAGTCCAGTCCAGTGCCAACTGTTTTAATAGGCACAGTTCTGGAGTATCCATTAGAAAAACCCTTTATTATGTTGTTATTCAGAATTTTCCTAAGTCACAGTTCATTTTTCAATTAAAAGACTGTCATGCAGGTTCTCTGCAGGTAAAAACTGCTGTAATTTGACTTTACTCTTCTAAGGTCTGGCAGTGTCCTAAGTAAAATGAGTGTGTCCTTAAGTCCCATACATGATAGACACACACATGGAATTGTTTTGTGTCTTCCAGATATTCTGAAAGAAGAACTCAAATGAAACTGTTTTGGCCATCTATGAATAATGTTGGACAGCGAAGTGAATTACATGTTCTAATAATTGGGCATAGTTCTGTAGCAACAAAAGATGGAGAAAAGAGGAAACTTAAGTTTGATTTGTCCATATTTAGAGAACAAGAAAGAGAGGAAGACAAAAAAGCCCTAAACTGACAGTACAAAGAAACCAACCAAACAAAAATAATTACCTGCAGTTTTTAAATTAAACTAAGAGCAAAATTCATTAGGCAGATGCTTTAAGCATCATGCTATAGAGGGTTCAAGGGAATGCAGCTTCATAGTATAGCTCATCTGAAGGAATACACTTTCAAAAAGTTACTAAGGAAACAAGGTGATTTGTTTCATATTCAGCTTCTTTATATTCATTCCAAATTATTATTGCAGTAGGATTAAAAAGAATATTTACACAGTTTCTTAAATTTAATTATTGAAATCCATAGCCTGTAGGAGATTAAAAATGAGGTTTCAAATTCAGATCTGATTTCACTATGGTTTTGAAATGTTTCAATTCATTGGTAACAGGATTTACTTCATTAACTGTAGATTTCCAAAAGTTAGGCTGAGTTATCAGGCTGAGTTATTCAGGCTCAACCTCTTCAGAATCCAGTGGAGAAACAGGTACTTCAAGGAAGAACTGTACCTGAACAGAGCTTTCATCTGAAAGTGCCTGTTTCTTGCTCCTGAGTATGAAAGAAACCTTGTTGTGTTAACTGAATCATCCACAGCAAAATTAAAAACATTTTCAGAGGGATATAAACCTCAGCCTCAACTGGCTTCCATAATAGACATTCGTGTACACTCGTAACAAACAGCCTTTGCTGGTGAAATGAAACTTCCACCATCCCAGAGACGTGCTGAGAATAATTCATTTCTATGCAGAGGCTCTTAATTGAATCATCTCATCCAAAATGAGGAACCGATTAACAATCTGGAAGACAAATGGCACCACAAAAAGATAAAGCTCATGATAGTTAAGAAGGAGGAAGAGAAAATAAAAGAATTCATAAATAAGGCTTCAGAAAGAAATATTTCAATAAATTCAGAGAATTAGGCAACAATATGTTATGAAAGAAAAGTAACAGAGAAGCTTATTTCTTTAAATAAACAATAGTAGAATAAGTTATACTAATATGAAGGAAGAATAGAAACTTTAGTAAGAGATAAGATTTTCCACACCAATATGCCTTTACTGATCTTAAACACAAAAAGGAAGAAAATGGAGCAGAGAAGAAATTTCAGAGCCAGCTTAGGCTGATCTCTATTTGTGCTATTGATGAAAATATAACAAATGTCACCTCATTCTTTCAACATCACTTGTGCTTTCCACATGAAGCCTTTTGGCAGTTCCAAACCTGCCCCTGAGAGTGATGCCTTGAGAACCTGAATCTGGAACAGAGGCTAGACAGAGCTAGGAGAATAAAGTAGGTATTTATTAAAAGGCCTCAATAAATTCACCTTGGGCAGTACAAGAGCCAAGCCAGAGCTACACCCAAGATGGAACCAAAATGGTCACAAAATGCACAACCAATCACAAGGTCTCACACCTTTATAAATTTTGGTCCATTAGTATATTGGAATTAATTGTCCAATCATAGCTTTAGGTTATGAAGTCCCATCCTTCTTCTTTGCTCCCCTCTGCTCTTCGTTGTTTATACTTTTGGACCTGAAGCTTGTAATGGTTGTCCTTGGTCTCAAGGTTCCCTTCCTGTCCTTGGAAAAGGACTATTTTGTCTACCTACCTTGTGAAGAGAGCTTACTGACACTTAATATGAAACTCAGAGCTATGCACCTAGGCAGCACAGAATGAGAGAAATATGAGAAATATGAAAGGCAAAACTTAAGGCATCGAGAGAATTACTCTTCCCTCAGATCAACAGGCTGATCTGGTTCAACTGCAATGGTTGTGCCTCGGCATGTGTTGACCACTCTAAAAAGCCTATAAAGATAATAATTGCAATTACAAAGGCATGCTGAAAAAGAAGCAAAATTGCACAAAAAAAAACCTGTACCACAAAAGTTCATAAAATGTGGTAACACTAAATAAAAAAAAAAAAGGCAAAAAAAATTACCATGCTTCAACCTGTCACACAGCAATTTTTTGATTAAACGCTATTAAGATTTTTTTTAATTGTTTTTTTAACTAATTTACTATTGGATGAAATTGCCTTTAGGAAACTAACAAAATTTATGTTGCTGGATGATGGACAGGAAGACTAAAGTAGTGAAAATTACAGGGCACTACTTACATTCATATGCCACTTTTTAAAATTATTTACTTAAAAATTCACAAATATAAGGTATCCTAATATGCGATTTAAACAAGTGGCATATACCTATATGTATACCAGTATGTATTCTGCTTTTATGTTGGTTGAATATCACATCTGCATCCATGAAGAGCTTTGAACTAGTCTCAGTAATTTTCGCTGAAAATCTGGAAATGAGTGTACCAGAAAAATGGAAGAAAGCAAACATTACCCTTATGGTAAGGGAGATACAAAAAAATCAGGTCATATATATATAAATATAAAATCTCCTCATCTGAAGTGCATTTATCTAAAAGGTATGTGTCTGTATGGCATGAATGAATCATCTTCTTGTAGAATAAATACATGTTTTCTCAATAAATTAACAATATATAAAGATTAACTATAACTATAGATATACCTATATTTATTAATATAACATTACCTAGAAAAACTGATTGTCCAACTGTTCTAATATTCTACGAATATTTCATTCAATTTTTAAATTCTCTGCAATTTAGCAATTAATGCAGCAAAAAGTGAGGCTTTGTTTCAGTGGCATTAAATATCTTTTTGTGAGTGCATTTGTGTGTGTGCATGTGTGTATACACCTCACAACAGCAGAGAATTCAGAGAATAGCTTGTGGATAAGTGAATCCCTAGTTTGTCAGTATTTGACGGGTGTTTTTCACTTTTCGATTTAAAAACCTCTTCTTCATGAATTTTTAAACCAATTAGTTGAAACAAGTGGCATATAAATAAAAAATAGTTATTTTGCAACCTCTTGGTGTACTTGTCAAGACTCTTCTCAGTTTTGAGGCATCTTCAAACAATGCAGAGAAACAGAAACCCCCATGAAGACCTCCCAGAGAAGAACAAATTCTATACTCAAAAGCAGGTTAGACCCATCAGTACGATGCTTTAGTAAAGGCTTTTTTAGTAATTCTAGTTAGCAGACTGGCAGAATGTTCTCTTATCATCCCCACATTTTTGTTAAGGCTCTAAATTTCAATTCTGGATAGCACCATGACGTTCTTTTCACTTGTAAAATCTCCCAGTGACGAGGATCTACTCAGGGCACCCTACCACACTGGTTAGGGTAGGTGCTGTGTAAAGAAGTGAGGACAAAAGGACCATTATTCTTCCTCTCTGCTCAGGAGAAAAGCCAGGCCCCAGTGGAGAACAGCACTTCTCTGTCTCCTGGAAAATCAATAGCAGCCTTGGAAATGGAGGCTGCGCAACAGTTGAGTCTCAGTCCAAAGTCTAAAGGAAAATAAAACAATAACAAACTCTAGTTTTTCTCCCTGGCATTTTTCTTTGACACAAAGAAATTACTACCATTTATTGCAACTCTGTTGCTGACCTTGGAGTTGAACCCAGCTCCTACACAAAACCCCCCGAATCTTCCCCTTTTATGTACTTTTGGCCTACACCTCTAATTCGTGCTTTGACACTGATTATTCTTTACTGATGTGTTGACTTTCCTTTTCTGATTTGTTTGGATTCCAGCTGTAAGTTGTACCTCAAACATGGCTTTTGCAGGCACTAAATTTGACCTATTGCTCTGATTCTGACACATTTGGGCAATAAAGGGTTGTAGGAAGAGTGTTTTAAATTTCAGTACGTATTCTACCAATACTTCTAAGTGTTGGATGCAAAGGGAGTAGCTACCTCTGTTTTATTTCCTTTTTTGAACTTTGAGAAAAAAAAATCCCTGTTAAATTAGTGGCTGGGATGGCAATTTTGTGCATTTTCTCTCCCAATTCTTTCTTGCTTCTCTCCTTCATACTTTGTCGTTTTCTTTTACCTTTCCCCCCCCTGCAATCTGTTGTTTTCTTTTACTTTTAGAGATAACTATGGTAAATAAATACAGATTTAATCTTTAAATCCACTATCAAGAGAAAATGCACAGTCCAGGTGAATGGGGGAAAGATAGACAAGAAAGGGAGTGGGAAATATAAAGAAAAGGAAAAAATCAGTCTGCCGATCAAATCTTTCATTTCCAAACAGAAATAATTACAGTGATGGTCAGTGGGGAGATTTGGGCAATTTATAGTGGTGGAGCAGCAAGTTCCTATCAACAATACTTGATATTCAGGGCAAGCCGCAGAACTACAAGTCCTGAAGCGTTGCCTATAATCTTTATTTCATTTTTAGATGTTATGCTGTAATAAAATGTAAAAAGGGAATACATAAAAAGTTATAGAGGTGGGAAAAAACATGGTTTGAAGTTGTATGGCATTTCTTGACAGGGCATGTTCCTAAGGATATGCAGAGAATAACAAATGCTATTTGAAATAAGTACAATAGAGATCTGAAACTAGATTGAAAACCCAAGTCAATTTTCCTGAGTGTCATTTGATTAGCTTTCTTATATAGAACTGAAGCTTAAACAATGCTGGGGATTCAGAGTGGAGAGGTGCTTGGGAACACAGTGAGAAATGGGTTACTCCTACCAATTTCATTTCTGTAGCTTTACAACATTATCATTGCACATTGTTTCAGTGTTTTTGCAATAATCCATAAATGAAGCAATGTCAGAGGGAATTTGATTGATAGCTGGGAAAACAGAAAAACTGTGAAAGTTATTTCTTTGCTCTTTCTCTGTCTGTCACTGCCTTCTGGGCAAGAGATGTTACCAATAGCTGTATAAAATAGCTGGAGTCTATTGCCTGGCTGTCTGTATGGGAAAACACTAAGGAGTTTGTGGATATTGCTTTGGACAACAAAAGGTGACAAATATGCATGTAACATATTTGACCTGTGGATTGGTTTGAGTTATTTATGTTGGTGGTATTTTTTTTTTTTCCCCAGCAGATACTGCTTGCTTTATATCTCTGAATTTAGGAAAAGGTGTCTTGCCCTCTTGCAACAAAATTAACCTTGAACTTGGTTTTCACCTTTGGAGAATTTTGGGTTGAGGATGAGTGCACAGATAGAATTTTGATTTGCATCTGAATTAAAGAGGTCCTTCAGAGCTCAGAATCGAGTTTTGTGTTTTTATACAAGCATGTTGAGCTCTTCCAAAAGGAATGAGATATGCAGAAAATTCATATTGATACTGAACAGCTGATTGTTGTTTCTTGCATACTTTCTCAATTTCTTTTTCTTGCTATTTTATTGCTCAAATCATCTAATTGTTCTTCAAACTTAGATTACTTTAAAAAGACAAGTTGACAGATGCCCTTTTTCATTTTCCTTTTTCTTTTTTCTTTTTTTTTCTTCTTTCTCTTCCTTTAATTTTCCAGCAAGGATATACTCTCAGCACTTGCTTTATATGTAAGAATGAACACCCAGACCCTCAATGGAGATAGCAAAGGAGATGGTTCTAAGGGGCCAGGGTGATTCCAGCTGTCCCTTAGGAGCACTGCACTTTGAATCCTGCACAGGTGGTGTTTGAAGCTACAATATCCCTCTTAGTTTTAGGAAACAAAATATAATTTTAAGAGGTGTTTTATATTGCTAACATTATTTTCCCCTATTTTTTAGCCTCCCAGAACTCTGTCAGCCTCTCTGTCTGTCAACATAACCTTGTAGTAATGGAGTGCAAAGCAGCCTCTGTTTGAAAGGTATTTGAATTCCCACACAGTTCCCAAAATGCATACTCTGGAAGCAGTGCAATGTCCTTAAATTGTGACCATGAGAAATGACACAACATGCATAAGTTGGAATTGTTCCTCTTTGGGTTGATCCACTTCTGTTCTACCACTTGTATGTACCATGGCCTCCTTTAATGTGTGTTAACAAAAATTGCAATTCATGGTGTGTGTTATGGCACATATTGTGTTTAAGTACTGAATGATGACAGACTTGGTGGGCTTCCACCGCAAATATTGCCCATGGGGAAAAGTTGCTTCTGAGGCTGCAGTAAGTAGTCTCAAAATACTATTTGCTTTCCTTTTCTTCGGGATTTATTGCATTTTATCATGTATTATATATTTTATTCAAAGAAGTCTTTCCAGGGATAAGGACTTCAGTACATAACAACAGCTCCCTTGAGTGGGAGATTTCAGGGCGACCTGCCAGCTCTTCTTGCTGCAGATGTCAGGCCATCTGGCTGCCATCTCTGGGGCAGGACACATCAAGGGAGTTGGCTGGCGCATCTCCCCAGCAGGAGTTACTTGGTAGGGGAAAAGAGGGGAGGGGAGAGTGTGAGGATGTGTGGAAAAAAAATACAGCAGACTACTGTCATGGGAAGCTCGTGAGTGCGACTGGTTTTATGTATATATTTATGTAAATAGATAGAAAGACAGGTGTACTGAGAGACATTACTTCCAGCAAAGATTATTCAGGGTTAAAAATTAGCTTGGGTAACTGAGATAGGAAAGACATCTAATTCTTGGTATTCTATATTTCTAATTTTTTGACTCCATCCTTTTTGTTTATTTTCTTTCTTTCTTATAACAATGCAGATAATGTGTTCAAGAAGGGTATATGCATTCTGGTGGGTTTTTGTGGACATGTGTATCACTGAATAAGTTTGAATGGACAGCCATCTCCTGTCAAAAAACGTACAGATCTTTGTCTGACCTGGAATACTGGATAATAATTAATTTAGACTATCTGAGTTAACCACACGAAGAGTTGTGGTCAATTTCTCATTGTCCATGAGCAGAGCAGTGATGCGTGGTGCCCCTCAGGGGCTGGTGCAGCGGACTGGCACTGCTCTTTGTTGGTGACTGGTATCAAGGGCACCTCAGCAAGAACACTGAGGTGAGCCCACTGGAGGGAAGGGATGGATCCAGAGGGACCTTTAAAAGGGGTCTAGGCTAGAGAGGGGAGACCTCTGTGACGCAAACGTCACAGAATTCAACACAGCAAAGTGCAAAGACCTACACCTGGATAGCAGCAATCTCAGACACACCTACAGGTTGGGTAGAGAAGTGATTCAGAACAGCCCTGTAAGGATAAACTGGGGGGAGATGAAAACCATCTTGAGCCAGAAGTGAGCACTCACAGCCCAGAAAGGCAAAGGTATCCTGGGCTGCATCCAAAGGAACATCAATTAAGGGAGGGGATTCTCCCCATCTACTCCGCTCTTGTGAGATCTCATGTGAAGAACTGACTGCAGTTCTGTTGCTCTCAAAGTAAGAAGGACATGGAACTGCTGGAGCAAGTCCGGAAAAGGCCACAAAGTTGATGGAAGGACTGGAGCATGTCCCCTATGAAGACAGGCTGAGAAAGTTGGGACTTTCCATCCTGGAGAAAAGAAGGTTGAATGGAAAACTCATAGGAACCTTCCAGTGTCTGAAGGAGCTAGAGGGAAGCCAGACAGGGGCTCTTCATCTGTAGTGGATAGGACAAGGGGGAATGAGTACAAAGTGAAAGAGGGGAAATTTAGGTTATATATCAGGAACAAACTCCTTGCTCTGGAGGTGGTGAGACACTGGAACAGATTGCCCAGGGAGGCAGTGGATGTCCCAGCCTTGCAAGTGTTCAAGGCCAGGTTGGATAAGGCCATGAGCAACCTGGTTTAGTAGGAGATGTCCCTGCCCATGGCAGGGAGCTTGGGAGTAGATGATATTTTAATCTCCCTTCCCACCCTTTACATTCTATGGCTCTGCAGTATTCTACCCAGATAAGCATAGCTTGAAACAAGGGAATGGTGCAACCTCAGGAATCAGAACTTTCTGGTATTTTTCTACAAGGATGAAATGTTCACTGTTGCTAAAAAGGCCTGACAACCAAGGACAGCAGTGGAAACATAATTTTATAAATGAGGAGATGGCCACCAAAAATTGAATCTTTGATGCTTGGAAGCTGACTAGAGTTTGCTGAAAGAGCTTATAAAAGTCTTATATCAAACAAAAACATCCTGGCATCAACAACAACAAGAAAAACCCCTAATTAGGAAGCAACAGGAATGTGACTTTAGTGGATAATTTCTCAGAAGACCCTAGCAAGCTTCAAGCAATGGTGAAATGTTGAAGTTTCTGAGAGTAACAGCTTATGAATCCCAGTCTGGGGCAGACAGGTCTAGATTAGGGAAAATACGGATAGCACACATCTCAAGAGTGAAAAAGTCAAATCAACAACTCTAAATTAAGATTTAAGTCTTCTACTCAAAGGCTGAAGTCTCAATCTTGGTACTGGGTACACACATTCCACCTTAAATAATTCTTGTGCAAGAAAATAAGTAAGAGGAGGATGGAAGTTCTACCTTTGTCAACTGTTCAGAAATGATCTTAAGCTGATCTTTCAATATAAATTTTATCCGAAGTTCTTAATTTTTCCAGAGCTGGAAATGCCGATGTTACCACAAAGACACAGCCTCAGTGTGTTCTTTGAGAGCTGATCTAGGCTAATGAACTTTGGCACAGTCCCTTTGGTGATCAAGACAGGCTCATCACTTTTTCTCTTCTGCCTCTGTCTGCCTTCCCTGTCAGCAGTGGGAAGGGGACCAATATCCCATCTCTCTCAGAACCTTCCTTACACTTAGGTAGGCAACAGAATTAAGATCAGAATGTGACATAACTTTTTGTTTGTTTGGTTGTTTGTTTGTTTTGTAGTTTTGGGGGGGTTGGGGGTTTGTTTGTTTTGTTTGTTTTGTTTGTTTGTTTGTTTGTTTGTTTGTTTGTTTGTTTGTTTGTTTTCCCCATGGAGATCTCTCCTGCATGGAATAATCAAAGAAAGCAGGAACAGAGTCCTGAAAGGGATCCCTGCAGTCACCACCTTCTCACCGAGGTCAGTCCTTTGTTCTCACTGACAGCTGTGTAATTTCAGGCATATTTGCTTCTCACCTGTATCTTTCATGTAAACTTCCTAACAAGGTTATTCAATCAAAGAATGTGATAAGATTTCATGCACCATGTGCTAGTCCAGAGGAGGGAAAACAATATGTTCAGACGCTGCATAAGTAATGAACATGGCATCTAAATATAAAGAGTGAAAAAGGGGAAATAAAAAAAACCTTGCACTTTCTCTTAATAGAAATTAGAAACATTTATGCTTCGGGTATCCACCTGAGTGTTTTGTTTTTTGTTTTTTGTTTTTTTTCCTTTAATGTTGCCATTATACAATCAATCAAGCAGGGTTGGGGCAGGGATTTTTTCCCTAATTTAATTTTTTTTATGCCATTAAAAAGTTCTGCTTTTTCCTCAATTCACATCTCTTCCTTGCTCTTCTTTCTCCTACTTTATCTCTCTTTAAAAAATTCTGCCCTTGTTTAAAATACAACAAACAACAAATGATAGCTAGAATTAGTCAAGTGTGCTTTAAGACCATGAGGCACTATCAGCAAATGCAATCTGTCCTCTATAGACCTAATATCCGTGGAGATGCAACAAAATGTTGTTTACTGAATCAACACTAACCACAGCACGGCCTGCATGGGGGAACCAGACACACATTATTGCAGAGGCTAAAGAGTGTAAAACCACTGATCCTGCAGTTACAGGGTCATAAAATCCTGCTTTCTATGTGAAAAGCATTTAATAGTGGGCATTTTTAATACCTCCTCTCTGGGAGACACAAAATACAAGGGACCTTGAATAATTACTCAGTATAAAATATTGGGAGTAAACTTCTGTCAACAAAGCAGATGGTCCTCCCCCTTCCTCCGACACCCCCTGAATCCTCCAGCCTTGAACATACAAAGTGTGTTCTGACAATTTGACAGTTGATAAGGAAAAGACATTTACCATTAACTCTAAATAGGAACAAGGAGCACAAAATGAGAATACGGCCCTTTGATGAACATAAGTGTGAGTTCCAGTCAGCTGATCCTGGTTGTGCTTTGTGAAACGGGACTGTTTTGTCTGTCCCTGTGTGTGCTATTTTTGATGGCAATAAAAAGAGCTTAACTGAATAACATTTCAAATGGGTTGCAAGCTGCAGTTTTATTTCAGGTTGTTGTTGCTTTCAGCGCTGGGCAAAGGCATAAACCCTGTGCAATCTTCACATCTTATATGTTGAGTTTGAACAGTCCTTTCTGGATTCGTGTGTGGTACAAAAATGGTTATCATTTGCCTTTACTGTAATGAACAACTTGTGGTTGGAGATCTTGCACAAAAGGAGAGGATTCTTCTTTCAGCATTTATAGACTGCACAATTAATTTAGATTAACTGATGGCAGGTTGAATTCATGATGTTGAATGTGAGAGATAAATTCTACACTGTCTCTACTGTCTCAGAAAATATATAAATATATATATTTTAAAATAAATTATTTTTGTGGATTTACTGAAATAATTTTAAATTTTAAAAGAACATTCTCACTCTTGATAGACAGGGCTGCACTGGTGCAAATGCAAATAATAAGTGAATATCAGGTGAATATCAGTGAATATTAACCTCAGCTCATGAGAGATATGAGGCAGTTATAATCACCTACAATATTAAACTAATATTCCAGAGTTGAGCAGAAAATTCTTCCCTAACTAAGCAAAATTCATTTCTAAAAAAATTCAGTCCTCACCTGCCCTAATGTTGTCATCAGATGAAACTGTCATTCAAAAATATAGTCATAAGAAATACAGATCCACTCCCTTTCTTCCCTTGTATCAGCTGGGGAAATGTTTCTTCTTCTTCATAACATGGACTTATTCTGTCTATGTAGATTCTGTCATTAAGACTCTGCTGTATTGGTGATTACAGTAATGTTTCTGCAGGCTGGGTGAGTCACTGCTCAGCTCAGCCTGCGGTGGTTGATGGCGTTAGGGCAGTGGGTCACCGGCTCCAAGTTTCCATTTTAAAAGCAAGTTGATTTCCTCCTTTGCTGGTTCCAGTACCATTACGTGAGGTAATCCTCTCAGAGTCAAGTAATCTGTACTTGCTGAGAGGATGTGTGGCCTGTTCTAATGTTTTAGCACCTCTGTGTCATTGGTAGGTATGCACCACCCCAGACTGGAATTCTGGAGCACACACCTGGGCAGCTGAGGGAGCTGGGGGTGTTTATCCTGGAGTAAAGGAAGCTCATCCCTCTTTTCAAGTCCCTGGAAGGTAGTTGTAGCCAGGTGGGTATTTCTCCAAGGTAGCAAGTGACAGAACAAGAGGAAACAGACTCAAGTTCTGTAGATGGAGGTTTAGATTAGATATTTGGAAAATGTTCTTCACCAGAAGGGTGGTCAGACATAGAAGCAGGCTGCTTAGGAAAGTGGTGAAATCACTATCCTGGAACTGTTCAAAATGTGTGCGAAGGTCACACTTGGGAATGTGGTTTAGTAGTGAACATATTTGCTGTACAGGTTAGCACTTGGACTCTGATCTTAGAGGTCTTTTTCAACTTCAAAAATTCTAAAGCTATGAAGCCCTGCATTTTAGATGTCTACTTTCGATTCAGTCAGGAGTAAAAGGAAGCGTCTGTTTGTTTCACAGAATGTGATATGAATGTGGTAGGATAGTTGTGACTCGCTGAAAGTTTTGAATTATTTGTGTTCTGACTCACATTTCAGATCCTGTATATGTGGCTGGACAATTTCTGCTGATTTAAAAAAAAAAAAAAAGTTATTGTCACTCTAATAGTATTTAAATGCTGAGTCAGAAGAAAACAATGTGAAACCAAGATTCACCTTTTATTTCTGAAGAATTACTCAAGTGTTGCAGGATGTAATGGAGAAAGAGGTTTCATCCTTTGTATACAACAGCACAATAATGGAGCAGAAATAAGGCCAGGACCTCAGCTCCACGAACTGTAATGTTGTTATACCAATGCACAAAAGCTGAGACTCTCTTCTCTGTTGACTGCATTGTATGTGCAATGATTTCAAGATTAGCCATTTTTAATAATCTGCATACATACAAAAGCACGGCACTACAGGGATAGCATTTTGTAATTATGCTCTGCATAATATAGCAATCCTGTCTGAATAATGTCAAGTTGCAAATGGATGTAATCCTGTAGGAAGAGTTTCTTCAGTTTTGAGTTATGCCACCTTATATTGCAGAGACTTTTGGGACAGAGAGCTCAGTGTTTGAGTAGGGGCATCTTCAACTGCAGTAACAGGTGCGATGATTGGGGCAGGTATCTATGTGAGACCATAACTGTGACACTGCTGTGGAAAGATGATGTGCACAAACCTCCTGGTGACAGGATCACTGGGGTTAAATGTAATGTGGCTTTGTCTTGTGGCTGGCCCTTCTCCTTTTCTACTCAGGAAAATCAACAGCAGTACTATGAAATCAGTGGAATTACAATCGTACATGAGTCAATATGCATTTTTGACAGCTCTGGTTTTCAGTATTTAAAGCAGCAATAAGGAAGTTTTTATCAGATCACAAAAGAAAATATAAAAGAGTAACCAAGAGATGGGGAAAAAAAAGTTGGAAAACTTTTAATTTGATATAGGAAGGGTTGGTCTTTTTTTGCCATTGAATGTAATTATATCAACCCTTCACCCAAGACTCAAGTATCAAGATGTAGCCATGATGTATCATAACTGTACCTACTGGTAGCTGTCTATAAGCAACCATAAGCACAAGAAATTCAGAATCATTGTCAAAATGAAACATCATCTCTTTGTCAAAATCACAGAGATCTATAAATCCAAGGTAAAAGACAAACCAGAACAAAACAAAAACCCCAAAATAACAACAACAACAACAACAAATCCTGAAAACAAAAACCAGAAATAAAAAATAGTCTGAAGAGGATGGAAGGAAAGACACAAGAAATGGAAATTAGCACTTCAACCACACATGAATAAGCCAATGATTTCTGGGAAAACTTAATTTAGCACACAAGAAAACAGACTCACACCAGTTCAGGGCTCCTCGGTACCAGAGGTCCTGGAGTAGGTTCAAGAGTTGGTAGCAATGATGGCTAAGGGTCTGGACCATCTCTCTTACAAGAAAAGGCTGAGGGAGATGGAGCTGTTTGGCCTCTAGAAGAGAGAACTGAGAGGGAACCCCATCCCTGGGTGTCCCTGGGTGCAGGGAGGGGCAGAGCAGGGCCCAGGCTCTGCTCTGGGGCCCAGCAATGGCACCAGAGCCACGGGCAGGGACTGAGCCCAGGAAATTCCCCCTGGACATGAGGGAGAGCTGCTGTCCTGGGCAGTGACCGTGCACTGGGACAGATTGTGCACAGAGGGGATGGAGTCTCCCTCCCTGGGGATATTCCAGAGCCCTCTGGACACAGCCCTGTGCCCTGTGCTCTGGGATGGCCCTGCTGGAGCAGGGAGGTGGGCCCAAATTATACCCTGTGGTGTCTTCCAACCTGACCCATTCTGGTTTTCAGTGATTCTGTGATATTGAAGACAAACATTGCTATTCTGAGAGCTACTGAACACCCAGTTCTGTCACCTTGTTTAATTAAACAGAAACCACTGGTTATCATTTTGATCTCACATCCCAAGAGCCACAGGACAAGACCCTAGAGTGATATCTACATATTAACTTCTGCACTGAGACCAGGTGGTTTATTTACTGTCTCTGAAGACATTCAACCCAAAAGATTCATTCTTAGCAACCTTGAATTAATTGGGAAGCATTTTTGGCCAGAAAGTATCTCAGGGGCAATAGGCATTAATAATATCTTGAGGACAATGAAATATCCACTGTTGGATCCCTTAGACTTCTTTCTTCCTGACATTTCCATGTGTATGAAGGGGAATGTAAAGGGCTCTGTACCCTCATCTGTGTCAACCTCACGCAATCAGGTGAACCCCTTCTCCTACAAAGCCCCTGCCTTGTTCCTCCAGCTCATTCTTGTGATGTTCTGCACTGCATGACCGGCATAAAGATGCACTAGGGTACTGTTTCTGTATATAAGCTGTCTTATTCCTTCCTAATGAAAAGTTTGATATAAAACAAGGTATAAGGCAGACAAGTAAGATGATTTGTAGAAATTGCAGCAGTGCCTAAGATGGCAGTGGTCTCCACACACACATTTCTATGGTTACAGACTGATAAAAAAATGACTAAAATTCATCAAGTGCTTCTATAAATCTCTTTACTGAAACAGCAGTGCAGGAGCCTCCCAGGAACTGTAACACTACAGATGAAAAAGCTTAATCTTTCCCCACACTAGCCTGCAGCTAGACCACCACAGTAGGTGGTGCTGTGAAAGGAGTCGATTGGCATTCAGGTCTCTACAGGGGGAATAAGTAACAAAAAAATTACCATCCTTCACTTCCCTGCCCCCATCAACATCTCAAAAGTAGTTTTTAGAGCTGCTGAAATGTTCAAAATAAGAAAAGTCTTATTTCTCCTCTCCTCTCCTCTCCTCTCCTCTCCTCTCCTCTCCTCTCCTCTCCTCTCCTCTCCTCTCCTCTCCTCTCCTCTCCTCTCCTCTCCTCTCCTCTCCTCTCCTCTCCTCTCCTCTCCTCTCCTCTCCTCTCCTCTCCTCTCCTCTCCTCTCCTCTCCTCTCCAAATCCATAATGGATTTACTTCCCAGTACAGATCTCTGGTTTTCACTGTGAAAGCAGTAAAGGAAATACAAGGAAAAGGAGGAAAAAAAAAAAAAAAAAAAAAAAAAAAAAACAAAGAGCCACATAGCAGAATAATCTG
Organism: Emberiza elegans; assembly: GCA_024865655.1. NCBI lineage: Eukaryota > Metazoa > Chordata > Aves > Passeriformes > Fringillidae > Emberiza > Emberiza elegans. Next base: position 1,082,925 of record JALJVW010002490.1, on the reverse strand, counting down.
AATAGAAAGAGAGATCATAGAGTCCAGCTCTTAAGTGAATGGCCCATATGGGAATTGAACACATGTTCTTGATCCTATTGACACCAAGGAGTAACCAACTGAGCTAAGGAAGAAAGAAGAAATGTCTTAGGCTAAAAAAAGGAAGGAAAAACCTAAACCCATTAAGACATTTCAAAGAACAAGCATTGCAGCAGAGAGATTTAAAAAATCTACAAAATGTGGACAAAGAAAGGTACATACAAGTGAAACTGGACTAATTTTTTTATCTCTTCAAAGAGAGAAAGAGACATTATGATTAGAAAACCACAACAAGCCGTTAGCTGTTTGCTGTATCAGCAAACAGAGCTAATACAGCAAATACACCAATTAGATACAGTAAAACATTTAAAAAATGATTTTTTTTTATAGAACCAAAAAATCACTGAAAATATCAGTTGATTTTTGTGGAAAAATTGTACATATCTTCAGTAAATATTGTTTTATATGTCCCATAGCATCAAATATTGAATTGCACGTAAGTAACTCCTAAAAACATTTCCATATGGATATCAGTTGATTTCTGACTGGCTGCTGAAGGTTTGTTTTCTAGAGATGGAATTAGTTTTTAGCCTCAGAAAGAGTTTAGCAGACTTGGAGCAGTCCGGCAAAAAATGGGCTGGAATTGTCTTTAGTGAAAAATTCATCTGTGAAAGGAGGCTCTGATGGAAAGGATTGCCTACCAGCATAAACTAGATGTCTCTCTAATGATGTTTTGGTTTCATACAGCACTCTCTATTCGAAATCCCAAGAGCTGCCTGAAGAAATCACTTAGTGCTCCCAAAATCAGGAACACATATACGTACAAGTAATTAAGAACATCTTGTTTTTATTGTCTTGTTTTATTGTCTTGTTTTGCTGAGGTTCTTTTTTTTTTATTTATTTAAAAGAAAAGAGAACATATTTTACATTAATTGGTCTTATACAGAGTATAAACCCCTCACCACTGTGTACCTATTCTTGTCTATTAATTGCTTTGTCATCTATCTCTGATATTTTGTTTCCTTCAGTGGTAGTTATTTGTGTCAGTCCCTCTTATGAGGAACTCCCTATGAGTGAATGATTTTAACCTTGGTTGAACCTCATTGATTTCAATCATATTCTGTCCAGAAATAATTCACATAAAATTGTGGAAATTTACAGTGCCTGCATTCTGAGGCAGGCTCCTCATATCTAAGAGTGCTCCTTGGTGACTGGAAAGCACATTTGTCAATCATTGACATAATAAATTAATTTCAATAGCAAGGAAAAAGCAAAGATGTGCAAAAGCCACATCATTTCACATTTGTCTTCACCAGCACTGCTCAAATGTGCTTCAGTCTTCAAACAGATTTGGAGTCTTTTTCTTACACACTTTGCAGAGGAATATTGAAAACACTCATGAAGAAACTCTGAGCCAGAGTTGGTTGATGATCTAAAGAATGCTCACCTCAGTCTTCCCTTGAGGTGGGCTCAGTGTCCTCACAGGAGCACATTTGCCTGTGGAAACTGAAACTCCCCAGTGGAAATGCAAGAAGAAGGGAAAATCAGTAATAAAATAAGTATTTTGACTACATCCTCTGGATAGATTCCAGCTCCTAGTCAGTATTATTCCTCTTAATTACACGGGCTGTCACTGTCTCACGTAAATTGTTTTCTGATGTGTAAGAAAACACCATGTTATACACAAAACATCAGCCCTTATCTTAAACATCCTATACCCTAAAATATCTAAGTTCCAGACTAAAAATCTGCTCTTAAGTTGCTGGACTATTTGGCTTCTTTTCTTCATTCCTCAACTATGTGTTATATACTATTAGACAAAAAAATTTAATGAACTTATAGGTTTCTCTTTCAGGAGAAGATAAGAGAAAAATAAGAAATAAACCAAAAACCAAAAACAAAACCAAGAAAATTTTCTCATGACAAGGAACAGTTTACATTAGGAACAGCATTTGGTAACAATTTTTTTCTCATAAATTGATTTGGGAAATATATATTTCGGCTGCAGTTGGGGTTTTCTTATTGGGTTTATTTCTTTGGTTGGTTCTTATTTTATTATCTCACAGGCTACAAGGGAAGGTGTGAATAGGACAGAGGCAAGATCTCCTTGGTGGTGATAGGAAATAGGACATGAGGTAATGGGCAGAGGCTAGAACACAGTAAGTTGCAGCTGAATATGAAGAAGAACTTTGTGAGAGTGACTGAGATCTGGACTGATCTGACCCAGAGAGGCTGAGAAGCCTGTATTTAGTATTTCCCTGAAAATGCTAAAAACTCTCTGGACTGGACAAAATCCAGAGTAACATGTTTTGGGGCACTCTGCTTGAGCAGCGAGGTTGGACTAGAAGACCTGGTGTCTTCCAGTCCTCCTGATTCTGACATTCTGTAGAATGCACACAAATACCTGTAGCAAGTTGGGGTTGGTCTCTTCTCCCACCATAGTGACAGGACAAGAGGACCTAGCAGCAAGCTGTGCTGGGAGGGGTTCAGACCAGACATGGGGAGGAAGTTCTTAATGGAAAAAGTTGTTAAGCACTGGAATGGACTGCACAGAGAGGTGGCGGACTCACCCCCCTGGACGTGCACAAGAAATTACTAGGTGTGGCACCCAGGGCCATGGACCAGTTGACAAGGTGGCAATGAGTCAAAGCTTGGACTCAATGATCTCAGATGTCTTTGCCAATCTAAATGATTCTGTGATTCTGTCAATTAAAAGGACCACTTAAAACTGGGATAAATGGTGCAACTCGTTTTTTTCTTCAGTGACATTCATCATGCTTTGGGAAATAGTCAGAATCATGGTAGCTTAGCAGAATGGGTAAAACAGAAATAAAATAACCTGTTATTAAGTAACACAATTAGAGCTTTTAAAATAGACCCAAAATCTATGACTGTATTTTAAAGTGGATGGTGCTGGAATGAACGGATTTAGAGACATTGTCTTAAACTACCTGATGTCCATGTTAATAAATACATTTTATCAAAGTTCATAGACCAAATTCAGCAGAATGCTTATGGTCTTGTCTGCCCAGTTTAGTGCCAGCACATAGCCTGACCTTCCACCACTTGGGTTCTCTAGTTAGGTCCCAAGGCTACTGTAAATGCTAAAATGAAGCACAAGACCATGACTGTGAAATTTGTTGCTGTCCTGCTTTTAAGGTATCTATTTTTCACGTAAATGAGACATCAGGGAGAACATGGAGTCAGACGGGGTAGACCTTTTACAGCATGTTTTTTGAAGTGAGCACATTTACTGTACATATCAGTCATAAAAATGTCTTCCTGGAGTGTCACAGACATCCTGGCTGGAGAGAGTTGAACAAAGAAAGTGTATATAAATGGAGAAAAGGCAGACAGAAAAGAGAAAGAGAGGGTAGTAATGCAAATTTTTTTACTGACATGGCAGTAAGATGCACAGTAACAAAAGCAGTAATAGACCCTCTCCTCATTTACAAGTTTGATGTGACCAGTATTGACTCACAGTCACCTCTTATCATTTGTCTTTGAAAAAAACAATTTTGTAAACTGAATTTCCTGGACCTAGTTTTCAAAATTACTTCCATAAATATTTAAATGTTGGTAATGATCATGCTGTTCATGCAGGAGAGCATTTTTCTGTTTTGTTTTGTTTTCTTGCCTTTTTTTTTTTTTTTTTCAGGGATAGACAGTCTGAAAGATCTTCCCTGATTCTTTGATTCTTTCTCTGCTCATTTGTGTGAACTTTTTGGGTTTTTTTCCCATATCACACTTCATTTGTTATTGCTAAATTAGGAGAAACAAATTGTACAGGCGATTGGTCTGTTCTGAAATGGGTCCCCTTAACCCTAGTTTTCTCTCTTTGAAGGAAAGACAAGGACAGCTTTCTAGGATAGTTTTATAAATTGAGGATCCTGGAGATCTTTCTGCCATTTATCTGAAGGCAAATTCTGGTGACACACCATGTTGCATAGAAATAACACTGCTTTCTTGCTGCTTTTGTGGAACATGGTGGTCATGACTTAATTAGCTGGCCCTTTGACTGAAATAAAAAGTGATTAATGGACATTTGATACAGTGATGTCATCTCAGTACGTATCACATGACTAGTGCACACTGGAGTGATTAGAGGACAGAGATCTGGAATGCAAAGAATGGGCTTCCAAAAATGTGAAGATAAGGGGCATGACCTCCAAAGCTTTTCCTTTATTATTGTAACCAAAAGGTCTGAGCATGTGTTCTACAAGGGTAATGCAATATCCTAAGATTTTTAAATAGCTCTCTAAAAAATTCTTTAAAGGTCCAAGTGACATCAAAGTTTGGGCGTTACTGTGACGGCAGCATTTTGTGACACAAAAAGGATGGGGAAAGATGTTAAATTTTGATACGTCTTTTAGGCAGAAAAAAAACTCTATGGGAAGAATCATGCTCTAAGATAAAAAGCTAAACATAATAATCAACAGAGAAAGATATCTCACACAAGTTCAGATGAATGACCTTTCTGAGTTTCCTGTACTGTCTTTGACTCAAAAGTCAGACTAGGACAAGCTTAAAGAGTGTTTAATCAGTTAGTCTGAGACAGTCTTGAGAAATCAAATAAAAATTACTTGGAATCTACAGAAAAAGACCCAAATATTTATGTTGTGATTCATCATCTTTAGTTTTCATTATCTACACCGGACATCTACCTCTGAGCATTTTGGGTACTCTTTGTTATTGTCTAGGGAGAGGAATAGTAATTCATCTAATGTATTCTGAGCATTTTCTTAAGGACAAGATGAATCATGACCTTGTTTCCCTCATTGGCTGGGGTGACAAGATAAAAAATATGTGGCTACCTCATTGATGTCTACATTTAGTCAGATGAATCCCAGCCTAATGACCAAGTGGAAGCTAACACTCTCTCTAATAGCTATTTGCACGCGCCCACATTATCTGAATTGTCTTGATGAAATAAAAGTAGGCTTGTGCCTAGATTTCCAAACCCTTAACCAAGTGACAGCTGGCTCCCTCAGGAAGGATGCTAAAATTTGACTGAAGATGGAGAATGAAAACCATCACTTTTCAGTAGGAGGCCTCTCTAGGTCATTTGTAAGGCAAGCTAAAGTGATTTTTCTCGAACACAGATTGCAGAATGAAATTCCAGTCTTTAAAGTTCATAATTTATTTTTTGTTGAAAATATACATTTTTATGGTGAGTAACCACTGCTGAGTGACAGGAGGAAATTTATATTGAAATATGTAAAACATGTTTTGTATTGATCGATTTTCAACACGGCTGTGTAGATTGCACAATTAGATTGACGTCAACAGATTTATTCCATTTCCATGATCCTGTCCAAGCATTTCAAGCTGTGTTACATAAAACACAAAAAAAAAACCTCCTCCTAAACTAATTGAAATAACATTAAGCATAACAGTAATGAAATGAAACATTAAGTATTAATTTAAGCAAATATTAATAAAACAGGAAAAAAAGCCCATTATGAAATAACATTCTATCTTTCTGCCCATCTAATCTATCCATCTATTTTTTACATAAATAATAGAAATAGATTTTCTTTCAGTGTGTTCTCACCAAAATCTGGTACTATCTGGAAGACACACATGCATATTAATCGCAGTATGTGTTAAAGATAAAAAATACCTTTTTTTTGGTAAAAGGTCGTAAATTTTACACCTGCTTAGTTACTATAAAGGTTATCAAACAGCTCATTTTTTCTGTTGTTCTTGTTTAACACAAACATGTGCTATGTAAATATGGGGAAGCACAAGAAAGTATATTGCTTTGGCCTGTTACTCAAGAACTTTTATTCAGAAGTGTCTGTCCTTGCTGTAGAAAGGTAGATTAGCAAAACATAACAAAACATAAAATATTTTGTGATAATTTTTCATCTCATATGTCAAGTTTCTAGAGGAAGAAAAGTGGGGGCAAAGTGGACACAATCCTTTTAACTTAGTGTTCAAAATTCTTGATTTATACATTGTCCACAGATGTTGTTTATTCAAGTATTCCCTAGAAAAAAGGAAAACAAAGACCAGTGAATAGTTCTCAATGTTCACAAAACTTTATTTTTTTGCACATGAGAACTACAAATGTATCTGAGTAAAATGAATATTTAAAAAAATACATCAAAAAAAAGTAAGAAAGAAGAGTGTGAAGGGGCAAAAGGAAGAGAAAGAAGAGGGGAAGTCAAAGCATCAAAACACAGGAATCAGGACCAGTTTATTGCAGGTAACACACACAAGTATTTATTTGCAACAAATGTTATAAAGTTTTTGCATTTGGGGGCTTCTATTTATGCTGATTTATTGTATAAATGACAAACTTCCACATCTTCATTGTAGATCCTATTCCAAGTATATTTTTATATATTCTGGTTACTCTAGACATTTGACAGTGCCAAGTGAACCTGAAGAAGTTCCCACAAAGGAAAATATTATCAGCATAGATGCCCAAACACAAAAGGACATTCAGGAGCTTCTACCTCATTTTCACATCCTTTGCGGAAACAAAAAAAAGATATGTTGGAAATTATTTTTCCTTCCATTGATACATTGTTTTTTACAGTGGAAAGTTCCATTCAAAAGCAACTGAACTTCACAGATTGGGGGTTTGAAACCCAGGGATATTTAAGGTTCCTTCCAACCCAGGCCATTCTGTGATTTTATGATTAATCCTGTTAACACCAGGTAAAGTGACCTAGCTTCTCTCTTTTATCTCAACCTCCTCCATTTCCCAAACCTATAAACCAAAATAAACAAAAGAGAAACACTTGCTGTCCCTTCACTAAAGGCATTTAAATTTATGCCAGAGTGACTGTCCAATAAGAAGGATAATCCAGACCCCCAGATTTTTACAGCTTCTTTCATAAAACTCATTAATAGTATCCAAGTGAATATTTCTGATTGTATAAAAATATCATAAAAATATTCCTATTGCATGACTTATAAATGTTTAAAACTTTTTTTTAATGGAAGCACATAATGAAAAATTCGTTATCACAGGTCATTACTGAACTTAACATACATTCATTTATGATTCTTGTTAAATACTAGAACAAATCAAATCCAAGTCAAACCAAACCAATGACATGGGTTGTCCAATAAAAGGTTTTCATAGGAGAAGCCAAGAACAAAATTCTACTTCTTTCTGCAGTATTCAAATTTGAGCAATTTCAGTGTCATTTCTTTTCTCCCCTCTGGTAAATAATTGGAAGGCAAAGTTCTCATGCAAGCCATGAGGCCCCAAGATATGTAAAGTAACATCCAAACAGCAAAGTATTTTGATGCAAATTGAGTTTTCTCTGAAAATTAATGAATCTGAGACAGATATACAGTATGCAGCAAGATTCCCTCAAACTGAAAATAGAACAGCAATAAAAATGCCAAGAAGTGATAAGGCAGCAATAACACATGAGAGATTTTATGTATCAGTTGAAAAAAAATAGTTACTGTAAATGAGTGGGTGTTCTTGTGTTGTATTTTCCCTCCTACTTTCTTTTTTGTTTGTTTGTTTGTTTGTTTGATTTTCCTTGATTGCTGAACAGAAACGTGCCTGCAAAATGATGGATTAATTAAGAGAAACATACATCTCTCTTTAAAATAGGAAAAAAAAACCCAACTTCATCTCTATAAGATCCCTTCCAAAGTCCTCATTATTACAATGTGGTGGGCTTTGAAAGTCATTTACATAATAGCTAACAAAAATGTACTCAGCAATACACCGGGCCCACTAAACACGGGAGATAATTACACTGGGAGAATGATATTCCACTGCCAGCTCCATTTTCAAGATACATTTATTTGCCCTGCACACAGCCCTGAACAACCAAACACACATTAACATATCGTGTAGGTGCGTGCTACTGCAATCTACACGATGGGGGAAGGGAAGAAATACAACACACTCCTCTTGGCATATATGTACCACCTGAATGGTATTTTTCATTATCTCCTGCACTGGGAACATTGTATTATTCCACTGGGAAGTCATAGCGAAGAGGATATAATTATCAGCAAAGTAATGGGGATCCTCCTGCTAATGGCCAGCTATTCAAATATCTCAATATAATCGCCTTGCCCAATCTCTCCCCATTGCCTACTCTTCTGGAGAAACTCATCATTTTTTCCACTTACTCCAGCATAATGAATTCATTTTGCATTTTCTTTGTGAGAAATTAAGAGGAATAGCAATGTAATGTGTTGACATTTGAAATGCAGCATAGAAAAGTTTAGACTGGCAATTTAGTTTAATCGCCCACTAGCAGGGAGAAGCTTCTTATTAAATTAATTCTTGGTGTACAGGACATGTATTTCTCCATTGAACTCCCTTGCCTTTCTTATTTTTATCTTTCATCTACATCTCAATTCACTAGGGAGACAGCAGAAAACCCACTCACCTCAAGTACTTTTATATATTACCCTTATGATCATTGATATTCACATAGAGGATGAGTGATGGATGAAAATACTTAAATCTTCACAAGAAAACACATCTTCTGAAAATCAGTAGAGGTTACTAGTCCCTTTAAGAGAAGTCCATATAGAACAGTACTGATCATTCATTGTTGTAAGAGCTCTCATGGTGCTCTCCCAAACAGACTGAGTTCATCCCTTGTTTCCTGATGGGATTACAGCATAGCCATTAACACTGTATTCATGCTTATGCTTACTTTGAATTTTTAACAGGATACAGAATTAACCAGTCCCAAGATCATTTACTTAAAAGGTTCTCTGAGTAGTGAAAAAAACAGCTTCATAGATTCTATTTTGAAGTGAATACGTCAGAACTTCAGTTGGACAAATCTTTGTGGTTTTTGCTTTGATTTGTTCTTATTTGTTGGTTTTACATGGATTCAACATACAAAAATGCAGGATATAAAATTTTGCTCATTTGTGTTTGGGAAGTCAGTATAGTCCATAATTTGAGGGAAATATCCGGCAGGTTACCCAGAAGAAGGACAGGATGGTGAAATTGTAATTGCCACTTAAAATTTTTGGGTTAAATCAATTACTAATAATAATTGTTTCTTTATATTTTTGTAGCCTGGGAATCATTCACAACAGTAAAAACACATTCCTTAATGTAGGCAACATTTTTTCTTAAATAAATTACTTTTATTTTAACAGAGTTCTATCTTAGCAAAAACTGCATAATTTTCAAAATCCATTTAGGTCTACTATTAATGGGATAACAAAGTCTACACCAGGAGATATTAGAAATAACATAATTTCAAAGCAAAAATACAAAATAATTCTATCAAATAATATGTTTTGATTCTGTTGTATAAAATAAAATTAAATAGATTGTGTTTTCAATAATTTAATCGAGGATCTTGATAGTAAAAAAACCCCAAAAGCTACTAAAGCAGAGAAGCCAGTCTTTCACACATCAAGGAAATATTCACAAAGGATTCTAAGAAATAGAAAGAACCTGGATATTTCTTCCTAAGACTAGGAAAAAATAGCAGAACCTGGACATGGGTTAGGAGTTAGATTGCTTCATGCTACACACTGTGTTTAAGGGCAGAACGTTTTTAGGTGAAAAAAATGTCTGCCTGCCTATGTTAAATGTATGCTCCTGAGCAAATGACCAACCAGGAATATTCACTTTTTTCTTCAAAGAAGTAGGGCAAATTGTTCTTACATCACCTTGTCTTACTCTGGCAGAATATTTCACTAGCTTTAATCAAATAAATCCTCATTTACATGAATGGAAGACAATGCTCAATTTCCATGGGTTTATGGATTTTTTTTCCTCTGCTGTTTCTGTTCATAAGTAACCAAAGCTGTGTGTTGTAACCTCCTGGTTTAAAAATCCCCTCAATTTCCCACAAGCATTACTCATAACTTAACACATACTATACTGAAGCAAAATACCAGCAGCAGGACCTTAACAAAGTCACCGATTTCTCAGAGGAAAAGTGTTTTCTACATGAAAAATCCTCCAATTTCCTCTTGTTGCTAAGGAGTCTATTTTCCCCTTCTCCATGCCTATGTACTCTGATATTTTTGTCTATTTCTTGCTGTTTCCAAGCCTGAAATATGGGAAATCTTTAATTTTTTTTTCTTCCTTGTTGAGGATCTTTATGAGTATTCAGGCTTCTCACTGCTATGCCAACTTCCTGCACTTAGCTTCTGCAGAGGAGACACACTAATTTTCACATCAGAGCCTACCAGTTTGTAAACTTGTCTTACACCATTAATTTCAGGAACCTTCCAATGTCTTTCAATGGGAAATTAGCAGTCAAATGTGTTTAGCTTGCAGAAACAGCAGCCACACCACTGACAAGAGCAACAACTCGTACAACTGTAAGTCATTAAGAAAAGAATTTCTTCAATTATGAATGCATACATTGTCAATGGTGAATGAAAGGAAGAAGCAAAAGGGAGAGGTGGAGGGGGATGAAGTAAAAAAGACAGAAAGTGCCACAATAGGCTTCAAAACTCTCTGTGCTAGTCAAACTTGTCAGCATTCAGCCTGCATTTCCAAATGACTATTGTTTAAAAAAGTGTTAAAAAAGCAGACTGTTTCTATTGTTCATTGCCTGAAAAAAAAAAAGAAAAAAAGAAAAAAAATGAAGTTTTAAAGGCTATTTTTAAAGGATCCTATTTAAAGTTTTGGCAGAGTAGGGAACCTAATTACTATATGTCATTTGTCTAAATGTAAATGAGAAAAGAGTTGAGAAAGAGAAGAGAAAAGGGTCCATGGCCTTCTGGGGTTTGAAAAGCCCCCTTGATGGTGACTGCATTGCTTTTTCATCCCTTCTTCCTGAGTGTGATTAGGTCCCAGAAGGCAGAAATCAGCCTTTCTCCCCTGGGAGCAGGACGAGGTGCCCTGGAGAAGTGAAAACAGGCAGGTAGGAGGTGCATGGAGACCACGGGGGTGCTGAGGCCTCTGCTGATCACCACTGCTGGGGCCTGGGAGGATAAAACAGTGAGGGGAGAGACAAAAACACAGATTCCCATTTCGAGCAGGCTCTGCTCTTTCTCTAAAAATGCCCAATGCATCAGGATCCCAAGTGAAGGCCATGGCAACCAAGGGTTAACACAATGCAGAGTTTGGTGTTAGTGAGAGATCACTGTTGAAGGCAACCTAAAATTACTGCGGTTGTGATGGGTTCACGGAGTGTTCAGTGGCATCAGCCCCCAGATCACGGATGGAGGATGGGCACTCATCTCTTGTGGGTGCTTTAGCAAACCTCCACAATGTTTGCTAACTTTCTGTCTCAGGCTTTCTCTTTCACAACTTAGAGATAATTCACATTTTCCTCACCCCCACATCAGAGAGTCCACTGTTCCATCACCCTCATCATCATCTTCATCATGCCTGCAGCTTTTCAAGGCTTACTTGTTGCCTGTCCCAAATTGAAAGAAACTCTGTATTTTCATGATTATGGCCTTCAGAAGAGACCCAAGAGGAAAAGAGAACTGCAAAGCTGCTCACTTCCTACATTTGCCAAGTCTCCCCCCATGCTGTCTTTGTGCAACATTTCCTGCTCAGTCTTTGCAGGATATTTCTTACCTCAGGATATGTACCCTAAGGCATCCCCCACAGGTCAGGATGTAGAGTCACAGATACGAAGATAATGAGGAGCCATGGGCTACAGTGTTTTTCAGCATGCTGTTGTCATCCAGCTCTCTACATCTCTATTTCAGCAGGCAGCAGAGTGTCACATCCCCTCTCTGTCAGGCTGGTTTGCTGGATCAGTTCTCAGACCTTGTATTTTTTTACTCTGTGTGTGTGTGTGTGTGTGTGTGTGTGTGTCTAGAATATTTATTATTTGCATTTTTCAATCTGGGTTATGACCATATCTGTCAATCATTCCTAAATTGGCCTGTAAAAGAATCCATGGTACTACTTGATTTTTATGTCGTTTTTCATGGGTTTTCCCAGCTCCTTGCCTTATAACATCGATTCTTTATATATGACTGTGCCTGACACTGGCTTTAATTTAGAGATTTAATCAACCTGCACTATGTTGTTTTGGTGAGTCCTCTCTGGCACACATCAAGTCTTTCTTGTCTTACCAAAATGACATTTGCCACAACTTATACCCTGTCCAAGAGCCTGGAATAGATGTCATTGGTGCCAAGTGACATGTGCTAACATAGATAAAAGTGAATCACCCTTCTGACTATCTTACACATGCATTTAAGCATGATTTGGTATGTCAATCTCCACACATTTTTTTCTTTTTTTTTTTTTTTAGCAGGATTGTTATTCTGCTACAGCACACGTATGCTTTCTGGCTTCATTAAATAATATGGCAGAGTTTGTTCTGGCTCTTAAATTACTGTCCGAAAAGTTTCTGATGGCTAAATTTTTAGCTGTAAATTAAATAAATCCCTGGGACTGTTCAGAGACAGAGGTAAAAGAACCACACTAAATGACTCACTTCTATTGAGCCCTGTGAAAAGGATGGACACCTTCCAGCTGCCTGTTGGGTCTATAATGCATGATAATCATCAGTGATGAACAGGGATTATTTGGGAGTTTACCGGTTAGTCCAGACCAAACCCAGGCCAGGAATACTTGTAGCAACAAAATAGATATGCACCTTCAGAGCACAGAAATGCAACATTTGCTTTACTGATATAGATACAGACTAAGGGGCCACTCACTAAGATGTTCTGACATCTTCTGGCTGTAGGTGAGAGGCAGACATAGGTGTTTAAATGTATATAACTTTCTTAATGCCCTGTTTGCTCTCTTCTAGAACATTATTAGGTCATTTTCTTAAAATAATAAAGCTGGAGGTAAATATAGTTTATTCATTTCTAACTTGGTCACTACGGAAGGCAACTGCTCCTCATAATCTTTCTCCAACAAAACAAGAAAGACAGCTTATTCACTCACAATTTTTGAAGAAGTCTTTATTACATCACAACAACCCTTTGGTTTTGACCCACTGAGATTCTAAAGGAAGACAACAAGACTGATCTTGTTGAGGTCTGAGTACTCAAAGTGCCAAATAAAATGTCTCTAAGAAAAGTCCCTTCCCCAATTACTTCAACTCATGCAGGAATTTTCCATTACAGCTCTGAAGCTGATGCAATTTTTATGCATTATAAGGCCACACTCTATCAATTTATTGCCCCTCAAATGAGTGCATTAATATTGATGGCAGCTAAACACATTGCAAACATGTTCTGCCCATTAATGCCCTGGAACAGAGTCATTATCCCACTTTAGTCCCACTGCAGTGGTGGGACAATGGGTGTACAGAAGGATCTGAAATAAAAATGCAGAACTGAGTATATTCAGACATCAGGGCTCACATCCACTAGAAGCAGTCAGATCTGCTAAAGGTTCACAGTTCATTACTTGTCCCTGACCTCCTGAGATTTATAGCCATAAAGAAAAATTCACCCAAAAATAAATTTGAGGACTGCTGTGGTGGTATTTATGGGTGTACACACTTCCTGACCTCAATGGACATATGCCATGAAGTACCCAATACCCATTATCCACATATTCAGGAGAGAAATGAATGGATATTCAAATGTGATTTCCCAGTACTCCAGTTTTCCTACTGAGCTCTGCAAATGCTTGCTAGGTGCCCACTAGCCTGAGAGGATGTAGTAATATCCTGATCCTCTTCAGAGCAGCTGCCTATGAAGTGTCACACTTACTGGGTTTCCATTTGGAGAAGAATAGGAGGCAATTTCTGGAAACATGAGAGGAAATCTACTCCCTCTCCCTCTCCTTTTTTCCCATCTTAGTGCTTCAGGTTAATAAAAAAACTATAGTTCTGAATGTAACAGGGAGATAAAGAAGTGTAATACCAGTGATTGCACATAATTTCCAATACTGAAATACTTCTTTCTGGAACTAAACACTGGCAAAGAAAGCACTTTTCTTCCCTCTTCCTCCTGCCTGCAAAATTCAGATGTTATGTGTATGTGCTTATGTGCCTACTTGTCAATATAAATAAAATATCTAACAATATATATATATGTGTTACATATATGTTATACATGTATTTTGCATGCAGTGGAGTATCAAGAATAAAAGCTTCTTGTGCTCAAGTTTTTTTATACCACCAAACAAAATCCTAACTTAATTTATTTTAAAGAATGATTTAATAATATACTCAAATTATTGTTTGTTTTTTTGACTAAAGGCAGTTTGTTTGGTTGGGTTTTGTTTTTTGTTTTGGTTTGGTTTTGTTTGTTTTGGTTTAGTTTTGGTTTGGTTATTTTGTGGGTTTTTTGTCACAGTTTTGTTTGGAATCTTTGAGAATTTTATTCCTGGCCTTCCTGGTGGGGTAGGTTATAATTACAAGAAAATATAAATAAAAACATCCTATTACATACATGCAATAAAAAGGTGAGAGAAAAAGAAATAATAACAAAAATAAAAGATGCTCTGAGCTTGAAGAATTAGACATTCTTTGCAACTGCTTCTGCAACAGTGAGCTACTTTGTGGTCATAAGAATGCTTTTAACTGCCTGTTCATGTCAGGAAAACAGCTTCCTTATTTTGGTGAACTCAGACCACTTGAAAACTCAAATGTGGATAATTTCACTTCTAAAATCAAATCCTTATGGTCTTGGAGTCCTGCATTTGCAGTCCCTGACTATGTCAAATATAAGTTACAGGTTTTACTCCATCATATCTTAAATGTATTATGACTCTGTTATTAGAGAAAATTTTCCTCTATATGTGAACATTTGCAGACAAGAGGGCTCCTCTCATATGCAGGCATCATGGATAACCAGAAATAGGACACCAAAGTCTAACAGTGAGATCCTCATGCCATTCCTGTGGGATGTGAATCCCAACTCCTTCACAGTGCACCACAATGCTCATTTATCCCCTTGGGAATAATGATGGAGGCCATTAGAACTGGTACTGTAGGTTGCTGTAGGAGATGGGGACTTTATCTGTAACTTTTGTTAATTAGAGGGAAGTATTTCCTCTTTAATTAAAGTAGGAGGTTTTTTGATTTGGGGTTTTTGTTGGTTTGTTTTTTGTTGTTGCATTTTTTTTTTTTTTTTTTTTTACTGGAAGGGGCCTTGTGTTTTACATAGACAATTAACAGTTCAACTATGAGAAATAAAAATAATTATTTTTTTCTCAGCTGCATTGTGAAGGCAAGAAAATAATTTAACCCATTAACATTGTTGCACTGTGCCCATTAACTACTATTTTAATGTTGTCTCTCTCACTTATCAGTACTGCTAATTATGAAGCATTCTTGGTTGAGTGCCATCATGTGCTCAGCGCTGTAATCAAGCAATCAAGCCTGAACAGGGGAGGGGTGTGCTCAAGTTGGAAAAATCAGTGAAAAAGAGAAAGAGATTTGGAGCCATCTATTCCCCTTTGGGCAGAACCTCCACCAGGGACCAACAAGGAACCATTGCAGGTGGCCTCACTATGATCTCAAGTCAGGAAAGCTCTTAAAGATATGATAGAGTCAAAATCATTTAGTAACTCAGTTGAAGTTAAGTGCCAACACAGGGTCTAAATCAAGAAGGATGTACTTGATGGTCTATTTTTTTTTTAATATTGTCTTTTTGAACTGAAGGAGGGAAAAAGTCAGGCTTTCCCTAAAGTCAGTTGTGCTAAGCATATTATCCCAAGTCCTACCTTCTGGCAAAATTACCAATGAAGGTAACTGAGATGCTTTTTAAAGGTGCCAGAACTCTGCAAAATTCACTTTTGCACTTGTTTTGTTTTCATGTCAAAATGCAAATATTATGTTTAAAACAGGAGGAAAATTTTCCCTTTATTCAAAAATATGTCAATTGCACAAGGTGATATTTTTACACCACTAATTTTGTTTTCTTCAGCCTAGGTTAAGCTTCACTTTTATGTCAACTGATAAGTACCAGTTACTCCTAGTTACATCTCCCCTCCATATGCCACAGTTTCCCCATCAATTAAATAGAGGAGACTGATGTGCTCCTTGCAATATAGTCACAGTTCAACACAGCTGTAGGGTGTAGAATAAGCAACATGACTGATATTAAATAAATAAATAAGAATAAAGATAAATAAATAAACAGAAAAGCAATTCAGAATAGATTGATGGGGGGGGGAATGGCCCTTAATTTAAATTTTACTAAACTAGGTGTTATTTATAAATTTTTCCTTAGGCAATTTAATCACTTCCCAATAACAAAACTGATTATTTAGTCACAAACATTTCTGCTCACAGTAGTCACTTTTATTAGTAAGATCCAGTCTGATCTGATTAGAAAACGAACTTCAGGAATACCTCCTATTAGCTTCCATTCATCTCAGCAGCAATTTAAAGTACAGCTGATAGCTGTTTAAAAATAAAAGACACAAAAACCCTGAACAACAACTCACAAAGGAACCTTCTACAAGCACTGGCACTAATATATCAGCCATTCATTCTTTCCCCGCCCCCCCTTACTCCCAGTTACTTAAAAGGTAAAGATTTGTAGATGACAAAGCTGTCAATATTGCATTAGAGCAAAAATAAACACAATGAGCAGCCACCTGGAAAGGAAGAAAAATTTGCATGTTGAAGGAGGCATGTACATCTTTCATCAAGCTCTAAATGAAAATCCTATGTAAGGCAGGCTTCTCATGGAAGTGCTGACCAATACACTTGAAAGCTGGTATCTTTTTCCTTTCCTTGCAAAAAATACTGTTTTAAAACCAAGAAAATGGCCAGGGAAACAAAATCAAGGGTTTATATCAGGTGGAGTACAAAAACATGGTCAAAGTTCTTGCTGCTGCCTTGCTGGTGACAGCATTACTTTCCTCCTTGAGCATGTGCAATTTTGCCTACAATATTTTTTTTTTCTCTTTTCTCTGCTGATTTCAGATTGTAGGGGACTCCTGAGCATGGTGAAGTTGTGTCAGCAGGTGGGCATCTTGTGTAGTGAGAGCAAGGAGTGAAGGGGAGCAGGCTTCATTGAGCTGGCAATGCATTAAAAATAGAAAACACAAAAAAAAAAAAAAAAAAAAATCCCAAAAAAACCCCAAAGAAACAAACAATCAACAACAACAACAAAAAAAATTGAGGGAATGGGGGAGACAGAGAAATGAAGGCATCACAACTTTCTCAAGATTTCACGAGAAAAGTAGGCGCAGAATCTGTATAGCGTCTTGCTGAAGGATTTTCTCTTTGTATCTGTGCTCCTGTGGAAACATAATGCACTGAGCCACATCCACACCCGTTAATTAAACGTCTGACTTTCCTCTCAGATTCAGCAGTTCGCATGAAAGGCGCAGGAGAGCAGTGCCAGCTCCTCCCCATGATGAAAACCCTCTCAGCCAGGATGCGGCAGTAAAGCGGCCGGGAGCAGAGCTCGCCTCTCCTCCCAGACGCGAAGCCCGGCACTTGCAGCTCTTCGGGGTACAATGCTGCCTCTTGACCAACTGCTTGTAACTGCTTTCATCCTCACTCTGGTTCCCAATTAGCACCTTGTTAGCCACACACCTGCAGTGCCTTCACCCGGAGGTCACTAAACCTCACGGGCCTGATTCTCCAGTCAGTGCTCCAACCCCAATTGGAGATCAGTCCATTAAACCAACAGCTTTAGAGGAGCCTAAATAAAAGGGGAACGAGGTGATCTGCAACATTAACCCTTTTCCTCTCTGTTTTTTTTCCTCTCATATGCACCCTTTGGCCATCTGTCACCACTGAGAATGTAATTAGCTAGCGGGAGCATTTCTTCTAATCAGGGCTGGGCAACAGCAAAAGCGAGAACAAATGCAACTCTCGGGCTATTGTAGTGTTTCTCCAAATCCTTCTGGAGCTGTTACATCTCAGGAAGAGTAGTCAGGAAACTTGACTGATGTAGTAACAGAATCAGCAGTATGCTAAAAGTTGTGCATCTAAATAAGTCATTCATGATGGCTGCTTTGTGTTTTGGACTCATCAAAATTCAGGCCTATTACAGCATGGGGAGAAAAGCTCTGGGAAGTGAAATGAGAGCTGGGAGAGACAAATGTAAATAGAAAATGTGTTTCTGAATTGTGCTACAGGGACTAGTATGAATATAAGCTACTGGTAAATGATGGTGTTTCACTCAAAGAAGGATATTGTCCAGTGGTGCTAATATAAAGAAATAAAGTTTCAAAGAATTATCACAGCATAACATTGACTCAAAAGCACTGTCTCCAAGACTGAAGCTAAAAGAAATCTCCTCAAGAGAGGTGTATATGTAGCTATGAAAAGATAACAATACCACCTACATTTCAGGACCAATATTGCACTAACTTTTCATCTCAGTAAATTCAGTGTTTGCAGTAAAGCCCCATACTTGGCTAAGAAGGACTGGGAGGAATGTAATATGTTTTAAAATTTCTGGCACAGAGATGAGTTGAATTTAAGAAGAATAGACAGTGCAAATAATGCATATCTTTAGGGAGGCCTAACTAGTGAACATAAGCTAACATGCAGGAGGTTGGTGTAATCCTTACATATACATTATTTTCACACTTGGGAGCAAAATAATGATTCTGAAAAATATGGTGGAAAAGAGCATTTATGAAGTATATTAGCCCTTAGGGAAGGAGAGAATATTCAAACTCTCACAAAGCAGGCCATTTTAATAGTGCTTATATTCTGGCAGATGGACCTCAACAAAGTTTACAGCATCTGGATGAACACTGCTGTTCAGCAAGTTTGCTCTTGAGCCTTCTGAAAGACCCTTGTGAGAAACCAAAGTTTTGGTGATCTGTCAAGAATGCCACAGCTTAACAATCAAAGCTTTGGATTTAACACTAATAGACTCAAATCTTGGCCATGTCTGCTTTCCTGAGGTAACACCCTACTTTGTAGAGACCTGGAGAACATCCCTGTGGTTTCTCATTTCAGCAGTTCACTGGAATCGTGAATATCCTTCCATTCAGGCAAGTAAAAGAGAAACTGAGGTAGGATTATTTGACAGCACTTCAGTTCAGGGTTGTCTGTTTCACTGTCAAAATCTACTGAATCAGCAGAAGTGATATTGGCACCTACACATCAATGTACTGTTAATTAATTAGAAAGGAATCAAATAAGTGATGCATTCTGCTTAACTCTGAAGACCACATGAACAATTAACGAGTGCCTACAGAAGTACTAATGATGTAATTACTTTGGAAGCAGAGGGATTTTTGAGTCAAGTAAGACTCACAAAGACAAAGGACTAAAAGGAGAAAGAAACAACAGTAGGTCAGGCTGAGAAGATATTTATTTTAGCTTCATATATATAAAAACTACTAATATTGTATGTTGCTAATTTGATTTTTTGGTAATAGCATACTCCGCGGACTGTTGTTGTAATACAGATGTTTTTATGGATAAACTGGATGAGTAAAGTCTGCAAACATCCTGTGTCTGTTCCCTGCTTCGCTACAGAATTTGTTCTATGGTCATAAGTCCAGCTGAATTTGTCCAAGCAGTAAAGGATAGATCCAGCCTTAAAACTGGATCTATAGATCCACAACCCATAGAATGTCATACCATTTTTTGCCATGGGATTGGTGTAATAAAATTAGTGGTTTCTAAGAGGTCTAGTCCACAACTTAGGGTTGGTTTTTTTTCTTTTTTGGGGGGTGGGGGGTGTTTGTTTGTCTGAGTTTTAAAACTATTATTATTATTGCTATTGTTGTTATTAATATTAACTCCAGGTTTGTCACGAATGAAAAACTGAGGCAGGAATTGTGATAAGACAGCCTCCCTCTCAGATTTCTGTTGCCATTATTGTTTTGTCTGATGATAGTTTTTCTCATTATATTCAGGGTGTCTGAAACTAACCTCCACTACATGTAACTAGCCTATGGCAGCGAGCAGAGGAAATAGCACTTTCAGGAAGCCAGAGAAAATCCATGTTAAAATATAAGCTGATATTATTAAGCTGGTTGTTGATGCAGTAGAAGTACTGAGGTTTCCTTGTTTAGACAGAAGGCTGTGGTCAGATTAAGCACGCCTGAAATTCAAATGGAACCACAACTTAAATAAAAGATGACAAACTATTATATCCCACGTTTACTTTTGTGCTAAGGAAAACTGTGACATTTCCTTCTGAGTGGCTTCTTAGGCAATGAAGGACTGCGAAAAATTGTATGAGTCTTTTGCTTGAAGTTAAGGGTGTGTGAAGTTGAGGCTTTCTCTCAGAAGCTTCCTGTGATGTGGTAATGCAAGGAATAGTCTTTGCTACTGTGACCGACTCACCCATCTGTTACGCTGCTGCTTGCTGGGTGCACAGAGATTTTCAAACACTTCTCTGAGGGCTAAGTTAATGCTAAAGTTCTCCTATACCATGTGTCCTGACAACCTCCGTGTCACTAATTTAATAAATAAATAAAACAATGAGAGACAGGGAAAAGGAAATACAAAACAATGTGGCATCAAAGAGAACCTCGATTTTATCTCCTTTTATTTGGTGGGGGGAAAAAAGCTGTATTGTTTTGATAAAAAAGGGTATCCCACTTTCATCCAGACACATGCAGTCAATGATTCCATGCCATTTTTGTACAGAAATTCCCTTGCATTTACCTCTTTTCCTTTTAGGTGTTGGATGTGTTTTGCTAATTAGTTCTATAACCATCACTCTTAGCAGCAATTCAGTATCTGAAATAAGTCCTGGTTTTAACTGGTGATTTTCATTTAAGGTTTGCCTTACAGATAGCTCTGAAAATAACTAAAATAGCTCATGCCTTTCTCTTTTCTATATTTGTTAATGTGAATAATGCAGTTTATAATTACACATCAACTCACCCCACTATAAGATATCTGTGTTATGATGAGTATAATGAAATTGCAAAATTTTCCCTTGTGTTTCTTGTTTGGTTTTTTTTGTTGTTGGTCGAGGGTTTTTTGCTTAGTTTTGCTTTTTCTTTAGGGGGGGGAATTTTTTCAGTGCAACATTTCAGTAGAACAATTAAAGACTGGTTTTATGACATCATAGTATCATTTGATACCAGAAAATACAACTCAAGGTACGGCTCAGAAGTCAGATGTGGTTTCCTATACAGGCACCTGTTAACTGACAATGAGAGCTGACATTACTATAATGGAAATGCCCAGTGTATATTTATGGAACATTAATTCAGCCTATAATATTGCAGCTGTCAAAATCTATGGACGTAGATTCTATTTCAGACATTTTCCTTTTCTTCCTTGTAATTCACTTTGATTCTTTTTTTTTTTCACATGCGTGTGTGTCAGAGACTTAAAAACAGATTAGTTAAATGTCCCATTTCAACTATTTTCTTTGTCTTTACATTCACTGTCTTCATGAGCCAGGTTGGACATCTCAGTCTTTTGAGAAGAACCGGTTTAATGCATAGGCTTTTTCTCTCTGGCAAGAGGAGTAGGGCTGAGGTAACACCATATACACTGACAAAAGATTCCCGTAAGTGGATGATGCTCACAGACTTTCCTCCTTCCCTAGGGAGAGATTTGAATAATGCAAGGTTAAGGGGCTTGGCATATTACCTCAGGACAGCTGTTCCAGTCCTGCAGAACAACATGAAAAAAACACAGAGGCAGACTGGGATGGGAAGTGTTACCATACAAACAATGCCTGTCTCGCTGCTGTAACAATGAGCACAAGGTGCAACGCTGGGACAGATGGATAGTGAGAAATCAGGAGGGAAAAGCACAGATCATAAGCTGGAACTGAGGAAAGGCTAGACAAAAAAAGCAAAGGTGTGTCACTCATGACATTGAAACTGTGATCTTGAGTTCTGCTGGCTTTTTTATCCTCCCGACTAAAGCTGTGATGAAATAAGGCCAGTCAGGGACAGAGAGAGGTGTCAGGAAGACATTGGTCACTTAAGGAATGAAACAGTGCTCAAGGGTCTCTGTTGTGACATTTTCCAGAGGTACAGACAAAAGGTTGAACATCCAACAGAGAACTGAGGCAAGAGGGGAGTGGGGAGCCGGGAAAGAAGAAATGAGAAAAAGAGCATTCATGTTGTTTAGGTGGGCTGTCACAGCTGACTCACAGGTTATGGTAGTCATCACAGATTGTCAGCCTCACATAACTGGGTTTAGGCACTTTTAATAATACTGAGGTGCTTATTTATAGCATAATGACTCTATTCAGATAAATGGCAAGTCCTTAAGGAAACTTTGATGGGGAGAGGTGTTTCTGTGCCTCAACTGCCTTTTTGAACCCTTTTTTTCTTTTCCAACTTTAATTCTTATAACAGCTTACCCCTAAACACCATCTCTAGCTTTCACCAGTTTCACGTAAATGTTTCTGGGTCATCATGCGTCATTTATTATACTGTAAGCTGGTCCTTCTACACTCCTAATTTTTCTAGGATTTTAAAAATTTTTGCAGCTTCCTCTTCACCTTACTATCTTGAAGGTGCTGTGTGATCTCAGAAAGAAAAAAAAAAAAACTTGTCATCTTTATGCTTGATCATGTGAAATCTTCATGAATGCTTATCAATATGACATGTTTCTGTCACTGATCCATCATATTGCAGCTGCACTTCAGTCTGCTGTCTTGCAGATATAGCTACATGTTAAGAAAACCATAATACTGGAGGATGCTATTTTTTGAATGAGTCTGTTTTTAGTACTACTTATTCATGTTGAAAAGATAAAAACAGAGGTATGACTGTCAGTCAACATAAGGTTGCAAAGCTACTTTCCCTTAAAGCAGTTGGAATTTTGTAATTTTGGAGGGGGGGTTCAAGGCTCTTTCAAGGACCCTGTTTCAGAAAATAAGGTCAGTATTCTGAAGTTAGTGACATTCATTTTTATCAGATAAGCCTGATGTCTCTCATCTGTGTCCACAGAGATTGACTGACTTATTCCAGTTTAAAAAATGGAAAATGGGAGAGTATGCTCTCCATCAAAAAATCTTCTGGCATAAAAACCTTCAGAAGCCATCAGTTTATGTGATGTGAAAAGTAATTAAATGCAACAACAGCGTGACATCAGCAGTGGATAATTTTCAGACTTTAAATGTCATTCTTTTTAAACTCAAGAGTTGTTTGAGGTTTTTGTCTCCATTTCACAAGATAGAGTACAAAACATTGTGACACGCTTAATATTTCTTCCGCCAAGCCGTCCATTCTGATTTCATTCTCACCCTTTACAGAGTTGTTGATTTCAGCCTGCATTTGGCTGCCAAAAATGCGATTGCACACGCAGCACCAAGAACAAAGTGAAAATGAATTATGCATTGGGAAGGAAGTTACATTTGAGTCAAAAAACTTAAGACTTCAGCACCTCCAAATTACAATATAATTTATGAGTGAATACATTTAAAGAGATAGCAACGGACTGAAGCAAGAGAGGGTCAGCCATGTCGAGGCTTAATATAATTTACAGTAGCTTTCAATTATTTATTTTTAAGAAGCCACTGAGCACACTGGATCTTTTCAGTGGTAATGTCAAAATATGGATATTGGGAAAAAGACATGAATAATAGTGACAGGTTTTTATGCATGATAATGGTATATGGGGACATTTAAAATATGGATCGCTCACCAGAGCAAAAAGCACATGTCATTTACTCTAAAAATACATGACTGTATGCTTAGTGGCTCTTCTCCTGCACTACAAAAGTTTGCTGAACTTGAATTTTTTTTTTTTATTATTGCTTTTTCTCTCTTTTGATTTAAAACTTTTTGCTTTGAAACAATGGCTGGTGAGTTCAGATTTACTTCCCAGAAATAAGAGAGGCAGGGCTCTTTACAGTGACTCAGGCAGAATGAAAGCAAGCCTTTTAAGACTTCCAGCTCATGCAGTCAACATTGTTTTGCTTTTTACTTATCTGTTTCATAATATTATAGCTAAAACAAGTGTGTGGCTTTTGACACCATGGAATGAAGTTTGGAAGACCTGTTTTCAATTCCTTGAAAAGCTTCTTTCACAGAAACAGGCAAGTTTCTTCAGCACTGAAGTTACAAAATGCTTTTTGATTCTCAGAATCCCTTTGTAATACTTGCTCTAATACTATAAACATCAAAATCACTGAAAACTTGATTTTCATCTGCATATTTATGCAAAACAAGGTGGTCCAATGGCCATTTACTCAAGATTCCAACCTATGCCCAGACCCTGGAAACCAGGAAACAAATTGAGGTGCCTCCAGCCAGCAATCCAGACAGAAATAGACCCCCCTATAACTTCTACATCATATCTGTCTGTCCCAGGCAGATCTTAAATGCCTTAAGGTAGCCACTTAAACAATTTTATTTCGTTACCTGAAATATGGATAAACATGTCCCTTGTGCCTCTGTAGAGACCACTCTGCTCAGCATTTTCAGATGGTGCTTTTTGGATCAGCCTTACACATAATACTCCAGGGGACAATGGGGTCTAAAAGCTAGATTCTAGAATAAAAATAAGTTCTGCTTCCTTGGGTTACCACCAGCATTTTGCCTCCATCCTATCCGTGTTGTTGCTTTACTGTTTGGGGCAGCCTATTTGGCCTTGGAAGTGCCCCCTCATCCTGTGGCTGTGGAGTCTCACTACAGGTGTATGTGGTAGTTAACTTTCCTATTAAGGCTGATCAGAAGTAGAAAATCAGCATATTTTACAATAACAGAAGTGAGAATTAATGAAGTATTTAATACGTTGGGACTGGTATTTAGTGCTTCCTCCTTTTTTAGTTCATTGATTTCTATGCCTCTCTTTCACTGTGTTTCTTTCCTTTTTCTGCTCTTTCTTACCACACTAGAAATGCACTGAAGAATACCTGATCGCACAGTGGAGATTCCCTCCTGAGGTGTGAGAGTTCTGGTCTCATAAATTAAACACTTTGAGTATTTAAAGAGAGATTTTTCAAAGGCTGCGCTACAAGTGCTGAACATTCAATGTAGAGTGCAAATCCTTGCAATTCCTTTCCATGTTGGTGCTTTACAGGAAAAACAAACAAACAAACTGTGGTACGACCTGCTGTAGCTCCAAATTCAAGAAAAAAAATCATAGGTTACACTCTAAGGCAGAGGAAGGAAATCTTCAGCTGCAGGTTGGACATTTGCATTGCAATAAATAAGTGAATTTTTTAGAGTGTTCGTGGTTCTCAGTAAGCCACTCAGATTTTGGATCTGAAGATCCCATACTTATGTATCTCTCCTTAAACATTGCATAAAAGCTCTATTTGCCTTGAAGCTCTGGCATCTGGTTACAGCCATAAGAGTCACATTAATCCCACTGCTATCATTATTGCCATAACTAAGAGTAGTCCTTATCTAATTAAATGTGGACCTTACCCCTGAGCTAGAGATCCTTTGGCTCTCTTAAGCAAAGCAGAGAAATAGATATTTTTAGGGTGCAATGCACCTTACTCTTAACTAGAAACCCAAAATATGTCAGCTAACAAGACTGATTTTCTTCAAGTGTGCAGGGTTTTGACTTTTGGTCTTGTCTTGTTTTTTTTGTATTTTTTTTTTTTAGTAGATTATAAAAGCAATGTTAAAATTAGCTGAGGATTAGTGCAAAAGGCATAGGCCCCGACAATTGCCTGAGGTAGATCATACTTTATTTCTCTGTTTGAACTTAGCGCTTTTTTAGAGATGAAATATATGTATCTTAAATAATGAAGTACAAGGGGTAGTTTTGTCATTTACCATTTTAGGAAAGCATTGACTTGAGTTTTGTACTTTGTGAATAAATTTGGGAGGTATTTAGGGGGTGCATTTTTGTTTTGTTTTGGTTGATTTTTTGTTCTTGGTTTGTTTTTTGGGGTTTTTTTTGTTTTGTTTTCTTGTTTTCTGTTTTTCTTTTCTTTTCTCACTTTTTAAAAAATTTGTTTTCTTCTCTAAGGCTTCTTTATTGGAGAGAAAGTGATCATGGCCATTATCGTCCCATCAGCTGCCATGCTGGTAGAGACAAGCAAAACTAAAATTGAAGAGATATTTAGTGATTGAATCCTACAACAGTTCATGCAAACTCCTTTCAAATGCAAGGAGAGTTAGTTTTTCTTTTTTTTTTTTTTTTAACAAGTTAGCCTAACTAGTTCATATCATCATCAACAGATCAGAGCAGACCAAGTGACAAAGTGTGTCTGTGCATGAGGTGAAATCACCACTTTCCCATCAGTAATAGTGGGGAATACCCAAAGACATTGTGAAATTAGGAGGAAATAACTTACTAAGCATTGAATCTTCTGAAATTCCTTATTGATTTTCTGGTATGATCTTGTCTGATATCACAAAAACACAAGAGAAAACAGGAATTATCTCATCTTTGGTTTATCAATAAATCTCATTTCTTAGAAAGTGTCACAAACCTAAACCAAATGATACAACTTCTTAACTGTTCATTCTGCACTGACTTTGTCTTATTTGTCTTTCCAGATATTGAAGATCCCTATGTCTGATTATTGGTTATGAAATACAAACTATCATGGAAAGAAGGACTGGATTCTTTTGGTTTGGATTTTCACAGGACTAGTATCATTCAGATGTAGTTCAAGAACATAATTTAAGAAAGGTTGGAACAAGCAAGGCACATGTGTCCTCAGACAAGTTTTGCATACTGCAAAAGGAATTCCAGTACTGTCTTTCTGGTTGTCCCCATGAGCACATGGAGAAGTGATAAAGCCAGAAAAGTGGGAAATTAACAGCCACCTCACCTAGTCCCAGCCTTTAGTCTTTAGCCCAGTTCATGACAGCAGAAAAAATAAAACCACCCCCAAGCAAGAAGAGAACAGTTCCTACTTTCTACCATGAGCCATGTAGGGACAAATAATGGGCTCAAAGTTGAGAATTGCACAGATTGGTAGAAGAATGAAGGATAAATAAACCCCTTTTCTCCTTTCAATACATTACTGTGTTGTTCTCTTTATAGAAAGGGAGTTAACTGGCACCAAGCTGTTTATCTTCTTCAAACACACATGAGCTATAACCAGTGTCATTCATCACTCAGTCCAGGGGTGCTGCACCTGTGAAAAGGCTGGCCTAGAAACCAATGGTAAGGATAGTCCAGCCTGGTTTCTTATAAGGCAAGACATTTAAATCCTACTGCTTAAAAAATGCTGGATTTGCTGAGGTTGGCAAAAACAGTCCATCGTGAACAGCATCGGCCGAGCAACCCCAGAAAGTAAGGCTGCCTTTTACCAATGGCTGACCTTATAAGGCAACATTCCCAACATGAGTCCTTTGAGCCAAATACCTCACAGACAGAGGGCTTTTCTGATGATCTTCAATCTACATTTGGAGTTGCCAGTCTATGCCTTGAAAACTTCCACATTTTCCTCACGAATCATGCAAAACTCTTAAGGTTTAATGGTCTCTCACACTCTCTTTCCTCAAGTGATTCTACCCTTCAGGAAGATTTATGCCTACCTGTCAAAAGCTGCTAGATTTCTATCTCTCTTTCTTTCTACCTCTCTCTCTTCTTTTTCTACCCCCTGAAGTTTCAGAGCTGGTTGTCACTCTTTAACAGTTTATTTTCCATAAATACACAGTGAGCATCTCACCCTTCCCTCAACACTGGAGCACACTCTGCTTTCATATGCAAATCCTCTCAGTCAACAATGTAGCAGGAATATGTTTAAACAAGAATAGAGATAGCTAATCAATGTACTTCCCTAAGATTACTTATTCCTGAGTTGCTGGGTCTGTCTTTGCTTGGTCCTTGCTCAGTTACAACTCTTGTGAATGTCTGGGGAAGTTTAGTTTGTGAAACAACTGGGAGAGATGTGAGTGAGAGTATTAGCATAGGATTTTATATTAGTCTATTATTATATCAGAGATATAACTGGAGTGGACTCCTGAGGGTATAAATACACTGCAGGCTTCTTACTGGCATCTTTCTATTACCATTGTGTATTTTTCCCAAATCAGGTACCCCTTGTGACTTGGTCTGTAAATCTGGGAAGCCCCACAGCAGTATAAAGGTGTTCCAGGAGTGCACGAAGCACTGGGCATCTGTAGGGGACTGACCCTGGCTGGGTTCCAGGCACCAGCCACAGCCAATCTCCCACTCACCTCTGCAACTGAACAGGGGGGAGAAAATATAACAAAAGGTTCATAAATTAAGGACAGGCAGAGATCAGTCACCATCGTCAGCAAGACTGACTTAACTCGGGGATATTAACTGAGTTTATAACCAACAAAAGCAGAGCAGGATAATAACAATTAAAGTAAATCTTAAAAATAGCTTCCCCCAGTGTCTCCCTTCTCTCCAAAATCCACCTCTTTCCCCTTGGTGGTGCAGGGAAATGGGAATGGGGTTGTGGTCAGCTCATCACATGTTGTTCCTGCTGCTGATCAGGGAGAGGATTTGAAATCTTTTCTCTGCTTCAGTGTGACATTCTTCCTGTGTGAGACAGTTCTCCATTAATTACACCAAAGTGGGTCACTCTTTCACAGAGTTCAGCCCTTCAGGACCAGCAGCTCCAGTGCAGGACCCTACAGGTCACAAGCACCATCAAAAACCTGATCCAGCCTGGTCTCCCCTCTCCACAGGTCTGCAGAGGCCAGAAGCCTCCTTCCAGATAGAGCCCCCATGGTTTGACATCCCTCCTTTGGGCCTGCCCTGCTCCAGCCTGGGCTCCCCCAGGGCTGCAGGTGGATCTCTGCTCCCCCGGGCCCTCCCTGGGCTGCAGGGGCACAGCTGCCTCAGCCTGGGCTGCTCCAGGGGCTGCAGGGGGATCTGAGCTCCAGAGCCTGGAGCAGCTCCTGCCCCTCCTGCTGCACTGCCCTGCCTGTCTGCAGGGATGCTCCTCGTGCATGGTCTCACCCTGCAGTCTTCTCTGACCAAAAATGCCTCTACATTATATGTTTTTTCCCTTCCTAATATGTTACCACGGAGGCATTACCATCACTCTTGATAGGATTAGCCTTGACCAGCAGTGAGTCCACCCTGGACCCAGCTGGCATTTGCTCTGCTGGACATGGGGAGAAGATTCCAGCAGCATCTCAGAGAAGTCACCAGCCCCTCTAAAAAGCTACCAAAACCTGGTCACACAAATCTCAGGCCTGTTTTCCCTTAGCTCCATTTAACTGGTTAAATTGAAAAATTTCCATTTCAATATATTGCCTTTCTCCCTACTCATATATGTTTAGAGGGAGTTCTGATGTCTCTAGGTTAGCCAGTTATTTCTTAGATCTGCAGATATGTGTTCAGAAATACAAATAATAATTATTAAATATTGAGATATAAAAGCCTCTTTTCCAGCTATACAATCTTTACAGATTTGAAAGAGTGGCAAAAGGATTTCTCATGATTTTGATTACTCTTTGACCATTGAAAAGGTATTTAGTGAGTGTTCAGTATTTTCAGCCTGTCCCATTTGATCAGAAAAACATGTTTCCAACATTTCTGCTAAATATGTCAAAGGACTAGATTCTGTCTTTTTACCTAAAAATGTTGGGCTGTAAGAGCAGAGATGAAAAATAACTATTGTTTCATTCCTTTTCTACTTACTGACAGACTAGGATTCTTCCCACTAAGATATTTTAAATCCTGCTTTAAATATTCAAACTGAGGGTGAAAAGATTATCCAGCAGTGTTAATGTCAAATTTACTTTGCATGAAGTGCACTAGAAAGGAAAATTCGCCTTAACAAGGATCAACATTACATGCTAAAAGACTTGCACTAAACTACATTGATTGATTTAAAAGACTTTGTGGAAATATGCACATGTTCCAGAGTGTCTTTTTTGAAGGTACTGTGAGGTTTATGGGATTCCTCAAGAAACTGCATCAGGAGCATCATGATTCCTTGCCTATACAAGCCCAAGCCAGATCTTCAGTTTCTGTTCATTAAAAGCTTCCTGGGGACAACGGGATATTTCCAGAGTTAAATCATGATCCTGAAATTCTCCTTATTTATTGGCAAAAATAAATTACCTCATAAAGTTCTCACATTCAAAGGCTCAAAAGCACTTAGGAGTGACAAGTGAGTTTTGCATGGACAGTCAAAACAAAAGCTTTTCCCAGGCAAGTAAGTAATTTCCCCATCTACCACCCATCATGACAGAGCCCTTGTGTGTCCTTAAGGATTCAGTCATGGTTTCCCTTGGACTGTTTCCAATTAAACCAATCCTCTTGTTATGAGAGGAGATGTTGGGCAAGTAGCAGTTTCCCAGTATGAATAAGCAGTGCACAGCTGGCTCTACATCTCCTCAGTATGCAACAAAATAGAAGTCAAAACCTGTGGATGTGAAGACCCTGTGCTCTGCTAATTCCAGCTATAAACACAGAAATTTTACAGTGACATGCTGAATGAGCTTTTCATCCCTGCATTTGTGCTGAGAGACTGAGTTGGACTCAGTTCAGGTAGCAGACCCAATTTAGTGAAGCAATGCTTTGGGGCTTATATTAAAGGGCAAAATAAAACATAATGCTTCCCTATCTCCAGCTTCAGAAACGACACTTGCTGTGTTTTTCAACCTCCTTTTGAGGTTTGTATTGGCAGAACATCAGTCACTTTATTTCTACAGCACCACTCTTCATAGCTCTAAAAGTGTTTCACAGAAGCCAGTAACATCCTAATTTTGAGCACCAGCAGACAAATTATGTGCTCAGAAAACATGCCTCTGTTCTTTGTTTCAAAACCTAGTTGATCTAGTTTGTTTTAAAGTGGGGTGGGTTTGTTTTTTCTTGTTTTATTTGTTTGCCTTTTTAATCACTCCTTGTAAGCTGCATGGTTAATTTACAATTTATGTTCAAGAACCACCAAATGGTTACTACATAAACATATATGCTGTTTTGCTCTCTTGCTGTCCCTCACAAGAACATGATAAATATGAATATTTTTACTGTGCATTCATACTCTGAATCCAATGTTTAGGTATTGAAATCAAGAACACACCGAATGTAAGATACAGTTTCTTATTTATTTTTCTTAGTAACCCACTTGCACAATGCTCTTATTTAAATAAATTGTATAACTGATGAATTTAAGCACTATTCAATATAAATTACCTCTAAACTCTGAAAAAAAACCCACCTGCTGACATTTTTTTTTTTTTGGAGATGATTTGCATCTCAGTTGTGAAAACTAAGGCAGAAGTCATTGGTTTCATATTCAACCCAAGGCACTCACTCATCTTGGTGCATTCTTTTAACCTTTATCTGTCACAGTTTCTCATACAATTAGAAAATAAATTATATGTCTTAAAAACGGGGCTGAGAGGAATCAAGTGCCAGTGCCTGTATAGAAAACCAAAGTATCTCCATGGGATTCTTTGAGAGAGGAAGAAATCTCCTTCCAGTACAGCTCAGTGATCAGAATACTTCCTGTAGAAATGGGGGAAAGCATCCTCAAAAGTCTCCCTTGGACTGGGTTTGAGCTGAGTTCAAGCTTCCACATTCCAAATGAGCTTAATTGCCTCTTGCATGAACAGAAAGGTTTTTCTGGCCTGTGTGCTGCAGCTAGATATTTTAATCTACCAGAAAAGCCTACATATATTATGTTGGACTAAAACACCAATGTAAAAAGAATGGGTTAATCTTATGGAATTATCTTCCAGGATTTTAGAGTCTCTTTTTAGTTATGTTTACACATATAATCTAGGAGAGAGTATCCCTTAGTATTGGGCAATTAAATTCTGCTTGATTGTTCTGCCTCTGGTTCACACATTTATGTTGCTTTACTGCACAGTGACCCAGATTTAGCAGCAGTGATGGAACATGCACTGGCCTCTGGCTGTTCCATAACATGGTTGGTAAAGCACACTTTTGGAAGTGAAATCCGTGTCCTCCATCACCCATATCTGTAGAGCTGAAAACAGTTTTAGTGTATCCTGGGACAACTCAGGATCTGTGGGCCTGTGGCACAGCGCTTTGAACCAATGCCAAAGATTATTCCTCGGCAGGGGAGCTACATGTGAGAGACCATGGAGACATGGGAGTCAAAGGCAGCACAGTGGGGTGGTAAATATATCTGATACGACTGGCTACAGCATCATGCCTTGACCACTGGGCCAGCAACAATTCCTCATGCCTTTGATGCTGACAGTTGTGGTAAGCTGTCAGGAGTTCAGTTTTTGGTGTGCTGTCTTGGCTGTCTTTCTTCTATCAATATATTAACAACTTGAATAATTTCAAAAGAAGTTTTCTGTTCTGTTTGATGAAAGTAACTGAAAGAGAGAAAAGATCCATTGAAAGCTGAAAATGAGTAAGTGTAACATACAAAGAGTAGTTTGTCACAGCAGCTATA
Organism: Emberiza elegans; assembly: GCA_024865655.1. NCBI lineage: Eukaryota > Metazoa > Chordata > Aves > Passeriformes > Fringillidae > Emberiza > Emberiza elegans. The sequence continues at coordinate 1,050,870 of JALJVW010002490.1, read as the reverse complement.
TCTCTATTTGCACTTCTGCTATTATTAACATATGCACTTAGGAACATGAAACAAACCTTAAAGCTTTTTTTTTTTTTTTTTTTCCAGAGCCCTAAAGCTGATTAAATCAAATGCAGATGCAGAATTGGTGCAAAACAGATGCTGAAAAGCCATGTCAATATCCTAAAGGAATCCATTCCATATCAGAAGGAAACTTAATTTCTACTATAAAGAATTTGATTATGTATTGTTATACCAAATGTGATTAATGTTTTGTGGTGATTAATCAACTGCAAAATATATAATTATGCCATCTGTATTTTTCCAGCTTCTTGTCACTTAAGAATTACACTGGGGAGTGGGAGGTGGGATAATGAGCACTGGTGGCATTTAGAGTGCTTAAAACTGCACTCCAAAAGCCTGAGGAATCCACTAACAAAAAGAACTGGCATTTATTCTAATAGCAAAACCTCTAAGCATATTAAGTAAGAACCCAGAAGACCCATTGGCTTGATAGCTACTTATGTGGAAGACCCAGTTATGGAGTTCAAACAGCCTGGGACCCATGAGGGCTTGCTCCAATTCAAAGGTAACCTATTAAGACCCCAGGAGAGTATTCAGAATTTGACTTTTGGTCCACCTCCTGCTGTCTGATTTATGAAACAGCCCTGACACTGATGCAAGGATCATCGACTGTCCTCTGGTTGCATGTAAAGTGAGGTATATTTGCAGTGACAGTTGAGAGCAAAGAACTCTAACTACTTACATATATTTTATTTTTTTTCCCCCTAGGGAAGGCAATTGTTTAGGTTCAGATCTTAGGTAAGACACTTGGCCTACAAAATCATCTGTTAAACCGAAGAGATGCTTTTTCAAAATGTCATGCAGAATTAAGGTAAAGGAGGTAAAAATAAAGGTTCCTCTGGGAATTTGGTCCCAACCACACTACAGATGAGCGATCTGTACCAGTCGTTTATCTGCTCTCAAATTAAAACACATCATTTGGGAGATTCATCCTTCATCTGTTTGGCGTTTGCAGAGGGAAGAAATGTGAAGACTGAATCCAGAGTCTTAATAATTCCCACAAGCTTATAATAAAAGCATTCTGGTGATATTTTTTTTTATTTGGTTCACTTGTTTTTTCCTTTTTTTTTTTTAATACACATGGTCTAACAATGCTTCCCCTTTTTGTCTATCTCATTAACATTTAGAAAAGTAACATACTGGAGCCTGCTGGAATCCAACAGAGCAAGGGCAGGTCCTGTCCCTGGTGAGGAACAACCCCAGGCTCCAGCACAGGCTGGGGCGGCCTGCTGGAGCAGCAATGAGGGGAAGGTCCTGGGGGTCCTGGTGGAAAACAGGGGGTCCATGAGCCAGCAGGGCCCTGGGGGCCAAGGAGGACAATGGAATCCTGGGGTACACTGGAAAGAGCATTCCCAGCAGGTCAGGGAGGGATCCTGCTCTCTGCTCTGCCCTGTGAGGCACATCTGCACTGCTGTGTCCTGGTCTGGGCACCTTGGCACCTCTTGGAATTAGTCCAATGGAGAGCTATAAAATCCATCAAGGGACTCTTTTGAGGATCTTCTTTCCCATGAAGAAAGTCTGAAGAAGGTGAGTCTTTACAGACTCGAGAAAAGACTAGTGACAGGGGACATCTTCAATTTGTACGAGTATCTAAAGAGGAGGGGTCCAAAAGAATGGACCAGGCTCTGCTCAGGGATGCCAATCCACAGGAGAAGAAGCAATGAGAAAAAACTAGTCGACAGGAAGTTCCACCTGAATATGAAGAAGAGTTTCTTTACTGTAAAGGTGATGGTGCTGGAACAGTGCATCCAGAGACGTCATGGAGTCTCCCTCACAGGAGATATTCCAGAACCATGTGGACACAATCCTGTGTGAGGATTGAAGCAGGAATCTGGGATGAGAGGAGCCACTGCGGTCCTTTCCAACCTGAAACATTTTGTGGTTCTGCAATCTCCAAAGAAAGTGAAGATGAAGGCATGTATATACTTTAATCATGATCATGGTGTAGTTTTGAATAACAGATTCATGGGATAAGGTGGAAACTAAGTGTTAAGAGCTTGAAATTGTGAACTAGTCAGTGCTTTTATTTTGCACTCTTTGAGACATAACACAGGGTTTATTAAACTTGAAAAATACTCATGGGTTTACTTAAAAGTCTTAAAAAGTAGCTTTTACTTTTACATACTCAGGTACTCACTGGCATTTTAGACACTCACCATAGCTGTTAAACTTCAGCTGCAACTCCAGAAGACCACAGGCACCTCAAGTATTTTGTCATATTTGCTAGTTCCTTTGTGGATAACTTGGATATCAGAGAAATGACACTACATGCTTGTTTAGGTATTTGGGCCACCCTATGTCTTTCATTCTCTGTATCTATCAGCCTTTGAATTCTCCCTTGGAAGAGACACTTTTGTCCTCCTTCTTGTGTTCTGTTTCTCCCTTTCCTTTTTAATTTGTAACATATCTACGCAAGGTCCATTCTTCCTGAACGTTTAAGGGATTGGTCATGATTGGTTGAGGACACTTGGAACTCCCCAGATAAAAAAAAAAACCAACAAAGTGATGTTACTGAAGTGAGTGTCTGGCAAAACTCATGAATCAGGAAGAGATAAAGCCTGATAAAGGAAAATAAAGATTCTTCTTACATGAGCACATGCTTTGGTAATGAGCAATAATAGGGGAAAAATAAACTATAGTAGAAGTTGCATGACAGTTTGAGTTTGGTTGATATATGCTTGGTTTTAAAGTTGCCTCAATGTGCCAGTCTTTATTCACGGTTGGCAGATAGTGTGGATGCAGCAGAAGTAGTATAATGTGGTTTGAAATATCAGCACAATTATGTTTTAGGGTCAAGTACCTTTTAAACATCCTTCCAGGTGAAAAAAAAAAAAAGAAACAAAAAAAGAAAAAGAAAATAAAAACAAAGGAAATAAAGAGAGTGGAGATGGCAAGAAACAGAATATAGAGAAAGCCCACTTCTAAAACTGATAATGAAAAGACAAAAATATTTGGAACCATTATACTCTGTATAATGTGAGATCACTAGATATTGGCAGTGCCTTATTTTGTGTCCACTACTGTAATTTTCTGCCTTCTGTGGGTCTTGCAATTGCTGAACATTTTGAGCATCAGCAGAAGCAACTGCTGCCACCATGTCACCATCATCACCTTTTGTTCCTTCCTGAAGTACTTACAACTTGTTAGTTACAACTATTTATCTCAAGTTGTTGATACAGTTTGATGAAACGTGTTAAATTACAAGTGTGTGAATGAGTGAAGTATTAAAGAGAGCATGTGTATGAATTATTAGTTAAATAATGTGAATTAACATAAGAAGAGTAAATCTACATTAGGAAAGTAGTTACTGGAGTCTCCCTTTATCATCAAAGAAAACAGACTCCACAAAAGGATGATTCAGACCACTGGTGATTTTCCCTGGAATCTGCACTCTAATTTTCACGTTAATAGAAACAAGGAACAATTGCATTGATTTCAGTGGTGATGAGACTTTTAATGTGTTGCTGGTGGTGAAGGACTATTGGTTCCAGTATGCTCCCCTTTTCCAGCCATTCTTTCAAAATGAAATGCTCTAATTCTAAAGAATGGACAAAGCTCTGAAAATCATACTGCAGGGAAACTATCCACACTCTTCTGTGACTGGAAATGAAGGGGAAAAAAAGCCTGATGACCCAATAGGTCACTCTCTTTCTATTTTTTGTGATTTCCTGCCAATTCTGTCTCTGTAAGTCTTGATTAAATATTCAGAAAAATCATTACTTATACATAAAGCTATTCATTTAAAGGTGCTTCAAATAAAGCAGACTACAAACACTTTTTTAAAGGAAGGCAACATTCAAAAGATAGCATATCTTTGAGTCCCAATTAGGCCAGATCATTAAGGAAATATATTGCAATTAAGTTTACATCCACTGGATGGAACTTGTTGCCAGATAACAGGAACCTCTTAAGTGTAGGTTTGTTTTTTTGTTTTTGGTTGTTGTTTTTTTTTTCTATCAAGATTATTACCACAGTGTGAGATCATTATTTCAGATAGAATATAGCCAAACTGTATTGAATTCTGAAAAAAAAAAGTCAATTTACATAATTAAAAATTATAAGTTCAAGCTTGCTATTACAAATGAAAACAAATAGGAAAACTATTTGGTGCAAAGGGATTTTTTTGTTTTAAATGGATACATATACACAGTATATGAGCAGTATTAACTCCTAGATTACTGTGGGGCAGTAGATTTACTTCTCTCATGCACATGCTTCTAAGGATCTAAGAGGTCACCTAATTCTGATTCAAAGATTAACTAGTGATCCACCGTGAGTTTTCTTTATCTTCTTTAGTAACAATTTCAAATTATTTCCTCAATCCTCAAATGCATCTGGTCTGACTCCATTTAGGAGACACATATGATGTCTGAAACTCTCATTTCAGTGCAAAATTACTGTCCTGGATCTTATGCTTACTACTCTTATGACTCCCCTTTGATTTCTGCTACATCCAGCTCTTGCCCTATTCACAAACCCACAGTTTTCAACATAAGAAGCTGCTGCTTTAATTGAACCAATTTTCTAAATTACACAATCAGCAGCACTGGATGCATTTCAAGATCAAGAACACCATTTCCAAGTAGTTAACTTTTCAGTCCCTTTGTTTTCTTCCATCATAATTCCAATGTTCTTTTTCTCTGTCCAGCCTGCATGTACAGTTATAAGTTATAGAAATCAGAAATTCATCTAATTGTCTCTCATCCCTTTGAAATCTAATTGCTTTTCTTTCAAGGATCCCACCCTGAGCTTGAATATGACAGACTTTTTTTTTTTTTCCTAGAATTCTGCCTCTTGCATTTGCTAAGCATTACTTCTCACCAGGTGTTTTTTAACAGAAAACTCAATAGACTGTAGATTAGTTTGGGATTTCCTGTGACTTGGAATGAAACATGAACAAGGATTAAAAAATGGGAGCTAGTATAATTTTGAAGGACATAGCAGCTGGAGTGACATATGACATATTTTGTGTGAGAACTACCCACTGATTATAACATTATAGGGATGATGCTGCTCATAGCACATACTGGGCTCAAATTAGGTTCAAAAGCAATCCCCTTACTAAAGAAAAAGTGAACTTATTCTCCCTGGCTTGCCGCAGAGCATGTAAGGGTTTAATCCAGTCCATGAGTGATCTGGTCTGAGTTTGAATACATTTTTAGGAGGTAAATTTGCCCTGAATGTAATGCAAAGAACCTTGATGTGTTGATGTTTAACTTTACCACAGATCCCAGATGTTCTCATCCAGCTTGCATCATAATGTGCAGGAGATGGGTTAACACATGAGAGAGAATTTCACCATGGAACATGCTTTACTCACAGGTTACAATACTACACCCCAAACTGATATTTGACTCTTATTGTCTTCTTTTTATTTTGTCTTCATTTTCCTTCCTGTTTTTTCTTTGCTTTTTGTTTTTTTTTTTTTTAGTTTGTTTATTTGTGTTTTATGGGTGTTGCTATCATAAGACTACACCACAAGACTGAGGATTGAGAAGTAAAATTGGGAGTTAAGTCTCTGGGAGAAAGGTACCTTTGTGTTAGAAACACCCACAGAAAGTTGTCATAAAATAGGACACAAGACATTCTAAATAACTTGTTAATAAGTAATACCTTCCTTCTGGCAATTCCTTCAGCAAAAGGATATAAAACATATCTTTTGTTAGGGCTTAAAAAATATCAACACTTTGTAAACATAGAATTTTTTGTCAGTTCTTATAATTTATCTTAAGAAACAAAGGAGAAGAAAATACACATCTCTGGATAAAGGACAAGTTCAACAACTCTTTAGACAAAAAAACACCTTCCTTTCTTTTTAAAATACTTGTTTAGGGAAGGGAGAAGTTAGACTACAAAACCTCTTGAAAACTAGTTTGTCACTTATCCACTCAGGCAGCATCATACAAGAATTGATTTTTCCTTCAGTTACACACAGTAGTAGTGTATTCCTCAGCCTTTATCCTGAATTTCTGTGAAAGAATAATTAAATTCTGCTCTCTTTATTTCTCTTTCTCTTCTTTTTTCCTCTTCCTTCAACCATCAGTGATCTAGAGCAGGGATAGTTCTTCCTGTGCAGATGCTGTCAAAGGATGATTGTTATATTTGCAGGCTACTGAACATTTTACAGCCCTGCCAACCACTCATCATATGCTCATGTCCCTCTTTCACTGTCAGAATGGACTGAAAATGAACCAGCTGTGGGAGATGGAAATAGAAACATTCTTTGTAAGTATTCATTCAGGTACACACTACACAGTTTTTTTGTACAGTATAGAAAAAACCTTCTGTCTGCTCACAAAACAAACTTGCAAAGTTTCTGCCAAGAATGAGATAAAGCAAATAATTGTGTGAAAATGTGTCCATACTCTGTGGCTATCTGCAATTAATCCTCAGTTTTTTGCATGTAGCTTGTCCTAGCTATAAAGAAACAGTGCCCTTGAGGCAAAGACTCCTGGAAATGATGCAAGGGAAAGAAAACTTGATGTCAGTCATGATTGACTAATCTACGTAGCCTTATGACCCTTTTATAATCATATTCTTTGCTTTTCATTTAGCTGGTGGTTTTGATTGTAAGGGATATCCCAGCAATTATATAGTCAATGTTAATAGAACTCTGATTGCGATCTCACAGAATACTTTATTTCCCTCCATGTTTGTCATCCAAGAAGCAAAACCAATAATAAACATTCTAAGTGGACAATTAGTGTTGATATTAAATTACTAAGAAAGAGAATATTTGCATAATAATTGTTGATAATAATGTATGAGGTCTCTATGGACTTCAGTGTATTTAAATAAACTACTTATCCAGTAACTCTGAGTGTGATGGATTTAAAGTTTCTTCTAATGACTTTTAAATACTATGCTATGACCTGCTTATTTTGATGTTTTGTTTGCTTATATGTATGCAGCAAGCTAATTTAATAACTAGACTTTCAGGAACTCATTTGGAAAAGGGAAGAAGGAATTTCTGATACACGCATCTTGGTATACTCTTCACAATATAGAGAGGTCTTTTACAGAAATGTCCTTTATCTGATCTTCCTTCTCTTGGTCCAGGCATTTTTGTAAATTATTATTGGGATCCTGAGGAACTGGAAGTAAATGGTGGGTAGAGTGTGCAGGGAATGCAGAGTCAAGCCAGTGTTAAATTAAAAATTGGAGATACTTTCTGAGACTTAGGCCTCAACGTTCAGCAGTAAGAGTGTAGGATCCAGGAGGCTTTTCCAGTTGCAAACTGAAAGATGCTTTCACTGTGTTTGGAGCATATCAGCTTCAAGGAAGTCCTGGCCTGGTGGCCGCACTTTACTGCTATGTGCAACCTGAGGTATGGAGTGCTTTACGGAAAAAGCTTATATTTCCTGTTGTGGAACCTTTCATAAATCAGGCCACCCATCCTCAAACTGGAATTGGTTTTGGTCCAGCTGCCTAAGCTGCTGAGGGTCTCCCATCAATCTGCCCGCTCTTTAAGTAATAAAGTTAATAAGGCATGTTTGTTTTAACAGCTTGAAATACTTCAAAAGTTTCCGTATTAGCCATTTATCGTACTTTAAAGTTATTTATTAATTACCTCGGGATGCTTTAGTGCATTCTATGAGACCTAGATCTTAAGTAAGAGGGTTGTATGGGCCTGGATTCATTCAGATAAATCAACAAATTATGGAAGATAAGCAACTTCTTGTAGACAAAATCTAAACTCAAAGTGAGAACTTGGTCATTCTGTTCTTATATTGTGCCTTCCTGAACAGATATATAATATATTTTAGTTTACAGTCTGACAATGTTACCTAAATCTTTACTGCATGGTATTTGCATGCAGCAGGGCAGCTAGGAAAGAATAATCCTATAAAGGCCCATCCTCACTACTCTATGTCAAGAGCATCTTGTAATTCATCTCCTCTCAAAGTCATATGCACAGTATAAGAATCAAAGAATATGTAAAGGGAAAGTCCCCAAAAAGGAATTAAAAGTACAGCTATTTCAGTAATTGTGACATTGAGTAAGAAATCTGTAGAAATCCAAATCTGTTTGAACATAAATTCATGAGCCCATGAAGGGGCAACTTTTGAATAAATTAGTCACGGTGAATAGTTTACCCAATTTTATTATAATCTGGAAGAGAGGAGCTCAGTGTGATTTTTTTTTTTACCTGATTTTTAATGTCCTGAAGCATTTGTCATGTTTACTTTGTAATCACCAGCTTTTTTACAGGCAAGCAATCTCCCAGTCTGAAAAAAACCCATACAACAGAGCAATGTGCTGCAGCCATATACTGTCAATTGAGTCTCTGCAGCTTCAATGGACTGTAAATACCTTAGGCAAACCATAGATCTGCTTCAGCAAGGACATGGAAATTCAGTCTGAATATGGGTTAGGCTGATCCCCAAAATTTAGTGCATATTCATAAGCAAAGCTGTTCTTTGAGATTATTCATTATTCTGATTTTGACAGGGTCGTCTCTAAAAATGAAGATATTCCTCATTTGCTTCATTACATATTCCTGTGCAGGTAGACAGACAGACAAAATTAACTATCTCAAGAGAAACTCAACCAAATTAGTATCAGTCCAGCTGAGTTACACATCTGAGGAAGGTCTCAAATTCTTTTAAATTTATCTACGCCTGTTTTTCTTTTTTTTTTTTTTTTTCAAAAAATGTAAAGATATTTCAATATACTGTTCAATAACTGTTTGCAACAAGTCTCGCAGTGGCTTATATTAAACTGGGAGCATTGCAGAAGTTATTTAACCTGAATCCAGTGGCCACAAAGCATGACTTTTTCCTCAAAAAAAAAAGTCTTATATTTCCTGACCTTCAAATTATGAACAACTAGTACAGGCTTGTATGTCCATGTTCTTGGTTTTTGAATAGGGCAAAACTCTGTAACATCAGTATTCATCGCTTATGCTTCAGGTCGAAAGGGGAAGTAAAAACAAAACAAAAAACAAAACAAAACAAATCAAAAACCCCCAGAAACATGAAAAGAGTAGATCAAAGGACCAGCCGTGAAAGAGAGAAAAAATGTTTTTCAATTGCTTAGTATTTTTTTTATCTTGTTAATGGATTCTCATTGCAAATCCTAAGGAAAATGACCATCACAATGTATGTGTATAGCTTTTTTTTTTTTTTTTTTTTTTCCTTATCAAATAGATATGTGTGTGTAAAATTTAGTATAGATTAAAGGTATTTATATTGGCTCATTGTTCATTAGAAACACCTGACTTTTTCGGAAAAGTCAAAGGAAGAGAAAGAGGAAAGCTGCAAAGTCAGATGTGTTAAAAACCATAAATTTGTGGAAAGAATTGAGGAGTGGCCCATGGTTGCAATGCCTTAGGCTGTTCTTTCCCTGGCATGGATTGCTTGTGGGCTGCAGCCCCTATTCTAATGCAGTTCTGTGAATTAAGGGATGGACAGAATTTTAACATAGAGCTTAACTTGGGAGGAAAGGAAATAAAAGCAATTCTTAGCTCTGAAATGCTGTTTATAGGAGATTTGCTCTGTAATTAAGTTAAATTCTTGCGACGGCAAGGAATGGGTGAAAAACTGCAGTCATAGAAGACACAAGGTAAAGAAACAGTAGAATCCAGGTCTTGCTCACTGACTCCAGAGGTGAATAAAAGAAGATGCTGTCTAGGAGCTTCAGCCTTTCTTCCTTCCTACCAGTACTGATGCCCATGGCTTTAAAGTTAAGTCAAAAATTGACAGTGGAGGTCTGCAAGTGATAGTAATTGTACAAGATGATATTACTTGTATTCTTAGGATAAGAGTCGGAAAAACATAGTTTTCCACAGTCATTGGTTTTGTTGAAATAAAAATTGCTCAGTCAAAATTTTATTTTTATGGTCTATGAGCTGTAAAGACCATTTAAGGTCAACTCTTCATACTGTATTAGGTAAACATTTAAGAGGTAAATACTTTTATCCAAGTTTGCTGCAAGCAAAGAAATAGACCATGAAAACTCAAGAGAATGGACTTGATGTTTTCATGCTATTATTTTTCCTGAGCTGCAGCTTCAGTACTAGAGGTGTTCAGAGCCTCATATTTAACGTGCAAGCTTCAAAACATCACCAAAAGAAAATTGCATTGACACAGCTATAAAAGAAAAGTATTATATAGTCTATGGATTGTATGTTCTGTCATTGTGGTACCAGAACGATTTCTGTTCTTACTAGTGTTCATGTCAGGGAGAATTGGGAACCATAATGGCTGAGGTCTAACCAAAGCTCTACCTCTGTTTTTCCATCTCACTGTACCCAGTTCTATAGGCTAAAACATCCATAAGCTACTCCAGTATTTGCACTAAGGACAGCCCAATCACAGTAAACATTTTATATGTTTGTCTGACTGTGAAGAGACAGTCCCAAACACCTTAACCAATGTGTGCTTATGACAGTTCATTATTGCAATGTAAGGAAGTGATATGAATAGCCTGTGGGGCACCCAAACACTTGCATGTGGATTAGAATATCAGAAATAGATAATAGGAAACCATTATCATTATGTACGAAAATTTAAGCAGTTCTACCATGCAGGAACTAGTAGTAAACAGTACAAGAGAGTACAGTTTTTGTAGTGAAGATTTGCTGTTAAAAAACTACTGAATTCTCATCTTACACCATCAAGAATACTTCCTGTGAAGCCCTCTGTATTATTGTTCTGAGAGGAAAGAGGAAATACGGCATGGAAGAGGAGCAAGACAGAGGCTGGGCATGGTGAGAAATGGTTGAGAAATTATGCTGGAAAGAATGTTTGTGACTTAAATTCTTCTGAGACTAAAGGAACTTCATGTTAGATGGACCCTGGAAACACCCTTCTCATCTAGAACACATTTCTTCTGCTTACTTATATTTAAACATCCATAGGGAAATACTTGACCAGCAGTTCCTACTACATATTCCCTTCTCGTAACTGAATGGCCAAACCGTTTGAAAACACATTCCCCTCATCCTGGACTCATGACTTGTTTTCTTTTCTGAAGAGCAACCTATTCTCAGACCCAAAGTTGTTCCATCACCCTCCCATAATTCAGTCCCTATATCCTGGAGTTTGTTGGTAGGAAGCTTGCAAGGGAAGCAGGAGAATAAGTTTTGAATTTTTTGAAACAAAAAGAGGGATGAACCCAAATCTCTTGCTTTACTTTCGGCAAGTACTCTTACTGAGTGCTCTTTCTAAAAGCTGATTGATTCCACTATCAGTGGCTGCATTTTGCTGTTAAAGAAGGCACCTCTGGTTAACATGCAGGAATTAACAGAGGTGTGTAGGCCCACTCAGCTTTTGGAGTTACTAAAAGCTGAGAGAGTCTAGCAAGCATATTTCCAGGGTGAAATACAGGGAATATTCAGGATCATATTGTGGTCTCTTGGTAGACTGCAGGTACTTAAGAGAAATACTGTTATTCTGAATCCATATTCTGAGAGTAGTTTTAGACAAGTTAATTATACCCATTCCTGCTTTTTCTCTCACAATGGCCCGTCCTCTTAACACCTGAATGCCCCTAACTGTACAGCAAGAATGTACTGTTCCCATCAGGCTCATAGGTCTGTGGGGCCGCTTAATAACTAACTGGAAAAAGAACATGAAGATTCTCACACTTTTTCCATACAAAATTATTCCATTTCAGCTTCCACTGCCATGATGCTTTAGCTACTTCCATGGCCTTTTGATGCACATATGACAAGCAGCAACCAGAAAGTGCGCTTCATGGGGTGCATAAGAAAATTAACACTAAGAGACTGAAAGTTTTGCTTTTGATGTTTAAATGATTTGTGGTGGTGACCTCAGCTGTGCTTTAATGAGTATTTTGCCCAATTAATTTCCTTAGATTTTTTTTGCATGCTTTAAAAATGCATGCTCACATTTTGTTGGTTTTTTTTCTATTCTTTCTGAAGTCCCTGTTGTGTTTTCTACACTGTGAAAACACAGAAATGTTGCTGCAGTAAATTCCTTTTGTTTTGCCTTGTAAAAATCGTAAAAGAGTATATTATCTTCATTTTTCTTCCTTCTTTCCACTTAAATATGTACAAGACTTTTCAGAGGATGAATAGGGAGTGTAAATGGCTCTTTTGTTTTACTGATGAGCAATTGTCATGCCCTTACATTAGACAGGGTTGAGAACTGAGAAAACTGATAAACAAACAGACAATATAAGCAATATTTAAACCACAGGATCTTGATTCTCGCTTCCTTCTTTCTTGCACTATACACAGTAATGGACTCTGAAGGGGTCAAGGACCTTATTATCTTCAAAAACATTTGGTGTTACTTTCTGAACTACTCCTTGGAAATAAAAAGGAGTGTTTTTAGAAGCATGTGGACACTATTTCCATGGATTTTATGGGCTTTGTAAACCCAGGAAATGAATACCTTCATAACTCAATATGGTCTTCAGATCATCTCTGAGACCCCTTTGCACTGTCTTACTCCGCCTGGTGTTTTTAATGGATTCCTCTGTACCAGGGCTAAAAGGTTTTTTTTCAGTCTCTGTAAAATACCCCGAGAGTCTAGAGTATTCAGGGAAAAAGAAATAGGAAAAATCCCTCTAGGGAATTTCAGGCTTGACTTGTGAAGTCAGTAGATTAAAATAACCAAATCAACTAAATAGGGCCTGGGGAAAAGCTGGCTAGCCCTCTGAAAACATCCAAAATATTGTAAAATATGCGGTGTGAGAGCAATTACTCACAGGCCACAAAAAGAATAACAAGTGATAGAATGAGACTAAGAAACAGAACATCGCCACTTGATAAAGTCTATTTATCCTTTGCAGAAATCTTCTAGTGCAAGGAGCTATTTTGACTCATTTATAGGTGGCTAAACTACATTAATAAACAAGCCGTAAATCTCTTAATTTCCTGAGTTAGAAGGAGAACTAGCAAGATCTCCTAGTGGAACAGGTATTTTACCTCTCCAGTGCCTATGATTCTATCACACACGGTTCCTTTCAATTATCAAAGCATCACGTGCTCATTTCAGCAACATGACTCCCATTAATGTCAAAGGGAGACTCAAGATTAAAAACCCCAGGCATCACTTTAAAAATGCAGAAATTAAAATGATGTATCATTTCTCCACTAGAGAAACCAATTCCCCAAATATGAGACCCCCTTGCATTTTTCTTCTACCCCCTTGCATTTTTCTTCTACCCTTGCTTATCCTCAGCACCCAAAAATAAATACCAAGTCCAGATTGCAATTAACCAAGAGCTTCTGAAGGTGAAAAAGAGAAAAGCAGAGACTTTTTTTAGCCATTAAAGAAATTAAAGACTTTGCTTTTCCAGGGAGAGCGTGATTTAAGGGCTAATCAGCACCATGGTCCTACACATTATCTAAGAAATTGAAAATTACTGGCTACTAAACCCAGCTCTCAGAAACTCCAGGGGGATTCTCTGCAAGGCCTCTGATAACTTTTGAGTCTAGGCTTGAATGCTGTTCTCATCTTAATTAGAAATTCATCGTGTGTGTGTTCGTATATGTGTTTGCATTTGTATATATGTTTATTGCTGTGTGTGCACATACTTACACACATATTTTGTCTCCATATGGATGCACACACATTACAGAATATATAACTCTTCACTCTAATTGCCTGTTTTTTCCCCCTGTCATGTTTAGCAGATTATGCTCTCTACGCTCTATTTTCCTTTCCCTGTATTGGCAAAGACTTACAAATGCCCTATTTGCTTTCCTTTATCTCATTACATTATTCAGTGGTTTTCTGTACACATACACTCACAAACATCAGCAAATAACTTGCTTTCAAAGACTCTTAAGAAAAACAAGTGTATTTGTTAAAGAAGGAAGTTTAAGGCTGACTCAAAGCATAAGCAGAGTATTTGCTCAGGGCAAAAGATTACCAAGGATACTAAAATGTCTACAGTCCCACGGTTTTGCTAACACCAGAAGTCACCAGAATCTTCACACCTACAATTGTCAAAAGAAAGTTAAGGTGGTAGCTAAGGTAGAAGGAGCATTTGAAGAGCAGCGCAGTGCCAGGATTGGCCATCAGCTTGGTGTTGCTTCCTGAGTTCTGAATAATCCCCTAGAAATGCCCCATCCTCTCCTGTGAATACCAGGGCAAATGTGAAATGTATTTTTCTTTTTAAATAGACGAATAACAACAGGAATTCTAGGAGAAAAGGTGGGGCTTCTGCTGAGTGGAATGGGGACCTTTGGAACAGAGCTTGAGATACTGAATGCCATCCTTCCTTTCATCTTTGCTGTCCAGGCTGCTCTCATGGAGCTGTGGTGGTCAAACACTGGAAAACTGCTTGCAAAGGTCTTGTAGGCTCTCTCTCCTTTAATGGCATTCAAAGTTTGTGCAACCATGGTCCTGACTAGCTTAACCTAACCTTTCTCTGAGTGAGAGGAAAGATGTTTTCCAGCAATCTCTACAGCCTAAAGTACTCCATGATGCTTTGATTTGTTAGAAATGGGAGAAAATAAATGTTTATGGATCTGCAAGCAGATGGAGCTGAAAATAAACAGATAAATTGTCAGCTTAAATGTGCCCAGCATTGTTTTCTAGTACTGAGGCCAACTGGCACAGAAAAGGCTATGTCCATATTATTAAACGCTTTTCACCTTCAAAAGAAGGTGGATGTGTGTAAACAGGTCCCTGGCTTGTGCTAAACACAAAACATATCTGAAAATTGGGCTATCTAAACTCAGATGGTTCAAAAAGGTGTTGGGGACCACAGCAACAATTTACCTTCACAAACAACTGACTTCTTCAATTCAACAGAATTCAGAAATATTCTCCATAACTATTTAATTTATTAGAACTGGTGCAGCTATGACACCAGAGATTTATTTCTTCCCACAGTAAACATGGTGAAATAGTTATATTCCTGAGAACTATTGTAGATAAGGTATCTAGAATGTTCATCTTTCTAGCATTATTTTTGCTAATTTTCCTGTTTCATTTTGTGTTTGTTTTTGTTTTTTTTTTTATGACTACCTAGAAAGTGTTAAGCTCTTTACATTTATTTTTCTTACTGAAAGTTATGACCCATGGCTGTGTGACAGTCCATGTGTGTGGTGCTCTTAAAGGCATAGGTAAGATCATGTTTCTATATAGCCTTGTTGTTCTATTTTTCTTAATTGATTCTGGAAAAAAAAAAGCAGATTCTATGACCCAAAAAAACTGGAGAGAGGTGTTGTTTGTTTTTTTTTCTTCACACACTTAAAGTGACAGTCCATGTTTTGGATTTTCTATTTTGATTTTTCTTAAAATTTTGGCATAGGTAAAATCATGTTTCTATAAAAGGCAAAAAATTAGTGCAAATTCTTAATAATGGGGGAGGGTGATTCTGGAAAAACAAAAAAGCAGATTCTATGTGAGAAATGAAAGAGAGGGATGAAATTTTGAGACTAGGCAAAAACTATACTTTTTGTATATATTTCATATTGAGAGAGGTTCACTTGTTTGTTTTTTTTTTTCACACACACTTAAAGTGTATCTTCATAGTTCCTTAAAATACTTTCCCCTCATTATTAGTTTTGGATTTTCTTTTCATTTTGATTTTTTGTTTGTTTGCTTGTTTGTTTGGATTTTTTTTTCTTTCAAATGAATAATTTTTGAGGGCTCTGTGGGTGGTTTTATTTGGTTGGTTTGCTTGTTTGTTTTCAGCTCACCAAATCTCAAACAGAAATATGTTTATAAATATGTTTATGTCTGGTTAATGTGTGTGGCTTTTACATTCTTTGTCTTTCAATGTAGCCTTGAAGATCAGATTAAAGGGAGAAAAAATTGGGCAACTGGTGGGAAATAAGTGGAAAATTATGAAAAATTTTAAATTTGCTCAACTTCAGCTTTAGGTATTTCTCTCTGTTCTGGTACAGTGTTATTTATTTACATAATAATATTTATTCACATCTTATCTTAACAAACAGCATTTATAAGCACAATGTCCATAAGAAAATGGATACAGTCAGCTTTTTGATAGAAGGCAGGGATGTACAAAGAATTCCTAACTGAATGTAAGCTATTATTTTAATTAAAGTGAGTGGTGGGGGAAAGTGTTGCACTGACAATTCAAATCATGAATGATTTGGTTCATCACCAAAATATTTCTTTCTCATCCTCTGCTTCAGCAATTTATTTCAGTGGAGGGTAAGTTCAGACTACTCAACTCTTCTCCAGAGGAACTTACCTGTTCTGGCCTGGACTGAAGTCCACTAAAGAGCTTTTTTGTCTGCCAAAAAGGCATCATTGCTATTGATCTGTGCTGGGTTTGTACAAGTGACCTCGGGGTGACTGTCTGTGCGAGCTCTCACTCGAGAGAGCCTCACTTTCAACAAGGGTTTTTTTCATATTGATATTAAAGCAGGCTACCTTGTGAATGAACAGAACATGAAATAAAGAATAACCGTAAGAAAATAAAATAAAATTAAATTTAAAAAGCAGGTTTTTTGTTGTTTGGTTGGGTCTATTTTTTTTTCCCAAGGACATGCCCACTTTCACTTGAATTACACTCATATAGGGAGTGTATTGCTCCAAAAGATCCAACAGAATTTCTTTTGATCCACATCCTCTGTAACAATCAGAGTTTCACTTGTAAATTGCTACGTTAACAGAAATTGACTAGAAAATCTTCATGCCTAGGTGTTGCCTTTCCCAATGCTGAACTATAGATGCTAAAACTTATAGAATATTAAACATAAAAGGGACTTTCTAAGTAGACTACACACACCCCAATTGGATCAATTCACTGATCCACAGGGCACAAATTCCGTCAGAAAAATGAAAGAAAAAAAGGGAAGAAATTCCATACATCCTAATGCCACCATCATTAATGTGGAAACAATAAATTCACTCCTGGACATTCTTCATTTTGAGATGGGAAAGTTTTGTTGGTTTTTGGGGTTTTTTTTCCAGAAAGACGGAGTTGAGAAAGATACATTCATTACACCCTTGAAGGGAAAATCATTCAACAGAAAATATAGGTAGAATAGCTGAAGAACAAAGAAAGAAGATTCTTAATCTTTTTTTTTTTTCCTCCTAATGAGAAGATTGGGTTTTTTTATCCCTTTCATAAAGGCATAAAAGGAACAATATAAATCCCTACAACCAAAAAATCAGAACCAGACAAACTGAGAAATTAAAATTTCACACAAAATATTTTCCTGTATCAGACTTTGACAACATTATACAGACTCTAGACAGGCAACCTGGGATAAGTTCACAACCTCCCCTTCAGAAATCTGGACAGCCACTAAAATAAGGGAATATTAAAGTGCCATAACAACGACTTTATGAAAGGAATTGCACAGGTACAAACAGTCATAACCCCATCTCATTGGGAATGACAGTTTCTATATTTCAGAAATAGAAGATGTAATGCTGAAGGGACGCCTGGGTATTCCAACCAACAGAAATAACATTGGATGGAAAATGAGTCTTGAGGATAGGTGGTGAGTTATGCACGATCTGACACTTAAAAGTTCTCAAGTATACAGCCTGCATTTCTTTCACCTGCTCTGGAGATGCTATAAAAAGGCAAAAGCAGCTGACAGCCCAGTCCTTCCTCTCCTTCTGTCCATCCATAATCTGCACAGGATGTGTGACCGCTGAATTTACATGCTGGATTTCCTTGTGGAATATTACATTGCTGTGCAAAAAGACTGTTGTTTTATCTCCAAGATAACACGACATCTTTAAGACAAAGCAATATTGTACATATAAGCCTGCAGCTCCTTCAAGGAAACCATAGTAAATATTTAATATTGTGTATATGTACAATGTCGGATGGCAAAACATCATATCATACTGAACCCAAAAGGTTTCTTTGGTGTCTTTTTATATATATCACTCATCTGGACTAAATCTGGTCTCCTGTTTTTTCAACAAATATGACAAACTACTGCGCTGGATGGTAAGCCAAAGGTACTTTTAGTAGTAGCTATCAAGAATAATAGCAACCAAGAAGGCACCCACTTTGCAGTACTGCATGCACCTCTTGATTATTCCAGGACTTGTCAAAATAACTCTCTATATGAAAACAGTAAATATTCAGGCTTCAGAGGATTAGGAAAAGAAACATTTGCCATAAGAAAGTAAAGTTTTGGTCCAGATTTGAGTTCCTTGATGGATGCTAAACAAATGTTCTTAAAGTTCATGCCTGCAAAAAGTAGAATGAAAGAATGAATGAATGAATGAATGAATGAATGAATGAATGAATGAATGAATGAATGAATGAATGGAAATGAATGAAATTTATTAAATTAGCTCCACAAGGTGGGAAATAAAAGAGCCTTCTGAAGGAATAATGTGTTATGGTAAATAGTCCGTCATTCCTATATCCAAATTAATAAACCCAAGGTTAAGATCAAGGGTTTGGTCCTAATTTACATAGCACCACAGAATTGGTGTGAACTAGTACAAATACTGTCTTCAGCTGTGTACGTGTAGCATAATAAAATCTGGGAGATGGAGACATCCTGGTTAGACAAGAGTCTGAGACCAAAGTGCCTTGACAGTTGCCAAAGGGATCTGAAAAGAACACAAGATTTCCATCTTTTAGGGCACAAAATGAGTTTTCTAAGTTCAGCATTTTACCCTGCCCTCCTGAAAGATACCAGGCACTAGCACAAGTCCCATGCTTTGTTCTACCAACACAAATAATGCCTTTTTTTTTCCCCCTGCCTACACAGATATCTTTGTAAGATTACCACAGGCTGTCTGCTTAGGCATTGGGAAACAGACACAGAAGGACAAGTATGCAGATAAGCATTCCATTTCTATCATTCCTTCATTTCAAGGCTTGTTTTGTTGGATGAAAATATGGCAGATGACAAAGGAACTAAGGAACAAGCAATCTCTAAAGATGGAAGCAAAATGAAGGAGCAGTGGGGAATCAAAGACTCATATGAGTCAGGTAATGAGAATAATTCAAGGTTATTATTCCTTCTGCTTCACTAAAAACTTCTGCCAAATATTAGAGTGATTATTTATAATTTCATTATATTGATGGTATGGCTAAAATCAGTCTTTTTCTGCAGAGTACTTTTGAGCAAATAGGTCAGATTCATCTTTCTCAGTTTTGGAGGTCTGAAGTCATCTGACCTATTTTAACAAGCCATTTTAGGATGAAATGAGCAGCCCTGAGGAACAAGCAAAAGTGCTTATATCTCTCCTTTACTTATAAAAGGAGTCTAGAATGACTGGTTAGTACTGAAATGTCTAACTTAGGAGCCTTAACCAAAGCGAGATGAATTTTTCCTATTCTTTCCAACTAAGTTTATCACTCTGAAAAATAGGCACCTCACCTAAGATGGTTGCCTACATTCTCTCCATAGACAATGGAGAAAAATAAGTATCTCTTGAAGGAAATTCTTTCCACGTTACTTGGACATGTTTCTTTTGAGAGGACGACTCCTGCTCCAGAAGGGAAGTTGGCAGGCCAGGGCCCTTCTCACTTGCAGGGGAAGGGAGTGACATAGATCAGTGCCTTGCTGAAAACACAGTGTCTTTTGGAAAGACATTATAATTATATATATAAAATAACAAAGTCAAGGATGTTTACTGTTGCCTCAGTTGAGGATGGATTTCACTCTAATGGCTGGTTATAAGACAGATAGGGAAACATAAAGTAAGAGTGAAAGAACAATAAAAGTGAGTGAGAGAGAAAATATAAGAAATAACTTCTGCAAGCCCCATGAGAAATAAACACATTTACAACTACTTTATGCACAGTTAAATTGAGATACAAATAAGTTTAGTTCCAAATAGTAAGCCAGAGCAAGAGACTCAATATCAGGGAAATAGTTCCCAGAAAATGGGAAACAACTGCATGCTAGCTATGGAGAGAACTCTATCTTGCAAGAGATACAGGACACAGGAATGAGTACTGAACAAAAAATGTCTGAATGTGAAAATAGTCAGGAAAAAAAATATCATGCACGATAAGATTCCTGGCTGATTGAAATCAGCAAATTGATTCTTTGTTTAGCTATCCAAATAAACATGAAATCTAGCCCCCAACTTGATCCAACTTTCATTTAATTCACTTTAGTATATACATATATATTTTTAAATTATTTTTAATTGGTTTTTTAAAGTTTAGATAGTTGAGAATAGAATTATATTTCTTTTTTTTTTTTTCCCCTATTTCCCCTTCTTCAAATCACTCTAGCAAGCTGCTCACTAACATCCAAACAAAATAGCTGTTGCTCCATTTTCATGGTGAGACTTCTAGGGCTTTTTGGAGTTAAAAACTAAAAAATGTGGGTAAATATGGTACTGACTTAGCTTTTGCTAGAGCATGAAAGGGTGAAATGAGCTGCAGTTTCTACACATATGCACACATGTGCTAGCTACCTCTTCTTTTTTTTAGAATTCAAACAAGTGATGTTATGAGAGAAGACTTGAAGAAGCAAGACTCACCCCATAGAAGTTTTAGATACTGCAATACAAGTGAAAAGCCAGTCTGGTGGATGACAGTGCACCATAAAATATCTATGCTTGTGAATACACACACACACAATGCCAGCCACCAACAAGGAGAAGGTGTGGCTGTGTTGCAGTTCTTCTTCTCAGATTTAAAAAAAAAAAAAAAAAAAAAACCCCAAAAAACTCTTTTGAAACAGTTTTATACTTGTGTTTTTCACATTAAATCTTGTGAAATGAATTAAGCTGTAATGCCATAAAGTAACTGACACTCCCATCACTCAATTTTTGTAATCATTTGACAAATCTCCTATAAAATATTGCTATGTCCAAAAATTGGTGTTGGCTTAAAAAATCTTTAATATTTTCTCTTTTTTTTATTTGTTTATTAAGTAAGTATGCATTTCAGCATGTGGAATTTTTTACTTCTGTGTTTTGTGGAATTTGACTAATAATAGCTTGCTTATTATGATCACAGAACATTTATCTGTACTATGATGCATCGGTCAATAAATAAAACTGACTGGTTTTTGGTTGTATTTTTCTAACTAATGTAATTACTTTAATCCAAGAGCTGGGTCTCACAGTTATTAAGAAACAGGGAAAAATACCCCAAACCCACCACCCTCCAAGTACTGCAAACTTGGAATGAAATGCAGAGAGTTGGAAACAGGCTGTCAGCAAAGTCAGTGCAGTGTTTGTCTAGAGGAGAAGGTAAGGTCAGCTCTGTAGACTGCTTGGAACAAATCTGCCATCAGTGTAAACTGGTACAGCTCCACCAAAGTCAACTTTCATCAAACAAATATTCCTTTATTTTTGCATTATCTATCTTTGCATTGCAGTGCAAAACAGCAGGAGTCACCTTAGAGATGCTTTTGTGTATTTTCAGCTCACTACCAAGTGCCTTTGGAGGTCTGAAAGGACAGCCCACTACCACAGGTCATTTGTGCTTCTTTCTGTATCAGCAATAAATTCCAGCACACAATTCTTTGCTGTGCACACAAATAATCAGAAAAAAAGGGAGAGAGCAATTTTCCTTTCTCTGCTGTGTAAGGTAATATTCCTAAGATCAATCAAGGCCTCTGGAGTTGGTTGGGAAAAGAAAGGAAAGGTCTTCCTAGTCTTTCAAAGTCTAACCACTGTGCTAGGACATAATATGGACATATAAAACAAAACACTTTCTTGGAGCTATTTCCAAGATAGTAATCGTATACTTAAAGCAATTTTCACCTAATATTTATCCTTTCCTTTTTTCCTCACCTCTAACAGAATCAGGTTTGTTTTACTTAGCAATTAACAGGTTATTACACAGTTAAAGAGTAGGAAACCTTCTCCTTCTTATTCTTATCCCTCCTTCATATTTCCCTTTTATCCTCTTCAGCTTTTAATTGTTTTTTCTTTTCTCTTGCTTCTCCCTTTTTTCTTAATTTTTTTCTTTTCAAATTAATTTGCCCTTCCCCTCTAAACCTGATTTTTTAAAATAATTACTGGACAGCAACACTTACATTACAGCAAGCTGTCCTTGAAACTTCTATGCTGCTCCTAAACCTCTACATCACACTCTGGCTTCCCAAAGGCAGTTTGTGGAAAAAGGAATAGTTTTAAAATAGGCTACACATCCACAAGGAATCAAGATGTATTACATTGGTAATTCCTTTTTTTTTTTTTTTTTTTAATATCAAAGTAGAAACAAGTCTATTTGTTTTAAGTAGTTCTCTACTTTTTTAAGAACTGTGGTGAAAAATGCTTTCTCTGAGAAAAATAGAAGGCCAAATCTTGGAATACAGGCTGGTTTCTCAAATATCTCATCTCTGGTCAATAGAGAACAGATTATATAGATAATTAAGAACATGCACAGGCAAATTGATTAGTCTTTCATGGCTGTTTTTAGCAACATTATTTTGAGTAGCCTAAAAACTATTGTATAAAGAACAGACTTTGTCCTTGCCATTAACAAAGAATAAGAAGGGAATTACTTAAGGCCCTCTGAACACTGAACACAACCTAGGCAGATTAGAAGATGAGATCATAAACCAGTTTAAACCTCTGTAAGTAGCAATGGAGGATAGCCAACAAAAGGAAGCAGCATTTCACAAAACATTGCAAAATCAAGTAGATTGCATTTTGTTGTACACAGAGTGTTACAGACACAGAATGTCTTAAGGATGAAAGTGTAGGATAACTTTTCCATACTGTCCCAAGGACATCTGAATTTTGAGGGCATAAACCTCAGATGTGACTTAAGTATTATTAGTGACCTAATCATTCTTTTAGCCTAGTTATAACTTAAAATCAAACTCGGACCCACATCAGTTCTCCTACTTTTGAGATCATAGGAAAATTTCCCAATGAACTCACTCGATGATTTCAGGACACCTTTAAGAGTATTTAAAGTTTTGACATTCTGATTTTGATAGGTATTATTTTATTAGACTATATTTGACAGATTTGGCGATGCTTTGTAAGATATTGATCTCATCTCTAAATCTCTGGAGTTTACCTACAGGTAAATCCACTAACATTTGGGAATCAAAGTGAAAGCAAAGAAGGGAAGATAACACTTTGAAAAGGGACTGGAAAGAAGAGAGAAACACCAAACTTTATTGCAGAAACTTGCTGTCTACTTGTTATCTTTTATCTACATGAGCTATTTCAATTCTATCTTTAAAATCAAGAATCTGAGTTTTTCTTGATTTACTCCCAGCTATATTAGACCTGGAGAGAGACTGCCTTCAAAGGGATCATATCATGGCATAGAGTGACCTAAAGGTTACTTGTGGTGGGCAAATGCCTGTATTTGTGCACCAGTCTGTCATTCTTTTGCTTTCTAAAACCTCAATCTACATTTTACTATCCTTCAATTCACCTCAAGTGAAAAACAAAGTCTGCCCTTCTTCAAAATAAAGTAAGAAATGTGATCAAATAGTCCTTTTAAATAAAAACAGGCCTTGTTCAAGAAAAAAATAAGTTGGTGAAGAGTTCCAACAATCTTTCTAGCAATTGTTTTGTTTAAATATACATGTAAATTCATCAGTATAATAAGCCATAGGTCTAGTGGTCAGACTTTGCCTTCCTAGTGTCACCAGATTAAGTCTTTTTAAGGGATGCAATATAGATCCAAGTGTCAAAAAATGCATATTATAATATCACTCTTCAGCTGTACATTCCACATGCCATAGTTACCAGTTATATGAGCATGCTGCTTCCTATTTTGACCACAGAACGAGCATCAAGCAGTGACAGTCATGTTACCCCACCCCCAAGATTGGAATTCTACGCTGCTGTGCCAACCCAATGGTTTGCAATAAGCTTCTTTTTACAGAACCACAGAAAGGGCTGGTTTGGAGGGGACCTAAAGAGCATCTCCTTCCAACCCCCCTGCCATGGGCAGGTTCCCCTTCTGCTAGATCAAGCTGCTCATGGTTCTATCCAATTTGGTCTTGAACACCTCCAGGGATGGGACATGCACAGCTTCTCTGGACAACGTGCACCAGGACCTCACCACCCTCACAGTACAGAATTATTTCCTCCTGTTCAATCTGAACTGACTATTTGTCAGCTTTAGCAATTCTCCCATGTTCCGTCATTCCTAGCTCTTGTAAATAGTCTCTCTCCATCTGTCTTGTAGTTCATGTTCAGGTACATGGAGGAGCTATCTGTGAATCTCTGTCTCAAAGAATTCTTCAATTATTGCAGTTTTAAATAAAGTCTTCACGAATTTTTCAGTCAGGAAAATCACTCTTCCAGGTGTTCACGGCTGGACTATAGTTTCATTATTATTAAATCACTTTTTTCTTTTATTTTTCTCTAGAAATCAACAGCCTTTTCTACCAAATTCTATTTAGATTTCCAAATTAGAATTCATGTCCCAGATTTCTGGGTGGGGAAAAAAAATACATCATCAATAAAATGTTCCTTTTCCCAATTATATTACAAATTTTATTAAGAGATATTGCTTTGTCCTACAAAAATTCATTAATTTACATATGAGATTATCACTGATATTGCAGTATCACTATTATTGCCATATCTTTGTCAATGTTACAGCTCAACATTCTTCTTTTTATCCTATCTCCAGCATTCCCATATGCTTTTAAATATTTAGTTTTTTTTTCCAAAGGGTTTACAGACTGAAGTCATCCCTCTTTACTTTATCACTTTATATATGCTAGATATAAATGTTTCCTTTTTTTTTTTTTTTTGTTTGGTTTGGGGTTTTTTTGTTGTTTGTTTGTTTTTGTTTTTATAGGTTTTTTTTTTGTTTATTTTTTTGGTTTTGGTCATAATCTCAGGATGAGAGAAAGTATATATATTTATATTTCTTTGCTACAAGAATATGTACCAAATAGAAAGGAAGGGAGGACCCCAAATAAAAAAAGATCCACTCTGTAAATTTTACAGTTCCATAAACTCTGTCTGTTTGACAAAGCATTTAGTCTTTATCAGACTGAAAACTCCAAATGTTGCATTTGGAAACTATGACCATGGAAATATGTCAAATCTTTACTGGATTCTTTTAGGTCACACTATTAACAGACTTAGGCCTGAGTTCCTCAAATGTATATAGAAATGCACTCGGAAGATGAAATTTTTTGCAGTTAAACACCTTCAATCACCACCCAGGATTTATCATGCCCTACTATCATGTCTCTTGCTGCCATCAAGAAAGGAATGGGTGGAGAAAGAGATTTCATTATGGTTAGTTTATCTCCACAGGCAGGATGCTTCTGAGAACAGAGGAGAAAATGTGCTCCATCTCAGTAGTGGCCTGATAAAATCCTTGTCATCTGCAGTTTTCCTTTCAGAACTTTTTCTTATTTCAGAACATTTCATCTAAATCATCACTCTTTGGGCAGTCCTGTGTGAATCATAATCTGTTCTGATACCACTATCAGTGGAAATGGTGCTGTCAACATTTGTGTCAATAGTGAGGTTGTAATTTCTTGACAGTAATGTTCCTCTCTTGATATAACACTCTGCTCAACCTGGGGGAAGCTCTTGCTTGGTGCTCCCTCACCTGGAATCCTTTGCTACTCAGGCACATGGCAGGCTGAGAAGACACAGTGCTTTCCATGCCATATTTATTTACTCTGATAACAGCTCTTAAGCCTGTTTGGAAGAAGAGGGATACTCCCAAAAGTGTAAGAGGGTAAAATGCACTGATACCAGGGATGGTTTGGGAGGGCGAGAGAGGGATGGGGCTGCTCTGTCATCGAATGTATAGGCAAATACGGATTTCAAGTTCAGTTTGTGGAAGTCATCCCTGTGTGTTCCAAAAGTAGCAGATAATTTCCCTACATTTTAGAGCCAATTAAAATATTTCTACAACAAAACAAACAAACACAAGTCCAAACACAAAAAAAAACTGTCCCCAAAATTATGAGTCAAGAATACTGACCATGGGTTATTTTCTAATCTTCAATATATTATCTCTTGTGCAGTAACAAGAAAATCTCCAGTTTCACATAAAATTTTAATATAAATTAACTATGAAAACCCAGACATGAAACACAGAGTCAAACAAATGCAGAAAAAGGCTACTTAGAAGGTCAAAAGAATGGAAAAATTTCTTATCAGTCTAGAAATGTTGGTTTGTTGAGGCTCCCAAAATGAAAGGGATACAACAGAGGATTTGATTGCTGTCTAAAATAACATAAGGGAAGAACTAATAGTAACATGAGAGCAGGAAAGGACCTGTTATAGCTAACAGGCAATGTTTTCAAAAGACAAAATGGGTATAAAGCACGAAAATAAATTTAAACTAGGAAGTTGAAGAGCATTCTCACTCATTAGAGAAACTATGTTCTGTACAAATCTACAAGCAGCAACCAGGGAGGAAAAAATTCTGATCTTTTTTAAAATAGAAAGTTAAAAATCTCATTCTGCGTGCTACTTGCCATAGCAGAGCATTTTAGGACCCCACCTCTCCTTCCAGTTCTAGCATTGCTTGAAAAATAAATTGTCTGGTTTGTTTAATCATCTGTGTTTTGAAAATCATATTTGCAAGTAAATTGAATATACAGTCAAGTCACAAAACACTTCTTCAAAAGGTTTAGTACTCCTGTGGGTGGCATGGGCTTCTGGCCTGCTGCAAGAACAAATCAAACACAGATCTAACAGCAAAAGAGATGTGATTGCAAAGGCTGAATATATTCTGTAGCAGCTCAAATTCAGTAATCTTCATGGAGTGGTTAATTTAGAAGTCTGGGGGATTTTTTTTTAAACTAAGCAAAATCAGAGTAAAGGGAATAAACATTTTTTTACACTATGCTGAGCAATAAAGTTATGTAAGGAATATTGGAAGAAAATTGTACAAATTATGAAACAGTCTACATAACTGCTAAAAGTAAAACTTCTTTACTTCATCTGAACTCACTCTTTCTTCAACCAAATAACATTCCTCTACTAGGTGCACATAAATTCTAAAAGACAGTTGTTTAAATCTGCAAATAATCCCCAGTTTGTCTTCATATCTTGGAAGTTTATTATTAGTTTATTAGTCTCCACTTTTGAGGGTCAAATTGGAGTTCCTACTTGAGGGCTAGAGCATTCAACCTGGAAGAAATATAACCAATATTGGAAGTGTCACCAGTCCTCAGCTTCAGGAAGAGCTGCTCTCATGCATGTATCAGTAAATCTTGAAACAGTTCCTAACCTAAAATCTGAAATAGTGACAAAATTTTCCAGGTGATTTTCCAGGAGATGCATGTATTATGTATCTCCTTTGAATACAAATACATCAAAGAAAAAAAAATCAACCAACCAAACAAACAAAAAACCCCAAACAAACAAAAAACCCCACAAAACACAAAACACAAGCATTACGTAGTAAACATTAACAAGCAACTAATGTATTGCATAGTCCTAATTGAATTTGGGTAATTACAGATACTCATTTACTTCCCCATCCCTCTATTTAAAATGCTGCTGCAAGTTTCACATGGATAAAGTGTTTATCCATTTGGTCTTGGGTCGTCAGTTCATGTCAGGCCACCAGTTTATTCCATAGTGGTCCATCACGAGCTCTGCTACATTAATTCTAAAGGTAGCAGAGGCAAATTTGTTCCAAACTTTGGCTTCTCTTAGAAACCTTTTCTCTCTCTGAAAAGTTATATTCTCTGGGAATATTGCATACAGCTCTGCAGTATTGTGTTCCTCATACAGGACACAGTACGATGTGTTAAATTCTTCAGTTCCCTCGCTCGCCTTGCTCTGTCTCTGAGGAGAATCAGCACCAGTTTACCATTGACTGCAAGCTATGTCTTAGATATTATTTTTACCAGCTGTCTGTACTTTAATATTGCCTCAGAGTGATGTTAGTATTTTTCAACATTTGGCCACATTTTTCCAGTCTAATATGCCCACTTATCTACATTCCTGGGATTACGCAGCAGGTGGCTACATCGTCGATGAAGAATCAAGTTCAAATTGCTGTAAAGACATCTGAAAATTTCTTCTTTGTAAATTCTGAAAGGCTTTGGATGTGATAATGTTACAGCTCCAGGTACCTTCCTCTTCTATGGTGCTTTTGACACTTTTTGTAACTCAATGCTCTTGATTTTGTCTTTTTGGGTTATTGCTTGGCAAGATTGGGGCGGGGGGGGGAGTGTATAAAATGGCATCCAAGGGAAAAAGGAGTTTTGCAATTGTGATTCCTATGTTTATATTTTCCCTCAGTTCCCCCATGTCCAGGACAGTGGTAGGTAGAATCATCATCCCTGGAAGTATCCAAAAAATGTATGGATGTAGCCCTTGAAGACATGATTTAGTGGTGATTGTGGTGGTGGTATTGGGTTGACAGTTAGACTTGATGATTTTAAAGGTCTTTTCCAACCTTAATGGTTATATTATTTTGTGAAAACCATTTGATTTGCTTACCAGTTTCAAGTAAATTTGATAAGGAGAGCTAACCTTAAAATTTAATTCCTAGAATTTAACAAAAGAAATGTCTGGTTTAAAAATAAAACCCACAAAACCCCTACAGAAATGCTAATGAGTATGACCTTAAATCTTTATAAATAGTAAAGAACCCTTAGAAAAGAAAGTTCTGCAAATCCCTCAGTTTTGGGAAAGTTCCATCTGTGGTAAATTGTCTCTTAATAAATGAGATTGGCCAAGCAGGGTGGATTGTGGCACTGGACATCATTGCAGCTCCTCTTCTTTCTGTGGCTTTGCAGCCTTAAGAGTCACCTGATTCCAGGTGAGGCTGCTGGTATCCAGCATGTGATGATCATGGACCAAAGGAAAGACTCTGATGCTGTGCTGAAAATGAGCGAAATACACTTTTCTCTAGGAGAGAAGGAGAGTGAGGAGGCAATTAGATGAGTCTCCCTTCTCTGAAAGAGAGACTTGGCGCATTCTCCTCATGGTGGACACATCTGCCTTTCTTTACCTGCAGACCCTTTACCAAGACTAGATTGTTCCCTTTCCACATGGTTAAATTTTGTTGAAAAAGTAACGTTCATTTTAATGTGATAATCCAACATTATAAATTACTTGTGGATACCTGAATTCTAAGCTCAGTACGATAAGTATTTATTTAATCTTCATATTTGTTAGCTCAAGTTAAAAATATCCACAGCTATAAGTTAGTGCTACGGTCTAGTTTGATTGGGGAAGATAATGTTCATTAAATTCTGTCAGCAAATCTTGTCTGGTTTTTACCTTTGTTAAGAGCGTGCTCAATTTCCAAAATTCCCTCCCTCCAGATAAGGTCATATGGCCAGCTCTGTACCTACCCTCAAATCTCATTTCCATGTTTGTGCATAAACAAGCTTAGAAGAGGTAAAGATCCTGAGGGAAATAAGGAAAACCACTAGCAGAATAATGAGTGACTCCTGCCTCGTCCAGGGAACTTGTGAGATCTCATGAGGTGTTGCCCTGAAGGGCCAAAAGATGTGGGATAGCTCATTAAGGACAAAATTAGAACAAAGGAAATATTTATTTCAATGTGAAGGATGATGAGCAGATTTGGCAAGAGGATGACTTGGTTCACTGAGTTCAAACAGGAAACAATTAGTGGGTAGACATTGAAAACCACTGTTGGACACCAGAAAGAATACAGAGAAATGCAATCAGACAATTAAAAGTTTACCTGGAGTTGAAATTGGTAATAGATAAGAAAAGCCACCAGAAAAACTTTCACTATCACATGAAATGCAAAACAAAGACTCAAGAAGATTTATGTCCACTACTGAATGAAATCACTGGCAAAGGACATGGAAGAGATAAGGGGGTTGAGGGTGCTTGTGAGGTTGGGAAGAGGCACAGCTGGGACAGGGGACCCCAACAGACCAATGAGCTATTTCAGACCATATGAAATCATGCTCTGCACATGAGGGAGTGTGGAAAGCAGGAAGGGCAATATTTGAAGTGATGGTGTTGTTCTTACCAAATAACCAGTCTGCATGGTGAGTCCCTGATCTCCTGGAGGTGGCTGAACACTTGCCCATGGAAGCAGTGAATTAATTATTGTTTTGCTTTGCTTGTGTAATCAGCTTTTTATTTCCCTATTCAACTATCTTGATCTCAACCCACATGTTCTCCAGCTTTTACCCTTCTGATTGTCTCCCAGATCCTGCTGGTGGGGGAGTGAGTGAGTGTCTGTGTAGTTCTGGGCTGCTGTCTGGGGTTAAACCACTACAGACAGTGCTCAATCACTCTCAGTAAAGAGGTGTTTCCTAATTTCCAGCAGGAGCATCCTGCGTTCCAGTTTGTGCCCACTGGGGCACCATTCCAAAGAGTCTGCCTTCATCTTCTTTGCATCATCCTTTCAAATGTTTGCAAACACAGGCACATTCTTCCTGAGCCTTTTCTTCTCCCTGAAATGGGCTTCCTGGTGACCAGGGATCATGAGTTTTCTTCCAAACCATTTCTCCAGCCTGTTGAGGTACCTCTGGATGAGAAATGGTGTTCCATCCAGCTCCCCCAGTTTTGTAAAGTTCTCTCCCCATCATCTAGAAAAATAATGAAGATTGATGACCAGCGACTGGATTTTAGCAAGACTTTGTGTCAAGGATTGCCACCTTCCTGGCCCTCTTCAGTCATGTCTCTCTCTCTTTATCCAGCTCATGCTTCATCAGATCCCCTGTGAGGATCCTGCGGTGACAATTTCAGTGTCTTGTGGAAGCCAGTGTAGACATGCCCACTGCTCTTGTCTCACCTGCCAGGAAAGTCATTTCACCACAGAAGTATATCACATTTGCCAAGTGTGTGTCCCCCTTAGTGAATCCATGCTGCCGCTCCTGTTTTTGGTTTTTTTGTCCTTCATTTGCCTGGGATTAACTAACCACTTTCTAACTAACTAATGCTTTCTGGGGTTAACTAACCACTTTCCCAAGGACTACAGGCTGACCAGCCTGTAATTCCACAAGCCTTCTTTCTTACCCTTTTGGAAGATAAGATAGGAGTGACCTTTGCTTTCCTCCAGTCCTCAGGCACCTCTTCTAGTCTGTAGGAGGCCTTGAATATTTGTATTATAAATGGAGGAGGCTTTAAATATACATATTATATACCTGTACTTGAATATCTTTACCCTGACTGGTCCTAGTTATCCTTGATGGGCTGCAGCTGTGATGTTCTTCATTGGGCTGCAGCTGTGGCTTGTCAAGGTAACTGGGATAAAAGGGGAGTGGGCTGCTTAGTTAGGCAGAACCTTGGAGGAGCTCTGACTAAAGAAAATCTTGAGCTTGTGTTGTGAAGATTTGCCGCCCACAAGACAACAATGAAAGGTACAGGACTTATGAAATATGCTAAATACAACAACATGGGACTTATCTAATATGGACTTATGTAATATGTTAAATACAACACTAGTCACCATAACCATTGAGTGAGGGGGCCTCACAATGGTATAACCCAAGTCTCTCAGCACTTTCGGGTACATGGTATCAGGATTTATAGATTACAGATTTGTTTGTCTAATTTGCTTAAGAATTCTTTAACCTGATCTCTTCTACTAAGGATAAGTTTTTCTTGCCCCAGACTCTGCTCACCATCCTTTTTTCTTATGCTGCCTTTGTTACTGTCTGTGAATGGTGTTTGGGCGTTAATTACATTCCTGTCTTCTTTTCCATGAGTCTCACCAGACTGAGCTCTCACCTCTGAAATTTTATGAGTTTGTCCTGAAATTCCTGAAATGAGACGACCTTTCTTTTTTTTTTTTTTTTTTTTTTCTTTCTTGAACAGTGCACTGAGAATTCCTTCCTAGCATTCCGAGGAAACCTTTACCTGCCTATTGAGCATGTAATTCTCCCTGTAGCTTCCATGATAGGCAGCTGGGAACATCCTGGTTTGGACATCCTTTTTTCAGTCTATGTCATGTCTCAGGAATCTGCAAATTTACTTTCAATCACACATACACCAATGTCTCCAGAGTGAGAGGGAAGTAGAGGCTTGGAGACTTATCTAATTTAATGAAGACCATATCAGATATTTTAATGAGTAATTACATATGCTGGAATTAGGGTTGGTCTCTCATGTAATCTCTTCCCCTTTAACAAAAAAGTACCATGGAATTTTAAATCCCTAGACTGTCAAACACTGCAGTAATATTCTTGCCAATGAGTTTACTGTCATAAGCATTTGGAGAGAAAGTCCATTTTAAAAGAATATTCATGAAAAACACTTTCTGAATATGTAATTGGGAGAAATGTCACAGCAATTGTTAGAGTCGCACTCACTAATTAGAGAAAGTACAAAATACCATGTGATTTATGTGTTCCATCAAAACTAGACTAGGATTTCTGATATTGTATATTCACGATGAATTTTGCTTGTGTTCAGTATACAGACCATGCTTCAATTGCAGAAATCACTCACTGAATCATCAGGATGGAACAGATGCAAGAAAATTGTGATCTTCTTGATGAGAAACAGTAAAAAATAAAAGGCACTGGATCAATTATTCACTGCAAATTACACACTTGGCTACCATGATCATTATAACTCCTTCACATCCTGTTACTCTACACTCCATTATTTCTGCTTACCCCTATGGAGCCTGCCCTTTTACCTTCCTGACACTCCCCTCTTTTCTAGCTGTCAAACAGACTATTTCAATCCCTGTTTAAAGGATTTCTTATTTCTCCTTTGTGTGCCCTGCCATCCCTATCTCTCCCCCTTGCAGCTCCATCAGAGTAGTGGCTTTCATGCCTAAAATGGTGGGGGAAATGCTGGTTTAAAGACCATCTGGCTTCTATTCACAGGGACACTATTGAAAACCAAACTGGTTTCTTAAAGCTCTTGCTGAAGTGTAGAAAAGTGTTCTTTTTCCCCACTCTGGTTTTAAACTGGGAGATTTTTTTTTTTTTTTTTTCCAAAGTCTTCAGACTGGTTCTCGAAACTGCTGCTGTCATGCAGGAGCACTGTATGGCTTCCATAATGAATAGCACAAATAATTTTTTAACAAATCCTTCCTCTATCAACAGAGCTCAGCACAAGAAAGGATTATGCATGGTGAATTTGATATAGAGGATGCAAAGGTACTGGCTCATGGGACAGTTGTTAATTGTTGGGGGTTATTAACAATATTTCTTCAATTTACCATTTCAGCTGTCAAGGGTGCCTTTGTCAGTCTTCTATAAAGAATCCAAATATTATCCCCTCTGTCACTGTGAGATGTGGCAGTATCACACTTTCTCTTTAACATTTAATCAACAAATTCAAGTGGCTTGGCCAAAGCTGGGCAGGAAGGAAATCTATGATCAAAGAAAAAACAAAGAGACTTGGCAATATATGCCAGCACTTTAAGCATCAAATGCCTTGTCTTCACAAAGTACAGAAGAGCTTAACTCTACTGCAGTACTCCAGCTTTCATAATATCTCAAGCTGCTTCATGCTCTAAGGCATAATTTTGCTTTTTTAATAATTCCTGTCACTGGAGAGGAGGCAGAGGAAAAGACATTTAAAATGCTTGTGTTGAACCCTGAAAAAATGTTAACTTTAACTTTGATAGATTTCTGCCTATTTTCCAGTACAATAAGTCCATAAAAATTCTATCTATTACTTAAAACTAGACTTGGGCCTATTTCATCAAAAGATTTTTTAGGTTTTTCAAGTGGTCTGTGGAAGAGTCTGAAACAGTCATTGTTTGGGGGCACAGCAGGGGTGGAGCACTGAGTTCCACCTCCAAACCCAATGGGTTCCTTTGGGGTCCAGGTCAGACAGACCTGGTTCACAATGGGACCTTCAGCACCCTCCTCTCAGGAGCAAGATCTCATGTGATGATAGTCAGAATGGCTTATGCAGGGAATACAACCAAAACAATCCTCCTTTGAACATTATTCCCTTTTTCCTTGAACCAATGATCAACTCAGGACGTACTGAAGGTATTTAATCCAGGTCCTGACTGAATGTACTTTGTGGTACTGTGAGATTATATTACCAGCTACCTCCATGGGAGTGGTGCATTTCACTCTGAAGAGAGAAGATGCAACGTACCTGTTGAAATAAAACAGTGAGAATAACAAAATTCTGTGGGAAATGTGGCAGTGATTCAACAGCAAGGTACACTGGATTATTTGCTGCATAGGGAACAGGGTCACACAGAACTGTCAGGGAGATGCTCTCATTGGGCCATGAAGTTCAGAAAGAACCTTCTCAAAGAAGACTCTCCAAGTGCACCTACATCCACTTCTAATCCCAGACTTGGTCAAAAGTTTCCTTCTAAGGGTTTATTTTGCTTAGTCAGCTCTTTGATATTCCTTACCTCAGATTTCAAAGTATAACATGCCATTAATCACTTACCAAGGGTCGGTTTCAGCAAGGAATCTCAACCTCAAGAGCAGCATTGAGAAGCATCCCTGTTCAAGGGGAGAGCCTGCTGCAGGGCAGGAGAGCTCAGTGGCTGCCCACTATTTATGGAGTAAGATGATGGAATTATGTTTGCACAACAGCAAGAGTTCTGGGTCACTGTTCCAGACAGCTTTTGCCTACCATGTTGCCAGTGAAGTTATCCATCTGTCTCCAGTCATCTCAGTCCCCACAGGTGGTTATGGTTTAAGGGCATATGGTGTAAGGGCACCCTCACACCACCTTCAAGCTTAAAAAGACAGAATGAGATCGTTATTTATCCAGTCTGGCCCATTTCTGTTCAGGAAACAAATCTGAATGTAGACTATGGAAATAGAAATTTGTGATCCTGCGTGGAAAGAGTAGGAGTAAAAGTAGGCAATATTATGCTTGCAACAAAAGAGCATCAAGAACCTTAGTCTGGATTTTCCTTTTCTTGAAGTTAAGTTCATTATATCTGAGACTTAGTCTGATTTCATTAGCTTTAGATAAAAAAGAAAAATTTTTGCCTATTCTAACCTGCCAGTACAGGCAAACATGTCTTGCTACCTGAAACAATAGAAGTAATAGGACTTCCAGCTTTACTTGCATTAAATAGAAATTATGTATGTTATGTAGTTCCCTAGTTTTAATGAAAAATTTAAAACACACAAACAAACAAACAAATCACATATATACTTTTCAGAATTGGATTCAGTAAAATCTGTGAGGACATTTCTAGTTTAACTAGAAGAACCACTTTAAAATCATTGTAGGATGCTTAATAATGGCCTCATACTGCCAGGGTTTTTTCAACTTTCTGGGAAAAAACCTACAGAAATCATTAATTCTTTGTCAAACATTTTGGAGAACTATGTTCTGTAACTTTTTGTGATTTCTGGGGTTTTTGTATAGGAGAATTTAATTCTGAAATGAAATTCACAACATCCTATTTTCAGAAAACTCTAATGTTTTTAAAAATACTTCTCCACACCTTTTCCTATTGATTAACCCTGCTGATCCTATATATTCAAAACCTTCACAGACAGAAGCTAACTGATTTTAAAGTGAACAGAGACCACTTCCAACATTTACCAATAAATTACAGGCCTTGTTGTCTGAACAATGAAATAAATATTCAAGTACCTCACCTAAGATGTCTATTAGAAAAAAATGTTTTGGATAAACCCCATAGGAATACCCAGAAAAATCCCTCTGAATCTGTCATGTGGCACAAAGGTAAACACCAAATGCAGCACTTTGTAGGCATCTCTTTATACAAGCTTCAGCCATGAAGCTCATCCAACACAGAGGAAGAAGAAAAATTTCTTTGTTTACTCAGTCCAAAGGCAAAAATCATCAGCTGATTCAAAG
Organism: Emberiza elegans; assembly: GCA_024865655.1. Lineage (NCBI taxonomy): Eukaryota > Metazoa > Chordata > Aves > Passeriformes > Fringillidae > Emberiza > Emberiza elegans. The sequence continues at coordinate 1,015,282 of JALJVW010002490.1, read as the reverse complement.
GGCAACCTACCTCTAAAGAGAAGAAAAAGAAGGAAAGGGAAAGGAAAGGGAAAGGGAGAAAGAGAAGTTGGATATGATTGTCTTTGTTCTTCACCTCCTACTGCCCTGCAAATTCAAGAAAAATAAGAAAAAAGAATACTGAATATACAGGCAAGTAGTGAGCATGGACTTAGTGAGTCAAATATCACACCAACAGGGAAACATTCCTGTCCAGCTGCATGAAGAAAATCTCAACCCATGGTAACAATTTTAGAGAATATTTTGTATTGCCCAAGAAGGCAAAACTTAAGACTTACAGTAAACATCTTTCCTCTCCTTAGATACCTTTTTTATTAAATAGGTGTCTAAATGCTAACATCTCTTTTTCAAAATTCTTCTCCTGACGGCTGTGATCCATGCTCAGGGAGACAGCCACCACAGGTAAGTCAGCTCTTTCTTTATGGGACTACTCTACCTTTTTTGCAGTCTGGAAAGCACTGCCACACAAGGGACTAAAAAGCAGTGCTGAAGGTCACACAAGGTGGAATCCAAAGGGCTGAAGGCTTTCTTCATCCTGTGTGTGCCACTCAGTCCCTGTGCCGATGGTTTGAAGGGATCTTTGGGGAGGTGGAAGCTAGCCACTGCATCTAGGGGTGAATACGTCAATGACAGCGGGAGCACTGGATGTTTTCATCTCCTCTCTAATCCCCAGGGCACAGCCACCAGTTTTCACACACAGGAGCACCTGCTTCCTTATCAATGTTCTGATCATGTGAGCCTTAAATCTGCTGGAATGACAGCTCAGGGCTGATGTATGAAATAGTACTTAAAAAAAGGCTGCAGATGGGGGATAGAATGTTTGTTCTTTAAGTGTGTATATGTATTCCTTCTTCCATTGAATACATTTTTGAAAAGCTCTGTGTTTGTTGTGTTAAATGTTGCCAGCTGAGCAGCATGAGTGTAGCAGGAAAGCAGTGTTTTACAGTTAAAAAAAACCCAAAAACAACAAAAACCAACAGGTCAGTCCACTATCCACTAGCTTGATTTAGAGGATTCTTTTCTTAAAATACGTGTATAGAGAATACTGAAGGGGAAAAATGTCTGGACATGTGCTTTATATTAGTTGTCTGGTGATGGCGACAGGTGCATTTGTCAGGCCCCAGGGAGCAACTCCGTTAGATTCACTTTATTAATTGAGCAGATTACATGTTTTAGGAGATTTATTCCCTCCTCCTCCCCCAGCCTCCCTGCTCCCTTTTCTTTGATATTCTATGGTTAAAGCAGGGAAAGGGAAAATGAACTTACTTTCAGCTTTATCAAGTTATAATTAAGCATGAGGGGAGTGGAAGAATCCAACAGTAATGCAGAGGGTGCATAACACTGACAAGGTCAATTATCTCCTGATAATTCTCACAACAGCAAGTATTAATAAGATGAATAATATTAATTGAAGCTGAGTTTTAATTCTTATTCTAAAGTTTTATTCAACATAATGCAGACAGGATGGCAGATGCAAGTGGGAGGTGATTTATTGGCCTCCAGCCCTATCAGTTTCTTACCAGGCTGAGGGGTCTTTGCAGTATTTGCTGCCTATCAAGACACCTGGAATTAAGAATGCAGAAACCTGGAAAGGGAGGCTGGGAGAAACCATTTCCCCAGGATTATGGATGCTTTCCATGCTAATTGTTGAATGGGCTCCTTCCATATCACTTTTGACTGAAATACAGTTTCAAATAAAGTTTGAGATACTTCATACTGATGGTTCTTTTAGGGATTTTGTCTCAGTTGATCAAAACCCAATTCACGTTTGAGGTACATCATAATAAATCTAGAACAGCTGCAATGTGACCTGATGCCTTAATGCAGCTTAACAGACCTGTCTTGGCCCCCTTCTGAAAATTCCACCTCAGGAATGGTCAGAGATGGGAGCATATAGCTTCTATTTATGTCAGTTTTATTTAGCTCATGAACCCTTCCTGCTATTACTTTTACCTCAAACTCCAGGTCATATGTTTGGGAAAAAGTTGTTTGTTTATTTTCACAGGAAATATTGCCAGGACCAGGCTCTATTTTGTTTTACCTGGTGATCCTCTACAACAACAAGTATAAATTAAAAGTCTCTTGTACTTTATTGTGTCCATCCTATGCTCCCACATTCACAGAATTCTAATGCAGCTAATAAGGTCTTCCTTGAACCCATTTCATTCATTTTTTACAGTGAAGCCCAGTGTGTTTACTAAGTAATATTGAATTTGAGCTTTCCAGGAAAAGCTCACGCTTTTTCAATGACCTCGATCTGCGTTTTATTCTAGGTAGAATCACAACGACCAAGCACAACTAACTAGCCAAAAGTCAATATATTTAGTTTTTACTCCAGAGAAACTGAATAAATAATACAGATAGTTAGATTGCCCACTGCCACAAGCATCCATTTTTCATGGAAAATTTATGATCTAAGTACACAAGACGTTGTGAATACACAAAAAAGGCCAGTAATCCTGAGTCTCTGGAAGACAACAAAAAAAAATCTATTTACAGCCATAAAATGTGCTCACTAGTGGGGGCAAGATTCACAGGGTTTTGTGTGCACAGTGCAGCACAAATATTGACTAGTAAAAAGACTGTTTACTGCTGAAGAGATGGGAGACTCATTAGTGGCATAACAGAACCATAAGCTGGCCTCCTCCAGAGGCACAGAAGTTTGTAGCAATGAAAATGACGTCTGAGAAGGATGCTGCCATCTGTAAGTTTGAACACTGGAAGGCTTAGGGAGGAAAGAAAAGCATGACATTATTCTGAAAGCCTGATGAAAAACTTCCTATGAAGGAGAAGCAAGCACTTGGGAAATAAATGCAATATACTCGGGAAATGCTTTTGTTTTGTAATAGAGCATGGCACTTTGTGAGGAAGAAAAAAAAAGTTTTGTGTTTTTGCTTTTAAATGTCACCTTTTTATTTCCTATGGGAATTATAAAATATAAATTTACATTTTGACAATATATCCCTATGATAAACAAAGTGTCCCAATAGCTATGTTTGGGCCATCTTTCCCCCAAACTCTAACCCTTGTGAATTGAGAAGTGTGATATGGTGAGTGACAGCAGTCTAGGGACAGAGTATTAAAATTTGAAGCCTGCAAGTCGTGTTCAATAAAAATACATCAAGGGGGATGAAACCTTTACAATTCACCAGCACATTTCACTCTACAATTTTCAAAAGGAAAGTAGCAGGGGTCTCAATCAAAGTATGTTGAAATGTTCCATCAAACACATCTCTTGTAAATGTAGCCTGACAGTGCCTGCTTCCATTTCTGATCTCCTCACTTAAATGGGTAGCACATGTGTAAACGATGTTTATTTTATTGTAAATAGAGTGTTGTCTCTGTCCGTTAATATCACAGCTCTGTGTTTGCACCTTTAGTGTCTCCTTTAACTGCTAATTCAGTATTCTCCTATACACATTTATTAAGGCTGGGATGGAGGCCTCTGGACAGCTATTCCATCCCCCTGCATTGTGGCAGGATTGACTTCACAGACTTTTTCCATCCCTAATAACTGGGTATCACATCCTGCCCTGAATATTATTTCCTCGTTTACACAAGCCCTTTCTGGCATTTTATTTCATTTCCTGAGCACTTCATTTTAGGCTAGTTAAAGATTTTCTTTGTATTCAACATTTAGGCTTTCAGCTGCAGTGCAGTGCAAAATGTCCTCTTCTCTCCTTGATGAGAAAGGGAGGAAAAGTTGTTCTAACTTTTCACCTATCCCTTGAGAAATGTGTAGCATGCTCTGTGCCCCTTATCACACAGCTGTGAAACAGGGACAGGTGGGTGGAGGTGAGGTGGGGCTGCCTGGTTGCTCAGGAGACATCTTAATAAACCAGTGACATTCACATCAAGAAAGGTGTTACGATCCCACCTATTTCTGACTTCGGATAACTTTTGGCAGTGCAGAGACTCATGTTTCTTCCAAGAGATCTGACCAATGGTCCCTCTAGTAACACCTTCTCCCTCAGGTTACCAGTTCCTACACGAGAGACAGACACCTGCATCCCAGGGAGACAGCTTCTTGTGGAGAATGTTTGGTCCCTCAGCTGGTGCCTAGGTGTGATATGTAATTTCCATCTGCTAGGTCGCATTTTCAAATCTTTGGCCATGGTGTAGTGATGGTTCGCCTCCATCCTAAACACCTACCCTGAGAGCAAAATCTTTTTGATGTGTCTGATGGTATTCTCTGTGATTTATTTTACAGCAGAGGACATGCCAGGTTTTTTTCGCCCAAGGAGTGTCTGTCCCAGCAGCAGGAATGCAGCCAGCTATGCCCAAGGCTCCTGAATGAGTGTTTCCATACACCCTTCCCCATTGTGGTGTTCAGCCTTGTATTTCCATGGAATTTCTTTGTCATTTCAGTGAATGTAGCAAGGATAAGAAACATCCATGCTAACACTGGACAAGGAGGCAGGAAGGAGCAGCAGAAACCCCCCAGTATTCCATGGAGACGGTCAGTCTGGAACAGATGCCCACGCTGCTGTCTGTCAAAAGGATTATTGGGGCAAATGCTCGTGTGAAGGACCCCACTCCAGAGGACACTGGATATTCCCAATGTTGCCTGGAATCAAAAGAAAAAACTTTCTGAACAATATTAAGAGCGGTAGGATGAAAAGCAATTTTTAATGAAAGGTTTCAGGCAGACAAAATACGGCTACACACACGTGCAGCAAAGGATTCATGCAATTTTTGTGAGGTTAATTAATTAGCATGTCTAGCTGGTACATCCAATAGGAGATCAGTTGCCCCAGTAATCCACTCTTGGGTCAGCCTCTTGGAGGTGGTCCAGGGGATTCTTTGCTTTATTTCTTAGTTGTCTTAAATTGTGGTGGGAAACAAGATGTCCTTGTTAGAAGTTCTTCTTAATGATAAGACTAAACAGATTTTCAAGAATGTGTTAGAAAGGGTAATTTTATTATTCTAAGATGAGAAAAGTAGGAAAAGTACTAGAAACCATAAAAATGCATATTAAAAATCTACAAAGCTACAAATATATGAAAAACTTAAACATCTTTAGGCATCACTGATATGATACCCAATACTGACTGTAACCCCTGGGCAACTTGGGGGTGGGTAGAAAAGTCTAGAGATGCTGGGAATGCAGAAGGAAACAAGATGCCTTAAGGTTTATCTCTTTTGTTTCTCACTACCTAAATCTATTTTAGTTGGCAATAAATTAAGTTCATTTTCCTGTCTGCTTTGACCGTGACAGTAATTGATAAGTGATCTCCCTGTCTTAAGCTCAACCCATAAGTTTTCTTACTTCTGGTTTTTTTCCTACTTTCTGCCTCTGTGCTTCTGATGGATAGTAGAGAATGAGCATCTGGGTGGGAGTTTGCTTCCTAGACAAGGTGAACCTATGACAAGGAAAAGAAAAAGCCAGAAATCTGCCAGATAGGATTTTCAGCTGTAAGGTTTTGGAGTTTTTGTTTCTTTATTTTTTTTTTTTTTGTCAGGTATAAAGAAATAATTTAGGTCACTAAAAAGAAGTTAAGCTGGTGCATAACCTGATCAGCTCTGTACACCCATTCTAACCTGTTAATTCATTCCTCATTGGTTTAGTATCTGGTTCTATGAATATTTCTGTTAATAACTTTACACACATGAATAGACCCATTAATCACAACTAAGGAGACTGGAAGGCTCTCAGATGTTTGCAAGAGAGTTCTGTTTGAGTGCAGATCTCAGTTTCACACAGTTTTTCTGGGTAATGTCCCCTATGACATGAACCAAAAGGCATAAAAGATCATGAAGTTGAACAGGTGAAATGGCACCTCAATGTCTTTAAAAATACAAACCTGAGTCATTCAGACTGGCAAATTCTGCCAGGTTAAAGAGTGTAGTAGGTTGAATTTTCTAAGGTAGCTCCTAATTTGACACTCAGAGAAAACTGGAAACTTGAAATAAAAACAGTATCTAAATCTAAACTTAAGCAGTGGTGTTGTCTTTGGAAGTTGGCAGCTGGAGATTTGACAATGAAACAAATCTAGATATTTTACACTGCACTGATAGCTGACAATAAACCAAATCTTTGTATTTTTACACCCATTCACCATGGTGTAGGTGGCCTGTCCCTTTAGGACTCCATGAGTTATTTACGCTCAGATGTCATACAGTGCCACAACCTCTCTCTCCCCTCAGCTCAGACTGTGCTGAGCAAAATTAATCAGAGGACTGAAGTTAGCCTGACCTATTTACATGGGACCTGTGGACACATAAAGGAGGTGAAAAAACCTCAGTAAATATAGGTGCTGCAGGTCCTGCTGTAAAAAGAGACCAGTGTGTGAGACTGGAAATGTCTGTCCATGTTTGCCTGCCATGACAAATTACATTTCAATATTTACACCATGATCTAAACCCTTCTGCCCTTGTGCCATCTAACCCAAAATCCTACAGGCAATGTCCTGAAAGGGTCCAGAACAAGAACAAGCACAGGTTACTACTTCCCCAATATTGCCTGTCTTAATTCAGTGCAGAGTCTTAACAACTAGAGTGTTTGCATCTTTCCTTATTCTTTGGAAAGGACTTTCATTAATTTGTTTAATCATCTCTGAAACTGCTTGATGCAGTTAGCATCCACAAGTTGCTGTGGCAGCAAGTTGTACAATTAATTCTGCTTTATGTAAAAGTCCTTTCCTTTGTTTGCTTTTAGAACTTCACATCTGATAATTTTTTGGACTACCTGTAATTTTTGTGTCATGAGAAAAAATAAATACTCATTTGTTATTATTCTTCACAATTTAGAGATCTCTCTCGATCTTTTCAGACTTCTTTCTGTCTGAGCTTTGGGCTATTTAGTATCTTCCTGTACAGAAAAATTTTACATGTTCAGTCCTGCCTGCATATCGGTTGTTTTATCCTTTCTCAGAAGCAGAAGGACAAGAAAGGAGGTACTACATGTCTGATATGGATGTTCCATATAGGGGAATGAGGGTTTTGTTGTTGTCTTTATTTATTTCTCATCAGTTCCTGATGTACTGTTACAGAAATACCAACATAAGTGCTATTGTAGATGCAGTTATGCCAGCATAAACTGCTTTGTGATACATGGCAAGGGAACAAGCCACACTAGGATAAAGGAAAAACATTATAAAAGTCAAAGTGCACTCACTATGAGGGCTGCAAAGTATCAGTAAGAACAATAATAGCAATGATTCCTCTCTGCCTGAAATAAATTGTACCAATAGTTCTGTGCTTAGAGTCTGTGCTCATACCAGCCATAGACCAGAGCCACCCAGAAAAATGTTTTAGTGTATGCTTGACTTTGACCTGTGAATATTTTTGCAGATACTCCTTTTATTTTGCTGGGAGCACTCATCTGCTTTTCATCTGTACACATGCTTTTTTGGGTCAGGGCCCAAAGCATTTGAACAAATATTTATCAGATATTTCACAGATTTTTTTTTCAGCTCTACTGGGAGTTAGATTCGTTACACCCCTTCATGTTCTTATGCCAGGGGTGAAAATGAGACTTTTCTCTTATACTTTGAAAAAGAACTGATTTATCTGATTGGAACCAGGAGCCTGAATTTTAAGCACATTAGCAACTCAGTTCTATGTCTGGTCTGTGCACACAATAAGGAGATTTGTATTCGAATAGTGCAAAGCTTTTCATCCTTGTGGCTTACTGCACAGGTGTAATCCCTAACAGGATGGATTACTTTTACAAGCTGGAGTCCCTACATAAGGCAGTGGGTAGTATTTATGGCTGACTACAGGGACTTTGCCATTTTGAGCCAAGACTCAGAGTTGGTGGGATCCCAGACCCATATTCCCTTGTCTATCAGCAACTAATCTGTTACCTCCCCAAGATTAGGTCCATTAAAAATCCCATTTCTTCCTTCATCACAGGATATTTTGTCATTGGAGAGGTGTCCTGAATTTGTGATTCTGCCACAGTCCCCACAGGATAAGAGCTAGTAGCCAAGACAGGCTCACAATACATTGCAGGAAGGCTTTGTTTTGCCTCCAAGTAGAGGGCTAAACCTGAGGTTTCTCCATCATCATTTCCTAAATATGGACTCAGACCTATACCTAAAATTAGGCTGGCATAGCATGAGTGCAAAGTGATTTTTGAACACACCTTGTACTTCATTTAGCATTTCAAATGTAGTGGAGAAAGCTGCATGGATTAGTTACTTTTGCCTTCCATGGGAAGCTCCGGATGCATTTGAAATATGCTGCCAGATCTTGGACCATTACAGGAAAGTATATTTGCTTTTACAGACTGAGGTTGATTTTTGGCACCCTGTGTCTCATCTGTAGTGAACCCTGTCTACTTATCCAAAGTATAATGGAAGGAATGGTCTTAAGTCTTCCATGATTTATTAATGGTTTAGGATGACATATATAGGTTAGGTCCAACTTCCATGCATGCAGTTATATTTTGGCTCTGATCTGCTGATTTTATTTCGTTTAGTCAATAATTTACCTGCCTTTAAAATGTTTTTAATACCTCTTCCTAGAAGATTGTAATCCTAGGAGATCCTAGGAGATCCTAGGAGATCCTAAATCCTCCCTAGGAGATTTTATTTTCTCTGTAGGAGAAGATATTGGTATTGGTATTGAATGACCTAGCTAGTCATTCCTTATGATATCCAGCATTCCTCACAACTGGAGTGATAGTTTTAAAGGCTCTCCACTTTTTTCAGATGTTTTCTCATAATTAAATGATATAAGCAGGGTTTTACTCTTATTTACTGATTTTTTTTTTAAGTGTTTTGTTGAAGATGGGTTTCGTTTGAGCACCATGAATTTTGTTGAATTCAATGATCCCCTTGTTTTCCAACCTCATTAGCTTGTCTTTTTGCTCATTAAAACAGGTCTAAATGCTCTTTAGCCAGTTTCCATGGATGTATCCACAAAAGTCCCCTTATTCAACTTATCTTCTTTGTCTAGCAGTAATTTGCAATGCTTTATTTATTTATTTATTTATTTGCTGTTATTATATCCCATCAAACCTTAACAGATTTTACACTTGCGCTGTTGCTGGGGTATTAGAAGACAGCCATGAGCCCTTGTTCCAACAGAAAAGTTTACCATGCTGTTGGTGGAAGCTGGAAACAAAACTGTTGCTAGGATTCAGCACAGTGAAATGGGGTAACAAGATTGGGGAGATTTAAAAACAGAAGGCTTAGCATGTTGCCACGGGATTTTAGCCAGCTTGATTACTTTCTGAACAATGATGTAATGGTGACACACTAGACGAAAATAAATGTTTTTGTTGAGTTTTTTTTTTTTTTTTTTTTTGTGCATCTTATGTCTCATATTCTTGTTTTCAAACTGAAAAGTTTCAAAATATTATCTTACAAACAGAGTTACTTATTTGGATCTAAGGTATGATAGCCAAGGAGATTTTCTTCATCCTCTCTCTTAATAGAAATTACCTGATTTACCTCCCAGTTATCTTTCCATTTGCTTAAATTTAAAGTGTCATTTACTTTTCCTTCAAAAAGCACAGCTCCTCTTCTCTGCTTGATTTCGTGTGAGACTCAGGGGGGATGTACTGCACAGAAATGAACATTCTTCTGTTTTTTTTTGTTTTTTTGGGGGTTTTTTTTGGGAGGGGTGTTGTTGTAGGGCTTATTGGTAGATTGGTTTTTTTATCTGGTTTGGTTTTAGCTTTTTTGGGGAGGTGGGTTTTTTTTGGTTTTGTGGGTTTTTTTGGTGGGTGTTTTTTGTTGTTTTGTTTTGTTTGATTGGTTGTATTTTTTAAATTTGTTTTAGTTTTCAACCACATGATGTAATGAAGATGAGGCTGGAATCTGGTAACAACTCTTGTGGGACTTAATGTCAGAGTTTGGAATTGATGATTTCTGGGTTCAGGAAAAAATCTAGATCTACGATAGGTGGATGGATGGATGGATGGATGGATGGATGGATGGATGGATGGATGGATGGATGGATGGATGGATGGATGGATGGATGGATGGATGGATGGATGGATGGATGGATGGATGGATGGATGGATGGATGGATGGATGGATGGATGGATGGATGGATGGATGGATGGATGGATGGATGGATGGATGGAGGGATGGATGGATGGGATGGATAGATAGACAGATAGATGGATAGATAGATAGATAGATAGATAGATAGATAGATAGATAGATAGATAGATAGACAGACAGACAAACAGCCAAGACTTAAACATCAACAGAAGAAATTAGTTTGAGAAACCTACAACTACAAGTAATAAAAATACATAGCTGTTGGCTTCATGACTTTCATGACAAAACAATGTGAGCAAGGCAACTGGAGCAAGTCAGAAGAGGAAGGTGTCTTCTCTTTGAAAACTGATATTTTCAACAAAATTTAATGGTTGCGGCACTGACTAAGGTGACAGCTCCAAAAAAAGAAATCTTAAAGTAACCCTGACAGTCCACCTACATTACAGATGCAGAACTGCCAGAGGGACCAATCACAGAAAGGTTGTCTCCCAACCCACCTGCTAACAAACCAGTTTCAATCTGTATCATAGACAGGAACTTCACTAGGATTAGGCTTAGGCATTGCTACAAATTAGACATGGCCAAGGCTGAGCTCAGTGACAGTGCATGGTTACTGTTGTGTTTGTCATTTTGAGCTGCAGTGGCAGAGGACTTGATTGTGTAGAACTTGTATCCTCAGCAATGTTGATGGTCACAGAGTTTCTCAAATGCAAATTACCCTCGGACTTCTGGAACCTTTGCCTCCAATTTTAAAATACGAATTTTAGAAAGGAAAATATAGTGTATAAATATGTGTGTGTGTGTATGTGTTATATATTGGCATATTTCAGTGCCCTGCTGGACCATTCAAATTTGTACAAAGGGAAACTTTTCCAGCTTTGAATTGTATTCATATTCAGGGCTTTTTTTTTTTCAACTCACAGAAACAAAAGGCAAAATTATGTCCAGTACATTTATCACTCCCTGGTTGTGTCTTCACAAGGTACCAGATTTGCACTGGTGGCTACCAGCAAAGAGTTGAAATCAGAGCTCAGCCTCTTAGGAACCATATTCTTTATACATAAAGCCACAAACTGATTATTTTGTATCAGTCATCACTCATTCTTTGCAATCTGAACCTATTCTTTTAAAAGGTTTTGTGTTTATTTTTTGGCTTTAGAAAAGATGAAATTTCTTCTGAGAATTTTAGTTCATGTTTGGAAATGAAGATTGACATCAAACTTTCCTGTTGTGCAGGTTTTTTCTGTTGGAGTCGTGACATCTCACTTTTAGAAAAGATTTTGAACAGGGTTCAGTTATTAAATATGAACTTTAAGTTTTTACACATGTAAATTTATACCTTTTCTGGAACAACTGTTATTTCTACCTGGAAATTAATTAGAAATACCCAGAAAATTATGCTGAAAAGATTCTGTTTTGGAGTACTGATTCTAATGGCAACAATATGAATGGTCTTTGATGCATCTGTACCCTGTAATTTTCATCAGTCAGATGAAAAGATGAAAGATCAGACCGTAATAGCAGTTACATCAGTGAAACTTTATTGTTTTCCTCTTGTATGACTCTTCTCAGAAGGCAAAACAAATCCCAACATCTGATTTTCTATCTTGTCTTTTCCTAAAGATTGCCTAAAGTTCCACAACCATCTGGGCTCTCTTGCCTGTGTCATATTTGTTCTCTTCATGGAAAGAGATTCAGATTTTATGTAAGTCATCTCCATAGGGGGAAGTCCTGCTACCTGTTAGCACAGTGCCTGATTCTTCAAAAAATTAAACATAATACTGTGTCTTTAATGTCTCTCACTGAATTACAAATTGGGGAGCTGGCACTTCTCTCATTTTATTCATCCTAATTACAATTGCCCTGTCACTGAGATGCCAGCCTGACTAAGAGCAAATCAGGTAGTGACTCCCCAGGGTCTTCTTTGTAACAAGAAGGCTGTCTCTAGTGGCTTCAAAATGACAATTTCCTCTCTTTCACTTCAAAGTAGAATGTTTCCCCTGGACAGTTTCACATTTGATTGTTTTCACTAGCCTCTCTGTCTTGAGCTGCTTGATTAACATCTCAGTCACCTAAGAAATTAGACTAAAGTTTGTGCCTTGGAGGAAAAAGAAAAAAAAAAAAAAAAAAAAAAAAAAAAAATACAGAGGAAAAAAAGAAAAAGAAACCATTGAAAAATTTTCCTTCCAGTAGGGAAGGAGTTGAAGGTATAAGAGAAATGAAGCTCTGATAAAGTTTTGCTGCCTGAAGCTGTATCTCATAGTAAGGCAGGACCAGTTTCTTGTTTAGGAAATATGGAATACCTTCCTAGAGAAATTTTAAACGGACAGTTAATTTATAATCCCTTCTGAAAAAAAAATAAACCCTGCCCATCTCTTTTTTTGATAAGTAACTTCAAATAAAATGTCATAAACTCCAACAAAAAAACAAAGAAGATGTTTTAATTCCATTGTAGTAGTGTCACCAAGGATTCAGTTGCATGGTAGAGAACCTAAGACTTCAAGCTGCTGGTTATATTCTTTCTACTTGGCCTTTCCAACACAAAGATAATATATCCACACCAGCTGGAGAGAGGCTTCTGTGCAAATACCATGCTGGTTTAGGACTGTGTGTGCAAAACCAGAAGTCAGCCTGGATCCCTGGAGCACACAAGCCTTACTGATAATGAAACTCTTGGTTCTGTCTCATTGAATTTCCTGATTTGTCTGTTTTTCCAGCTCCTGAGACACCTGCCACCCTAGTTCTTAGGCACGAGGTATTAACACAGCATAGGTATTGTCCAAAGAGACAGCAAGAGGTCCTCTCTTTTGTGAATCACTGGCATGCCTGTGCTCCTCAGGGCTATCTTTGCTGCTTCCCTTTCTCCTACATGCTGCAGCCAGGAAAGGAGGACACATGGAAGCACTTTATCTTAAGGTCCCTTGCACAAGCAGAGTGGAGGGAGCTCTCCATTTGAATAATGAGCACAGAGAGGGTCTCTTTTTTTCTGTTGGTTTGTTTTTGGGGGTTTTTTTTTGGGTTTCTTTGGTTGGTTGGTTTTTTTGGTTGGTTTTGGTTTTTTGGGGTTTTTTTTGGTTTTTTTTTTTTTTTTTTCTGTTGTGTTTTGTTTATTTGTCTCTTTTTTCCGTAGTTCTAATTGTTACTGGTTTGGGTTTGCATTCAGAATCACGATGTTGTTCGTGGTTTTTTTTACATTTCCACAACCAAAAGATTTACAGAAATAAGTCTGGAAGAAGTCTGGTTAATACCCCATGCATGTCTCATCCTAAAGAGAAAGATGGAATAATTTGCAGTGTCCAGTTGCACTTGATCAAATGATTACTGTCTTTCCATCTGGTTGTAAAACATTCCCACCTTTCACTAATTCGTCTAAATTTCTGCCATTCCAGTCAAACTGGAATTTATTACTGCCCACTTACCCTGATTTACTTCTGAAATTATTTGCATGGCTTCTGTCAATGCTATTTGCATATTTTTATTATGAATAGTGCTTATTTGGGGGCAGACTTGATTTATGAGTGTTTGGCATGCTATGCCCAGTTATTTAGTTTTCATTTCTGATTTGCACAAAGGGAATGAGAGAAGTGGTAATTCTTTTTCTCTTGACGCAGAATATGTGGAGGACCAATAGCACTTGAATAAGAAGTTATTGTATTTTGTTTTATTTTGATTTTAGGGTTAAATTCTCAAATGTAAACAATTACATGTCTTGTCAAGCCTTTATAGCAAATCAAAATTATTCTTTCCTATATTCAGCTCTGCTCAAAATCAGTATAGAAACTTGAAGGGAAAAATGTGATCACTGAAACAAATGCAAGGAAGGCAGGAAAACAGCACCAACAAGAAAAATCTTTTCTTTCTGTGGTAGTATCTTCATCGTTACCAAAAAGAAAAGGAATATGTTCTTCCACAGAGACAAGGAAATGCTGCTTGATGTTCCTTTTTATTTCTCTCATGCACCCTTATGGTATGTTAAAACCCAGTTTCACTCACAGAAAAATGAGGCAATAATTCTTCCCACTTTTTTTTTCTTGTAAATTTTGCATTAGCTACTTTTCTGACTATTTTTCTGCATATTTTTGAGGCAGAGGGGCAAAAGAGATCTCTATTTTACTTCTCCTCCTTGAAGTCAACTTTTAAGCTGCTTTTCACTGACCAGAAAACAAGAGGAAAAATAAAAAATAGGGTAAAAAAAAGCCCTGGAAATTTTTGAAATTTCTTGAATCAGAGCTGACTTTCAGAGTCCACTTTTTTGGCTCAGGAGCTGGTTTTGAGACCAGAGACTTCTGGTAGAAATCCTTGCAACACAAAGTGATTACTATTTCATGACTGCTCCTTCCTACAAAATTTTATCTCAAAGACTGGATGGATTATCACCTGAGATCTGCACTCACACAACTCATATCTATTGATAGAAAAAGTCTGAATTGACACTTTTAAAAGAGTAAACCATGTGAATATGTGGAAAGAATTCACATAATTTAATTGTAGCCACCTCAGAGTTTGGTCTCTAACAAAACTACAGTATTGTAAGGAATTGGAGTCGAAGGAGAAGCATTTCTGGAAAGGAAGTAATATCATCAGTTATAGAGAAATATCTTAGCCTGATTGCAAGTCTGACTATTCTTAAACAAGCACAGGGAACCATTCCCAGAGGAAAGTTGTAATTAATAGTTCAGCCTCTACTAAATTAGGTAGAATAGAGAGTATTCTGTGTAGGCTGCTGTAATCACTTGATGCAAAAATATAGTTACTTCAATAAGCTTAATTTGGGTTGAATTGCAGTAGCATTAATACTACAAAACTTTGTGGAAAATGCTAGGCTCTTCTTTGCTGCACTGTCAAAGAATGAACAATTGCTGGAAAACTGTCCTCTGTAAACCAACATTCTGTTGAGGCAAAATAATATTATTACGTTTTATATGTGGGGATGGAGTACACACATCTCATATAACTCAGTGAAGTTGTACCTGAAAAATAAGAGCAAAATCCAGTTTTCTTAAAAATCTGTATTATGCTGCATTCAGTAAAGCCTCCCTTTTTAGAAATCACCTTTTCCGTGGTGTATAGAGAACACTGCAGACCAACCTAACGTGATCCAGGACAAAGGGCAGTTTTATTAAGAGGTATTTCTTTTGAGACTCTTTCAGCCTAAGCTTTATTGTTCTCTCCTGTCCCTGCTCTTATTCCCTCATTTGAGATAGAATTTGGTCTCAGAGAATGGCTCCTAAAGAGACTCCCAGAAATGAGCACTGCTAATGCACATTTTGCTCAAGGTTTACTAAGCTTTCCTCCCACCAGAGAAAACCACTGGCAGGGCATGGATGAATCTTGTTGCTCTGAGGAGTGCAGGATGTGGTTCTGGCACCTATCTCACTTCTGGAGACTAAGCAGGGATGCTGGCAATGATGTTATTTGACACAACTTGTGCTTCCATGCAGTTCATTTCAGAATGCCGCTGTAAAAATTCCTCATTCTTGTTAGCTGGTTGCTATGTCATTAACTCACTGTAGAGCCCCCATAATGTCCCATTATACTGTACTTTCAAGCTTTTGGCTGCTAATTAAGCATGGAACATTCTCGATTGTTACAAGTCTGAAATTAAAGGAAGGAAAACTTACATTATGAATAATACTGTTAAATAATAATAATAATAATAATAATAGGATTAATGGACACCCAACTATGTACATAATTAGTCTAATTCCAATGAGAGGGTGATGGTGAATGTTTTATCAGTGTCACCAAGCCCCTGAAGTATAATTACAGACCTATTTTTTTCAATGCCTAGTGTGTGTTATTCATTATATTATGTGAAGAATCGAGCCTCTGTTAAAAAAATACAGGGAAGACAATTTAAAACTGTTTCAGAAGGGTTCTTTTATGTTTTGTTTGTTGAGAAAGTTTTAGGTTACTTTCATTGCCTTGTTTCTGTTCTCATTTTTGATCAGTAATTATAATGTCAGCATAACCTCTACTAATTTCATGAACAAAATAAGGTACAATAATGAAAGTACAGGTCTCCAAATTGAAGAGGGGAAAAAGGGCTACTCACTTCCAAAAGTAAAGATTTCTGAAGTAGAGGTGATTATGTTATTTCTGGATTATTCAAATATATGTCAACCAAGACTTCCAACCTCCACCCACTTCTAGCTACTGCTTACACTCACTCAGTGAAGGTTTTGTTATGCAGGTCAGCTATATGTTAAAATAGAAAAAAATCCGCTCACACCACTTGTTTGTATTTAAAACTGTTTCCAACAATTCTTATGTAATTTTTAAAGGTGAATAAATTATATTCCCATAATATTACTTAAGAATATATATCTCATCTTTTTTTTTATATCCCTATTTCATTAGGACCTTATATAATTGAGCATTGAGTAAATTTGGATCAACAACTGACTGCATGTTACCAGACATGACTGCTGAAGCCTTGACATCTCCTTCTTTTTCCTTTTTTGACAACCTGCAAAAACTCATGATGAACAATTGATGAACAGGACCACAATAATTTTAGTTGCACAGGACCTTTGGATGTTATCTGGTGCAATTTCCATCCTGAAACAGGGCTAATTTGGATCAGATTATTGTATGGAATAATGCATCAGTTTTACATGGAATTTTCTCAGAATCCTGGGGATGAAAAGGGGAAAGGATCCTAAAATACCAGGCATTTTAGCAGGAGTTCAGTGAAAAAGAACGTTCCAATCCACAAAATACATTATTTTTTCAAAACATTATTTTTTCAAAACATATTTTTCTCATGCAGCTCCTTCCATTCTTCACTGGTGTAGCACATGAAAGTAGTCAAGATGACTTCTGCTGTGAGGAGTTCAAGTATAAGATATTTTTCCAGTGAATACTTGTTGAAAAGGAATGAATATTTCTAAATTTAAGACTGAGAAAAATACACCTGAACATTAACAAATTGCAAGTGGTTTTGACATTCTGCAATATTGACAGAGCAATAATTTGAATTTCGATGAGTAACAGCATAAAGAACCTTGTCTCTCTTGGACTGTGTGGTTGCTTTTTTCTTTTTATTTTGACAAGAATGTAGATTTAAGGCTAACAAAACCTTTAAAATTGCAGTGAAACAACCCTGAAGCTTCACTTCCAAAGCTATTGGTTTGGATGACTCTGCACTTTCTTGCCAAATCCAAACTATTTCCACAATGCCCTCTCTTTCCGCTGAAATGAATAAAACATAACCATGCCATTTCAAAATATGTCCAGGAAACTTTCTTGTTTCTCCTCCACAATATCTTCGATGAGGGTCAAATCTAGACAGAAAAAAGAATACACAAAATTTAGTGGGATAACCTCATTTATTCACTGAAGCTTTATAGTAGTGATCAGCTGTTTGTCTGGATGTTGTTCCATGTTTTTTTTTTTCACTAATTGGAAATGAATACTGGGAGTGTATGTCGGAGTGGCTAAAGAGTGTCCTTAGGAGGTCTTGTGGTTGGAAGGCAGTAACTTGTAGAACTGCATGAATGCCATGACTGCAACAGTTCTGTGGATGCTGGAAATGTTTCCAGGTTGGTTTTGCTTAGTTCTTCACAAGATTTTTTGCAGATACATTTCTCTGATTTCTGGTTTATTTACAGACCTGAGTGATTTTGTATCTTTTGGGAAGTCAGAATTTTCAAGGTCTTCATCCTCATCCTGATCCAACAGCTCACTGAACAAGGATAAAGGAGCTTGATTATGAAAAGATATAAGCTCTGTGTTTTGCTTGTGTCTAGTAGCAATTATTTATAGTTAGTATTTATATTTTGGCATGATCATTATTATTAGCACTGCTTCATTTCCAAACACTAAAGAAATTATGCTGAAAAATGCAGTTTATTTGAATATTAAAATTCTATATCCTTAATTCTTTGAAAAGAGTGGTCAAGGGAATAGATAACCGTGACAAAAACATCCATTTAAATTCATGCAATAGATCTAAAACTACCAAAATTTATAGTGCTGTTCAAATCTGTCCTTTATTTATCATGATAATAACAGTAACTTATTTTTATAGAACAATGTTCCATGAAACAGGGTGAAACGAATAGGACAATAATCCTTGTCCTAATTTTTTAGTAACAGACCAAAGCAAACAGGTTTTCAAAGGGTAAAATGACCTTTTAAAATATGTGCTCTGTCCTTCTCCTCTCTACAACCTTTGCCTTCACATTTTTGAAACTTTCTCTCTTCCCAGGATTCAGTGGCACTGGACTGCTCAGTGTCAGCACTGCTGCTGTTATGGCTTTCTTAAATTCCAGTGTGGGTTTCCTCTAAATCCATTTCAGCCACACAAAATAGATGTCTACAGGGTTCCTGACCAAATACCAACCTCCTCGTCTGGGAGGAACATTTTGCTTTGGGAAGGTTTTTCAGTTTGTTTTCTTTGACAGTGAATGCATGTGTGAATGTCCTGTCACGATTTCCAACATGCAGAAGGGAGTCGAATCTCATCAACTCAGAACATTTTGTGATTCTGTGATCTATGGTTAGTGGGTCTAAAATAAAAATTACATCTAAGAACTTCTGTACTGTTTGTCTGTCTTGTTTGGAGAGACTAAAATTCAATACAGACTATAAAGTCTGTACAATTTACCTCCTACAACAGAACATAACTTGCCAGGCTAGAAAATTCATTTAGCATCCTCAGAAAATAAAGTCCTTGTCCAATCTTGAACATCTGGGTAACTGGTAACTTGGCTATTTGGGTAACTGAGCTAACTTAGTTAGAAACTTGGTGATTTTTAAGAAATTATGTTCTCCTTCAGCTTCGAATACAGTCAGAAGAGACTGATAGTCCTTCTGAGGTACTTTAGGCATCATTACTCTTCAAATGAGCAAGCTGTTTTGGAAACCTTAGATGCGTTCATAATTCTAATAACTACACAGACGTCCTAGACATTCTTATCTTATATTTCATTCTGGAACAAAATATCAATATGAGTCAGAGAGTCAGAGAAGGGTGTTCTTCATTTTAACAGTCATTCAACTCACTGTGAAGTAGCAAAAAAATTCAGGTCTTTTTATGAGCCTTTAAGTGAGGTCAGACATATTCTTCAGTCATACACATTTGAATTAGGAGATACTGTGAGCAAAAGGAGTGAATAAAATGTTCCAGAACCGAATGATGAGGGAGGGTGTGAGTGTTTGTCTATTACAGCCAGAAAACCTGTCTGTTTCCCAGAAAATAAATTACTCAGCTCAAGAAAGACAATATCTGGCCAACAAAGGTTATTCAAAAGCAGAGGAGATGAGTCTGTAGATTCAAAGGCCATTGTCACCAAACACAGGGGATTATGAGCCATGTGACTATTTCTGAAAAGAAAGAGGAACGTGGAGGGCATGGAAGAACGTTGGTAGCACAGAGTGCAAAATTAAGCCATACCAGACAAAATCAGTCTCAGTCTTTTTGTTCATGATGAATTCCAGTGTTCTTTGAGATGTGTTAAAGGAAAAATGATGAACACTTCAGACACTTAACACTAAAAATCCCTCCACACGTTCATCTTCAGCATGAATGGCACAGCTTCAAACCAGACATTTCATACACTTGACTAGCAGTTCTGTTATCTAACAGCAGCAGCAAGCAATTATCACCTTAAAGACATCAGGGAAAATGTCAAAAAATTCCTTATGTCTGACTGGAAAAAATTCAAAGCATGAATGACACTTCAGACACTTAACACTAAAATCCTCCACACGTTCATTCAGCATGAATGGCAATTTCATACACTTGACTAGCAGTTCTGTTATCTAACAGCAGCAGCAAGCAATTATCACCTTAAAGACATCAGGGAAAATGTCAAAAAATTCCTTATGTCTGACTGGAAAAAATCAGCATAGACAATTTTATTTTGGTAAAGAAGCATTCATATCAAATCAGTTTGCACCACCAAATTGAAGTTAGAGGCACTCCTCATTTATTGCCAGCTTACTGAAAGGGAGACATGGCTGACTGATGACCTGCTGCCTTCCTTCCCTTTCTTCTCTGATGGACTTCATCTCACAAGTCCTCATTGTACCAGTTTTACCACTGAAATGTGTGATGAGAACTCTCTTCTAACTAGGAGTTCATTATGAACGGAGATTAAAACATTGCAAGGGTTGCAAAATTCCAGTTGGCAACATGAGGGGCAAGACAAAATAACTAAATCATATCTCCCAGAGTTCTTCAGTTTCAGGTCAAAAAATAAGATGGATTTTGACAGCATAGGACAAAATAAAGGTGTCTTATTGGTTGAGTTTACTTTACCTTGCCATATATTGTTTTTTTATTTACTTCTTTTTCTTTTTCTGTTTTTTTGGGTTTTTTTCAATTTTTAACATTCTCGAGGTATACATATGCACATGCTCACATGTAAAGTTAACTTACCTCTGAGCCATTTTTTGAATGAAATAAGAAAGAACAATGATAAAGGGCTCCATTTGAACCAAACAAAACAGAAGATCTCACCATTTCCCACCTATGCTGTGCTTTCAGACATTGTCTTTCAAATATTCTGGGGCAGGTACCCAAAATTTCCTAAGCATTAGGACTTCTAGTCTTACATCTGTTACCCTATTTCTACAGAACAATCCAATCATCATTGAAACTTCTTTTTATTTTCCCCAGGAAATTAACTTCTTTTGAAATGTCTGTTTTTCCAAAGCCAGTATTAACTATCCAGACGTCTACATCAAACAGAAAATTATAGTTCTGACAAAGAGAAATCAACATGACCTTATCAGAGCATTTAGTTCTGATGAAATAAGGTGGTTTTATTTATCCATATGTTTTATTTTTATTGATGCTGTTCTCAACTACCTTTTTCTCTGAATATAGCAGTGAAACCACTGTTGGTACAGTGTTTCATTTGGAAAATTGTCTTTTCTGATTGTTCTATCATGGAAAAGTTTTCTTTGCTTTAATGTAATTACAGCTCAGTAGCTGATTTCTTTTGAACAAAATGGGATTGATTATGTGAATAACATTTTGTTATATTAATCAGATTTTCTAGTCAGATCCATTACCTCCCTGTTTGTACACATCCTTTGACTTCCTTGCTCACCAGTAATTACACTGCTTATGACAAACTTTTTAATGCCTAAATCATCTTAAATGCTTAAATCATCATAAATGCCTCAAGCATCTTTGCAAACCACCACCTGCAATGGCCAAATGAGAACATTCTGCTTTTCTTCATGGGAACAACTCAAACAGTTTTCTGACTAAGTACCTGCCTCTGCTGAGCAGGAGTACTGGGACAACAGGAAACAAGGGATTAAGCCAGAAACAATCATCCCTTGGGAAATGCACTGTCAAAAAGCTGTTATTGGCATCATTCTGCTTTTTGATAATAATTATCCATCCAGTAAGATGTCACAATTGCCTCATTATAGTTACATTTTGATAAAGCTACTTGGAGTTGGTAAGAATTTGCAAAGAACTTCGTGTTTTTAAAGTTGGAAAAGTCTGATCTGGACAGATTTTTCTTTTTTTTTTCTCTCTCTCCTTTTTTTTTTTAGGGGGGAGTGAGGATATGGATGATGGAAAAGAGCAGTCTTTTCATTTATATGATAATGCATGTCTTTCATAGACAGTGACAGGCCTACAATAGAAAGTTATTAGGTAACCTCCTGTCTATAGAGATGCTTTGAATACAATTCTTTTCCAGCATTATTAAGTTACTGCCTTTGTTAAGCAACCAGTTTTGGTCAGTCCCACAAAACATGCCTCAAATAAGGTGCAACTGTACAATAGAACATTTCCTGCAAAGTTTAACCATGAAATACTACATTTTCATATTTAAAATGGGGACTATCATTAATAGCCTTAATGCCTTACCCAGCCAAAGGAGAAAGAAAGGATAAAAAGGAAACTAAGGACATTTATAATAGTTCTTTTATTCTCCAAGATAAAATCAAAAGTTAGGATTATTTTTAGTTGGCTCTAGCTACCTGAATGTTAAACTTTTAGTTAAAGCTGTCATCCAGAAACTTTGTGTGTCAATGGAAAGTGACACCCAGAGATGGTGATTCATCCCATAGAAACTGAAATCTTGGGATGGGATGAATCACACCCAGAGCTCCCAGTATTTCACCACTGACTATGGAATGAGACTGAGCACCCAGCTTTGACTAGTTAGAGAGGGCTGGTGCAAGTACGTGAGATACATTTCACTTGTGGTGGGGTGGAGGACAATAAGGAATTCTGAAATATCTTTCTTACTAGCATTACTTATTTCTATTTTAAATCTTGACCTTCTGAGGAAGGAAAAGTTAATTTTTTCTGAGATCAAGGATCATAACACTGAATTTTGGCAGCTCCTGCTATATGCAGAAGTGACCACTGCCCTCTGTTTGTTCAGCATTTTGCTTTGTATTGACACCTACACAGGAAAGTTGGTTTGGTCACAGTTTAATTAATTCTGCTGGAGAAGGGTGGCTGCTTCTTATAAAACCTGTTGATGTACAAAAATTAATCACTGGACCACACTGTCTTATTTCTAGGGTCTGTGATGGGCAGTTTTTCTTAATTTACATAAAGAGTCAAGATAAATTCAAAGTGTGGAAGCAGTTAGCCTTGGATATATTGTGCATACATAACTCCTTGTGTGGCTAAAACCAAGTATCAATGAAGTTAGCTGGAGTGTGCTTCATCATTAAAGTCTGGCTTCAGAAACTGCACAATGACAGCTAAAACTTTTTTCTTTTCCTTTTTTTTTTTTTTTTTTTTTTTTATTTGAATGCTCAGAAGAGATAAGAAAGCCAGAAGAAGAACAGATGTGTTAGAAGTGTGAAATGGATTAACATCAAAGCCCCCTGGGAAAATCTGAAACATGAAATGAAGGATCCTGAATGACAAGAGCTATTCAGAATGCATTAAAAGCTCTGCAGTGCATTTTGGTGCTGTCTGTGTGAGGAACGCAGGGCCCTGTGTGCTAGGGAGAGATGCTGATAAGAAAGCTCTGTGAACTTCGGGGAAATTCAGTTCATCACTGAGAACTCACCTTGTGCTACAATTTGAATGAGACAGAAAAATCACCCAAACTAGTGATTGCCAATATTTATTGTCTCCAGTGGCACAAAATGAGTGGATAATTTAAGCCCTCGACTAACAAGGCCATAGGTGAAACAGTAATGATTTAAAAATCGGAACCTGTTTTCGTAATATGTTTGTTGGGTGTTTCAATATAACCATGGATATTTATCAGTCGACAGATGAGCAGAATATTTTTATTCATTTAAGATCAAAGAAGGTAAATAAGAAAAAAAAATTAAGATATTTTCTCAGTTTTGTGATTTTTGAACAGGTTGTTCGGAAGTAGATGATTTATAGCTTATGCAAATTTATGTTCATAAATGGTTTCTGATCTGGCAAGCACTGGTTTCCATATAGTTATTGATGGAAAGAGGTCACCGATTTTCAAACTGTGAAGGAGACTGTGCAGGTTACTGATGAGTTTTCACTTAATCTAAACTCAATGAAAGTCAAGGAAAGTTGGTCAAATAATATAGAAAATATATCAAGATTTGTTCTGTGCTTGGAGACTGAACATACTGCAGTCTCAGCATATAAATCTCACAGCAGACATTTTGGACAAGTACAAGCCCAGCTAATATTCACAGAAAAGGGGAACCTTTCAGGTGGCTACAATGGACTTCTGATGAGGACTCAGAAGAACTTGCAGTGAAAAGCTGCCCGAAGTCAATACCAGCACTTCACACAATACCAATTGTATTCTTTCCTGAATATCTCTCTTGTACAGACATCATCATGACTTCAGTGAAAATCCTAGGCCTTAAAGTTCTATTCCAAGTAATGTTTTCATCCCACTGCTGATACAGAGCAAAGGGTGATTTAAGCCAGAGAGTGCATCTTGACAAGGTGCTGCTGTAGCCATGTGCAGGTGTGTAAGGCTGGGTTAAAAACAAAACAAAAACAACAGTCCATCCCAGATGGAAGCAGGTTTCTTCACAACCTGAAACACGGGCCAGCTCTCAGAGATTAGTATCCTCTTGGTTTCTGCAGAGGTTTCTGCCCCTGCTGATATCTGCCAAGTTTGGGACAGGCACGTCAGGATCCCACATAAGCGAATTTATGAGGCAGACACTTCTACAATTTTTTTTTGCCTTGTCTGACACTTTAGTTTGCATGTTGTTTGAAACATGTCATGAGCTTTAAAGGATTTCCAGCTTACTCGTGTATACTATCAACAAACCCCATCATTAATAGAATGAGGTGTAACTGCTGCATCTGCCATGCATGCAGCTTATCCTTTTGAATTTCATTTCTCCATTTCATTTTTTTTGCATTTGTTTTGGTTTTTTGTTTGTTTGTTTTTGGTTGGTTTTTTTTTTTTTTTTTTGTTGTTTTTGTTTTTTTTTTTTTTTTTCCTTGTCTTCTCTCAGAATGGCAAGGAATTAGCTGGAAGTAACATAACTTTCTTTTATCTCATAGAGGTTCTAGAAAAATATAACCAGGGAACAATTCATTTTGATGTTTTTAAGGTAAAAATACCAGACTGAAAGTTTTATAGTTAGAAGAATCTATTCTAACAGAATCTATTAGTTTGTAAATCAATATCCCCTGTTGATTAATTTCCTAATAAAAAGTGCATGTCTTTACACCGTTTTCTACCAAGATCAGTTGTATTATTGGACTAAAAAACATGATTCTTCCAACCTTATTTATGTTCACACAAATAATCCCATCACGTGTTCAACATAACAACTGTTAAAATGGATATTCTCAGAATGTGTATTCCAGCATAGAACATTTTTTGGCAAAGACTGTAGTTAAAATTTTAAATAGAATATGAAAGAGTTCAAAACATAGGGAAAAGTGGATTTTACTTATTTTTAGAGCTATATATTTGAGCTAGACAGTTTTGCCTTCCTTTACAATCAACAGAGATTTATAAGATGTAAGAGAGAATCACTTGCCTGAAATTTAAGAACCTTTTTAAGCATCAAACTATTCTCAACTTAGAATTCCTTGTCTCTATCCAGTAACTATACACAGTGTGATTAACGTAGTTGTAGACACCTAAAATTTTGTTGACAGGATTCTTTTAAAAACTTGCGCTTGTATCCATCACTTTTAATGGAAGTAAATGGAAGTAAGAGTCAGCATGGTTTCAGGGAAAACAAATAGCTTGGATGTGCTGGGAAAAAAAATGGAAATAAAAAGTTCTCCCAAAAGATGATTTTAGAAACAATGAGAAGAAGAGTTCAGTCTCCTGTAATACAAGTGTAGGATTGAATTAAACAATCAATAAGCCACCCTAGAAATGGTTCTCTAAGTAAATTTATCATGTAGTTGAAAAATATTTTCTTCCAAATAGGAAAAATTGTGCCTATAGGTATATCTAAGTCCTTCATTATTTTTCTCTGCCTTTATGAATTCATTCTCTGAAGCTGTACTTCAGTTTTCTGATAGCCAAAAGAAATACACTAGAGACTGGAATTTTTTTGGAGACCAGAACTTTGTCAGCACCTTTCACTTAGTATGATTTCAGTTGTGCTTACATTCGTGCCAGAGTATGAATTCCTCCTTTATTTTACATTTGTGAGACACTTTGAAGGCTAAGGAATAGTGACTCAAATATCCAAGACAGTTTGCAGGCAAAATCCAAGATTTTCAAATTAACTATTTAATCTCATGAAATTACTTCTCATCTCCTGTTGTAAAAGTCATTTTAGATTCAGCCCTTTCTGCAAACCTAGATGGGCAAAGTTATTCACAAGTTGGCCATGCAAGGATGGAGACATAGCTTTTTCTGAAAATCTAAATCCAGCTTTTTCAATGCAGCAATGAAACAGAGAAAACACAACAGAACTAATGCAATTTTTGCACATACTGGGTAAATTATAAAATAATTAGTCATGTTTCAGTTTAAATAACATGAAAAAACTCCTTTAATTAAGATTCTTAATTAATAGTTGAAAGATTAATCAATCAATAATTATAACTATCATTATAGGGTGTAATTGTGCTTAATTGGAGGGGCTGATTAATGATCAGAATAAACCTTTCAAATTCTCACACTTCAAAATGTTGGGAAGTGATGGATTCCAGCTCACAGAGTTAAAAAGGAATCTAAGGATCATTGAAGATGTGTTCAGCTGCCTGGCCAAATTGAAAGCATGGGATTGAAGTGCAGTAAAGCTTTCCATTGCTAGATATATGCACTACTGAGTTACTGCTACACGTGTGTTAGTGTGAGCAAAATATTCACCAGAAGACCATAAGTGATACCTATTGTGGAGATGGCCAGCTTTGTTTTCTCTGTCCAAAATGTAAAATTTGGTATGAATAAATGCAGCTCATTTGGATCATGCCAAGTCCTAATATTTTGCTTACAGTTCAAGAAAAATTTGGAGTCATGATTCTAAGGACAGCAGCTGTCCCATACAGGTGTGTCTCAGGTGTGCCGTGCCACGCATATTTGTGCAATGCATTCTATTCCTCTCATTTATGTTGATGGGATTTCAGGCTTGGCTTGATGATCTTCTTCTGGCAGGAGGCAGTAGAAGTTTTTGGGAAAAACAAATTGAATGGGCAAGTTTAAAACACATTTTAAAACACCCTTAATTTTCCTTTATTATTGTTCATTTTGCGGTATTTATTTCTGGGGTTTTTTTTTTGGGGTTTTTTTTTTTGTTTTTTTTTTCCAACATTCATTATTTTACAGATAAATGCAGTCTCTGAGTATAGTAGATCTCAGGGAAAAGCCTCAGTCTCATTCCTGGTCTAGCAGAACTCCCTGATTTTTTCACTGAACAATGTTTAATGTCACTGCTTCTCCCAGTCCAGCATCACTGAGTTAATCTGCTTAGTCATTTGGGAATGAAGGAAAAAAAGGTGGAAGCATGAAATTTTAAACTAGCAAGTGAGGCTTTAAGTGTGTCCTTTATTACCCCTTTAGCTGCAGGAAAAAAGAACAAAACAAAACAAAACCTCTAGAGAGAATAGTGTGCTTTAACACACTGAAACACTGTGTTAAAGATAGTAATAAATGTTATTTGGAACAGAAAAGCAAAAAACATCCTTAAAGAACTTAACTGAGAATGGCCAGGATTGCTGCTGTTGCTAATTTACTTTTTTTTCAGGGAAAGCAAGGGAAATGTCTGAAACAGGAGAGGGAGAAAAGACAAAGAAAGGTGACAAAGAGAAAAACACAGCAAACCTACAAAATTCAGCTTCTCTTTCTGATGCTGACTCTACTTTCCAAATGTGGGGGAAAAGAACCAAAGTGCTCGTTTCCTATTAGCTCCCCAAGAACTCGTACTCATGCTAGACTGTTTTTGTTGATTTAGCTGCATTTTGGTGACCAGATCACAGAAGGTTTGTGAAATAAATTATCTTGTCTGGCTAACCCAGACTGCTATTAAACAGAAGACTAAAGCTTTCTCTCTCAAAAGAGAGAGGAAAAGGGATAGGACAAAAAAATAAAAAATAAAAAAAAAAAAAGAGTGAAAGAAGGAAATCAGCTTGTGTATTGCACAGATTTGAGGCTGCTGATGGGTTCTCTGAGCCATTTTCCCTGATCCACCTGGGAGGGTTTTTTTTTTAAGGAATACATAATGCTGTCACTACAAATCTCTGAGTCCCAGCAGTGGGGGCTGCCAGTTTGGGGCACCTTAGAGAATGGGTGGGTTGCAGCTACCTGCTGCTTTTCTGCCATGGGGTGGGATGAAACACTTCACCCTTCAGCAGAATCACTCTCAAGAGTGAAAAGTTTGTCAAATGTGTGTTTGAAAGTCCCCAGCATAATTGCAGAACAGGGGGGTTTCAGTAAAGTGGCTCTGAAATCATGACACACAGTTACTCATCCTGGTGCAGTCAAAGTCAACCTTCTTTTGGCAAAGATAATTGGATTAGATCCATGCAGGTTGATCTTGCAAAGCACTAAGAACCTGG
Organism: Emberiza elegans; assembly: GCA_024865655.1. Lineage (NCBI taxonomy): Eukaryota > Metazoa > Chordata > Aves > Passeriformes > Fringillidae > Emberiza > Emberiza elegans. The sequence continues at coordinate 987,385 of JALJVW010002490.1, read as the reverse complement.
GTGATAACTGAACAAAAGATTTAATCGGTAGTTCAAATTTAATCACGGTCCTGTGGATTTCAGTGAAAGCATGCAAATTTACTGTGGCTCAGAGACTGGTATTCTTTATACAAGAAAACAATATAAATCTTGTTCTTCATTACAATGCACAGCTATGCAAAAACCCAAGAACTTCTAGAAATAGAGGATAATAAAAGTCTCACTCCTAATCTGACTCATTAGTCAATAGCATAAAAATATATTAATATTATTTGTATTGGAGTTTTTTTTCCAGCACTGAAGACAAGTGGCTTGTCTCCATAATGTTAAATTATGTTAGCTTCCAAGAACAGATGATAACAACTAAGCTTCTATCTGGCAGTGTCCCTAGTACTTAAATAGTCCCAGAAATTCTGAGAAAGAATAATTTTTCCCTGAATTGACCATAGCAGAGACACTTACATTGTATATGGACTCTGATACCTGGAACCATTCCTGAACACAGAAGAGGAACACAGAAATTAAAGATACACCTCACATTAGACTGAAATATTCCTTACTGGTGTGGATTGCAGAATTTCTGAGAAATACTGTTTTATTCTTGCCACTTTGTGAATGCTGGACTGCAAGAGAAGATAATCAGGGTTGTATCCAGAGTCAGAATAAAAATCCAGGAACTTTCTAAAGCTGACAAGGTTTGCAAACCCAGCTATGTAGCAAAAAAGCTAGAAAAACAAAAGGAGATACAGCCATGAGACTTAGCTCCTTGTAATGTCCTTTCCAGGAACTTCTGTCTTAATTGGGTAGAAATTACCTGACAGCATTAATTTCTAATGGTCTTACTCAAGTATTATTTGTTGAAGTCAAATACCTGTGTCTTGTAAGCTTAGACCACCACATTGGATCAGCAGTCTTAAATGAAATATAAGTAGGTCCCAATAAAAGACATACATAAAAGGTCTTTGGACTCTGGGAATTGTGTTCAACTGCTAAATTCAGGATTGACAACAAACACCCTCCACTTTTATTCCTCGTATCTTGTCTGATAAGCAGTGCAGACAGCTGCATACTAAACGTCATCCCATTACACCTAAAGCACAAAGGACACAAGTCTACATCCAGGTTCTAGATTTAATACAAAAATATTGGGAGAAAAAAAAAAAAAAAAAAAAAAAAACTCACAACAACAACAACAACAACAACAACAAAAAAAAAAAAAAAGGAAAAGCAAGCATCACCATAATTCATAATTTACTCATCCAAGTTCCTGGTTTCTGTTAGGATCTCATTTACAAGAGGTCTGCAGTCTCTATTTTAGGAGAAGCTCAATCCAGAAAGAACATGGATGAGCCCAGTCTAGTTTTTGAATCCCATTGGGAATTTTGGATTGAAATAGGCATTGGGCAGCTCCAGATTCAGGTTGTATTATGGCAGAAATACATGTCCCTAGGTAAAATTATTAAAAAAACCTAAGAATCCGTGAAATATAGAGATCATTCCAAAAGCAGATGGCCAAGAGTCAGAGTGATGAGTATATGGGATACAGGCTAAGTGGCAGTCAGTACATTGTCTAAATCCTTTTCTGCATCTACCTTTTAATCTGTTTGCTTTTCAGTTCTCCATCTGTAAAATGGGAAGAACCACTTATATCCTTTCATCCTTTGTTTATTAAGAAAAAAGTCACATGGGACTCTGCTATATTTTGCTGCATATTATAAATGAAATGCTGATCCCTACTGGGGCCCCTGGGCACTGCTGCTGAATAAATAAATTCATAGCTATGGTTGTCACAGAGGGGGAATATTGACTGCAGGTGAGGAATGGGTAGCAAAAGCAGATTAACTCTTAAGCATTGAGGATCCTGTTTTCCAGTCCTTTGTAAGGAGGAAAAAGTACAGAGAAAAAGAGAAAAATATATGACACACAAGATGAATTATTTCTAAAGGGAATGGTTTTGAAAATTTCTCCACAATGTATCAGCAGCCTGTCTGCAAGCATCAATTTTTTTTTTGCCTCCTTTACACATTTTTTAGAAAATTTCATGCCAGTGAAAGATGCAGGATTGACATTCTTAAATCTCCCTTTTATCCACAGAAAAGATAAAGCATAGTCAGAAAACATGCAGCTTTCCTCAGATTTTCAGACCAACATGCATTCGTTTGACCTAAAGGGACACCTCTATGGGAGGGAAAAGCAGTTTAAGTCACCATTCTCATTTTATCCTTGGCCTTGATGCTGAAGTTATTACCCTGAGAATTGAGTGGGATACTTTGGTTTAAGTATGATATGGGCACCTGTTCTTTCTGCTGATGCTATCCAGCTCATTTCACAGGGGCCAGTGTACAGTCTTCTGCAAACCTCTTTCAGTCACTTCCAACCAGAACACAGTTGCAAGTCCATTACAGCCCAAAACAGCAAACTGTGTTTTAGGGGACTATGCAGGCCAGTGTCTGTCTCCCAAAACCATCCAGTCACCCATAACCCTGCTGCCTTGCCCCAGCATGACTCTGTGAGATATCTTCTAAGGGGCACAGATGAAATCTGGATTTTTAGAAGGCCACCAGCTCTCACTGCTGTCAGTGTAATATGGTCACTAAATTCCCAAAGACAATATTACTGCAAATCACCTCAAATGTGCTGCAGGCGGTAGAATGATCCCATAATCAAGAAGCTAGGTCTTTGAGGACAAGTTTAATTACTTTAATCTATACAGCCTGGAAAACATAATGGTTAATGGGGTAATCTACTGAAGTATGTGGAATTTTAAGTAGTATAGACTATGCCACTGGATGACACTACTCTCAGTACAGCAGAGACGATAAAACCAAGAGCATAAATGGTGACTGAAGAAAGCCTTAGATGTTCATAAATCAATAATTGATAAAATGTACTCTTGTGTAACTAAGTAGAATTTTATGTTGCAGGTAGAATAAACTGATTACATGATACTATAGTGCTCAGTGGAATTATGGAATGAGCTTCACTCATTCACTCTAATTGCTGCATATTTGTATACAAATGGCTGAAATGGTTCTATCAGTTTCGTAGTCTATAAAACTGCAAGAAAATCCTGCCCTGTGAGTCCACAGATGACAGCTGTGATATTTTCCCAGCATGGGGTACCATGCTCCTGGAAAAGCTGAATATCAGCAGATACATGGAGGTTGGTGTTCTTGATGCATCTGGCCATTAAGGATTTCAGAGCACTTTTCTCATGGGTAGAGGTGTTAACCCCTCTGTCCTGGCTAGATTCCAACCTGGGTAACAAGCCACCTGGACCAGATGTTGAGGAAACCTAAGGATGAAGTGATGGAGCTGTACAGAAATGAAACAATCTCTCATTAACATCGTCTGCTGAAGATGTTTTATCTGTCTTTTAAAAAGACATTAGGGATGATCCTGGGAATTACACACCAGTGAGTCTTACTTCAGCAAATGGACTGCAATGATAATTAAAAGTAGGATTATAAAAAAATCCTAGATAAGCATGATATGTAACAGACAAAGTAATGTGTGTTGTGTAGAGGAAAATCGAGCTTCTTTAATTTACTAGAATTCTTTGAAAGTGTCAAATAAATATTGGATAAAGGAGAACTGGCTGACATAATCTATTAGGACTTTCAAGAAGCTTTTGAGAAATTCTCTTACAAAAAGCTGTTAAGGAAACTAAGCTGTCATGGAATACGAAGGAAAACACATTATAATGGGGCAAAGACTGGATAAGAAACAGAAAGCATAGAAGGGAAATAAATGCTTCTTTTTAAGGAGGCCTTGGCAGAAGCATGTGATAAGTGCTAAACTTTTACAGTTTTGGTGGTTTTTTTTGGCATTTGTTTGCTTTTTTTTTTTCTTTTATTATTGTCTGTTACTTGGGAAAAAAAAAGTAATTTGGTGTTGTTTGGTTTTGTTTTGGGAGGTTTTTTGTGGCACAAAATTCAAGTTATTCAATAGCCTTATATTTGATATATGGAAAAAAGCTTTCATTTCAGCACATAAGAGCAGACTTTATCAAAGAAGTTAGTCAAATACTGGTTTCTAGGACCAAACCCCGTGAAAGTGCACTAAAAGCACATGCAACCACAGTGTTCTGTGTCCTTTCCCAGCTAGAGCTGCATGCTTGTAGCAGCAGACAGTGCTAGATGACTCAGTTTGGCCTATCCAAGTTTCTGGCTTGCTGAAGTGAGAGACAGACTAGGCTGGGTGCTGGGTTTGGGAGGCAGAGCTGTGGGATGCCTGTAAACTGTAACTTGTCACCAGCTTACATTTATAGGTTGTGTTTCCTCATCTACATCCCACCTCTTCAGCTTTAACAACAAATAGAAAGACCAAATTTTTAAACATGTGCTGTTATCTTGTTGGAGATTTCGCTGATTTTATAATTCAGTTTGCATTTCTACTTCCAAGGCCCTTTTTCAGTATCTTGCAGAGTGTGACTGTTTTGGGAGTCTGCTGCTACCTCTGCTTTCTCCTGCTATGTGCCTTCCCAGCATGTTCCCTCTCTGTTCATTTGTAAGGCAGTTCTTGCAAAATGAAAGTCTACAGAGAACAGGAATAGAAGGGTGACATGGTCTCTGTCACTCCAAACAGAAAATGTTCCAGTGACTTTTTTTTTTTTTTTCACACCTTGTAGAATTTCAATTTTCCCTTTAAAACATGGATTAAACAATGTTGCCAAAAACATATGCTTCTGTGTCAAACATTTCACTTATTCAGGAATCTAGAGGCAGCTGGAGAGTTCTCACTGCCAAAGTGACTTCAACAATTGTCTCTTTCACTTTTAATTGGAAACATGTTCGTTTCAGGCATAGGTGTGGATAACCAATATGTGGCAGTGTTAATTTCCCTCACCATTCAGTGTACACACGCCCTTAGTGACCATTCTTAAATAGCTTGGGGAAAAAGATCTGAATCCATTGCCAAAGTGTCCTGAGCTCCTGCAGGTCTGTGATTTGCTGTGGCACAGATTTCATCTGCTGATTAAAGATGGGAGTGGTCAGCACGAGGTAAGACATCACCAAATGTCTCCTGCTCCTTGTAAGACCTGCAGCGAGCCACACCAGAGGGTTACGGATGAGTTACTGAAGCTGAGGGCCTTCTTATTGCATTAGCTTTAACCATTACAAAAGCACAGTTCCAGAATTTGTTGCCTTACAGATATTTCCTCTGGGTTTTATCTGGTGTGTCGATGGTCCCCCTTACACTGCAGAGCTCCAGACAATCTAACTACTAATCTTTCTATGCCAGTCACACTCTATTTATCCATGTTTAATGAACTTCATCTCACTCTTCCCCTTCCCTTCTATTTTTGGAGGGTAGATAGGGGACATTTCTAATAGGACCTTGCTTAAAGACAAAAGCCAACATGTTAAATCTCATAGATTTTCACAGCTTACTCTCTCTAGCCTGAATTTCTGTGGAAAAGGCTGTAGCACTCCTTCCCAGAGCTCCCTTCCTTTATCACTCTTTTAAAAAGCTGAGTTTGGGTTCAACCTCATGTGCTCATGCTGCAGGAAACCAATTGGAGGGAGGTTCTATAACAGTAATATCAAAACCAGTCTGTATTGGGAAAGGGAGAACAAACATGTAATACAAATTTAGCACATGTTGATAGGCAAATTTTCTCATGAGAGATGCATCCACCGTGCCTTTGGAACTAAGAGGGTAGATAAAACATAAAGATTAAAGGTTATCAGTTTGTCAAGAATGACCCACTCTGGGGGTTCCATGGGGTTGAGTGTTTCATTCTCAGCATTAAATCACAGTTGACCCATCATCCAGGCCATCATTACCAGATCCTGTGGCAGGGCTGGGGTTATATCTCTGAGAAATGTTCCATATATTGACCTACATGGGAGACTCAAAACTTGATCTTTTCTACTTCATGATAAGCTACCACATCTGATGGAGATATAATCCTGCTCTACCCTTTAATACTGGATCTCTAAAACACCCTGTGGAAATGTATATCCATGTTTTTGTCCTTCCTCTAAGTTCCATCCTATACTTTCTTGTATCTGCTGCTCCTGCAACACATTTATTTTCCCTGCATGGCTTTGGGTGCTTTTCTAGTGCCTCTAAGAACTTGTATGCATGAACATATATTTGAGACTAGGGTCTCAAACACATATGCATAGGGTGAGCCCTGTGCACAAAGAAACCTGCAAAATTTCCTATTAATCTTGTAAGTTGTGCTCAAAATGTGATGAACACTATATGTAAACAGATATTTACATTAAAAGCATTAATCAAAATTAGTTTAAGATAATACTTGAGAGAAATACAAGTCTGTAGGGAAAGCTGTGAGAGCAGAGGGCAAGAAATTTGTTGATAAGATTTTGTTGGGGTTTGTAGTTTTTATACCCTTAATGTACAGGGCTCTGACTTACAGAACCTGAAATCTGCACAGGTGCTCAGAAGTAACTCTCTGCGATGTCAACAGACACAGGTAACACACGCTTTGCCATCGATGGTTAAATTTCTATTTAAAGTTTAATTTCTAACTTTAAATAGAAATCTGGCAACGAATTTTCTGCTGATGTGTTTCTGTTTGCCCTTTGGGAATTTCAGCACACAATAGCATCCGAGATCTCTGTGTCCTATCTGCCACCCCCCAACGACTCAGCCCCTGCACCAAGAGGGATCCGGCTCTGGCCGTGCTGGGTGAGGGGATGAGGGATGTTGCCATCTAGTGGGTCTCTGTCAGGCAGAGAAAAGTCTTTGCTAAAGAATTCTGCCTCAGATCAGCGAGTGTGGAGGCACAGATCTGAGGTATATGGAAAATGAAAAACTGTCTTTCGGGCCAGCTTTCTACAGAGCAAGCAGATAAATGCTCTGTGTGATCCTATGTCTTCGTGTCAGGATATTTTGGGAGGCAGGAATACTCTGTCTGAAAAACACCCTGGCGGTTTCTTTGCCCCGGTGTTAGGGGCCAGGCCCCACTATGCTCTCTCATTGGAATGCAGAGATACAGGGGTTGGACTCAGTGGTTGTTTTGAGTCCCTTCCCACTCAGTACACTCGGTGATTCTGTTCTGTGTTCCTGGGGGTGAGCACACACAGCTACAGCTATGGTGAAGGGTGACACTCATCTTCCTTCCCCTTAACACCTGCTTCTGCCTCAGATGCAGGGGCACCTTTCCTATTGTTCCAGCTCGTCACTACAGCCTTCATCATGAGGGGACTTTTGCAAGACAGTGTTAAAGTAAAAACAGGTTATTCATACGCCGGCAGCTGGCGCAATCCTATCTGTCAGCCCCACGGAAACGAGGAATTAAACAGTAATAATAATCATCAAAACAAAATTAGCCCTTTCTTTCTTTAGAACCCTCCATTTGCAGCCGTGGCGCTGGGTACCTGGACCTGTGAGTGCCCAGCGGGGTGGCACCCTCCTGCTCCAATCTGCCCGGTATTAACGAGCTGCTTAGCCCAGGCTGCGATGCTGGGATGCGATGCTGGCCGAGCAGCAGCTGCTCGGAGCGCGCCGTTACGGAGAATTAGCCCAAAGTTTATTCTTAGCCCTTCCTCTCAGCTCCCGCAACATGTTCAACAGCTTGTGCATTTTGTAATGCCTCCTTTCATCGCCATGGCAACCGCTAAAACTTAAGGTGTGTACGACTTGCACACCACGGTCTCCGTGCTGCAGGCTGCTGGCAAAATGAAACCCTGGGTCTGCGCTCCTTCTCGCCGCTGTTGATCCAAAGGGCCACAGCGTGCTGGAAAGGCAACTGGGAACATGTGTTTGCAAAGTGCTTTAGACACAAGAGTGTGATTCAGTGTTTAAGAGAGTCTGTGAATCTGATTTTCCTACCCAGTTAGCCATTTGAGCTGGGGCAGAGGAGCTGTCGCTGCTGGCTGAGTTGCTTCTGCTCTTCGTGTTGCTCCGAGCCGGCTTTGGCAGAGCCTATGTGTGTTGTTACCTCGTAAAATGCAGCCTCAAATTGTTGGCAGGCAGTCAGGTAATGGGGAGGGCAATAAGAGCTGCACGGTCACAGGCAGATCTATAGGATGCAACTTGGTGCTGAGAAACTGCCAGCTCCCACCAAATGGCAGATTAAGGAGCCATTTCCCCCTTAAAAGAACTTGCTTTTATACCCGAGTTACTCACTACGAGCAGTCAGACTTCCCATTCAGCTGATGGCTGTGCGAGTCTGCCTCAAAAATACCCCCAAAAAAAAAAAAAAAAAAAGTTGATTTCTCATGACTGAACCCTCTATATGTCACTCAGGCAAAGTTCACTGTACCCCTGTGTAGTTTTATTTCACCACTGTGGGCATATCCAACCCCAGTTTGGCCAAAGGAGCAGCCTAGGGCTGTTACCTGCAAAAGCAGACAGTGGTTTACATTACTGTCTTTCCTAGTGAAGCCATTTTTCCTTTCTACAAAACAACTTCGCTGTGAATCAAATCCTGCAGCCACTAATAACTGTCCCTATGGAGAAATCCTACAGAACAGAAAAAGATTGAAACCTATAGGGGCTTATAGAAATTAAATTGGATTCTATAGAAATCACTCTAAATAGCTCCTTAATTTAATAAAGGATGCTACCCCTTCTGTAGAATTTTTGCATCATATGATAAATCTAAAGGGAGAGTAATATCCCTGCAAATATATTTGTTCAGATTGCTTTAAAAATCCTATAGAAAACTTATTTCTCTCTCTCTCTTAATTTTGCTAAGTCTTTTTCCTCTGCACCGGTGGCTTGAAATCGTAAATCTCAAAGCGTTTCACAAAGAAAGAGCACAGCTGTCTGGAGATCACGCAGCCCACCTAGTGCCACTTCCCATGTCTGGGAAAATCAATCCAGGTAGTCCTGCACTCTGAAGTCACCTTTTCAAACAGGATGCTTGCAGCATTTGAAGCTGCTCCTTTCTGTGTTTTGGAAAAAGAATGACGAAAAGTCCCAAGCACCCCCCTTTTCTCACTCTCCCCCCAAATACCTAATCTACCCAGAAACCAGGCAGTGTGTGAGTCATTTTAAGCTGTTTCTTCAACATGACTTCAGCTCAGTGGTGTGCCCCACAGCCTGCAGAGATTTGGAGCCGATTAGGTTACAATTGCAAGATGAATCATTTTCTTTTTTATGCATTCATCAGATTTTATTTTCTTTTAATATACTTAAGTTATAAAAAATACACAAAAGCATAGAGCATAGATAGAACAAGTGCGTTGCTAATTCGGTTTTTCTTGGTTCTGCACTAGAACCTGTTAAAAATGTTTGTATTTTGATGTGTGTGTTGCATTCAAACTGACACCTCCAGCTGCTATATATTTGGTGGCTAGTAATCTTTTCCATTATATTTTGAAAAGAACAGATTTCTTCCTGTCTAAAATAAGCAACCAGCTACAAGGAAGCAATGGCTACACTGTGGTTTGCTGTTTTGTTGCATGTTTAAAATACTGGTGTTCTGTAAAATCTGCAGGTAAAACTGAAGCATGGCTGCTTGTACTGCTAGAAATTATAAAATGAACCCTCATCTAGTGAATATCAGGATAACTGTTTTGACTTGAGTAGAATTAATTTGGTTTACCCTACAGATTAGTCTTTTTTAAAAATTTTATATATTTCTATTTATTTTTTTTTAAGTTCTTATTTTCTGCTCCAGTGCATGAATGCATCCAAGGACAGACAAATCTCCTGATAGGGAAGAGTGGGGTGGTAGTACAATGTGTTTGTGCCCTACTGTCCTGGGAGGAGGGGGAATCTGCTCTGTGCATCATACCCAGAGGGATTATGTGGTGGTGAGGTGCCACAGAACACATGCTGGCCTGAAATTTAGCCCCAGGACTGTTAAAGACTGTACTGTGAAGCTAAAGGGATGGTGGCAGTGTTCACAAATGCCAGCCCAGGCTGTCTGGGGGATGCCACAGTGAGAGACATAGACGAAAAACTGGACTGGCAGAGAAAAGCTCTAAAATAACTGCATTTTAGGGAATTTCTTTAAGAATTCTTATCAATGCTTGTAAATAAAAATAGGTGGCAAGATCTCACCTGGAAGTAAGACTGTCTAAACTCTCAATCTAAATTGATCAGGGCAGCATTTACCTTCAGAAAAGGAAAGTCAAACCTTCTGTACCTGGGTGTGTGTGTGTGCATGTACACATGCAGGGTATTTTTGCCTGTAGGGTTTCAGGAAATTTCCTCTGAACAATCTGAGTTGAGCAGTTGGTCAGTTGCAAAGCACAGTCCTAGTACCTAATACTCCTACCCACCAGCTTATCTGAGGCAGGGAGGGAGAGGAGCCACAGTTCTGGCAAGTCTTGAGGGTTTGGTTTTTTTTGGTTTTTTTTCTGTTTTTTCAGGCTTTCACGAAGAGAGGAGAAGAATGCATCAAATGCTGAGGACAGACAGTTGCTCCCTGTGCATCGAACAGCTGACTGGGGCAGTATCTCCAGATTCGTTATATAAAAACAAGATTGTCACAATCAGGACAGCAGTCAACAGGGATCAGAGAGGAAATAAATCTAACATCCATTAAAAACAAAACTACAGAAACCTGTCTTGCAGCAACTAACTGCAGGTCCCCGTACTGTCCCAGAATTTTCTTGCCAGCCTCTACCCCTGAAAGTCTACAAGATAGTGCAAGATCAGTGTAATTAGAAATGGGTCCAGAGCTATTTGTTTGGTGACTGCTGGGCTGTAACATCTGATGGCAACTGATCTGTCATCCTTCCTGGCAGAACATTCTTTAGTGGATAGGCTGTTCTGGGAACCAATCCCCAGTTTTCCTAAAAATGCTTTAGAAATTAAATGTAAATTTACATCTTCCTAGTGAGTTGAAGGTGGCTAAGAGCTCCAAAAGTTTGGAGGGAAAAGGGAGCTGGAATCAGGCTGAATTATCATGATCACAAACATTTTGTTTCTGTAGTAAGTCAGGAACCAAGATTTAAAAAAAAAAAAAAAAAAAAAAAAAAAAGCTCTTGAACTTATATTGGCAATCATAAGAATCATAAATCTGGATCATCACCTCTTATGAAGCCTAAAGGCAATAACAGCACAGGACAAAGGCTGTAACACTCTCTGAAATGTTATGGGGTCCTGATACCTGCTTGGCTTTCATGCAACTTGGCAGAGGAGAGTATGAGTTGTTCAGGTTACAAAACAAGCAGTATAGCCAGCACCAAAATCAATAAGACTGTGCCTGAAAGCAAGTCCTCGATGTAGAGATAAATAACCACCGCAGGGGCTCCTTGCAGGCTGGCAAGGAGTGGGCAGGGAGCAGCCAGCAGGGAGAGCCTGGGACCACCTGCGTGCCTGTTGGGTGACCACATCCTCGCTGGGCACAGGCTCTCTGTGCAAACACGGGGCCCAGATTGCTCCCTTGGAAGTCAAAGAAGCTTCAGGACCACTCTCAGCAGAGACTCTTTTTCAGAGAATGATATAAGCCACAGCTGGGAAGCCAGGTTTATTTCTAGGACCCTGTGCATTGGCTCAGAGGCCCTTATTGTTTCTAGTTTTTATTTTAAAACTAATTTAATGTTCATTTTGGTGGTCTAATGGTTATTTATTCCTTCAGTGGTCAGCAAAGTGAAAAATTCCTTCAAAGCCAGTCTAGAGCAAGTCTACAGGAGCACTCTAACCATCAGTTTCAGCTATTCTACATCTTTTCACATATCAGGAGAGCACAAACACATATTTTACTCTATTCCCAACTCGCCATTAATACCTCCTCCCCATGTCACTCCTAGCACATTTTCTAATCCTTTTTTCCCCCAGGATTTTTCAGCAAAGTCTGGCTAACCACCGGGCCGTCTGAGTGCTGGTGCTGTGTCACAGGGGATAGCTGCCTGCTTTCATAACCATGCAGCCTTAGATTAGCTTAAAGGTGACCAGGCTCTTACTTGGGTTAGACACCTGACATAATTACCACCCTGAAACTAAGGGGTGTGACGGCTGAATACTCACTTGTGTGACTGTCCTCTCCTTTCTGTTGTCCCAAGACATTTTCTTCTCAATCTGTTCCCTCGTTGTGCTGGCCCCAAGCATCTCTACGTGGCCACTGAGTAAATCAGATCAAAGTACTGAGACAGCTAAAAAGCATCCTCTTCACATTAAAAAAAAAAAAAAAAAAAAAAAAAAAAAAAAAGTGATTTTCCAGTGAACCTTTTTGGCTCACATTGAACATGCAAAGAGGTTTAGGAGGTGTTTTAACTGGTGAGAAGATGAAGTTTGCACTCCATTTCAGGAGCTGCTGCAGTTGCTCTAAAGTATTGCTTTACCATGGGAGTTCTCATCTGTGCTCCTTCCATATCCCCTGTGATAGAAAAGAACTAAGAAAAAGACCCCTACAGAAAGTTTAGCACCAGGGGAAATTTTAATGAACATTTTAAACTCATTTACGACCCTTTTATGCCACCCAAATGTTTTCCAAGGATCCCAGAGCTGAGTTTCAGGATCACAACCATTGCATGGCTTTAATTAACTGGTGCATGTACAATACACTGAACATAAACAGAGTATCTCTAAATGCTAATGGTTGTTATTGAACCCCCATGCTTCCTAGTGCAGTAATAACTGGTACAAAGCCTAACTTACTAGCATACAAGATCCAATTGTGTATCTTCCTCAAGGGGTATTTATCTTCACAGCATGATTGCTAAGATAAATGTTAAAGTTTAAAATTCAAAAGTAGTTACTTCAGGGCATTATGACAAGACAACAAAAATATAAACTTGACAGAAGAAAAGCTTATGCATATAAATTATGTAGCCTTTTAATTGAAAGATATTTCATAATAGATTTTATAGCCAGCAGATTATTTTTCAAGGCATTTCTTTTTTTTTTTTTTCCCTTAAAAATAATTTGTAAAAGGCACTTTTTTCCCCCCCTCCCCATAGCTTTATAAAAACATAGACAAAAAAACCCCCACCAAAACAAAAAACAAAAACAACAAACTGAACAGCAGAGCATTGCAATTTTAGCCATAATAGTCAACATAACAATTAGAACAGTTTGTTACGAGGACAGGGAATGGGGCTGTCTGGAAGAAAAGCGCTGCAGCCAGCGCTGTTGACTCACGGCGCTGAGCGCTGTTTCCTTTCCATCTGAAGGGGAGCAATGCCACACAGCAGCTGTTGTAGGAATAGCAGCCACAGGAGACGTCGTCTCCAGCAATGATAAGCCGGGCTGAGAGGCTTAGCTTTATATCATTTTCAGTTTCCCGTTTGCAGAGTTTTTGGCGTGCTATTTCTTTTCTTCCTTAGGAAGGATGTGAATTTTTCAAGTCCTCAGCCGCTGCTGTAAGCCAAAAGAAAATTTTCATGCGTTTTTGGTGGCACTGTAAACACCTTGCAAGCCAACTAACCAGGTCTAGTGGAAATAGGACTGATTTTGCTTGTGAGGTTAGAAGCCCTGTGGAGATCTGACTTTAGCACACGTAGACATGACATGTTTTTCCCATCTGCATTGATGGCTATTGTCCTGTCCGTAACTCAGGCTTTCGTGCTCACCCTGCAACTACAAAAGGGCTGAAAATGAGCTGTTCTGGTAGCCTCAGTCCCACATGTGCACTGCCTGCTCTATTTTCACCCAAGCAGGAGAAAATAGGAGTGTTTGAGAAACATTTTTATGTGTCCACCTGAGGTACCAAGCAAACTGCAAGGAGAAAAAGTCAAAGTGCACTTGGCCGTAGGTATGGGTCAGCATTGAACTGACAGATATCATCCAAAAAGAGAGGGTTATCAGTTCTGCTTCTAGGAATTAGGAGAAATTAGATCAGCAACAGCCCTTTGAGAAATTTAATTGAGGAGTTTTCTGCTTTTATAGCTGGCAGCTCTCCCTCTTTCCAGAGGTGTTATTTAATCTAACCACCAAGTCACATCTGCAGTTTTAATTAGCATGTGTGTGTCTCTGTTGTTTTTCCTTCCCTGTGTAGCACACTGAGCACCAACGCATTTCAGACCCTTCAGAGTGAGCACGTTTATTTTAAGTACCACTGGGCTAAATTCTGATTTTTGGTAATTTCCCTGTAGTCCTGTGGACCTCAGCAGGACCCCTCAGATTTTCCACTCATCTCGCTGAGAACAGAATCTGGCTCAGGGTATTTGAAAGCTTTGTTATCAGTGAGGCAGCCTATTGAGTTGCTTGGTGCTCTAATTTTTACCTTGTTAGTGGCAAGGTTATCTTTCAGGCTAGTTTTTCCATTGCAAGTTGTAGATTCCAGCACAGTGGTATATGCTTTAAGCTGTTCTCACCAGTGCAGAAGCATAATAATAATAATAATAATAATACTATTAACAATAATGAACACAATAACAACACCCAAACAGCAGATTCACAATAAATCTTAATATCAATAAATATTACAAATATGCTCATGATCATTTATTATTTCAGAGATGGAGGAATTGAATGATATGGAAGATAGTTGCCTGAAGCCACATAGAGCAGAATTAGGAAAGACAGGAAGGCAAATTTAATAATCTGTCCTGTGCTCTGTCCACAGGACAATAGCTCCTACTCCTCAGTGCTGGGTGCAGCCATGGTTCTATCTGCATTCCCTTAATTAAAAACCAAACCAAACCAAACAAACAAAATTAAAAAAAAAAAAAAGAGAACAAAAATGCAAACAAACAGAAAAAAGGAAAAAAAGATACAATGAAAAAAAAAAAAAGCAGATGATCAAAAGGCCACTTTAGAAAGAATTTTTAACTACCTCAATGAAGAATACTGCCAAATACCTCAGGTTCTGTAGACCGGTGTACAGCTGTGGCAAGTGGTGTGTGTTGAGGCTATGGCTCTTTACACTGTCAATTCCAAAGTCTGGAGCTCCCAGTTTTCATGTTCTTATTCAGGTTGTTTTTGTTTTGCATTAAAAGATGTTGGGAGGTTACAGGGGTGGTTTCTGTGAGAAGCTGCTGGATGCTTCCCCCTTGTCCAGCAGAGCCAGCGCAGGATGGACCCTCGCTGGCCACACAGTGATGGTGGTGACACCTCTGGGATAACAAAAAAGCAGGGAAAAACCTGCACAACAGCAGCTGCAGCTGGACAGGGAACTGAGGATGTGTGCGAGGAGCATCCCTGCAGACGGGCAGGGCAGTGCAGCAGGAGGGGCAGGAGCTGCTCCAGGCTCTGGAGCTCAGATCCCCCTGCAGCCCCTGGAGCAGCCCAGGCTGAGGCAGCTGTGCCCCTGCAGCCCAGGGAGGGCCCGGGGGAGCAGAGATCCACCTGCAGCCCTGGGGGAGCCCAGGCTGGAGCAGGGCAGGCCCAAAGGAGGCTGGGACCCCACGGGAAGCCTCTGCTGGAGCAGGATCCACCAGGGCCTGTGGGGGACCCACAGTGGAATGAAATCCTTTTCCTGAAGGACTGCCCCTGTGGGAAGGGCCCACACTGGAGCAGCTCATGCAGGACTGTCTCCCATGGGAGGGACCCCATGCTGGAGCACGGGGAGGGGGTGAGGAGTCCAGCACAGGGGGAGGAAGAGCAGCAAAAACAACATGTGAGGAATTGACCACGGTCCACAATAAATCTTAATATCAATAAATATTACAAATATGCTCATGATCATTTATTATTTCAGAGATGGAGGAATTGAATGATATGGAAGATAGTTGCCTGAAGCCACATAGAGCAGAATTAGGAAAGACAGGAAGGCAAATTTAATAATCTGTCCTGTGCTCTGTCCACAGGACAATAGCTCCTACTCCTCAGTGCTGGGTGCAGCCATGGTTCTATCTGCATTCCCTTAATTAAAAACCAAACCAAACCAAACAAACAAATTAAAAAAAAAAAGAGAACAAAAATACAAACAAACAGAAAAAAGGAAAAAAAGATACAATGAAAAAAAAAAAAAAAAAAAAGCAGATGATCAAAAGGCCACTTTAGAAAGAATTTTTAACTACCTCAATGAAGAATACTGCCAAATGCCTCAGGTTCTGTAGACCGGTGTGTACAGCTGTGGCAAGTGATGTGTGTTGAGGCTATGGCTCTTTACACTATCAATTCCAAAGTCTGGAGCTCTCAGTTTTCATGTTCTTATTCAGGTTGTTTTTGTTTTGCATGAAAAGATGTTGGGAGATTACAGGAGTGGTTTCTGTGAGAAGCTGCTGGATGCTTCCCCCTTGTCCAGCAGAGCCAGCGCAGGATGGACCCTCGCTGGCCACACAGTGATGGTGGTGACACCTCTGGGATAACAAAAAAGCAGGGAAAAACCTGCACAACAGCAGCTGCAGCTGGACAGGGAACTGAGGATGTGTGCGAGGAGCATCCCTGCAGACAGGCAGGGCGGTGCAGGAGGGGCAGGAGCTGCTCCAGGCTCTGGAGCTCAGATCCCCCTGCAGCCCCTGGAGCAGCCCAGGCTGAGGCAGCTGTGCCCCTGCAGCCCAGGGAGGGCACGGGGGAGCAGAGATCCACCTGCAGCCCTGGGGGAGCCCCGGCTGGAGCAGGGCAGGCCCAAAGGAGGCTGGGACCCCACGGGATGTCCATGCTGGAGCAGGATCCACCAGGGCCTGTGGGGGACCCACACTGGAATGAAATCCTTTTCCTGAAGCACTGCCCCTGTGGGAAGGGCCCACACTGGAGCAGCTCATGCAGGACTGTCTCCCATGGGAGGGACCCCATGCTGGAGCAGGGGGAGGGGGTGAGGAGTCCAGCACAGGGGGAGGAAGACCAGCAAAAACAACATGTGAGGAATTGACCACGGTCCCTTTCCCCTTTCCCCATCCCCCTGTGCCAGTGGGGAGCAGGAGGTTTAGAAAGGATGGAGTAAATTTGAGTCAAGAAGGGGGGGAGGGGGTGAAGAAGGGGAATGTTTTAAGAATTGGGTTTTATTCCCATTACCCTACTCTGATTTTCTTGGAAACAAACTAATTTTCCCAAGCTGAGTCAGTTTTGCCCATAATGGCAATTGGTGAGAGACCCTTCCCTGTCCTCCTTATCTTGACCCATGAGCCTTTCATTACACTTTCTCTCTCCTGCCCAATTGAGAAGGGAAGTAAAGGAGTGGATTTGTTGTGAACCTGGTGTCCAGTCAGGGTCATCTTAACACACAGCTGGAAGTAAGCCTAGAAGTAAATTGAGTAATGTATCCTTTGCTGTGGATTCAAACAACTATTTATCACCTGAAAATTTGGTAGTTACAACTCCATTTGTTTTCCAGATTTGCTCCAGCAGAATCAGTATTTGTATCTTTTCTCCATTCTTGTTTCCTGTGGTTTACTGAGTTTTTGCTTCAGCTGTATGTTTGTCTGCTTGTCTGTTTCACACTTTTGTCTGGCATTATAATGAAGAACAGTAATAAACAAATATCTTGGATAACTAGCGATCATCCTTCTAAATAAATAATGCAAAAATTGAAATAAATAGAAGAAAAGCTATTGTCTAAAAGTTTTTTAACAGAGAAAAAAAAAGGAATCTGAAACAAAAGAAAGAAAAGGGGTTAAAACAGAGTGCTGATGATCTTTCAGAAAGCACAGATTTAATTCCCAGCACTTCTGATTTCATTAAGAACTGCAGCCTTTTCCACTGGCAGCACAATTCTTGAGCTTGACAAAAACAGATGGGGAGGATGGTGGAAGTGGTAAACTCCAGAAGTAGCACTCTGTCTTCTAAATCAGGAGGTCACACCTTCAAGTCTTGACTGAAGAACTCAATCTTCCCCAGATCCCACAAACCCTGTTATACAGGTACTTGCTTATATGAGTCCCTGAGTGACAGATTAAAAAGCTCCCTCCTGGTGACTTATTCCCAGGGAAAGACACAGTGCTCTCAGAAAAAAAAAAGGAAAATACAAAAAACCTCATCAGAATAATGGAGGGGAGCTATTGCATTCCTCAAGTGCCATGTAATAACCTGTGCCTGTGAAAGGCTTGCAGCTGGCAGTGCAGGGTCACAGAGAGAATAAAGACTGTTTCACTCTTCTGGTGCTGGAAACGTAGCTACCTATTTCCTCCAGGAATCTGGATTAACTCTTTCCACATCCAGCAGTCAGCACCCTTCTCCAGCCTCCAAACATCTCCGTGATGTTTGGAGGGAAGAAATTAAAGATGCTGTGTCTTTGCTATCTGGAGCATATAAATGGGATGTGTTGTCCAAGGCACTCAATACAACTTTGGTTCTCCCTGTGAGCACATCCCTGGGGCCTTGGGAGACAGCAGCAATCAAAGAGAAAACAGAATTCCCTACTTCTGACCTCTAAAATAAATAAAAGCAGTTAAAATACTTTCTTTATATACTCTGTACATATTTTTGTTTCTTTAGATAGTAAATAATTCTCTGTAACAAAAATGGTGCATATAATTTTTTTTGTTCCCTGGGTAGAGTATCTTCTGATCCAAAATCTCTTCTCTTCTGACTCTCTAGGACTAGTATTCCTCTAATTATTTCAGGGGAGGAGAGTGGCTGTTTTATTTTGCTTGGATTTACCTGTGTGGAATTGCAATATACAACTGTTGTTGATGATGACTCTGTTTACAGAATATACAAGATTTTTAATAGATTGGGTTAGGTCTTAGATTTAAAAAAAAAAAAAAAAAGAGTATAAAGAGCATCTGTCTGGACTGTTCAATCAAAAAAAGGAAAGTGAAGCAAACAAAGATAATCAGCTGGATACCTCTCAAGTACATTTGTATCACATACATTGGTTTTCTTACATGAATCACTGTCAGTCGATTTTCCCCAGTTGCACTTTATAGTCCTCAGGATGAGTGAATTATGCTCAGTGTGACAATGCTGGACAATTGCGTGAATAATCTGCTAGAAAAGCTGCAAGACTAAGATGAAAAGCAGATTGATTCTGTTTTAAAACAACCTCCTTCAGTATTTGTTGTGTCTGATCCTTGCCTTACACGAGGGCTGCCAGAGTGTCAGCACAGTAAAGGTGGTGCTGGTTTGTGAGTTGGCTCTGTTATCTGTAGGTTTTGGCAACTCTCTAATGAGAATGGTACAAACTCACTGAAGGTATTGTTTCCATCATACATCATCATGACATCCATAACTTCATCCAGCAGAGAATCAGTTCTACTTTAAAAGATTTATCAAACCCAGTCCAAATTAGGCAACTGCAAAGGTATTATGTACCAACACTTGACAAGCTATGTGAAGATCTGGTCAGGCTCTGCAGAAGACATTTAGGATTTTATGTTCCTTTTTGGTGAAGAAATTAAGCTGGGAAACTCAGTTTTGACTATCAAAGGTGCATGTGGCCTGTTTGTTTCTGTACATATGTGCTTGGAAAATTTTCAGAATCAAAAATGTGTTATGAAAGTTGGGATATTTTTTTTGCCAAAACAATGAATTGAAAGAAAAGGAGAAGCCCTTTCACCATATTTTGTAAAGGTTTGATTAATAATTTTCTATTTGCATATTAAAGCCCATATACAGGCAAGCTTTACTATGGGTAGGAACATACAGAGTTTAATTTTTAAAGCACATATGGCTCTTATTGTATTGTTATAATAATAATAGATGTGAATGACACTTCCATTAAGATTTCCATGTAAGTTTTAAGGATTGGACCTGTAGTCTGCAGCTGGTGTTTTGATGAATGAAATTTGTGTTGGGGGCTCAGACAATGGATCCACTCTGTTGTGCTTGATGCTGTAACATTAGAATGAAAAATTCAAAGGTAAGAATAAATGTCTGTGAAGAAGAGAAGGGAGAGAAATCCAATTAAATATATGGGTTGCCAATTGCATTAAGACTGTGAGGCTACATCTGTGTAGAGCTTAGTCTTTGTACATGGTGCTTCCACATATGCTCAAAGGAGATGCTCTGAGTAGATGTAGGGCTCTTTTAGGGTCCTAATGTGGCAGTTTTACAGCCTGGAGGGAGTATAGCCCCAGTAGTTCACAGATGGAACAAAGGGGCTGCAAGGAGAGAGGAAAGTCATACCTTTGCAGTCCACCAGGCTCGCTGTGCTGGAGGGAGAATTCGTCCTTCAAAGGGCAAACAGCATATCTGCAGGCAAGAAGATCTGCAGAAGAAACAGCTTTCAGGCTCACTGGAGGTCCTTGAGAGATGTCTGGGAGCCTCCCCTGGCTTCAGACTCTCTTTAGCATATGGTCTGCCTTTCTGCTCTATCGCTTTATGTTGCTTTCCACCAAGAGAAGACTTTTGTCTATGTCTGAGGCCTTGTACAAGGTCCTGGTTCCTGAGGCTATGAAAACATGAATATGCATAACCTACTAGTAGATCAGAGTATAGCCTAGGGCTGGACATGGAGAGGGGGAAGACAATTCTCAGCTTTGGCTTAGCATGTAACCTTGAGCTATCTATTTACAGCTAGATCCAAAACAGCATATTCGTACCCAAAACACAATTAATGTGATTTAGGCATTTAGAAATACTCCTGTTCATGGAGCCAGGTGGATGCTGAGCTGTCCAGACACAATATTGCTCCAGTCAGCAGGCCTCATAGCAATGTTAATAAAATGCAGAGCCTAAGCCAGTAAACCTTACTAAAGAGTGAGGTAAACTACGTGCAGCACCTAGCAATCAAAATTAAAGGGCTTTCAAAAGGAATGTGGGCTCTCAGTTCTGCAGTGTACCTGTAATCACCTTCAGAGTCCAGGCGGCAGTAAGTGTTTTTTTTGCCATGGACTTTGCTCAGCATCCTGAAGTTCTGCTTGTGTAGAGGTGTGGCTTCCTCAGAGTGATGCTGCTGTTCTAGCTGAGGCAGCTGCCAAAACACCAGAAACTACTCAGGACTCAGCAAATGGGTATCCTCAGTACTCAAAGGCTTTGAGATGGATGGCACCTTTTGTGCACAGTGACAATTACACATCCTTTTTGGTACTGTATAACTGAATGTAGTCTGCAATAAATATACTCACATACTGCCACAGATCCCACGCTATTCCCATGTGTTTGTCCTTCATCTGTCGTCTCCTGCTTTTTCTCTGCTGGGGGTCCAAGTCTACTATCCAGGGAACCAGAGTGCTGTCCTTTCTCTCCATCCCTTCTTCCCACAGATGGTTGCTTTGTGTTTAAACCTTGCCAGCTATATAGCACAGACTGCCAGCATTCAATCACAGCCTGAGCCCAACATTCGCTATTCAAGCAAGACTACTGTGGGGATCTTAGGGAGCATTTTCTGTGTCAGAGTTTACTGTATTTTGCTTCAGCAGGTTAATTTCCTCTCTTGAAATCAATCCTTGCTTTATTAATCTTATGAGTTTTAAGGCAGGCGTTATTCTGCCTTTTGGGGTGTTTTTATTGCATTTATTTCTTACTTTCATTACAGCAGTGATGCCACAATGAGGAATAAGGCCTCATTGTCCTGTAAGCTGTGTGAGCAAACAGTGCCCCTGGAACAAGTTGCATTACTCTGTTTTTATAATACAAGTAGACTTCTTGGTTTTATATCCTGCTAATAGGAATTTTCCCTCAGGTCAGTTTAGCACACAGTGTAGAGTTATTTCTCCTTTCTAATGTGGGATGAAGTCCACTCCTTAACATCAGCTAACAAATACTGTGCTATTGCCAGGCTGTGGGACATCAGCAGGGTTTTTCAGCTCAACTTCCCTCTTCCTCTGGCACAGAAGCTCAAAGGCTTTGCATCTTTTCTGTCAAAGATGTATTTTCCTCTAAACCCTGAAGGGTGCTAACATGTCTTATGCTGAGTGTGGGAGAGAAGAAAAAAGTAAAACAGTTATGTTTTTGTGAATAATTCTAAATTGAATGAATGGGGTTTATTAATATTCCTGAAAATCTAGTCCTGAGTCCAGGCTGGTGATAGGCTAATCTTCCTCCTTGGACAATAGAAAGTGGTGGGTCTACTTCCTACTGTCAGATCAATGTAAAATGTCTCAATTTCTTTTGAAATTGGCAATGCTTCTGTGAAGGGAGCCCAGGCTGCTTCTTCAAACATCAGATTTTTGGACGTTTGTGCCTTAGTGAGGTGAATTCCATGCTAGAATATTGATCAGTCCTTGAAGATGATATGAAAAGTGTGTAAGGATGGGATTGGCAAAAGCCCTGAAGTCTTTTGAAGTGCTTTATATTTTGTGTGGTTTTGAAAATTTCTGAAATGATGAATAATGTTTTTTTTTAATTATTGTTATAGACATAGGGATGTGAGATAAGGAACAACAGCGTTGCATACTCCTAAAACATTCTAAGTGAAACAGTGAAAAGAAAGTCTTGATGAGTCATTAAGTGCTCCTATTAAGATGCTGGAGGTTCCATGGCATTATTTAGTCATGACTCTCATTAAATTAATTTGCAGACGCCTTGCTTGAAAAACTGTACAACTATATCCTCAGTTTGTGCTAACCAGCCAAACGCTAAGGATGCCTTAACTCTGCTAATTGATGCTACGTGGTTGTCTATTATGAAGATCTGTAGGCCAGATTTAAGCTGACCTCTGGAATAAGGGAATGGGTGGTGCTTGTGACAACGTTTGCTTCTCAAATAAAAGTGCCAATTGGAGCCAGGAACAAAGTACAAAGGCAGGTCAGAGCTGAAATTCAACTTTTTCATACTTGGGTTTCACCGTGCAGTTCAGTACTAAGGCTGTTTCCTTTATGTTTAACCAGTCAGATGTGGAAAATTACATAAAGAACATAAAACACTGAGACAGGAAAAGTGCAGCATATTAGAAGCAAAAGTCTTTTATCATGGAAAATCATAAAGACTTCTGAACACAAATATGGTAAATAGTCCCAAACATCATAGCAATTACCTTGTGGAGGTTCTGCAGGGCCTTGTTCATCACTAGCATTTTCAAACTTACCAAGTCTTTCTACCAACCAAAAAATTGGCTCAGTGTTGGAAAACTGAGGTGATTCTTTTTGGTTATTTGTTTCAGAAATCATGCAGCAGAACACTTACTTTTAAATAAAACCCTGGTCTATTTTTCCTGTAACTAGGATAAAACTGTAGAATTTCTGAGCTTTTGTCGCTAGTGAGGAGCAAAGAATTTCAGGAGAAAACCTTCCTAATGCACCATCAGTAGGATTTCAGTGTTATGCACCTTCATGATGGGTTGCTTTTTTTTCCATTGTTAGGTTTTTCAGAATGTACTGATCAAAAAGTCTTGAAAGATTAACATCCACTATTGGCTAATGTATTTGCTGGAAGAGGAGGGCAGGAAAAGGTGACATCACCTTGTAGACACCAGTGTGCTGTGAGACGATTGCAGCAGATGCAACGAAGCCAACAAAGGGGTTTTACTGCCTTACCTTATGTCATTGAGGGAGAAGGTGCAGGGAGCCAACAGAGTCCTCCCCTTTTCCTTCTGGCCTCTCACCAGGAGACTGCAGGTTGATAATAGTTCTTCTGTAACACAAGGGATTTGTTGTAGTTAACATATTCCGTAAGTCCAATGTTGTTGTATTTAATCATATTAGATAAGTCCCATATTGTTATATCTATCATATTTCATAAGTCCTGTACCTCTCATTGTTGTCTTGTGGGCAGCAGATCTTCACAGCACAGGATCAAGATCTTCTTTAGTCAGAGCTCCTTCAAGGTTCTGCCTGACTAAGCAGCCCACTCCCCTTTTATCCCAGTTACCTTGACAAACCACAGCTGCAGCCCAATGAAGAACATCACAGCTGCAGCCCATCAAGGATAACTAGGACTAGTCAGGGTAAAGATATTCAAGTATAGGTATATAATATGTATATTTAAAGCCTCCTCCATTTATAGCACAAATATTCAGGGCCTCCTACATTTCACCCTTTTTTTTTTCTTTTTTACAAAAACATGTTTTTCAATTACAATATTTCAGGTACCTGTTACAAAACTTCAATTACAATACATTTTCAATGGCCATTTACACTTACAGCTCTATGCTGTCTTATTCTTCCAATTCTTCTATACCAACTCCTCTATTCCGGCCGGAAAGCTACCACAGCTTCTCAGCTGTCCACAGCTCTATGCTGCTTATAGTCACAATCACGTCGGGGTCACCAAATGTTGTAGTTAACATATTCCGTAAGTCCAATGTTGTTGTATTTAATCATATTAGATAAGTCCCATGTTGTTAAAGCTATTATATTTCACAAGTCCTGTACCTCTCATTGTTGTCTTGTGGGCGGCAGATCCTCACAGCACAGGATCAAGATCTTCCTTAGTCAGAGCTCCTTCAAGGTTCTGCCTAACTAAGCAGCCCACTCCCCTTTTATCCTAGTTACCTTGACAAACCACAGCTGCAGCCCAATGAAGAACATCACAGCTGCAGCCCATCAAGGATAACTAGGACTAGTCAGGGTAAAGATATTCAAGTACAGGTATATAATATGTATATTTAAAGCCTCCTCCATTTATAGCACAAATATTCAGGGCCTCCTACAGGGATTTGGCATATTTAGTGCTCCGTATGACAATTTATTCTGTGGCTGTAATTCCCCAATATACCCAGATTGCCACTTTCATGTAGGTTTAAACTCTCTACTGGGCTCTCCTCTTCTGTGTTGTTCTGTGGGGTTTTTTTAATTTCTTGACAGTTCAGTAACTTGGTCTTTATTGAAGGTCCTTGTTGCACAGTTATTAAAAATACAGTAGTTACCTACAGTAGTAAAAATAGTTACATATTAACAGCAGGAATAAGGAAACTTTATGATAGCACATTGCCAATCAAGACTGTAAGTGTCCTTGCATGTGTGTGAGTGGGAGCAAAGCTGGTTTGGGGCCTTTTGTGGGAGTAGATTTGGTCTTGTGTCAAATTAATGGAGAAATAGAAACTTTTCTGTTCCAATTCCTGGAGGATTGACTCCTAGACCTCATGTCTTGCCTCACAGGCTAACAAGCCCTGCTGTGTCAAGAGGCACTAGAAAGATTTTGTAGAAACCATGCAGATCTTGAAGAAACACTGTTTTCTCTCTATATGTTTGTGTCACTAAGAACGTCTTGACTCACTGTCACTACTCTCCAATAAAATTGAATGTTCCACATGAAGTGCACCTGTGTAAGGTCTAAAGTCCAAGGTGCTCATTCTGTGTCATTTCTTTGCTGCTTCTCACCCTCCTTCCCACCAACACTTTCAGCCCTAGAGAGAGAGGCTGCTGTGGAGACTTGACTGGAGCATGTGGAAGGAGGAAATGTGATGTTTTCCATAGTCCTGTCATTCATCTTGCAGTTTCCTCCTGAGTTTTCACACAAAGGAGTGCAGCTGCAGGTGCTGCCTCCTCTGCAGGTAAATCTACACACTGTTGTCTGAGAACAGCCCTGGAAGGTGTAAAAGGTCTGAATTTCAGCAGAAAACAAAGTGGCCAAGCTTATTTGTATCCTTTCAGTTGTTGAGTTTAATGGAGTTATGATGCAGGAATAGAGCTGCTACAGCATTAAATATAATTTCAAAGCCTTTTCATCTTGTCGTACTTGCTTTTGCTGTGTAAGAAGTACACCCTAGGTCTTTCCTTCATGATTTTCTCACTTTGTTTTATGCATGTGTGTATCAAAGAGGGAAGTTCTTTCTCCTTTATAGTCATTCAGACTGATAGCAGGCTGCAACCAATAGGCAATCCCGTCATCATGGAAATTTAGAGATAAATAAATGAGACTGCTGATTGTGGCACTACTATGAACAGAAGCTGCCTACATGCACGCTCCTGCCTCTGCTTTCCGTAGTAAATGTGCTGTTCTACTTCACAGCATTATGTGGGGATAATGCACAGCACACAGTTGCTTTTTTCCCCTATTTTGGTGCCTTTTCACTTGGAAGCTGATGTTTTGTTTGCTGGCCCGGAAGCACAGTGCTCTGTAGCATTATGTCTGAGTGTGTTGACAGCGCTGTCACTTTGAGTTTCCATCACAGCTTTAAACTAATAAGGCGGGAGTAAAGATTTTGAGCTGTGACTAAATTTGGGCAAATGCCCCCAAAAATTTGCTAAAATTTCTCACATGCATTTTCATATAATTTCACGTTGACTGGTGCTGTTCCCGTCTCAACAAAGTGCTGCAGATAAACCTTGCTAGCACTCTTCTCTTAAACACAAACTCATAGCCTGAAATAGGCTCCTGCCACCAACTCCATTTGCTGATGGATCTCTTTTATCACCTGCATTGTTTTTGCTAGAAATGCCAGTCTTGTAGTGTCTAAGTCTTCTTCCCAAAAGTTTTTTTTGCTTTCCCTCAAGTTTTGCTGAGAGAGGGCAAATAATTCCCAATCAACACCTGAATCCTTCTCCAGCTTCCTTCCTGAAGCTGCAGAAATGTCCTCCCAAATTTGATAATTATCTCAAATGTCTTCTATTAACTGAATAGATCACCAGCTTAAAGCTGGCAAATTTTTTTGAAGAAAGGAAATAAAGAAACCCCAGACAAAACTAAAAAATTCAACCAACCAACTGAAACCCATAAACATCCAAACCTTTGTATCCAAATGACAAATAATATATCACAAAAGCAATAATTGTGCCACTGTGACCCAGAGTGAATAATCAAGGCAAGGAGAAATTTTCATCATTTCTCAAGGGATATTTTGTCTTGCCATGCTGAAGTAAATAAAAAGTTTTTCACTGATGTCTACCATTTCATATAATTTGACTCCCAAAGGGAAAAAAAAATTGAATCTGTGATGCTTAGAAAGAAGGCTCAAAAGATGGCTGGAGGGACATTTATCAGATGTAAACCATTATCTATTAACATTCTATGAAATCTTAAGACATGAATCCTCATATGCAGAGTAATCAAAATATTTTCACAAAATGTTTTCAAGCTGTAAGTATTTTTGTCAGTTTTAAGAGAACGAATTCTTTTTGTAGGGCTGTAATGTACAATGAAGTAGTTAGCAGATTGGTATTTCCATACATAGTGTTGCTTAAAAGCACAGGATGCCACAATATTTCCTCTCATCTGACTTCTGTATGTGATATAGATTTTCTTATGCCCAATGTAGACTCTCTTTGTGACATTGCTGTGTGACACTGCTCCTTTACTTTCCACCATGTGTTTAACTGAAAACAAAACAAAAAAAAACATATATACACATAAATATACATACATATGTGTGTGTGTGTGTATATATATAAATATGTATTCCTATATTTTCGAAATAGGTAGACTGAGATTTCATATTAGTTCAACTTTTTTTTTTCCTAAAATGGAAGAAAATAAGTTCTTTTAAAGAAATGGGGAAATATGGCCAAATATTCAAGAGTTCCCTTTTTCTGAGACCCCAAATTTCTACCATAACTTTCTTAAATTTTACAGAGATAGTAGAAATTTCTTCCTTAAATTCCAAAGTTTTTAAGTACTTGCTTGTGTTGTTATTTTCATCTGTGGTACTGTATGCCCATCAAAATGTATTTCTTTACTGGAACAATCAAAATTCCTTTTGTTCCTTTTAATAAATAAATGCTCAATTCTAAGACTGTCCTCAGAGAAAGTTCATTCAAAAAAAAAAAAAAAAAAAAAAAAAATTAAAATGCCAAGAAATAAATGGTTACTGGGATTGCACTTGTTTTGATATAGTATGCAAAATCTAATTTGGCTGTTATTCTGCAGACATATACATGCATTCACCAACACACATACACATAGACAATGAATGAGAAAACTTGAAAATATGTTTTATTAACAACTGTATTTCAATTTTTTATTATTATTTTATTACAAATCTTTATGCTATGACCCTGTTTGATGTATGTGCATTGCTGTTTAGAGAAAAGAAATCTATTATTATTTACTGTATTATTGGCTAGAGGCTCCAGCTGTTTTGTAGCTGCTTTTGTAGAAGGCACTGTGCAAATATAAAAACAGGATGGCATTGCCAAGAGTTTAGTCTGAATACACAAAACAGCAGTGCAAACGCACAAGGGCAAAATGATGAAATAAAGGTTCCATGAGTTGGTATCAGAGCACAGAATCTTCACAATAATTCAATTCTGTAATTTTCAGTCTGACCCCCTACCCAGAATTAAAAAGCTTTCTGAGATATCACTGCATATTCTGAAGAGTGAACGATGTTATAGATTTCAAATCAAAGTGTTTCTCTCAGAACTGATTACATTTCCTTGTTTTAGGAAAGCATCCTTGGTTGGGATACAGTTCTGCAATCATTGGAACATACTTTGCCAGAGAATTAAAAGAGAAGACAACTAAAAACAAAACCAACCAAACAAATAGGTCTTGATGATCTCTTATGCATTCTTCCCAATGGGAATGCAAAGTTAGTGAGGGTTCATACACTGAGTTCTTGAGTTCTGTATCTTGGCTGTTATTTCCAGTTCCTTGGGTGTTTGTGCATTTGTTCTCCTCAGAGAAGTTGTGCAGGGATCTGAATCCAACTCTGTGAAATGGAAAAATATCATCCAAATCAAAAAGAATTCAAACTGCATGTTTTCAATTTCTGGATGACCACAGTAAAACTGGGCATTTGTCTTTCTAACAGTGGTGGTTTAAAAGCCTTAGTGCTGATTTTTTTTTTTTTGTTTTTGTTTTTTCTTTTTGTTTTTGTTTTTTGTTTTTTTTTTTAAGAAAGCATTTGAGCTCTGTATTAAGAAGAAAATATGAAATTCGTTATAGGGAAGACAATATTCTGTTTTCAAAATTTATTGGGTACTTACATAGGTGCTGCCTGTTCGTCTCACTGTCTCCAGGTGCCTCTTTGCTCTTGTTTTAAACTCCATGCTAAAACAACTGATAACTCTTCTACAGAGTATGGGAGTAAAAACAATACAAATTAAAAAAAAAAAAATAAAAAATCAAAACAGAGGAAATGATTGGTGCATTACCAGTGTGAAATTACTGGGGCAAAATTTATCAGAAGAAGGATCTCATGAGCTTTGCCTCTCCATTACTGATGTCACAGAAAATGCTGGGATCCTGTCTCAGTTTTTACCCAATTATTCATCTTTTCTGACCCAACATCAGAGTTCTATTGACATGTGGCACTGTCAACCCTCCAATGTACTCACAAATTTATCACTTTACTTGCTTAAGTGTTGTGGCTGTGAAACTCACCTGACAGGATGTCTGTCTGAGCAGCCTGAAGACACAGCGATTTCCAAACTTCAGCATACAAACTTTAGTACAATTTCCTACTCCTCCATCCTTTGCCAGATGATGGGGTAAACACAGTAACAAAGGAAAAAGAACTGTAGCTCTCCAGGCACCCTGAAATGGAAAACAGGGATGGGAAGCAGAACAGAGCCCCCATATTCCAAGGGGAAATGGGAAGTGTCCTGGTTAAACTGCATTTAAACATGAGTCTGTGCCTATGAGGCCAGATGGGATCCACTCAAGGGGACTGAGGGAGCTGCCAGAAGTGCTCTGAGCCATTTGCCATCATTTACCAACAGCCCTGGCCACTTCAAATCCTGTGTTCATTTTTGGGCCTCTCACTGCGAGAAAGAAAAGTGAGAGGGTGAAGAGTGTCCAGAGAAAGGAAGAGACCTTGGGAAGGGTCTGGAGCATCCTCGCAGACTATTAGGAGGTGCTGAATGATCCTGAGGGGTCAGCATGGAGAAAAGGAGGGTCAGGGGGGACCTTGTGGCTCTGCATAGCTCCTGACAGGAGGAGGGGACAGGGGTGGGTTGGTCTGTGCTCCAGGGAACAGCGACAGGACAAGTGGAAACGGCCTCAAGTTGTGCCAGAGGAGATTTAGATTGGGAATTAGGGAAAACTTCCTCATCAAAAGGGTGGCCAAGCCCTGGCACAGGGCAGTGGTGGAGTCACCATCACTGGAGATTTTAAAAATATGTGTAGATATGGCAATACATGTAGATGCTAAACTCGATAATCTTAGACATATTTTCCAGCCATAATAATCCAATGTTTCTGTAATTTTATGGCATCATGCAAACAACAAAAATGCCAATCACATAGATGATAGAAAAAACAATAATTTTAATATAAAGTAGGGTACCTAACTTTAGAATAGATCTCTAAGAATTAAAGTTGTATTTATTAGGAAAAAGAAAGAAAGAATCATATCCAAGTCTTTCCATTTTATTATTGTTCAATCACATGTAATATTCAAGACTTTAAGCCTACAGTAAAAGCATTGGCAATCAAATAAAAAATTACTAATCATAAAATAAAAAGGGTAATGATAACATTTATTCTAATAAGCACATGGTTTAAGCCAGTAAAATAAAAGGGAATAATTGCCATTCTTCAAGTCCATTACAAAGAGAAGTAAGAGGGGAGAAAAGAATGACTGCAAAATTAAAAATAAAAAAAAAACAAAATAACAAACAATTGTATTACTAAAAAAACAAAATGTCAGTGCTTTAGAAAACACATTTTCTCAAGTTTTAGCAGGCTTATCCATCAATAAATTTCAAGAAAAATATACCCTTTATACATGTATTTTTCTGCAGCTTGTCTGCATTTCTGATACATTGTTTAAATGGGTTTCGCCTGCCTTAATAAGGCACATCATTTGAACAGAAACCTCACTGTGTGATAACAGGCAACACATAGCGAAAAAATGCCTCGAGCTTTTTTCCTTGCTATATTTGGCTCTCTGGGCTAAGTCGATTTGAGTTGGGCTGATTATAATAAGCCAGAAAGTCACTACGAACTAATTATTTTCTGTTCATTTATGTGATTAATGGTGAAAACTTGGATAACTTTTACATATCTTGAGTCCCATATAATTAATCATCTTGAACTTTACAAAAAAAATAAAGAATAAACCCCCTCAAGGTGCCCCTGGATTTTCTTCCAAAGCATTGGAGTTTCACTGGCATTAGCTCATGCAACTGACAAAATCAGGGGATGTTTTGCAAAGAAGTGACATGTTTGTGCAAGTCCTCAGAGGGCATTGCTGAATCTCCTCAGCCACCAAAATACTAGGAAATTAAAAAATGTGGTAGCAAGTAAGTTATTGGGTGAACTAATGACAGTGCTGGGGGTAAAAAGAGGAGTAGGGGGAGGGGGAAAAAAGCAAATCACAACACACAAATGAGAAAGGACCTATCCTCCAGAGAGACTACATGGCTTGAAGTAAGCAGTATGGGGAAGACAGTTGTTTTGGATCAATTCGTTGACAGCTAAATCAAGCTCATAAAAAGCCCAAATCCTGAGGCAAGTGCTGGCATTTGATACAGCCAGAGCAACCTCTTCAAATTATCAGAGTAAAGGGTTCTACCTTTCTCCCATTTCCTTCTTGCTTTACCCTTCGTGTGTTATACAGATAGCCTTGAATCTAAAATGTGTTCTTAAAACACGAAAAAGGTGAAAATCCCACTCTGCATATTTCTTCAAGGGGACTGACTTTGTTTCCCCTGTGTGGTGAAGACTGACCAGGCAATAGAAGGTGAATATTGAGCTTAAGGGAAGAAAAGCAATCTCTTGAACAATGGCAATGTGATTGCCAATGTGCAACCCTGTCCACTGGCAAAGGCACACGTGAGAATCTGGTTTATCAGTGGGATGTGCCAGTCCTGCATCCAGTCTTGTGCACTGCACCACCACAGCTGCTGGAGTACCAAAATAGCATAGAGGGACCCTGAGGATCACTTGGTTCTCAAGGCGTGTTCACACAGAAATCAGAAATTACAGAGGAAGAGAATCCATGCTCAGAATCCCAGATTATGTAGACTTTCAGAGACCTGAAGAGTTTCACATTTTTCTCTGCAGTCTAAGAAGCAATGATGGGAATTTTGGTTCAAATGAATTGGTTTTATACAACCCTTGCTATTTTTTCAAAAGCACTAATAGACATGTGATGATTTTTCCTTATTCCTGTAGATTTACTCTTTACAGTACTAGACAGTTGAACCTTTTAAGTAGTAGTCCCTATTGCTGCTGTCACAGGAAGTCTGAGCCAATTCCATTTTCCATTCAAGAATTTTAAATAAATAATGTAGGGGTTAGATGAAGAATCCACCTGGTTTTAGTCATTATAGTATTTTAATTTGCTATTGCCTAAACCAAGCTTGCACAAAAACTGTAAGTCAAAGGTCCCCTGTGTAAACCCTGTGAGAGTAAACAAGTTTTACGCTGTAATTTCGTTCCATGCCAGGCCAAGGTGAAGCTACCACTGTGGAAACCCAAGAAAACCTATCTGTTGCTTTTTCATGTGTAGGCAACATTCATCTTTTTGAGAGATTCCTCCCTTCCAGTGTGGCCCCTGAGGAGTAGACTCTATTTTCAAAATCCTCTTCTAGGATTGTTACAGCTACAGAACTTTCAAATACTGAATCAGCCTTGGTGATCTATTTGAAAGCCCTCTGTGGTTTCCCATGTCGAAAATGAAGATGTCCAGAAGTGGTTGTGAGAATGCCATAGCCGTATCTGCTACCACCAATGTCCATTTGACATTGATTATTATGTGCTCTATTATTTAGCTGATAAGGTACATATTGGTTCAGGCTGGACTGTAATCTTTTGCATAATTTCAGCAAAGAATGGGAGGGAAAAGTTGGCATGCCAGCTCCTTGACAAATGGCTCCTTTTGTCAGAACCAGTATCTTCACTGAGGAAGGCAAGGAAAAGAAAACCTGGAGAGAGAGCTGGCAGATAAGCATGAATTGATAGTAATTACTTGAAGAGGGCCTAGCAGAAATTCTCTGAGATCATACTTCTTCAGGGAATACACTAGAGGATCACCACATTGTGCTGTAATTATTACACCCTTCCCAGTCATTCTCTTTGCCTCACAACTGAATTAGCCCTGGTGAAAAGTGACATCCTTTTGTTTAAAAAGTGTGGGGAGGGGAGAGCTCCGGGTTGGAGCAGAGGAATGTCTGGATGAGAAAACATTTTGTCTTTGGCTAGTGACTCCTCCCCACCTTTATAAAATAGAGTTGAAGGTACCGACTAAATGTAAACATCTCAGCAGAAGTGAGTTGCACTAGATTCCCTGTATGGTCTTATAGGTTCCCTTTATAGTTGGGAAAAGAGAAAAAAAAGAGAAAAAAACCAGGAATTCATAAAGATAAGCTTCACCTCAGCCTGAAACAGCTCTCTGAGACAAAGAAATCTTGCCTTGTTTGTCACCTTTGACTAGCAGTCTGTTAAGGACTAAATCAGATGCTGAAGACTAAAATCTGATAGAGCAAACCTGAGTGTTGACTTCTGTTGGTTTCAGATAGGACCACAAGTGGCCCTGGGCCAATCATTTAAGGGGGAAAAAAATGTAAACATGTGCTTACAAAGTTTAGTACTAGGAAAACTGTTCAGAGGCTTACTTACCACTAAGGTGCACTTGACTTCAGTCAAGGATAAGTACATGAATGTGCTAAAACAGGCATTCAAAATTGTTCAGTGGTTTTTTGTGCTTGTGTGTTTGGTTTGTTTTTGGATTTTGGGGTTTGTTTTTTTTTTTTTTACTTTTATTTTTAACTGTTTTTAAGCTACAATTTACAGATTTTCTCAAACTTGGACCATTTGCCTGGCTGCACATGCATAAATATGCCCCAGTTTCTTGTCAGTAACTAGTATAAAGAGAATCCAGAATGCATTGAAGCCATGAAATCTTGTAAGTTCTTCTCCTCACTGAACTGGGGCATGTTACATCCACTTGTGATAGTCTCAGAGCAGATGACACAATTATAGTTTTCTGTCAGTTGAAGTGGATTTAGTTATGTTGCTTTTCCTGTAGTCCCATCCTCCAAAGAGACAGACAGGTGAAGTGGGGACAAAATGAAAAGTGCAGGGAGTAAGCAGTCTCAGAGATGTCAGGGGACAGATCACAGTAGAGAGTTTAAGAACAGCATAAAAATGAGAGAGAGCAGTGTGGGGGCAGAGGGCAGGGGGCTGGCCTCTGTTAAATTTTTGTGTAAAAGCAAGTTAGAGGCAAAGCTTGTGGATCGAATTCCAGCCTGACACGTCTTGAGGTCAAAAACTTGTTTGGATTATAACAGAAGTCGTGATCCAGCTGCTGCTGAGGGGGGCTCACACGCCACCAAGGGCTGCTGTGACCTTCCCTGCTCTGCCAGTGACCAGCCTGGAGGTGCCCAAGGAGGTGACACACTGGGGATAGCTGATCCCAAGTGGCCAAAGAGATGTTTCATTTCATATGACATTATGCTCATCAATAAAACCTGGAGGAAAGAGGAAGAGGGGATGATCAGGGTTATGGCATTTGTCTTCCCAGGTACCCATTGTGGGCAATGGAAACCTACTCTCCTGGGAATGGATAAATCCCTTCCTGCCCATGAGAAGAGATTAATTCATTCCTTGCTTGTTTGGTTTGTTTATTTAGTTTGGATTTTTTTTTGTTTGTTTTTGGGTTTTTTTTTTTTTTTTTTTTGTGTATGTGGGTTTTGCTTTTAAACAGTCTTTAATTAAAGTCACAAGTTTTCAGACCTTTACCCTTCCCTATCTCTTCCTCCTCCTGTGCATGGGAAGTGAATGAGTGACTGTGTGGTACTTAGTGGTATCCCACAACATCTATCCTGGACAAGAAAGAGAACTTTGCACCTGGTTTTTGCCCTTTGGAGAAGAAGTTTCATATATACCCTGGAGGGAATTTTGAATGATGTTAGCAAAGAAACAAAGAGTAACTTGTCTGCAACTAGTATCAACATCTAACCCCCAAATGATAAAAAATTATTCTGCCTTTAAAGTTTAAATCAGCATGTAATGGACCCAATCATCATTTGTTACAGCTTTTTAGAAGTAAGTAAGGAAATGCTTATTTATGCCAATTGACAGTGTAGACTGAGAGAAATTCTGATATATATGATGTATATTCCCTATTTGTTATTTGCTATGGCTAGGCATTTTATTGGTTTTATAAAACTTCAAAATGTCAATAAAACAAGAATTTTTAAAAAGTTTGGATGCCATCAAATTATTCTTTGGCAGCACTGACTTCACAATAGGATTGGATTGTACATTAATGCTTAATTTCCTTTTATTGTATTTTTAACTGCCTTTTTATTGTATGCACATTTATTGTTGTGAAATGCCTTGGGATGACTTTGTCAAGAAAGGTGCCATATAAACAAAATGGTATTGATCTGATGATAAGCAGAACAACAACCAAAGAAGTGAGATATTTCCTAATAAACTTGCATACGGCAATACATTGTTAATGTTGTATTTTAGCTTAACACTTTTACTGGTTAAAAGTAACATAGATGACAAGCTACTACTCCCTATTGGATCTTTGATTGACAACTTTACTTCCATCAACCCTCTTCTGCAAACTGTGGTAGAAAGGTTTAATTGTGTTTGTAATTAATTGGATTTTAATCAGACTGTATAAGGAAATTGCAGAAGATTTTTTTTCTCTTTTTTTTTAAAGCAGCAAAAAGCTCTCTTTCAACATATTGCTAGGGATGCAGAAATATTCATTGCTACAACAGTTTGAATAGTGAATTAAAATGCATTCATGCTTCAATGCAAAATTGGTTAGATTAGTTAGCATTTGAAGAACAGTTTCATATATTCCAGAGGAAGGAAAAAAAAAAAAAAAGGAAAAAAGAAAGAAAACCCCAAACATGAAGCTTAGTTTATTTTAAACCAAACGTGCATGGTGTTGAATTGAGTTCTTAAGAAAGGTATGTTCTGAGCCCTTTAAATTACTTGCATTGAAACTCATAAACATTCATTAATAACACTCTATGGGAAATAATTTTCAACTTCTTTTGCATAACGTTACAGCATCTATTGAAATAATATTTTGCCATATCACAAAGATAAATCCTAATAAGGAAGGCAATTAAAGCCAAGTGGAGAAACAAAAACTTCCATAATGTTATCTCTAAGTACCAACTGGTAATGAATTGAATGAAGAAATCTACGTGGGAGTTCACAGTCTTTTCGATGTCTTCAGGACTGGGATGAGTGGGTTGCCCCTGTTCCCAGATTCACTACTTCTCTGCTTTTTCCATTTCCCAAGTCTTCATTAAATCTGGGTCTGGAGAGTTTTAAGCATGCAAAAAGGCTGACCTAAGACTTTAACACATCTGGGTAGGGAGACATTTGCATGCTCCAGCAATTGTATTTAAAGCCATTTAAAAAGAACAAGAATGGGAGGGAAACACGACCAGTAGTAACAAGTGTCTAGCAGAATCACTGTAAAAAAAAGACTGTGCTGAGTGCCAGCAACACCATTTCAGTGTCCCCATCAATTTTTATAGGCCATGCTGCTGTGTCTGGTGAGATTTAATGACTTGCAGTGACTGGCCAATGAAACATCTAAATGGTGGGGACTTGAGCCAAGGACTTTTGTTCAGGAGGTCTGGAGCCTTGAACATCACTTGTTCCATTTTTTGGTTGCTCTCCACAGCAAACTCTAAGGGAATGGACAGCACACAATATCCAAACAGGACTAATTGAACTGTTTGGATGCCTACAGATAGCTGAATCAATCTCCTCAGGAAGTGAAATCCCTCTTAATTTGCTTTCCCTCCTGCTACTCTCCTTATTTCTTTCTCTTTACATCATAGCAGTGCAGTCCTTCACCCTCTACTTTTGTTTCCCTCCTCAAGCCTTCATCATATAGAGCAGCATCTCAAAGCAATGCTTGTGGAAATCTTGAAGTAGCTCATCATAGCCTCACTTCATATTTTTCTGTCAACCAGTTAACGTCACTGCAAAGAAGAAGGTAGAGCAAAGCAATAGTGATGAATATTAAAGGTCAGACGCCATAATAAATGTTAAAGGTCAGATCCTCAGACAATGCTATGAAACCCTGTCTGATTAAGCCTTAGAACTCTACTTTTGCCAGGCAAATGCTCTTCCAGTACACAATGATCACACCATTACAGACATAACAAATTTCTTCTGCCTAAACACTTTTTTTTTTTTCCCTAAGAATGTGTACCCAAGTGTAAAAATCCTTGCGGAAGTTTTGTGCAGCAGGTTCCAAGTATTTCCCTCTGTCACCTTCACTGCAAAGAAAGAATGACTCCTCTGCAAAGCATCCCCAGTAGTGCATGCTTTAAGGTCACCTACGAAAGAGTTAGCTGTACATTAAGTTGTACCTTGCTGATAACAAGATGGATTTAGAAAGTGATGAGAAATGACACGGTACACATGTACATTAAAGCAGATGACAGGAAATTGAAAACATTACTGTAACTTATTAAACATTGATTTTCCAGACATTCCTTGGATATTGTTTGACAAAAATAAATGTTAACAGTAACAACAGCAGAAACAATCGGAAAGGAATTGTGGTCTCATTTTGGAGCTGGGAGTGAGAAGCAGGATCAGCGAGGATGAGAGAACTTGTGGAAACTGCAAGTATAGCGCTTGGTCTACTCTAAGAAAGTACAAAAATGTTATGGTGTTATTATTGCAGAATAGAATAGAATAGAATAGAATAGAATAGAATAGAATAGAATAGAATAGAATAGAATAGAATAGAATAGAATAGAATAGAATAGAATAGAATAGAATAGAATAGAATAGAATAGAATAGAATAGAATAATTCCAGTTGGAAGAGTAATAATAGTAATCAGTAGTAGTAGTAGTAAATCATTGGCCTACAATGATTTACTAATCCACCTCCTTGACCATTTCAGGGTTGACCAAAGGGCACTTATTTAGGCATTGGGGCATTGTCCACACTTACAGAAAAAGGGCATTGACCACACATCTAAGAATTCTGCTCCAGTGTTTGACCAAAGGTTCACAGACTGGAAAGCCCATGGAAGAGTAAAGAGTTAGGATATGACTTCTAGTTTTAAACTCTGCTCGTGACTTGTAATGATCTTCTTTCAGAGACTTTGGAGAGTTTTGGCTTAGAGACACCCTACAGAGACAGAAATTTGCCACTTTACTGACACAGAAATATAAACTGCCTTTATAAATTTTCCCAAGTTCATTTATGATTAAGTTTGATTTTTTTTTCTTTAATTGAGCATTCTACAGATCAGTCCTGTCCTGAACATTGATCCTAGCACACAGGGCTGTTCAGAGTCCTAACCAGGACCAAATGCTGATACTCCTGTTGATAAGCCCTTTAAAAATACCATGGTTTAATTTCAAGTGTCATTTGAACACAAATTGGTTGAATTAATGCAAAAGGCTACAAAGTCAAATATGTTCATTTAATGAAACTTTCTCCTGAAATCAGTCAGCAGATCCTTCTGAAATAAGCCAGTGTTAAACTTTGCTAAAAATTTCCTTTTACACTCATTGAACAAATGAGTAACCTTCAGCAGGAAAGAGGATTATCTACCAGATGATGTGGAGTCGTTCAACTGAATATGTGCCAGCACAAGTGCAGCTGCTGGTGGGGTCCTGGGGAGGACTGGCAGCACGGCACAGAGAAGAAGAAACGAGGTGAGCGAAGGGGCTCTGTGAGGTCAGGTCACACATGGGGACAGAGGGAAATGAACTCCTGGTGACAACCCCAGCTGTGACAGTCTAGGGACTGGCAACCTTGATATCTTCTGGCATTGTGCACCTGTAGGATCTCAGCCTCCCATCAGGACTGATGTAAATATTGCCTCCTGACAATTGTCTCTGTGAGAAGAAAGACAATTTTGGGCTGTTCATGGCATGACTGGACTTAAAATTATTGTCTCCATGGCAATAAGGTGTTAGAAAGGATCAGGATCAATTATTTATCTCTGAGTACTCACCCTAAAGCATTCTTCCTCCTGTGTGACCACCCTAAAAGAGGGTGGCTTGGCTCGGGATGACACCTGGGAGCACTCTTTCCTTTGAGTCCTGTTTAGGGAATGGCTGGGAGAGTGCACTCAGCATAAGCCAAACCTGTGACATAGCCATGATAAAAATTAAATAGTGTGGATGATTCTGTGTCAGTGTTCAGCCTGTCTTTTGACTCTTTGTAGTTTATCCATATAGATGCACTCTCTGGTGCCTGAATTTGCATTAGAAGTGCCTTCAAATATGTATTAAATATGGACACGCTATTTCATTTATTTTATATATACCATGCAGTAACGTTTCATTCTCCAATGCATACCTCTGCATACAGATTGGAACAGAAAATATCTTTCTAGGAAGGAGATGTGAAAGTATTAAATATATTACTGAAAGTGTAGCCTCTTCATCTGCTTAGAAATTTTTCATCAAAACACTTTTTAAACCCCTGAGTTCTTAGATCTTTTTGGTAGAAAACACTTGTCTGCATTTTTTTCAGGTGTCAGTGAATGTAAACAAAACAAAACAAAACAGAGATGTGTAGTTATCATATCTCCTTCTTAAATATCTGGGGTTTTATTCCAACATACTTTCCTTGTCTGTTCTTGCTTCCTAGAAAAGCAGAAACAATAGTAATAGTACCACCACAATTTTAAGATGAACCAATAAATCAAAGCCATTCCCTCCAAATGTGTGGTCAGCAATCAGGGGTTTTGGGGTGTCCAAGGACTTGGATATTTTTGACATTCCTAAATGTTACTGCTGGCTAGGGCATAGGAAAGGATAAAAAAAGAAGACTAACCACTGTATTTTTTTTTTTTTCCTCTCCTTTTGGAATGATCCTGGCTCTGTGGCATGGAAGGGCTCTCATTGTACTTATAACAATCTGAGGATTCTCTGTCTCCATTGTAAGTGGCAAATTATGACACCTTCTGTGCTGAAACTGCTGAGCTGCTGGCAGATTGTTCCCAAGGTAAAATACACCTGAGAGCAAAATGGCAGCTAGGTAAGTCAAAAAGTGAGTTGATGTTCACTGGCTTTGGTGGGTGTCAGTGAGAGTACTGGTGCTCTGGAGCGCCAGACTCCTGGAACCAAATTTAATTACAATGCAATTTGGAACTTGTTCAGAGACTGTTTCTATCACTGGAAGTTCTACACATGCACACGTTTTATGAAAGCCTTGCCTGGGGGTATTCAGCATAATGATACTTTGAACCAAACAGTAAACTCTTCTATCCAGAGGAAAAAAATGTGATTCTTTTATTGCTATTTTATTATTATTATTATTGTTGTTATTTTTATTTTATCATTATTATTATTTTCTCTGTCATTGTCTTGTTTGTGTGAAGGCTGAGAGGGAAGTGCCCAATCTGGATCTCCTAGTCCTTCATGAAAAGCAGTGTTTAATTCTTCTTTAGTAGACAGAAATGCAGTCAAATATATTTACTTACTCAAGGCCCCATAGAAATATGTTGTTCAAATTCAGTGCTCCAAATCCTGAGAACCTGCTCCTGCTTTTCTGGACAGTTAAAATTGCCTTAGCTATTTTGATGGCGTAAAACAGTCACTTCCTTCTGAGAAAGCATTTTTTTATAGTTCCTCTTATATTTCTTTATAGTTAGAGCTGCAAGAAACAATATACTGTCATCTCTGAGGACTTGTGATGGGTTTAGACAGCACCTACAGCAATGTCTGAGTAAAATAAAAACATGACAATGAGAATTGACTCTGGCTGCATCAAATGATATTCAGATGGAGACTCCCATAAAAAGTGGATGCCTTCTGAAAAAGGACATCCAGAAGTGTCCACTGGATTTTTTTTTTTTTTTTCTGTTTTATGAACAGGTGAGTTATGAAGTTCCCTACAGAAGCCTACTAGGGTGAGTCAGTGATTATTAATGAAATCATGCAGTTACTCCTATGCTAATGCAGATGTAACACAGACCTGTGTGGCATGTTCAGTGATGAGTGAACATGCCACATCTCATCCTTAACATCAGTATAGTCTAGAAGGACTCAGCTTCACCTCCAAGAAAGGATTTTCTTAAAAGAAGAGTGGAATTGGTTCTAAAAACCTTGAGAAAGAGTTAAGGATTCCGACACCTCACTTCAGTAATGAACATCTCTATCTCTGTAAATCCCCCCTTATTGAATTGATTGCCAGCTGCACTCTTGTGCAATGATTTGCTCACTGCTTTGTTGACTGTATAAACTCAAAAGTCAGGCATACGTGTAAGTTCTGGCCTATTTGACATGGGCTACAGATTTGGGCCTTGGTGAATTTCTACAGTTGGAATGTAAGAGGAAGTTATGGCATCCCAAAGGCATTTATTGAAGAGCAGAGCCCACATCCAGTGTCAGACGTGAAAAGGCTGTTCCATAATCCATTTCACCATGTCCTTATGCTGCCAGCCCCTCGGGTTTTGGAAACTCACTGTGCTACTCTGCCATGAGACCCAGTATTCCACTTAGCACATTCAGTCTTAGAGCCATTAGCAACTTCTCCTTTGCAGTGCTTTTGTGGTGCTCCAGTTCCAGGCCTGCTAGACACAGCAAGGTGGTGCTTGGTCAGGAAACCAAGAGTGACAAGAATTCCGAGATTCATAAATGTCTGCTCATGACAGCACCCTGAACCATGAGAGTTCCAGGTAGCAAGGACAGCAGTGTGACTTGCTCTCCAAAGCTAAAACCCTCATACAGTCCAGGAGGAACTTGAAAAATGGATTGGTTACCAGTGTTAGACACACTCATCTGCAAAAAACGACAAAAAAAAAAAAAATGAAGCTCAGGGCAAGGGATGAGGTACTTCCAAAAGGAAAAGGTGAGGGTGGAGGGGAGGGGAAGAAAAAAAAATCTGGAAAGTGCAAGGGAAATACTGAAAATTATTTCTTCCTTTGTAAGTTAATTATCCCTCATGGCTGCTAGTCCTGCTGCATCCTCTGTTAGCTGCATTGGTGACCTCCCAGTGCAAGTGGCAGTCATGTAAAACAAGCAATAAAAGTAAAGTCAGTCCTTTCTAAGGCAATTTTTATTTACATATGGGCAGGAAGTATACAAAGAATATCACTTCTCCATGGACCCTGTTTGTGTTCTGAAGTACCTAAATTTGAATGAGCTCCTTCAAGGGTGCTTTCAATGGCATCCCTTGGCTCTAGTCAGGACAGAAAAGAAAATGCTGAGATATCCTGAGAAAGGTTCTTACTGTGGTATTTTTTATTTTTATCAACCAGAAGTATCCAAAATATATTTTAAAAAAGATGCTCTTTCCAGTATTTTTTGCAGGGTGAGGGGGGGAGAGTGGTTTGCTATTTACTTGAGTGTTCATACATCTCATGGCTGTTCATACAACACATTGAGACCTCAGATATGAGTGACTTTGACTGCTGAAAAAAAATGCAACTGAAACAAAGCCTATCAAACCCCAATAATAATAATGTCATATCTTATAGATCCTGTATTCATAGAAGGGTTTGAATAGGAAAAGACCTTTGGATTGGAAAAGATCGTCTAGTTCCCACCCTCCTGCCATGGGCAGTGACACCACCCAGGCTGTTCCAAGCCCAACTGGACATGGCCTTGAACACTACCAAGGGTGGGATGTGCACAGCTTTCCTGGGAAACCTGTCACAGATCTTAACCAGGAAATGTCACACAGTGGAAATATCTTTTCATGATGGCATGATTTACATGACCTTAGCTTTGTAACCAGAAAGAGATTCTACTTTTATCAAAGCAAAAGTAGATCTCTAAAAGGCAACCAAACTATTTCTAAGCAAAACCAAACCAAAACAAATGTGTGGGTGCTGAATAAAAAGTCTCTGCATGGTCTGAAAGATGTGGCAGTCATTAGGTTTTCCTCCCTGTGCTGTCAAAACATCAATTAACTGTACCTGTGACATTGGATTATTTTAATTTCTCTCGGTGCAGTCCTCAGTGCCCCAGTCTGTACACAGTTCATATGCCTCCACAAATTTATCCTCATAATTCCTTCCTCTTGTTAGTTATCCCCTTCACTTAGAAGGATGGAAGTGGAGGCACAGAAGATTAAGTGACTTTTTCAAGGTCATTTAGAAGGTCTGGTCCCATACTCCAAATTTTAAAACTGTATGTTAAACACAAAACCTTAAAGTAGCTGTTGCTGTTCTCGTGTTTAACAATTAACAAGTACAGCACAACTGGGATATTATAAATGAGTTACACATTTACTGATTACTTAATTATAAATGTAACAGCTCACCATGTTTTCTCCAACCTGAAAAGGACAAACTCTGTAATTTCAGAGACCAAAGACATTGCTTCCATTATTTTCTTCTTTGTTTTCCTGCATATTTTTCTTTCCTTTTTTTTTATAACAAATCTGCAATCCAGGTGGACAAAATTTCCAAAAAGCATAGATGGAAATTAGGCATTTTTATTGACAGTCCTCCACTAAATCCCCATTGGGGACTGTGAATATCTTCTTCCAAATGTCTTCGTACGGTTTGAGATAATGAAGGTGTCACTGTAGATTTACAAGACGATAGCATTCCATGATGAACTTTATCTTAAAATAACTGCAAGCATAATTATCCAGCATAAATGAGCCTCCAGGGAATAAATTTTCTTGAAAGTGACTGCCCCTAGTCCTATCACAAAAAGGCTGCATCTTCAGCAGCCACAGTGTACTGGAAAAGGAATCAAGACTATGTCTTTCTTCTCTGTACCTGCCTTCAAAATATTCATGTTCTGTGCAAATAAAGCCTGCTGGTGCCAAAGGCTATGTACAAAATGAGTGTTCTTGCTTAAAGAGCTCACTTTCATTTTCTTCTTCCTTTTTTTTTTTTTTTTTTCTTATCTTCTTTCCAATGACAAGCAGACAATCAACCAAAGCAGAATAACGGAGAGCTTCCAGCACAGCACCATCCAGGGGAGGATGTTATATTTTCCTTAGGGAAAGGAACAATTGGAGAAGGAATCGATGAATGAAAGTTTCAAGCTGGATCTGGATATTGGAACATTTGTCCTGAAGTAATTAATATATATTTAAAAGAGAATATGAACCTGGACCACCACACTAGCACCTTCTGCTGTTGTTATTCTTCCTAAAGAAAAACATCTCCACAGGTTGGGAGAGGAAAATCTCATTCTCTCTCCACTCTTTTCAAACAAGGCTTGTGTACAGGTTGTATAGCAGAAAGTTCCTAACCAATTCCTTTGCCTTTGTTTTCACTTCTTTCCTGGTAATTAAATTACTGAGCAGGAGCTGAAGTTGCTCTTCTCTCTTGGAAACAGACCCTCAGAATTTCTGATGGCTGGTTTTCACAGCCCTACTAGCATTTAATTAAAAATAGTTAATGACAGAAAAGAGATGAGCTGGCGCATGTTAACCTCCTTGTCTCAAACTTACCAGGGCATATGAGAATATGGTGGACAAAAGCAGAAAAATTTTCTCCGTGTCACATTGCCCGTGGAATGATCATTCTGTTCTTCACCTTGTCGGCTTTCTGTTTTAAAAGTGAAGATATAAACAGCCCTCCTCTGCATAAAATGCAGCTTCTTCAGGGCAACTGAAAGTACAATGCACTTTAGGGGCTGAACTGAAGTGATGCCTCTGGATGGTTTTGAATAATAAAAAATTTAATAAGAAATTAAGACCACAAAATGCTGAAAATTGCAGTGA
Organism: Emberiza elegans; assembly: GCA_024865655.1. NCBI lineage: Eukaryota > Metazoa > Chordata > Aves > Passeriformes > Fringillidae > Emberiza > Emberiza elegans. Next base: position 943,346 of record JALJVW010002490.1, on the reverse strand, counting down.
AAAACCCCCCAAACCTAGACTGGCATCTTTGCAGCACGTGCAGTGGTAGCCAATAATTTTGAAAATTCAAGTGTGTATGTGTGAAAGGATAAAAATGTATTGACTTTCTTTTCCCATCTTTTTTGTTTGTTTGCTTGGTAATTTTGGTGTTTTTTTTTTTTTTTTTGTGGGTTTTTTTTCCTTTGTGTTTTTCTTTGTTTATTTGATTTTTATTTTTTTGTTGTTGTTGCTGGAGTTGTCTTTTTATTGGTGGGTTTTGGGTTTTGTTTCATTTGTGTGGTTTTTATTTTGTCTGTATTTCTGCTTTTTTTGGTGGGTTTTGGGTTTGGTTTGGGTGTTTTATTAATAAGGACTCATATGCTATGGAATATAAAATTGATGTCTTGAAAGCTGCACTGGATTCAATTGGGATTCTTCTGCATGTCATGCTGGTGAAAATTTGGCAGCAATCACCAATCAGTTTGGTTTGTGAGCAATTTGCAGCAATTTGTGAGGCAAGCAGGATTGCGAACAGAAAAAGATATGGTAAATTGGCATGCATGTTGATTTAATTCAGATTAAAAGACTATATTACTAATAGATATAGATATTATAGGTTTATCAGTATAAAGATACTATTTATATACAATTGATCTTGGGATGTAAATTCTTACATTTCACCATGGTTTTGCTAAATGAAGGTGATCTCTACCCTAAACCAGAAGTGGGGAGCTGGACTGGTGTTCCAAGGAAATCATTGTCACTGTAATTGTCTAGAGGGTCTCTACAGACTGCTGTGTAGAGGAGTTTAAATAAAAAAGTGGTTCAATCACAGACTGTAAAAAGCGATAGCACTGAAGCACCCATAATGAGAAAAGCTGTACAATGGGCTGATATTCAATCTCTTTTCAGAGATGGGTTGTTTTAAGCGAGAACTTTTTCTTAAAAGACCAAGCGCCTTCTTACCTTAACTTTCCCTCTGACACTAGCTTTTAAAAATAATAACCAGTCTTTCAAAATGTTGAACTTTTCTGGCAACCAGTTTTTGTCCTAGCAGAGAAGGCCATAGTTCACTTTCTAGATTTTTCCAAGTTTCAAACACTAGGGCCAGTATAAATCAGTCAATGTCATACTAGCAATGTAGTCCTTCCACACAGACCTGATGTTACCTCTCATCTTATTTTAACAAGATTTCTTCCCTTCTGTGTTATATAGTGAAATTAGAGATGGTGAGGTCAGAAAAGTCAAAAGGTGAAAAAAAATCCTTCTGTGGCGGTTTCCTACCAGATCCATCTTGCTCAGTTACCCTTGAATTGGTTGCCTTCCAGCTCAGTAGCATTGCAGATGGCGGGGTGCCATCCTCAGCAGGGGTGAAATGAAGAAAGTGAGCAAAATCAGATTATCTTTGCTATTGTCAAAGGCAGATAACAAGGAAGATTAAGCTTAAAGCTGTTGTGTTCATCAGATGTTAGATTCCTGTGTTTCCAGTTCTGTTAGGTAGCACTTTACAGGATGTATTGCTGACTACAACAGGATTCTGGAAATATTTGGCATGCAAGAAAATAGATGCAGCCAGTTAGCACAACAGAGCATATTTAAGAATAATCTAAGTTTCACTAACTAAAAGTAACCAACCTACTTTCACCTTATCACCCTGTAGGAAAGACATAAGCAAGCCCCTGAAAGGATCAGTTTTCCCCTTCAGTTTTTGGGGATGGGATGAATTAGCTGTGACTTCACACGGATTTTTCAGTAGCACAAATGGCTGGTAGAATGACACTTTGCTTTTAGGTTGCTGAACGCAGCACAAATGACTCTTATGTAATTAACATTTGATGGTCACTGCAGTCCAGAGCACCAGACCAGTCTCTGCTGTATCTAATCCAAGGGCTGACGGACATGCAAAGCAGCATTTGGGGCCAGCTCACAAACACATCCCAACTGCTCCTCTAGCTCAGCCTGAATAAATAGGTGCATCCCCCAGGGACCCCACACAGCCATCAGAAATGTCTGCACCCACGACAGTCTTAGTGTCTTACTCAATTTCTACCAGAATTCCTCTGAGTAAGTCATTTTTTCAGAGCACTCATTTCAACAAAAAGGGAAATAAAGTTCATGGGTTTTTTCTCACACTTATTTTTAATATATATTGATCCACACTGTTAAGATGAGCAGCAACTGACAGATAGATCTTCTGAGGGTATGAGTAGCACCATGATATGATCGTATAGTGTTGTTGAAATTCCTCCTCTGCTCAGGTTCAGTAAGGCTGAATGCCTGCTTGCTGCAGCCCTACTTATTTTTTTAGGAGATCTCACTAAATTCTGGACAAATAGGTGAGATACAGTAAAACTGCTAACTGCACATTAACTCTGCTCCTCAAATGAAGTTTTTCAAGTCTGATAGTGCTATGGCATAGATTGGAGCATAAATCCTCATGTTTTGTGTTATAAACCTACCATTTGCTGATGTAGCCTGGGAAGAAATTTCCCCTCTGGGCAACAATTATCCAGAAGATTGGGAGCTTGGGAAATCAGGTATTATATGAGCTCTGGTCTTCTATTGTATCAGCTGCGAAAATCAAGAGAAGGATAATATTTGCTGTCAATCCCCCAAATGAGGTGCAACCCACTAACAGATCAAAGCCCCGTAAAGCTTCTGAGCATTGGACATTATTTATTATTAGAGATATACTATTGATTCTCCACACCTTTCCATACTTTTATATGTTCTGTCCAGACCAAAAAAAAAAAAAAAAACCAAAAATATCCCCCCCCAAAAAACCAAAACACCCCAAACAAACAAACAAGAAAACAAAAAAAAAAAAGTAGGAAAAAAGTAAAAGGATTTATGCAATTGAGAAACTGAAAGTCATGAACTCAATGGGTTTTGAAAACCAGTTTATCTGCAGATGTTAAGCCAGGAAATGCTTAATGCTGTTAAGCCAGGAAAGTATTACTAATGCAGATTAAAGCACAAATGCAGAGATATGTTTTTGTAGTAGTGCAGGAAAGCCACAGAGGTAGCTTGGCAGGTGAAAGAAATTAGCTCATCCCAATGCATAAAGAAAATAAAATTAAATTTTGCATGTATGGATATTTTCTATGTCCAGTCAGCAGTGCTTATAGGATTTTCTATATCCTTTCCCCTTCAACAATATTTTAGAATTTTGTACTGTAGACAAGACCAGAGAAATCATAGTATGACTATGTGAGAAGAATATAAATTACCTGAGTTGGAGTTTTGGGGGGGACAAAATGAAAATTGAATCAAACACCACATGCTATTTTTTTTTTAAACAAGTGAATAAAATTATATCATAATGTGTCAGTAACTGATGCTCTTGAACACCAGAGAGATCTGAAAGAGATTTTGTAAAGAGTAACAGATAAGAGGTGAATTTGTGATATAAAGTAATATAAAGAAAGTTTAGTGCAGTTTTGTTATTCATCAGCAGGTGCAACATATAAGGTGCTAAAAATGGTTTAACTCTGTCCCTTCCCATCCCACCAAATACATAACCAAAAATCTCTACCCTCACATCCCCAAGAGGACAGAACATATGCAGAACTCCACTGTTTCTCCCCAAGAACTTTTCAGAATGTATGCACCTACTTGTTTTGTTCTCTGTTACCTTGGAGCCACAGATTAACTGTGAAATGACAGTTTTGTGTTTCTATTTAAAACAAATATTAATTCTCATTTTAGACTTAACAGAAAGGAAAAAAAAACCCTCATCAGATTATTATTTTAGTGTTTTACTTCCTGGTAAATAATTTTTAATGTATCATATAAAGAATGATAAAGTTGCAGGTTGTTTATATCTGTGATTTTCTATATTTTTTCCTTGTCGTTACATTTTCTCTTTTTTCAATTTTTTCAATTTCAGAAAAACTGATACAGTAGCAAACCCAATCTTAATACAGAATCTTTATGTGCTTAATTGCTCAGAATCTCTTCTGTGTCCAGAAAGTCATGAAGTTCCAAAATCTGCTTTTGTTTTGGTACATAAATATAAATATAAATATAAATATAAATATAAATATAAATATAAATATAAATATAAATATAAATATAAATATAAATATAAATATAAATATAAATATAAATATAAATATAAATATATATATTCTTTTTAAATGATAGGGAGAAGTTATATGAAAATATTAAAGGGTTTAAAAAGGACCAGAAGAAAAGCTTTATTTGGAAAAATGCAGGGAAGAGGGGAATGTGATATCTTAACTGTTTCAGTTAAAAGGCAAATATTAATTTTTTTAAAGAATAACAATTTTCATGTATTTATTTTTAGAAAATATATTTTTCAGTAAGAGAAAACTGTTAATAAAGCTGACTCTGAAGTATTTCAAAATGTATAAATTTTGAAAAACATAAAATTTTTTGAAAAGCATAGAAATGACAGGAAATATATGAGTCTTTTCAAAGACAAAATAATTATTTAAAAATATATGAATTGCAGATGTCCTGTCTCCATGACTCTTTTTGGGGGAAACAAGAATATGTTTTCCTTAAAAATTCTGAAGAAAATACTTTTTTGTGTACTAAATTCCATGGAAATGGGTAAACAGAGTATTTCTAATGAGCTGATGAGCGTCAGACCAATACCCCTTTCATACATCTCCATTTTTATTTCTATTTTATTTTTACCTTGCTGTCAGTAAACTTCCTCTGTTATCACACTAATTCATCATCGTTAGCAAGAGGGCTGTTTCAATCATAGTGTCATATACTGAGGGTAAAATTTACCTCTAAAATTTTGTGATGTTATTAACATTATTGAATCTACTGTGGTAATGGCCCCTAAATTGAAAACCTGAGTGGAAAATAAAATTTTAGCTGTAATTTAATTTTTATAGCCCTTGCCCACCAGAACCTGATGCAAATATTTATTTCAGCGCTAACACTGATTACTGTTATTTCATTTATACGTATTTCTCTGATCACTTGGCAGTTGAGCTACTGTCTGTCCATTCATAAACAGCAGCAAATAAAGAGACCAAGAACATCATGATGCAATGAAATCAACCAATTTTTTAAAAAAATGTAAATTTCTTGCATTTGCTCACAGATCTACAGATTTGCTTATAAAAACAGGCCGATGTTGCACAAAGAAACTGTAACAAGAGGAGTTTGTCCACCCTGAAATGAATAAGATGTTTTCCTCCTGAAAACATAAATGCTCTGGTCATGCGTATGGTCAGATAGAGGAGTAGCAAAGTGAACAAAAAATTTAACATTCTGAGATATAATTATGCTGTTCTTTGGCTTCTGGGTTTTTTTGGCTGTTTTTTATTGTTGTTGTTGTTTTATTTGTTTGTTTGTTTGTTTTCCTTTCCCCAGGAGAGAAAAAAAATCAGAAGTTAAAAAAAATTAAAAGTGAATTGAATCACTATCTAAACTTTTCTGGAAGTAAATTCAGATTCTGAATACAATTTGTTTTTTTTAGTTTTCTGATGTAAAATGGAAAACACACGGGGAAATCTAAGCTACCAATTTATATTTCTCTGGAAAAATTTTTGGACAAACTTGCTGTGTTTTGCCACACATGTGTTTTAACATTTTAATATAATAGTATAAACAATGTTTAGGATGTTTATAATTATATGTATGTTTATAATAATATATAATTGAAATGGTTTGTATTAATTATATAATAAAATATAAAAATATTAAATTCTGGTGGGTTTTTTTTTTGTTTTGTATTGTAGTTTTGTTTATTGCTTTTGTTGCTGGTTGAGGTTGGTTTAATTTTAAATTTTATAAACCTGCTTTATCCTGTCTTTTTTCTTAAGATAATTAATCTCTTCTTCCCTAGATTTTTCACTTAAATTTTCAGAAATTGAGCTTTTATCTAGTTTAGGGGAAAAAATTGAAAAAATTTCACTTTCCCAGTTCTTTACACAGAGTTATGAAGAAAAGAAAAAGTAAACATTGTACAATATTTACTATGCAACTAGAAAAATAGAGAATAATGATTTTATTTTCTGTTTTTTTAGATCTTGAATTTTAATCTTGATATTAACTTTCAAAAAGAAAGACTATTGAGATTTTAAAAGATTCATTCAATTTTGTCTCCTTGTGTTTTCTCTGCAGGGACAAAGAAGACAAAGTTCACTCCAACACTTGAATTTTCCTTTTACACTTCTGCCCAAGTTTCAGTGAAAAAATATTAAAGGTTTAAAAAAAAAAAAATCATCCCCTGTTTCCACAGGAAAGAACTACAGAGATACAGCAACTGAGATATTCAAATTTACTGAATGCTGAGTTTGTAAGCCCCTGTTTAGCTGATAACACAACTACGCAATATCCAACTTCTGCACAAATCATATGTGCAGACTGTGGGTTTGGATGTCAATTGTGTCACTGCAAACCTGTCCAATTTTATCTTGGAGATATAAATGTCTCAGAAAGTTTTATTCCTATAACAGCAGATCTTTAATTAAATAGAATATTGTAAAATAAATAAATGCATCTGTAAACATGCTGGAGGGCAGAGGGACATATTTTTATTTATATGATTTTAATAAAAGATATGTTTCTGGTTAAATCCCTGTGTGAGTAATCTAATATATAAAATGCAGTACAAGAAAGAGGTGTCTGTATGTGCCACAACTTTAACCAATTGTGCATTTTCATTTCAAAATTATTGCTGCATCATTTCTTCTTCTTCCTCTTCTTCTTCTTCTTCTTCTTCTTCCTTCTTCTTCTTCTTCTTCTTCTTCTTCTTCTTCTTCTTCTTCTTCTTCTTCTTCATCTTCTTCTTCTTCGTCTTTTCCTTCTTCATCTTCTACTTCTCCTTCTGCTCTTTCTTCTTGGGTCTCCTCACTTTTTCTGTAATTGCCCTAAACTTACCAAGTACAAGTTTTGCTTTCCTGGATCAGAAGAAACATTAGCTTAGTAAGAATAAAAATAGGCCACTTAGAGAAAAGTGTCCACAAAAATCCCTTTTGTGGACAAAGTTGAGTGGTTTTTTGTGGCTGGGTTTGGTTTTGCTTTTTCTTGTTTTTTTTGGTGTATGGGTTTTTTTTGGTTTTTTTTTTTTTTAGATCTTATGTACCTTTTGTCTCTAAGTTAGACATTGCTCTTACTTTTAAAAAATGCTCTTTAATATTCTTCCTACTCATTTCTGTCACAGAAGTTTAATATTTTTCTGACAGTCCTTTAAAAACATCCTCTGGAAGATATATTAGTCATTTAAGTGCTAATAATTTTTTAGAACTGTGCCTAAACCTTTGCTTCCCTGACAATGAATTCCACTGTCTATTTGTACCATGTGTGCAAAATATTTTTTCTTGTCAGTTCATTTTCAGTTAGCTCTGTTTCATTTAATGTCTCCATGGCCTTGTCTGCTGCCTGAAATAACATCTGTCTACCTATTTCTGTCTTTTTTCTGTGACATGATTCTGCTCTACACGTTAGTAGCTTCTCACCTATGAAAAGCATCTTAAAATCTACTGGAGTTGATTAAATTCTCATCTTTATGCTCAGCCCAAGAGACCAGACACAGAGTTTTGATTTTTCTGCTAAATTTTCCAGTACCAGGTCTTACAGAGAACCGTGGGGCTGCTGGTGCAGGACTCTGATGCAAGGACCACACAGACCTGCAACAATTCAGACAAATTGAGCTCATTCTCCAGGGTTCAGCTGGTTCTCCTGTAATGCACACATCTGTGTGTGCAGATGTGCTTCAAACCAGAGTAACACCAGGGCTATTCTCCTAGATGTGTTATTACCTCTGGGTTTGAGGAATTCAGAGTACACTGAGATGGCTGCTTCTTTCTCCCATTAAATGTATGAAAAAAATTCCTATTTTTATTTTTTCTCTTGGTTCAAATGTACACCTCATCCTTTTCTTATTTTTTTTCCTCCTTTGCTTAATCATTGAAAACTTTCTATGGAGATTGAAATTGCCCTTGGTTTCACCTATAAGACACAGTTTAGACTTATTTTTCCTGCTGTGAAAACAAAGGGTTATAATAATTCACAATCATAACTGCAGCAGAAATGCCTAGCTTCTCTCTGCAATCCCAAGCAGACCTTTCCCTGGGATCACATGCTATTTAAAGTGTTTCATTTTCTCCTGGTACAAGCAGAAGCCTCATCAAAACTGTGAATTTCAGATAAGCGTTTATCAGACTTTTGCTGTAACCATCTCAGAAATGAGCTGTCATCAGCAAATTTAATCTGTCTCTGGCTGCTTTAATTGTTAGCACCATTTCTGCCAAATCCTTCACAGTCCTCATAGCATGGAAAGTTTCTTTAAGACTTTTAATTCAGTCAGCAGAGATTGCTCACAGTATTTTTTTTTCCATATTTATGACTTACACATTTAAAAAGGTGGAAGATCTTGATTGAACAGCTGAATTATGGAAATTCAACTGTATCACTAGTATTAAATACTGAGCCTGAAATATGGAAATATGTAGGTGAGAGGGTTTGGGGAGAGCACTGCCAGCCAGAATAAAGCTCTGGAAGATATTTTGCTTTATTTGGAGTGAGGACAAATAGAAACAGATTTCTTTAGTGCTGTGGGTCATGGAATTTTACTATTGTCTACAAATATTGCAAACAGGCCCCAATTTTAAGCATGATGAAGGACAAAAAATTAAGGTCTCATGCTTAAAGTTGCTGTAGGAGGCCTCAGCAAAGCTGCGTTGAGTCTTTCATTTTGCCACAGGCTTTCTGTGTGACCTTGGGCAATTTATTGTGGCCTGGACTCTCAAAGGATTCAATAACATAAACATCTTTGGAAAATGAGGGAATGAGGTACCCCAAATGCCAGGTCCTACCCACGAGCTCTAATTACTACTGGATTTTATCTGCCAGCTGTTTCCTTACCCAGGGAGCACTGGGAGATCTTTCTACAGTTCCTCAGAGTCCATTTCAAAATCTGACATTCCCAACTGGGTATTTTTTAGGTGCCATCCAAAATTTCTTCCACTGCTAACCTCTTCTTGCAAACCACTTATTAATATGTTAAACAGTGTACATGCTAATTCACAATTAGGTGAACAGAGTATGCCTTTATCTCTCTCTCTCTATATATACACCTATATAATTCTCTATGCCTATATGCCAAGATAATACATATGCATATATATATATATATATATATATCAGTGACTTTTACACACACACATATATATATATATACACATATATATATTAGTGAGTTTTATATATATTTCAGTGAGTTATATATATATCAGTGTGGGACTCTGATTGCAGCTTTGGATCTTCCTGACAGCACACTTTTTTCTGGTTAATTTAGACATTCATAGCATGTAAGAAGTTGCATCATTACAACAGCAACTACAAAACTTTCCCAAGCAATCTGTTCCAAATACAGTTAAACATTGGGATAAGACTGCTTGAATTTTTATCCCTGGACAGTTTTTTAAAGTTAAACATCTCCCAAAGATGTAAAAAACTTTGACTGGGAAAGAAATTACTAAGTTATGCCTGTATTAGTAAAACTGTGATTCATGGACAGCAGTGGGTCGTTAGGCACCAATAAACAGTCCTAGCTGATGACTATACTCAGCATGTGGTGGGAAACTATAAAACAATAGAATTAGATTTATCTAATTCCAAAGAACTAATTTGCTGAGTTTGGCTTCTTTATCTTTATTATTTCATATGGTTGGCATTTGAATTTCTTTATTTTTGTGAAACTTGTTTTCCTGCATGAGGATCTTGCAGAGTCCACGGTAATCTGTTTTTACTCTGAATGTGTGCTTGTTCATTTGGTTGTTTGCTTTAGATAATTACATCCCTCCTGCCATATCATTCCCTTTTGTAAACTATGGGAGTTACTAATGCAGCATGATTTGCAAATTCAGATTATTCTAAATGAATATGCTATTTGAAATTCACTTCATGCAGTTTCAAGCATCCAAGTTCATAATATGCTTTTGCATTCATGCCAATAAAGATCAAATCTGAATGCTCAATAAAAAAAGTAAAGATAAAAGCATGTGTCTTCAATTCTTCCATCTGATTGGAGCCTTTTATTTTGATCCTAAGGGACAGCTGTGTCTGATCTTGCCCCAAGTTTTATGGTTGTGACATGATTTCTCTTGTTGAGGGGTTTGAAACTGTCAAAGGTGATATTCCAGCCCTCCCAGCTTAGTTAAGGCAAGATCTTGAATGTCAAAAATTTGAACATAGAATCACTAACTTTCTATTCTGACCCAATTTAAAATGTAAAAATTCAAGGCAAAATTGAAGAAAGTGAAAATTAATATTTAATCTATGTATTTTTGTTCTGTCAGAACATATATGTCATCATGTTCACTATGAAATTCAAAATGAACTTTGTCTTCAATCCATCAGGTTAAGAGAATGTCCTAAGCACCTCTGATGAAATCAGCCATCATTTCTGCCACAGTAGAATTTTTTTCTTAGGTTCTTAGGAAGGTGTAGGATATTTGGGTTGCAGTGGAATCTTTCATGACCCCTGTGAGGCAGTCAACGCATAGGATGCAACCTGTCAAAATCAGGAGTTGATATGTTTTGAATTCAGTCACCAGGTGCCTCGTTTTTCAGAACATGTAAATATTGAGACACAAAACTTAAGCAACCGATACACTGCACACCGTGCTTGAAAATATGGAACACATTCCGCTGCAAATTTTCCGGAAAGTGTGAAAGTATCAACAGTTAATAAAGTCCCAAAGGAAGTCTTGTCCAGTGAATGGTTTTAGGAAATTGTAAAAAATCCCCAGAGGAGCTGCTGAGAGAGTCATTAACATAATGATGATACATTTTTCTCACATTCAGGAATGGGCCCAACAGGGACTCTTGATGTCACAGGCACATTGTAGTGATATCTCTATATTAAAAAAAAATTGAGTGGAAATTTACAGACTCTACCTAAACTGTCTTGTTCAATATCAAAATTGGGAAGAGTTTCTACATGACTTGTGTTTTTGCTCAGAATCCCGATGCTACTTTCAATACTGTCTCACCCCTATTCTATTCCTTCCAACTCACATGTCATCTCACTGCTTTACTCAATTGTCTAAACACCACAGAGCACTAGAAATGCTTTTTTTGCATTCCTTACATATTTGCATCAAACCCCACACAATCAGATCAGGGAATTCTGGGGCATTCTCTGGGTCCTAGAAGAGAATATAGTAGATGAACCTCAAGAGAGCCAAAATGGGATGACAAACACATAACCCAAGACAGAAAAATATGTTATAATTGGATGAAGACCAAACTAAAAATGACCTGTGACATAGCCAGCGTTATGCCTCCAGGTCTTGATTTCCCAGATCACCCAGGCTGGGAAGGTGGCCAGCCCCACCATGAATTCAGTCCTGCTGGATTGCGTGGGGTTTTGTCCTTCTGTGAAAATCAGTGCACAGAATGGAAGGAAGAGTGTGAAAGTACTGATACAAATACAGGTCTTGTTCCTACTTGGAGGCACATCACAGCTGAGATGTACATCCTTACCGAAAGCCCAGAAGGGTTTCCAGGCCACCTTGTAGAGACAGAGAATGTTTGCACTGAATGCACTATTAATAGCAAAGGCCTAATGTCACCAGAAATAGTCTTTATAATCCATACTCACAAAGAACTACAATGCACTGGTCCATACTGCAAAAACAGAAGAATTCCTAAAATGTGGGACCAGTGGATATATTATAATCTCTGAAATAATGCTGGCTAGGACACTTCCTGACTGATCCTGTTCCAAGTCTGAGAACACGTATTTCTGTAAACAAAACAGAAAGCATCTAATCTTCATTTACAGATCTTCACTGAGTGAGAATCTACGGGAACCATAAACTGCTCTGTTGATTAATTAGCCTCATTGTGTGCTTTCAGACCTCATTGCTTATTTGTGTTGGTTTGAGAAAGTGGAGTTACACAAGTAGACAGGAGGGAACTGACCAGTGTGAAACACGTTTTCATTTTCTCCATACCATTCCCCCATCATTCCTTTCCATGCCAGTGATGCCTCAGGTTTTAGCTACTATATTTTTCAGATTCTCTGCTGCTTTAGTGCGTAGTTCTGAGCTTCATATTATGGGATGGCGAGCTCTCTTCACAGAGTTGGTAGACAAAACAATTCCTTCTCCAGCTGGGGATCAAGGACAAATGATCCAAATCTCAGGCCCAAGAGCAAAACAACTGCAGAATGAAGAGAGAAAAACAACGATGGGACTTTATAACCCAAAGCTGTAATTGGACAATTAAGTCCAATATGCAAATGTACCACAACTTATAAAAGTGAGAGACCCCATGACTGGTCATGCATTTAGGGACCATTTTGGTTCATCTTGGGTGTAGCCCTGGCTGGGCTCTTGAACTGCCCAAGGTGTATCCATTGAAGCTTTCTAGTAAATCCTTACTGTATTTAACTCTGTCTAGCCTCTCTTCTAGGTCAGCCTTCACAAGGCATCGCCAAAAGCCTCTCAGCTCAAAAAGGGATACTCTTGGGCCCTGGGCACAGGCAAACCAGCAGGTTCAATATTGACATTTAAACACTGAATTGTCACTTCCCTGTTTCCTGAAGGAGTTTATCCCCTGAGCTGCTCAGATAACAATGCAAGCAAAAAATAAGTCAATAAAAGAAATAAAATATAATAAAAGCAATTATCTGATTAAGTAATTTTTAAATAAACTTTTCATCGAAGGATTTCAGGCTTCTACTTTTATTAACTCATTGTTTGCCTATAAATTATTTTATTTTAATAAGCAGTCACCTTGGTACTTTAATTTAGTTTGGTTTTGGGTCTTTTTCTTAAAGTCCCATCATCCTGGATTTTTGATTTTTTTTTTTTTGGTTGTATGGAGTTTTTTTTTTTTTTCTCTAGACAATGCAGCTCAGAAGTTTTCATGCATCTCCTTGACAGATACAAACATTATTCCCATTGTGTCCTTACTGAATAAAATATTTAGAGTGCAGAGCTAGCACTGGAAGATTGACTGTATTCTAAATGAACTTTCTGATACCAAATGTAAAACTAGGGGGAACAGAGCACCAGTAATGAAGTGAAATACAAGGTTAAGTATTGGAAATTAATTAGTGAGTTCATCAACAACAATTCTTTGATGGTCTGAACTGCTTCCAGAAAGATAAGGAGAGAACAATTTGAGAAAACAACTGTTTGAGAAAACAATTAAATCCCATCCCATACTTGCATAGAATTATTTTATATTCACATGCAAATCCTAAGACATGGATACACTCAAAATACTAATGCCTTATATATGCACAGACTGTTTCTGTTCTTGTTAACACCACAATGAATCAGAGGTAAATTAACAAGAGATCTACAATACAAAATTGACAAGAGGTCTACTGCCTGCCATGATACTGAGGAAATTCAGACCATGTATCTCTGACTTTCATTATCCATATTATCAGCAGCAACATATTTGCTACCTACAGATCTTCACAGTTTTGGATTTTGCATGAAGATGCAACCAAACTCAGAACCTTTGCCAGCAGGAGTCACTCGCCCATACAATATGGGGGGACAGTAGAGTACCCACCATCTTTTTAAGTGACCTATCTAGATTCACTTTCATGTTATATTTCATTGTAGATCAAAGTGACTCCATTATAGCTTCTGACAATTTATATAAACAAGCTCCGTTCCGGCTGTGCTACTTAGTGGAAAAGGACAGGGATTAAAATTGAAATTGTCCATGGGTGTTCAGGAATGAGTAGCCAATATACAGCAAGTAAAACCAGATCCTTTCTTCTGTTTTGCAACTAAGCCTGTTGGCTCAACCCACCGATTAAGCAAGCAGACAGACAACAAGTATAGATTGGTGCCTGTTAGTGCTGTTTCCAGGCTGGTCTGCCTTTCATCTTTATCTAGGATCCCAATAAGGGTAGCACTGAGATATTGGATTTTGAAGAAGCTGGGATCTTTGTCATCATGATGATCCTTGCTATTGAGGGACAGGAATGCCAGCAGGAGCTGCTGCTGCTGCAGGCAGATGCTAACAGTGCTGGCTGCGTGCCCACAGCAGCACACGCTCCTGCAGAGCCGCCACCACAGAGCAGCAGAAGCCTCATCCACCAGGCTCCCACGTGCACTGAAGTCACTGGGAGTTTACTCCCCAGCTGATTTTCCTCTCTTGATTTAGAAGGAAGCAGAGACTCATTGAAGTCACCTTCTTTTGCTGCCTGCTGTTCTACAGCACTTTGAATTTCTTCCCTAGGATGGGCCCAGTGTTTCACTGATTCTCTTGACTAGCGGCACTCAGATAGCACAGGCTGAGATGTGAGCAGAGAATGGTCTTAAATTCTTCCTTTCAGTGAATAATGGGCTGTAGAAAAGAGTTTATTGTTTCTGAGATAATGCTATGTGATGACTAAATCTGGTGAGGAAATGGCCATCCAAGCATTACTGTAATAATGCAAGCACTCATTTATTTATCCTTTGATGAGGTTCCAAAGAGCCTAATCAAGTTACAGACTCTTTATTGCTACTTTTCCTAGGCAGGATTTTGACAACTTATTTGATGTTTAAAGTAGAATGTTTTTAGCTATTAGTTTGATCTTTCTTTTATATTTTTTGACTCATTAAAAAATGAGACTGACTATGGCCACATGTTTGTGATCTGCAGGAAATGCTGAACAAAATGTGTAGTTTTCTCACATCCTCTTCATGCCGAATAATCAAGATGTGAGATTGTGTATAGGGTAAGACTGAGTGGGTTCAAGAGTTTAAGTAAGTTGAGACTCTGGTCTAATTTCACAGTCAAAACTGCCTACATATTCAGTATGAAGAAGCAGCACGCACCAGCAGGGGAGGATTACAATGTGAGGTATTAAGTGTCTCAATTAGCAAATAGCAGGAATCCTCTCCAGCTTGTTCATCTTTCTTCCCAGTGCCATAGCATATTCTTCTGGGAATCAGAGTGCTAGACTCTGTGAATCAGAAGAAACTGGTATTGCACACACAAAAGGGATTTGGGGCCAATTTCCAAGGAATGAAGGTGATACACATAGCTTCTTCTCTTTCCAGAGGAAATCAGTTGAAGACAGCCCAACATAAATCACAAAAATTTATTCATCACTCTGGCTATTAAAAAAAAAACCAGTAACACCAGAAAAAAAAATTCTGAACAATTAAGTCTCTGAATTGCAAAAGTGCCTCTTCTGGCCAGCGTCCTCAGGCACTGCTCCTATAGGGCAGTGTCATTCTTTTATGTATCTTTTGTGAAAATATGTGTAATTTGCAACTTCACCTCCCTTCATATACTGAAAATATTTTTCTATGACTGTGTCAGTAAAGTCAATACAATTTGGATCCAGTTTCCTGAATTCCCCCACTATGCTTTAAACTGATTCCAGTCAAACAGACCACCTCAGGTGCCAAAACTTTATAACACATTTCAGTGCACTGATCAATAGGTTTGTTTTTGGTTTTTTTCTTTCCTTTCCACACAAGCTGCACAAGGTGAAAAAAAAAAAGCCACAGAATTAATATTTATTTTGCAACATAAAAGAGCCAGCACTATCTACAAATGTTATAATTAATTGGGATTAATTTCATGTGGAAAGTTTGGCTGTGAAGGTGTTGATGGAGTAATACATCAAAGAGGCTTCACCTCTGTAAAAAATCAATGCTAAAGTAACCTTGATTACTGTCTCTGTTGATGTCACACATAACACTAATCAGTCATCGTTTGCACTGAACACTATCATGAACAAATATTATTTGTTCTCTTATTGGCATTTTTGGGACCCTGGGATATAATTCACTGCAGCTGTCTAAGAGGAGGTTTTCACCTTAGGGAAATTGTACAGGTTGTTCAGGAACACATGGTCCAAGAGAAAAATTGAATGAATCTGAAAACCGAAAATAAGGAGACATACACTACCATGGAATAAGGGGGCACTTGCCTCACTTCATTTCTTCTCATCCTTCCCTGCCTCTTCTCTCTTTTCATCTTTAATCTTTTTCTCCTCTATTTCTCTATCTATCTCACTCTCCTTTTCTTCCCCTTTTCTTCCCTTTTCTTGACTTTTCTTGACTTTTCTTCTCACTTTCTCACCCCCAACTGAGGACTAGAAAGTACATTTGACAGGGGCAGATTTCTGGAGGGAATGCTTTGCAATACAAGCAGGGGATCTCTAGAGATGCTGGGTCTGAAACACCTGACCTGTGTGGTATCTAAGCCTAATACAACCAAGCAAAATATCAAAGTGAAAGCACTCAGCTCACCTTTAATAAGGCTTGCTATCGATTTTTGTGATTGCTCCTTTTATTCTTCAGAGCTAGCAAACATCTGCCACCCAGCTCCTGCTCTGCTGTCCCCTCCTTTTTGATTATTCTTATTACTTTTCAGGCCCTCAGGAGTCCCTCCTCTCACCCTTCAAGTTCCTGTAACTGATTCAATCCCATTTATTTCAGTGCGGCAAGTTCATGCCGCTTCAAGCACACCCTGAAAACAATTTCTGTATTTATATTGGCTTCAGGGAATCTTGGATCAAGCTTTCAAGTATTGGCAAGGATGGGTTCACATCTCACCTGGGCACTCCACAAGGTGCCTCCTGACTAAGGTTGTATTGAAGTGGCGTCTCTCCCTCCCTCCCTTGCCCTTCTTGTCTCAGCAGGCGGCTGGAACTGACCCGTGGGCTGAGCACGCGTGATGGCTTCAGCCCTTTTTGGAGCTTGTCCCACCCAAGGTCCTTCTCTCCTGCTTGTTCACACTGAAGAGTGTTTTGGCTTCATCCATGATTTATCCTCCTCCTTGAAAAAATTAAAAAAAAAAAAAAAACGGGTAGGGATGGGGTCAGTGTACAACCAGGTATCGTAGCATCATGGATACAAGGCTTAAATCGAAAGAACGTGTGAGGAGTTGGATTCCAAAACAAATCTGCTCTTACATAAAGAAATCCTCTGTGGATCAAAGTTATAACTAAGTTATTCCACCTCTACTCACATTCCATCTTCCTTTCTCCCCCCACATATTCACTGTGTGTATTCCCCCAGGGATAAAATCCAGTTTATGCATTTTTGTCATGAGAACAAATGGCAGAGGAAAGAAGTTTGTGATAGCTTCTTATATTTTTCTAGTTTAGATAGAATAAATTAACTCAAACAGAAAAATATCTTAAGATGCCTCTGTCACAGAAACAGTCAAGCATGACTTATGGATTTCAGCTGATGGAAAATATGTTAAAAAATTCATCACGATTTTTAGATACAGTCTGAATAGTAAGTGTTTATTTACCAGTTGGAAAAGGGGGCTTTAGATCTCCTGTACTGGTTCTGCTTAGTATAGCAGATGGTACCCCTATAGTGCCACAGTGTTTTCAAAGCCACATTGAGAAAAACTCCTTATTTCAATCCATGCTACATCTGTCCCTGAATAGGGTGAATTAACCACAAACACACAAAGAATGAAAACAAATTTTAAACCAAAAAAATGAGTGGCTATGAAAAACGTACATATTGCAAATGTGCCAGATTCCTTTATTTAGAATAAAGAATAGCATTGCGGACTTTTATTTTGTCAAATATAATTTTTTAGTGGGGAGAAAATGTTGCTTTTCACATTTAATGTTGAGTTGTGAACTGTGGCCATTTCCCTCGCCTTTGTCAAAACACTGGGCAGCAGCGGGGAAAAGAGGAGGGGATGACAAAGGTAGGGGAAATAGATCTCTTGTTGATGCTCCCAGGATCCAAGGCGACTGGTCAGACATGCATGGATGCTTTGGGCTGGCAGCCTGGGCACAGCAGATGTTGCTCTGGACCCTGGCTCCTTTCCCAGGTCTGGGATGTCATCTGGTTTATCTAGTCAGGCCCCTGTTCTTTACCAGTCTTTGTAAGGCTGGGCAGAGCTAGACAGGCTGTCTGGGCTTATCACACTGATAACCATGCAGCGCAGTAGATCTCAGAGACAAGTGATAAGCAATGAAAAACACACACGCACTCAGAGGAGCAAAAATGGCTGTGGGAGAATAGAAAAGAAAAGGGAGAGTTCAGTGCTTTGTTGATTCAGTGGTAAATGCCCATAGGGTGCTACTGAAGACATAATGTTTGTGAAGATGGGATGATGCACGAGGCCAAGAGACTTGGAAAATATGCAAATTCTATTTTGTCTTGCCCAGGAGAATTTTCTGTATTTTTGATGCATTTTTTTTAATGATGCATTTTTACAAAGATGTGAATGAATGGATGAATTGTCCAAATGAAAAACACTACCTGATTTGCTATTTTAGCCACAATTGTTTATTTTTCTTTTGTTTGTTTGCCTGTTTCAGCCTTTAAATTTCACTTCTATATTTTTGTCAAATTTCCCCCTATTCCACGCCTATTTTTTTGGATAAAAAGTATTTACTGTTTTCTTAGAATAATCTTTTCTGACAGGTAAGATTACTTTAGAACAGGCCTGTTGAACTATCAGCATTATAACACCTTCTCTGTTGTGTCAGTGCTTGACTGATCCCTTGATTTCTTTGGGATCAATTAAAATTGCTTTTCTTCCCATCCATGGGCAGGTAAAGCAGTAAAGGTAAAAGTAAAGTTGAAGACTGGACCCAAAAAAAGAAACATAATTAAAATATGATTGAAGTGGTATTTTTTTTTCCTCATCTCCCCACAAGTATTTTCCAGCTAAACAAGATTTGAATATAAACAATCTTTAATAAGAAAAAATAATTTTAAAAAAAGAAAAAAAAAAGAAAAAATTGTGTAGTTTGGATGATCCCTTTCATTGAAATTTCTTAGGTTTTTCTCATTTTCCAAGCATACTAAACATTGAAGAAGTTAACTTGTGGTCTCACTTACTGCCATAAAAATGGTAAAATTTAACAGAAAGCAAGGTGGCACAGTAATAGAAGCAGTCCTGCAAAGGCTTCTTGGAGAACAAAACTGCATTCAAACACCAACTGGCACCAAACATTAAACTTTCAACCTACCCCTTGGTGGAAAAATAATAAATCCATTCTGTCTTGCAGACAAGTGAACATTCCGTTTTGTCTGTGGCTAGGAAGTCTATCTTTGGTGTTTAGAAACAGTCTGAATTATTTTATATTTACTGTACATAACTTTTCATTAAACCCCATTTATTTTTGCTGTATTAAATATACAAATTTACAATGTAATGGTGACTGGTAGATCCAGATCACACAAAAGCATCATTCTCTGTATCTATTTATAATCAATCAGCAGTACCACAAACACACAGATCCCATCCTTTTGCTAAGACATTGTGGAATTTGTACATTATTTTCAACAACAATCACAAATACAAATGTTTCACAAATATAAGAGTTAGTTTTGAAATCCACATGCACAAGGGACATGACAGTGACTTCCAGATGCCCAGCTGGAAATATTGTCCCTGTTTCAACTATCCTTCCAAACATTTCTCCAATCCTGTGATAATAATAATAGTAATAATAGTAATAATAGTAGTAATAGTAGTAATAATAGTAATAGTAATAGTAATAGTAATAATAGTAGTAATAGTAGTAATAGTAATAATAATAATAATAATAATAATAATAATAATAATAATAATAATAATAAGATGATGATGATGATGATGATGATGATGATGATGATGATGATGATGATGAAGAAATACCCTTGGAGTTAGCAGTCATAAATGGATTGAAAAAGAATTAAATGGAGAATAAGTGAAAGCAGGTCTTCAGCTGGGTTACTCAATTTCAAAAGGGAAAAGTTTGGCAAATTACATGAACAAGCAAGTGAAGTCAATGGAAGCAATGAGTTCAGGGGCTTGCAGTGTGACAGGCTCCTCCAAACTCTTTAAGTCAGCAGTGAAAAGTTATCTGAAACTTGCACATCAAGCAAGTGAGAACAAAACTTTCAGAAAAGGTTTCCAAAGGCATTTGGATGTATAGCCACCTCAAAAAGGGCATTAAGAGTAAGCATAAAGCCTATGAGAAATTGAGGGAAAAAAGGGATTGATCAGCAAGTAAAGGTACACCTTAGAGGTCACAAAGTGTAGAAATAATGTAAGAATTGCCAACAGCCACGCTGAGGTAGGTCTTTCAAAGTATATTAAAACAAATAACAAAAAAAGCTCTTCAGCCACATAAATAAAAAAGAGAGAAGCAAAATAGGAATAATATCATATGTGGCAGGGTTGGGTAGAGAAATTCAGTATATGTCTGGTTCTAGGTATTTAGCCTCATTTTCCAGTAAAGGATCCTTGAACAGACAGGAGAGAAAATAAAAGTATAGAAGTGAAGACAGCTATATACAAGAGAAAGAAAACTAACACTTTATCTAAATAAATAAAATAATCTATAAATTTTAAATTTAATTAATTAATAAATTGTACCCTTTCTGAAATGCAAATTAACCACTGACAGGTAAGTCACTATGGGCTGATATTACTAAATAGGAGCAGTTGGTCTATGATTTTATAATGTATAAATTATCTGCTCCTCAGTGGCAAAGCTCTGAAGGCATGGGAAGTCTTCTCCTCTCTTGACAATTCTCCATCTGAAGCAGTTTGTGTTTATCCTGGGAATTAGGAGAGGTGACATTTTTACCTCTCTTGGCACAAAGGGACTTGAAGAGGCAACATGGCTGAGACAGAGCAGATGTGTTTCACTTCTGACTCACTTAGGGCAGATAGGGTTTGCCACTTCCCTCTGCTCATCCTGGCCCAATCAACAAGGGCTGAGCTCAGTTTTCATATCACCTCAGTGGGTTTAAGTGTCTGGATTCTGCCTGTGAAGTTATTTTATAAAAGGTGGCGCTTCTTGCGTCTTCTCCTCCTTGTGCTCCTCAGCTTTCTCCAAGTGAGAGGTTCTGGCAATGTGCTGCTTAACTGCTCGCTGTGGAAAATGAGGAAAGAGCCTGCAGGCTGCATTTTATATTCAGCCTTTCTTCTATGGCTAGTCCAGTGTGCTGAAGAACTGAAGCTCAGGTTTCTTAGATGTGTGTTGAGAGTATTTGGTGCCAGTTGGAGGTACTAATTCTCATGATCTGCATAGTGAATTAAGTACAGCACACGGACAGCAAACAAACAGCAGTCCGCTAATATTTAGATAAATAAGATCTTTTTGCAATAATCAGAATTCAGGACTTAATACTCAGGTATCCCAGATCCTAGTTTCATATTGCTTAGACACACAGTCTCCGGCCCAGAAACTCTGGCTTTCTTTTGGCACTGTGGCACAAAACATTAAAAAAAAAAAAAGGAATACCAGAGAACCCCAGGAATCCTAACAGGGACAGTACTTTGTTTCTGATTCAGATTTGATATGCATGCTGAAAAATATAAGAAAATAAAATGCTTGAGCACATTCAACTCACACAACTTTTCAGGACAGAACTATTTGAAGATTGCAGAAGCTTCTGAATTTATTTTGGGGAGGTGTTTGGCAGATGCATCTGAGTGAAAAGCCAGTATAGGAACTTTTTTTGGCAATATAATTTTATATAGGAGATAGACTACTGTTTGGATGGTTTAAAAAAATAGAAAAAAAATATGATATTCTATTATTGGATAAAAAGAACAAATATATAATATGTAATATATCTTATACAAAATATATCTTTCATAAGATAAAAAATTATAAAATACTCATCAAATACTTGTTCATAGAAGTAGAAGAATCGAGTGCTTTTAATAATAAATTTCTTGTTTGAAAATCTTTTTGTTTTGTTTTGCTTTATAATACAGATTTCTACCAGCAGGACATTAAAATATATTATGAAAGATTTATACTTTCATTAATTCCATGGCAAAGGTCATTTATATCACTGGGTAAAGACAATGAGAAATGCTTTTCTTGTGAAACAAGGGTTCTTAATGAGACCACCTACTCCTTTCTTCCCTGCTGAAACCAGTTAGATGTATCAATTATTTGTTTTAGTAGGAAGAGCTGTATAATAGTCAAAGAAGGGATGTAAGCAAAGTTATATGCAGAATTACTCTAAGAGGATCTATATTTCAAATATTAATCTGTAAGAGAAAGAGCAGCCTTGCTCTGGGTAGGGATTAGGTAGCTTAATTCTGTGGATTTCAACAGAGCTCCACCAAGTTTTGTGTTTCTGGATATTCAGCAATGATGTGGAAAATGACAGGTATCTAAAACAACAAGGTTTTGGTGAGACCTTCCAACATGTTTTACTGTCTAACTTGATTTATGTTTATAGTCTAGTGCTTTGGAAGAACCCAGAGGTTTCTCCCCTTCAGAGGAGGCCAGAAAAATAATCAAAAGGCTGGAATTTCTCTACTGTGAAGACAGGCTGGGAGAGTTGAGTTATCCAGCCTGGAGAAGACAAAGCCAGACCTCACTGAGGCCTCCCAGGACCTAAAAGAGTCTTGGAAGACAGACTTTTTACCAGGACTTCTGCTGACAGGAATAATAATGGCTTTCATCTGGAAGAGAGTAGTTTCAGATTAGATATTAGAAATTATTGACTGTGAAGGCGGTGAGGCATTGGAACTGTTGTCCAATAAAGATGTGGATCCCAGACGCTGGGAGTGATCAAGGCCAGGTTAGATGGGACTCTGAGAAATGTGGTCTGGTGGAAAATGTCCCTGCCAGCAGCAGGGCAGTTGAACTAGATGATTCTTAAATGTCCCTTTCAACCCAAACTATTCTATGCTTCCATAAATTGCCAGAAACATGACTTTTTGAATCAGGAAAGATTAAGAAAATATTTAGTTCATGGCTTGGTTTTTTGGTGTGTTTTGTTTTGTTTTGTTTTGTTTGTTTGTTTGTTTTTTTATGTCCACTACCACAACCATTTCCTCCTGAAATGGAACTAACAGGGTTATACAGAGAAGTCTGCATGTGAAAGATTGCAATCTGGTGATCTATTCTTTACAAGTTGTTGAGTTGCTGGATCATTTCACTGCACTGATCCCCTGGTAGCTAGCGGAAAAACATCTTGAGCTTACTTTGGGTATGTCAAACAATTTGACTGAAAGATCTGTGAAGAGAAATATTGGTTTGGGGACAGATCCTCATGATTTTTGAACCTTCAAATGGTGAAAAAAGAAAGGAAAAGCCTTTCAGCAGATCTTAAATTTATGTGTAAATGTTAATTGTGCCAAAGTGGGATTATGATGAGGCATGATAAACTGAAACATCTTTGTAGCATTACTTTCAATTCAAGAATGGAATAAACAAAGAACCCCTTGGGTGAGAAAAGAACTGACCAATTCCTAAGCCGCTGTTCATCTGATAAGATCAGAAACACTAAAGGAAGCCACCCCAATTCTGCCAACAGAGAGGTAGCTGAGCAATCATTCTCTTCCAGCATGCACAGCAAACACACAGGGATTTCCTGCCTCGTGGAGGCTGGGGTGACTGTGGAAGAGCTAGAAAACTATTATTAACTATAACCACGCGCGAGTCTCAGGCTCGAGGCAGAAGGAATTTATACCCTGCTGGAGCGCGATGGTCATACATGTGTGCCCTGCCCATCCTTAAAACCACACAGATGTGACATTTCAACTTGAACATGTGGGTAGCCCAAAGAAAATAACACCACAATATTTTCTTGCCCAAGCTCCCTCCCCAGGCACAAGATCCTCGTGGCGATGCTCTCATCCCCATTTAAGGAAAGAAAAGTATTTCAGACGCTTCAGCACAACTTTGAAACTACTTTCTTTGTGGAGCTCCCCATGAACTGCCTGCTGATAGGTATTTTTCAAAATGCTGGTGACATCAAGAAAGAAAGGCTATAGTTGCTGTTGAAGTCACAAATGGGGAGAAAGAAAGGGAATGTGAAAATTCAGCTGAGCTGGTCTCATGTAGGTTTTGTGTGGTTTTCTTTTGTGAATTTTTTTTTTGTTTGTCATTGCATTATTGCCTGTGAACAACAGAGATTTATTTCTTTCTTTTCAACTTCTTTTCCTTTAGCAATATGCTATTCACTCCCTCAGACCAGTGAAGGGTCTGAACCTGGAATTTTGCGCAAAAACTTAACTTCCATACTTAGGGGAATTGCCCCAATGAAAGCAGTAAGAGTATTTAATAATTGATCATGAGTTCTACTGAAAGACATTTCCTTCAAAATGAAAGTTCAATCCCCAACAATTTCATTCTTCAAAAATATGTTATATAGAACTTTTAAATTACATGCAAATAAACTAAAATAAAGGTTTTACATTGCTGCTTTTGAAATCACAAGTATCTAGACCAATATTGTGATAGGCAAAAAAACCCCAACAACCAAACACTGTATATTGCAAGCATGAAATTCCTTTTGAGCCTGGCCCTTTAACAGATTTTGTTTGTCCTTTTAACTCTCGGTAGATACAGTGTATAGCTTTCATTGTGAAATTAAATTCACAATGTTTCATGCAACATGATTATTCCTTTGCCACCAACTAATTATCTAAAAAACAAAACAGAACAATAAAATATGTGAATTATTGCAGAACAGCCATGGCAGCTGCTTGCACTTTTGCAAGTTTGATTTTATTTAAGTCATTTTCATCTCTCAGCATTTTTTTAAGTTATTTAGGGATTTTTTTTCTTAGTTTTTGCTTTGGTTTAGAGCATTTTTTATGTTTTAACATAAATAAATATATGTGTATATGTAAATAGGTCATCATACACACATCATACACAATTCATGTGAGGTGCAGGAGCTAAACATACAGTAGTGACTGGGAGTGAACATTTTTTAAGGACAAATATACTGTAAAAATGTATTTCAGTAAGACAACTAAAATTAAATATTCTGGAGGAGTAATTTATATTGTAGAAAGAAAATTATAGATAACACAGGCAAATATTGATACACCATAGTTCTTAATTCCTGCCTAATTACTAAAAAGATTTATAGGATCATGGAATTGTAGCTATAAACCTTATGGTTTCCTTGGCAAAAGTTCAGCTGATTAGTTTAAGAGAGAAATGACTTAGAGAAAACAAGATTCCTGACTTTGGTGGGATTAGATAGAAATTCTGGTCTCCAGAGAATTATCCAATCAGGTCAACAACTGGAAGAATATTGATGGTCACCATCAATGGGATTACCTCCTCACTTAAAGGTATACTTATGTTCAAATATTTTGTTAATGAAGCCTTCAAAACTGGACAGACATGAGAAAATGTATTTGTATGCAAATTGCGCTTTCTGCTTAAAGTTGCTAATCATGGCCATTTTTGTTGTAATTTTATGTTTCCCCATGTGGAAAAATGTGACTGTGGTGCATTGAATATACAGCACAACCAATTTTGTGTCACCTTAACAACAGGCTAACCATTTATTAAATAAAGTAAGGCTAATCCAAAGAAAGATAACAAGCCAGCTGTCTCAGTGGCCTCCAAATTGCTTGCTATCACCCAAAATAAATTTTATCCTGCTCTCGGACACTCTAATGACCATGCTTCCAGTTCTATATACTGTCGATTTACATCAATAATGCAAGTGCAAAATTAATATCATGTCAGTGTGATGTATCATCTGAGAAAAATAGAAGCAGACTGAACTTATTTTATAGAGGACCTAAGAATGACAAAAAACTGCAATGTTCTGAACTGCATCATAGTTTATGGCAGGTGAGAATCAAAGTCTTTCAACAATTGCTGGGAGGTAACAAGGACACCTTTGTCTCCTCATCTCAGCAGAACCGGTTAAAGGGAGAGTCCAGATGCATTTTGCCATTTGAACTTTAACATTGTATTTGCAAAAAAACCCCAGCTTGTGACTACAAAAAAAAAAAAGCATTTGCATAGAACCTCTTTTATTGCTTTGCCAGCAACTACAACATTGCTTCTTGCAAGGCACTCCAAAAAGAGCTTGCTCCATTCTTCAGACCCCCCACGCTAGAGTAATCTGCTGTACAGTCACTATTCCAAACATCTGCTATTTTTCTGTCTCTTTCTTTTTCTTCTTTTCTTTATACAAAGCCACACTTGGTGGATTTCAGCTGCTATCCAGTTATTTGGCAGAAGGATGTGAGAATCCAGCTTCTTACGGGCTTTCAGTTTGTGTGGGATCGAGGTAGCACAACAGTTCCCTCCTTTTTCTGAGACTGCTGCCGCAGCAGCTCCAACAACAAAAATGCACAGTCGGCGGTT
This sequence comes from Emberiza elegans, assembly GCA_024865655.1. Classification (NCBI taxonomy): domain Eukaryota; kingdom Metazoa; phylum Chordata; class Aves; order Passeriformes; family Fringillidae; genus Emberiza; species Emberiza elegans. The sequence continues at coordinate 917,332 of JALJVW010002490.1, read as the reverse complement.
TCTTTATTTCCATCTTTGCAGTGTTCTTGGCACCGAATTCTAGAATGGGTAAATTAAAATGGTGTCTGCCTAATCCCTCTGAGAGATTTTTTTTCAACTTGGACTGCAGCATTTTTCTTGAGAAGACTTAAAAAACGTCATTATTTTTTTTAGCTGGATTCTCATTTGGTGTAATCAGTTTTCATATATGGCATATGAAATGTGTACTTTAAGCTCTAAGGTACAAGTAAAGCAGCAAGGAAGTTCACCTGATAATATGTGAGACACATATCACATCAAGGACTTTATTTCATGTTGCATTTCCTTTAATAAGATCATCTAAGAGACCATATGAAAAAAATGTATGTCATCTTTGAGGATCTTTCTTTCTTTCTTTCTTTCTTTCTTTCTTTCTTTCTTTCTTTCTTTCTTTCTTTCTTTCTTTCTTTCTTTCTTTCTTTCTTTCTTTCTTTCTTTCTTTTTCTTTCTTTCTTCCTTTCTTCCTTCCTTCATTTCTTTCTCTCTCTCTTTTCCTTCCTTCCTTCCTTCCTTCCTTCCTTCCTTCCTTCCTTCCTTCCTTCCTTCTTCCTTCCTTCCTTCCTTTCTTCCTTCTCTCTTCCTTCCTTCCTTCCTTCCCTTCTTCCTTCCTTCCTTCCTTCCTTCCTTCCTTCCTTCCTTCCTTCCTTCCTTCCTTCCTTCCTTCCTTCCTTCCTTCCTTCCTTCCTTCCTTCCTTCCTTCCTTCATTTCTTTCTCTCTCTCTTTTCCTTCCTTCCTTCCTTCCTTCCGCCACTTCCTTCCTTCCTTCCTCCTTCCTTCCTTCCTTCCTTCCTTACTTCCTTCCTTCCTTCCTTCCTTCCTTCCTTCCTTCCTTCCTTCCTTCCTTCCTTCCTTCCTTCCTTCCTTCCTTCCTTCCTTCCTTCCGCCCTTCCTTCCGCCACTTCCTTCCGCCCTTCCTTCCGTCACTTCCTTCCTTCCTTCCTTCCTTCCTTCCTTCCTTCCTTCCTTCCTTCCTTCCTTCCTTCCTTCCTTCCTTCCTTCCTTCCTTCCTTCCTTCCTTCCTTCCTTCCTTCCTTCCTTCCTTCCTTCCTTCCTTCCTTCCTTCCTTCCTTCCTTCCTTCCTTCCTTCCTTCCTTCCTTCCTTCCGCCACTTCCTTCCTTCCTTCCGCCACTTCCTTCCTTCCTCCTTCCCTTCCTTCCCGCCACTTCCTTCCTTCCTTCCTTCCTTCCTTCCTTCCTTCCTTCCTTCCTTCCTTCCTTCTTCCTTCCGCCACTTCCTTCCTTCCTTCACTTCCTTCCTTCCTTCCTTCCTTCCGCCACTTCCGCCACTTCCTTCCTTCCTTCCTTCCTTCCTTCCCCTTCCTTCCGCCACTTCCTTCCGCCACTTCCTTCCTTCCGCCACTTCCTCCTTCTGCCACTTCCTTCCTTCCGCCACTTCCGCCCCTTCCGCCACTTCCTTCCTTCCGCCACTTCTGCTACCTCCTCTCGTTCTCTCAATCCTTGAAAAGACCTTCTCTGTCCTTCTACATTCAAAAACCACACTGTCAGATGGATGGTTCTGGAGAATTAAGCTTTCTGTATACAGAAATAATATGCAATAAAAATTACTCCTTGTTACCAGAACTGCAGTGCTTGCATGAAACACCATTTCCAAATCTAAAAGATGTCTCATTCACTTTAGATACTGGATCTTTGAAACTTCTGTATCAATTATGAGTTTAGCAGCTCCTTTTGAAAAGGTGCAGATACTCTGCCATTAAACCATGGTCAAAGTTAATCACAGTGTTTAAATAATTAGTTCAGAGAGTACCAGAGCTAATAAATATCTGCTTCCAGCTTTTCTTCTTTCTCTCTGTGTTGCTTTCACCACATGAATTCTCTGATGTTTAATAAAGTATGAGCATCTGAAGGTTTCACTAAGGGGAGTATGACAACAGTGTCTTTCAAGTTGTATGTTTTCTCAGAATAAACAGCATTGTAGCAGCACATGACAGAATGTCTTTGAAACTGTTACTTTTCTGTTGAATTTGGATGAAGTCAACCAGTTGTGCAAAAAGATACTGTTGATGGACAGAAAAAGAGTGGGAGAAAGCATATATTGGATACACACACAAACACAAAACGTGATAATTCAGCATAGACTATAAAAAGCAATATATTCCAAATGTGATTAAACCAGATGCAGACATCTACATAGCTAGCATCTATGGGTGAATCTCTATTTAAATTTTAAAATAAAAATTTATTTGAGAGAATACACTGATTTTAGTAGGGAATTGTGTTGCTCTCTTTTTCCCTTTTCATTTCCATTGAATAAAAGAGGACCATGGATGTTTCATTCAGATGCTGATTGTCCACTGTGCTTCCTCCTGGGCCCATCCCATCTAACAGTACTTCTACTTTGTATTAGAAAAGCACCTTTACTTTCTGAGATATTATGCATATGCTCTTTCAGCCAATCTTATGCAAAAGTCATTTCATGAATCAGTCAAAGAAATGCATTGCAGATTCATCAATGTAATAAATACCTCTTAAATTAAAATGAAATAAACCAAGTAAGGATAGCATCTTACTCAGTCATTTCAGTGTCCTTTGTGAGTTCTAAGGCTCCCCCACTTCTTTAACGGATTTTATTGTTGTTCCATTTCTTCCTACACAGACTGCTATGCTACATTTCTTTCCTTGTGCTCTCTCCTGAGCACCTTCTTTGAGTATGTGAAATGATGTGAGGAGGATCTATCTCTCCCGTTTGTTTTGGTTGTTTGGTAGTTTTTTTCCCCATCTTCTCTTTCCTTCCACATCTGCAAAATGTTCCATTTCTGTTGAAGATTTGCTATGTCATGCAGGATGTGAAGGATGATGAGTTTGAAAAGGTTGTTGTGAACATGGAAATGGTAGACAAAATTGTAGACAAATCATAAAAATAACAGATACAATCCTAGACAAACCATGGGACAGAGATAGAAGGGAGGATTATGTGGTCTAGATCAAGTTATTGTTTATTGCAGGCTGTTAAACTTGACTGAGTTGCCTTTATGTTAATTACAATACTGTGCATCTGTCAGACACACATCTGTCCAGAGGTGTCTGGAGACTGAGAAACAATGACAACTCACTGGAGTTTTTCAATTTAAACATTCTCATCTTTTGTTAAACAAGTAAAATGAGTAAGTTCCCTGGTAAAAGAGACACCTTCTCCATAATTGTAATTTATCTCCCTTCCTTTTTCATTCATTTTCATGCTACAGTTTTGGTCAATACCTAGGTTTAAAAAAAAAAAGTTTACAAACTTTTTCCTCCTGTTGCATGCAGTTATGGTGTGCAAACTGCTATTGGCTAGTTTCATAAACAGGAAAAGTGAACTTCTCCCCAGGAGTCTGAGATCTGCAAGATTATCTCCCTCTCAAACTCTGCCTCTGTAGGCAGCCTGTAAAATATCACATGAAATAGCACTGAGGCATTCAAGCTCATAATTCTAAGAAGTCAGAAATGAATTCTGAACAATGTCATATTTGTACTGCTGTAGCCAATGACGAAAATATTGAATTTAGGTATGAGTAATAGGTCTAAGATAACCTCCACAGAATGTGAGCTGAGTCATCTAATCAACCTTAAATGCTTCAAAGAATTTTGTGAAAATTTGATTACATCCAGAACATTGTATTCTGGGTTTTTCTTCATAAAAAAAAAAAAAAAAAAAGACTTGATCATCTGCAGAGGATGAACATCTTCAGTGTTTAGAGATTCCACGGAAAATTCAGTCACTTGAATAGGTTTTTTTTCTCTTCCATTTGGTCAGATTAAGTTTTGACTTTCCCCTCTCAGCTCTTTGTGGTGTGAAATATTTCATTAACAGTGCAATCTACCAACAGCATAATAAGAAAATGTTTCCAGACTGGTAATTTGGGCCTTGCTGGTGTGGCACCATGTCTAGTTAAAAAACACTGCTATGGTTGTCGTGGTCTCCTGTAGGACCAGGACAGAGGTCCCTACACCACAGTCCTGTGCACTGAAGACGTACTCATTCCAGGCAGGGGAACAAGAGGTCAGCATCTGTCCCAGGATGGAGAAAAGGGACCAAACCCATCAAAACAAAGTCCATTTTCAATTGTCTCAGGTGGCCTCTGAAGTAAAATGGAGTCTGAATCACTGTTGCAAACCACTCATGATATAATGCTTGTGTGCCAAATATCCAAGTGTGTCTTCCTGTGAGAACTAGAAACTGTAGGAAGCCCTTTCTCTGACAAGATGGCTGAAAATACTAACCAGCTCCAAATTAAAATTCTTTATTTCTCTGGTAACACATTTTCTATCACCTGTTAAAAACTATTAGTGAGAAATTCTGACAGTACTGATGTGAGTATGTGTATACAAGTATACTTGTGGGTATGCACACTGCACTGCTGAGTTTTGTCCTGACCCCACAGGTGACCATCCAGACCTTGAAGCATGAATGCTGGTGACCTTTCCAACATTTTTTTAGCTTCTGTAATGGCAAAACTGTTATTACTGGCAATAAAATTACTCAGACCTTTTCTAAAGTCCTGATATTGCAGTTGCCTTAGTGACCTCGTCGGACAATGAATTATTCAGGTTGACTATCAGCTACATTTTAAAAAGGGGGGTGGGGGGGTGGGGGGAAGGCAAACAAAACAAAACAACATTTGCTTTTATTGGTTTAAAATTTACTGCCTTTTAATTTCAGAGAGAGAAGAGTAGGGAGCCAGTCTTGCTCTCCCTCACTGGCATCAAAAATGGATAAATGAATCAACATAAAACCTCATGAAAATGAAGCAGTTTAACTATTGTTATATATTGATACCTTCTGATTCTGAAACTTTTTCACTTTCTCCTCTGTATATTTTTTCTCTCTTAACTTCAGGTGAAGACTTTACAGATTACAAGCACCACCAAATTCTGGCTGTGGAACAGAGGTTTAGTGAGGACAGTTGTCTCTCAATACGATTTAGAGGTTTCATCCCAACCTGGAAAACCTCTGATCCACAGAAGGGCCACGCACACTGACAGCACCTGAGGCATCTCTGGGATTTTCTGTCCCTGTTCACAGCCCAGGACCACATTTTGGGTACTGGCAGTCCCTGCCTCACTCTTGCTGTAGGATGCTAGTTTCTATCTCTCCACAGCCCTGTCCAGCCTGGCCATGGGCTCTGCCAAGCCATGCTCACCTGCAGAAGGATGTCCCAGCCTGGCCTCAACGTGTCCTCCCCTCCAGGGAAGTTCCCTGCTCCAGGAAGAGGCATCACAGCAGCTGTGGCTGTCAGGGGGCTCCCCTTTCCCACACCCCCCTGGGATGCCCTCAGCTCAGGTGTTGCACATCATCCAGCTGAATTTGCAGCTGAAAGCAGAAAATGGCTTTGCTAAAACCTCAAACTTTATCACAAATCTAAATATGATGGGAGACCTCATAAATAATTCCATCTAAAGATTGCAACTTCAGAGGGCTCTTCCTTCTCTCCCCCTGCCCCCACCTTTCTATTTTGTGCAACCAAGCTGGTACTATCACAAATGTGAAGGGAAGATTCATGGAACTGCATTGCCTTGCTTAATCCTTGCACTGTTGCATTAGATGTGACCTTAATCTCCTTATTCTTTCTGTTAGGGGATCATCCTCTTCACGTGTTTTTGCATTAGAATAAATTATTTCATAGTTCGCACTTTTACTGTTGTTTTAGATATTTCATCTCTGTGAAATGAAAAGCAGAAACTGCAGTGTAGGAGATTTTTCTAAGCTACTCCAGAGATATCTCTGCAAGCATTGACTGCCAGTGTAGCATGCATGTCCCTCAACTCTGATCCATCCCAAACCACTGGACTAATTGAGCATCCCTATGCCCAATGACGGCTAAGGTATTCTAGTTCATTGACTGGTCACAAGAAAATTTGTTAAGTATTTTCTCACCCACAGCTACGCTTTCTTTCATGCAAGTGTGTTGTACATAATTAGAAGGGGAAAAAGTGACAGAAGCACTGGCAGAAGAGAACCTGCTATGTAACTTCAGGCTGAGAAACTTCACCAAGAGGTGAGATCCCTCTTTTAACCAAGGAGCAAACCTAGAAAGCAAAGCTGAGAGATTATGATACACAGACTTTCTAAGTGACACCAAAGAGATGCTACAGAGCATGTTTTAAACCAGGAATACCCTAAAAGCAGTTTGTGAACTGGTAAGATCCAGGCAAAGAATATCATCCCTTGTGAAAGATCATATATTTTTAGATATATTATCTGATATGTTTTTTTAAGCTGACCTAGATTTCTTTAATTTAGGAAGTCTACAAACCTATTGAAGCAAAAGTCCTTTGTATTGATTGGCATGATTACTGCAGTAGGCATGGACCTGTAACTTCTACAGAATTTTTAAGCCAAGGCTCCATTTGGTGTGGATCTTGACCTGTGCATATTACTTTAGTATCTCATTCCTGAAGACAAGCAAACACACAAAGACAGGCAAAAGTCCAAATAGTGCAAAAAATTATGTAATTCAGATCTTCAAGCTTCTACAGCGGAATTTTTTTTTTTTTTGTGAAGCAAAATTTATAACAAATCAAGAGAGCAGATGGGGACAAGACAAAGAGTTACCAGTATCAGATTACACACCTGTTAATCAGTCTGATTAAACGTCTGTTCATGCACCTTCCAGAACCATCTCATGCTATAAGAGTTCAAAGCATGTCACTTTTACTGACCATATGTTCTAGTTTATTTATAGTATTAGGTGGGATTAAAACTGCCCAGCCATTAGGACCTCTATTCCTGGTTTTGCTAACACAAATACTCCTGCTGAGCTCAAAATCACTTAGTAGAGAAACTCTCCTCACAACAAGAAGAGTAGTGGGGGAAAAAGTTTCATGCTGTTTTAAGTGCTTAGAGAAAATCAAGATCAAGTTATAAAAATAAGTTTAAACCAGAAAAAATTCCAGCCATTTCTATTAAAATTAGTATTGTTAGATTCCAACCAGTGCACAACAACACTGGCAGATTATTGAAACTGTAAAAGACATTTTCTCTCTTTCTCTTCATCTTTTTCATTTTCCTTTCTTTTTAAAATGCAGTTTAGATCATAGGGCATCATTTGCTGCCCAATAGAAAAGTCTTCTTTACTCCAGGGGGAGCTGGAAAGTTGATAGATGCTCCTGTGCTTTGGTTCATCCATCTGTAGAATAACACAAGACCTTCCTCTTGGGAGTGCTGATGTCTGAAAAATACTTTAGGTTTCCCAGGTGAAAAGTGCAACTCATGTGCAGGAAGATTATTATTATAATCTTTTTTTCTCCCAACACAAGCATTTCATAAACTTGCATTGTTGTCAGAATAGTTCTGAAATATTTTACCCTCAGGTTCATCCTTCTACCTACAGAGTAAAGCTCTCAGTAGTTTATTCTCAGTATGTCTGTCTATGCACAGACCATCTTTTCAAAGTGATGCTGACATAGAAATTCACAGGATATCTATAATGTTCTTATTAAAGAGACAAATTAGTTATTTTACTTAAACAAACAACAGGAGCGTTACCCGCCGGAATGCCCAGGCACTCTCCATAAATAATACTGAGTGCTGATGAGATGTGTTTCAATGCTTTTTATTTTACATTTTACCTTGGTGGGTAACTCAGCCTTGGTTGAACTGACTTAACTGCTCAAGTGCCAGAATTCTCAGGAATGTTCTGATATCACAACATTTATGACAGCAGGATTTTCTTTGTCAGGAAACCTTAAATTCTGATCCAAAATTCTGATCCAGTGCCTACTAGATTTTTGTTTGTTTGTTTGTTTGTTTTTTTTCTGATGATGATCTCAAAATTGAGTGGTTTAACAAGATATGTGTCCTAAACAGAAGCAAAGAAAGACAAACATAAAAGACAGAAACCGGACATTAGTTTTGATAGTCATCTGCTTTCAGTCATGTCAAGGGACTTCAAAGTAATAAAATCCTTGTGGAAGCTTCAAAAGGTAGAACACCTTCTTCAATGGTACTGTAGCTTGGCACATAGCTTTTCCACAGAGTAGCTTAACACCGTATTGCTTAACTGCTGAATATGTTTTCAGGAATTCATCTATTCCTTAAAAATCTGTTCTATGAGGTCTCTATAGTATCAGGAGAAGACTCTACCTACTCTTGCCCAAAGACCATCAATATCAAAAGGTACAAATGTTTCAGATGAGCTTGAAACTTCCCTCTTACTTTTTATATGCATACATGCATTCATGAAAATTTAAATTCAACAACTCAAAGAATCACTGAATCACTTGTGATGTAAAAGATCTCTAAGATCATGGAGTCCAACCCAGCACTGCCAAGACCACCCCTAAAAAATGTCCCCAAGTATATCTAAACAGCTTTTAAATATTTCCAGCAATGGTGATTCCACCACTTCCTGGGCAGCCTGTTCCAATGCTTGACAATCCTTTCTGCAAAGAAATTTTTCCTAATCTTCAGTCTAAACCTCCCCTGGCACAACTCGAAGGTGCTTCTTCTCTTTGCTGATTAAAACTGGTTTGGTGAGTTCTGCCAACTCTCTCTGTACCTCTGGGTGGATCCCTTCTGGCCCCAGAGACCTGTTGGTGCCTCAGTGCTGTAGCTGGTTGCTTTGCAAATCCCCAACTCCAGTATATCCAACTACTCCAGTTCCAGTTTTCCAAATGTCTACTTCTTTTCTCCACCACCACAACACATGGTTCCTCTGTCTGTGCAACTACATGGTATGTTATTCATTACAGAGTTACTCTCCAAAAGTACCTCTCCTCCTAAATTCAGCAGTTTCAGCAGTGAAAAATTATACTGAAAGCAAGATTTGTTTGTTTATTTGGCTGATTGGTTGTTGGTTTTTTTTGTCTCTCCTTACTTTAGGTTTCTTGTTTATAATGCCACAAATGGTCCAGTTGTTAGCAGTATCATGCTTTTCCATTTTTGTTAGGAGCGGAAAGAACATTTACAAACTATAAATTCCCTCTACGTAGAAGACTGTGGTGACTCTGAAATACTGTCCATATGGCCCAACAGAACCCATAAATATTGTCTGTTGGTAAGAAAAACCACAGAATGTTTCTCTCTGAGTTAATAGCTTCTGAAATAAAGCACTCTTTTTGCATCCATTAGATACATAAACAGATACAGATCAAAGGACAAAATGAAGAAAATTAAAAGAGAGATATTACTTAATCTCAGCACAGATCATGTTAAGATTCCAATTTTCTGCAGCAAAATACTTCACAAGAGGGATAAAATCAACATTCAACCAATTAAAATCACACCAGGTCTATTAAAATGAGTCATCAGACCAGATCTGAATCAGGTTTTTCTATGCTTGTAAAATAAGAACGTAAGTAAATAATATTTGTTGCACCTGTTTACAGCTTGCAGGATGTTAATTTTTTTTGAGACAGAGATAATCCTCCCCCTCCCCAAAGTAAATTTAAAGAGACTCAATGTCAAAGTCTGATATAGGAAGATACACAGCCCTTTTATATCTCTCTTATCAGAAAGATGTATTTCCCCAAAGTTTAGTGTCTAAACACAACATATATGTCTAGCCTCTAAATATGTTTTTGAGATACTTTGGGCAAGGATTCAACTAACTACCTAGGCATTTAAAGTGACGTTTTGGTGGATTTTCAGTTCCTGCATGCAAGAAACAAAGTTAGAAAGAAAACACTTTGCCTAGACACCTGAGACAGCTGATCTGTTGAAGTCTTTAGGAGAAAAATTTTCAGGTAATTAGGGTTTACTTTGGGAAGACTCTCATCACCATCTCTGCCTTTGCTGAACTGAGTACTCAGATATTTATTTCTTATTTACAGAAATTTATCACTGAAATTGATAATTCTTCAGGACATGATGACTTGAGACATAGACTCTTTCCAGCTGAAATGGTGATGCAGTCTATATTATGGTATATAACTATATGTTATGCAAAGTGTATTTAAAACAAGAAAAAAAGGTGTTTGAGATGTGAACTGTGTTAATGAAAAGGTTTCAAATGATAGTTTTTTTCACCACAAAACAGAATCCTTGCAGCAGAGCCTGAGCTATGCTGAAGGAGATGCAATCCACCTCCCCTCTGCATAGTGAAGCTGGGTGGGAAGGACTTGCAGATCCTGTAAACCTCTGGTTCCAAATGTACAGAAAAGTCTGCCAAAATCACACATGCCAAAAGAAGAGATGGGTCTAGACTCTGGCTGGCACCTAAATTTGTCCTTGTTTTTGTCCAGTGATTACTCATTTAAGCGAACAGTTGTTGTGAGTACTCCAGGAAAATGAGCTCCCATTCAAAGTTAAGCTCCTTGGCTGGAAATTCAACTTTCATTTGTTCCTTTAAGCCATGCATGCAAAAGCTCATATGTAGGTAGGAGAAACTCTGTTTCCAAGGCTAGTTTGGGCTTCTGAGGTGGAATTGCTGGAACAATGTTCCTTAGGTTAAGAAACCCAGGTCTCCTACCTCCTAGTGCTATACCATCTGTATTATCACAAAGGCAAAGAAATGCAGGTATCTGAAAGACAGCTCCTGAATATGAATAGCTTCATATTCACTGACTTCAGCAAGTTTTAGTTTAGGCTTCAGATACCAGCAGTTTATATCATGCTTTTGCATAGCAAAGATATTCCCTTTTTTTTTTTTTTTTTTTTTCCAGGAAAGAAAGGAATTTTCTGATGTTTGACAACTCAGGTAAGTGTTTCATCAAAATCTCAGTGGAAGAGCAAGAGGTATTTTTAGGAAAAAAAAAAAAAGGGAGAAAAAAGAGAAAACTTTGTTTATTTAGATGAAAAATGAAAGAAAATATTGGCAATTTTTTTAAAGAGACTTTATTGTTTTCTTTAATCTGTAAATCTCAAAAGACTTGTTCCTTTTTCTGGCATCAAGATTTAGACACTAAGAGCTCAAGATCAAGGTCTCATTGGTAACTGCACTATAAAATGTCTGAAAATCCAGATAAGTTAGTATCAAAAGCTCAAATCTTCAGTATTCAGGCTGAACAAATTAAAAAAAAGTTGTATTTGTTTTCCTTTTTTTCTGCCTGAGTACAAAACTGTGTTTTGCTTAACAACATTTTCCTTAAAAAGACTCTTTTTTATTTAAAATAATAGCTGTGATTGATAATTTTAACAAATTGTATTTAATAATCATTTTAAGTAATATTGGAGATGGGAAAAAATGCGTGAAGATATTTAAGTTAGAAAAAATGCATTTTCCCAAGAACATTTGAATTTCTGTTTGATTCACTTTTCCTAAAATATTTATTGTATTCTTGTTTTCAAGTTAGATCACTAATACCATTGAGACAGACAAGTTTGTGGTATTTTGTTATTTTTTTCAACTGAGATGTAGCAAGTGGCTCTTCTGAATGAATTGAGGAATGACAGCACAATGAGAATATGTACAAACCAAGCAGTTACCATTGAGGGTGTAATAAAAAAACTATCAGTTCCCTGCATTGTTCTATTGATATGACAATAATCTACTGATTTTGACACTAAACCCATACCAATATGCAAGCAAAAGAAAAAAAAAAAAACAAACAGAACAAAACAAAACAAAGTGGGGGCGGGAGGGAAGGCATTTTTGAAGAAAGTGAGGGTATGTGTTGAGGATAACCATATCTCAGAGAAGTGACAATGAGCACTTCAGATTCTTTAGTATTTTTTTTTTAATCAGACTGAACTCTGTTTTTTTTCCACATGAAAGAAGGAAGAGAGAGAGAAGGATGATGAGGTCCAGAGCTATGAATACGACTGACTGAGTGATTTTACAGGGGAAGAGGCTCAGCTGCTGTTGAAGGTCTGTGAGAAGTATCAGCGGCAATTAGCCTCCTGAAAACTGCTGCCGTGTACCTTCCACAGTCTCTAAACTTAATAAGTTTACAACTGTCTCTGAATTTCTAATAGTCATAGCTCCTGTCAGAAAACTGAATAAATGATGCGCTGTTTTGTAAAGTTGTGAAGGAAGAACAAAAGTGTAAGTTGCCATGAGATATGTAGTACCCCATCTTCTATTTGGATGGGGCCTCCTCATCTGGAAATATTCCATTGTGCCATCATCACCTATGTTGTGGATGAATGGAAGTCTTCATTCTCTAAATGAATTCAAGATTCAGCATTTTCAAATTGTCTCATATTTGAAATACTGAGATGTCGAAAGACTCTAAATATCTGTCCCATGAGACCTATTAGCTCCTGTCTTTTCTTTCATCTAAACCAGTCTGATATCTTATGCACAAAACAGAGATGGAATCATTAATTGAAATTAATAAAACCACATGAAAACATACAGATTTCTGGTTCATGTTTTCTTGCTGGCTCATGCCACATAATTGAGATAACAGATTATCCAATATGTTATTACTGTGGCACTATCAAACACTGATGATTTTCCCTTACTGCACCTAGCAGTGCTTCAGCAATACTGCTGTGGTCTCTGTCTCAGGATAATGAGTTGTTAAAAAAAAAAAAAAAAAAAGGAAGTAAGAAAGAGAGAAAAAATAAAGACAGAAAGAAATAATCATTGTAGAACATCCTGAGGGAACAGAGAGAAGTGGAAAAGCCAAAGAAAAAAGTAGCTAAGCCTGCCTTGACTGCATGAAATTTGTTGGAACGCCTCCTAGGGAAAGAAAATAATCACTTTTTGGGGTGATGGAATTTAAATAACTTAAAATTGTGCATACACAATTGGTTCTTTTGCTGCTCTTAGGAAAAAGAAAATTACTCAGTCATAGCAACCTATTTTTCAGCAGGAAGGAAAAAATAGAGTAAGTGGAAAATATCAGCCCAAGTTTTGGAGCTGAGACACATTTCAATTACTAAAGTGAAATACGGTTCTTTAAGTATTTCTTGTTGATTTTCTCATCAACATCTCTCCTAACTCCTTTTCAATGAAAACTTAAAGCTTGGATGTGTGTGCAAATGTCTGCCCTCAGAGACAGCTGTGACTCTCAGCCAGGCTGAGCACAAACCACTGGTGGGTGTAACAGGGTAGGAAAAGCTTAAACTACAGTAATTAGAGTCAATAACCCCAAACAAAGTAGAGGCAAGGAAAGCCTCTAGTAAGAAGTAAGCTTTGACAGAGTGGGACACAGGGAAGAGGAAAGCCCCAGCACACAGGTGGAAAGGGTCTGTCTGACAGCTCTGGGGAAGCAGGCTGATTTCCTGAACAAGAAACTGAGCTGCTTTCTGTCAAAAAAAAATCATTGAGTGATCCTTTAAATCCAGGCCTCCAAATTGTTGGTTTTCTGTCCATAAAGCTGGATATTGCCACGTGTTCTCAGCCATTTTGATGAATTTACTTGTGCCAAAACATAAGAAACTTTTAATATTTTTATACTGAAAATGACAATACAGAGAAACCAAGGTAAGCTGTCATTGTAGAGAGCTCTACCTAAGAAAACACAGAGAACAACCTGCATAAACCTGCTTGTGACAAATCGCCCCACCTTCCACAGAGCCTTGGTCTTTGCACAGGCTTCACAGGCACACTAAAAATGCCTGCCTGCATCACACCTATATCCAAATATCTCTTCCAAATATTATGGGAGGAATATTATGTCTGCCTAAGTTCAAGATTTTACTTGGCTGCTTTGTTGGGGAAGCTTATGAACATTTGTGGTCAGAGTGAGGAGTTTCAATGCCTCAGGGGCCTGCCTTCCCCTTTGACCACCTGGGAATCCAGGGGTGCTCATCTTTATATATCTCCACCATGTGTTAGAGGTAAAACAGTGTGACCCCTTAGCCTTTCTCATGAGTACTGTGCAGAGCACTGACTGAGCTGCCAACACCTTAGCTTTCATCTTAGCATCACATTTTTTTTTGTAGCTGACCTTGCACTCTCACTCTGTGTGAAGCAGTGGGATTCAGAACCTTTCAAACTGGCCCTGAGCATGTGCAGCTGTGGCTTGGGCAGGGTTTATCCTTCACAAAACCATAGAATGGTTTGAATTTGGAGTACCTTAAGATCATTTTGATCCAACCCTCCTTCCAGTGGACCAGGTTGCTCAGGCCCCCATTTATCCAGTCCTTGGACACTTCCAGGGATAGGGAAGATATTTTTCAGAGACAAACTCAAATATATTGCAAATGCATCTCCAGGAACAGCACTCTACCATCTAGCAGTGCTGTGACAAAGGTTTTGGTACAGCTTAAGGTTGGTATTGCACAAAAGCAGCTGAAATGGCTGGAGTTCGCCATCCCCGGGTTTTTTTTGCAGCTGTAGTGCAGACATGCCCTCAAGCCTTTTAGAAATGTTGGCCCTCTGTTTTCAAGAAAGGCAGAACACTACTTTAAGGAGTTGAACACATATTAAGCAAGGCTTTACCTTTCTTTCAGAGTGGGAAGGCCATCCTGCTAGACTGCAGCTGGTGAGATTGAATGTTTGAGTTATGCTTTTAAGCTGTGGCAAAGTTACTCGTGTCAGGGGCACCACAGGAATCAATGTTGGATCCACAGCTTTTTCAGTACCTTAAATGACTCAGAGCATATTATTTAAACTAAAAATTTCTGGTGTGCAGATGATAGTAAATTGGGAGGAAAGGTCATCCGTGAGAAACAATACAGTCAGGTAGGGAAGGATTTAGATCATTTAAGTACTTGAGCTAATAGATAGCAAATTCAATGCAGATAAATGCAGAATAATGGGTCTAAGCTGGATATTGCCACATGTTCTCAGCCATTTTGATGAATTTACTTGTGCCAAAACATAAGTCAGAAACTTTTAATAATTTTATACTGAAAATGACAATACAGAGAAACCAAGGTAAGCTGTCATTGTAGAGAGCTCTACCTAAGAAAACACAGAGAACAACCTGCATAAACCTGCTTGTGACAAATCGCCCCACCTTCCACAGAGCCTTGGTCTTTGCACAGGCTTCACAGGCACACTAAAAATGCCTGCCTGCATCACACCTATATCCAAATATCTGTCCCAAATAAGACTGATAAAGAGGAATATTACGTCTGCCTAAGTTCAAGATTTTACTTGGCTGCTTTGTTGGGGAAGCTTATGAACATTTGTGGTCAGAGTGAGGAGTTTCAATGCCTCAGGGGCCTGCCTTCCCCTTTGACCACCTGGGAATCCAGGGGTGCTCATCTTTATATATCTCCACCATGTGTTAGAGGTAAAACAGTGTGACCCCTTAGCCTTTCTCATGAGTACTGTGCAGAGCACTGACTGAGCTGCCAACACCTTAGCTTTCATCTTAGCATCACATTTTTTTTGTAGCTGACCTTGCACTCTCACTCTGTGTGAAGCAGTGGGATTCAGAACCTTTCAAACTGGCCCTGAGCATGTGCAGGTGTGGCTTGGGCAGGGTTTATCCTTCACAAAACCATAGAATGGTTTGAATTTGGAGTACCTTAAGATCATTTTGATCCAACCCTCCTTCCAGTGGACCAGGTTGCTCAGGCCCCCATTTATCCAGTCCTTGGACACTTCCAGGGATAGGGAAGATTTTTTTCAGAGACAAACTCAAATATATTGCAAATGCATCTCCAGGAACAGCACTCTACCATCTAGCAGTGCTGTGACAAAGGTTTTGGTACAGCTTAAGGTTGGTATTGCACAAAAGCAGCTGAAATGGCTGGAGTTCGCCATCCCCGGGGTTTTTTTTGCAGCTGTAGTGCAGACATGCCCTCAAGCCTTTTAGAAATGTTGGCCCTCTGTTTTCAAGAAAGGCAGAACACTACTTTAAGGAGTTGAACACATATTAAGCAAGGCTTTACCTTTCTTTCAGAGTGGGAAGGCCATCCTGCTAGACTGCAGCTGGTGAGATTGAATGTTTGAGTTATGCTTTTAAGCTGTGGCAAAGTTACTCGTGTCAGGGGCACCACAGGAATCAATGTTGGATCCACAGCTTTTTCAGTACCTTAAATGACTCAGAGCATATTATTTAAACTAAAAATTTCTGGTGTGCAGATGATAGTAAATTGGGAGGAAAGGTCATCCGTGAGAAACAATACAGTCAGGTAGGGAAGGATTTAGATCATTTAAGTACTTGAGCTAATAGATAGCAAATTCAATGCAGATAAATGCAGAATAATGGGTCTCGGAGAATGTAATAAAAGGACATAATATCTGCTTAATGGGAAGGTACTACAGCATATTGACCTGGAGAGAGATATGAGAGTTATTTTAATAATAAAAAAACCCCTTATATTAAAGCTTTCAACTCAATTATTGTTAAGGAAATACAGTGTATTTCGTTAGGACCTCACCCAAAGTACTGCATTCAGCACTAATCACTCTACAGTTCAGAAAGCATGTTTAGAATTGGTCTTAAAGGGGTGATTTGTAGAGCAATCTAATGAAAGCACATTTCAGAGATATAAGTTTTGAGGACATTACAGTGAAGATTGACTGTATCTTCACCAGAGTCAGAGACTTTAGAGGTGACTGTCTAAGACGTCCAGTACAAGCTTAATGAACACTTGGCAGTAAGAGGTGAACTGTTGAGGAACTCATTACTTTAACCCCTCAATCTTCACAATTCTATTAAGTTCAGAGCTGCTGTCACGAAGGAACAAATTCTCATCTAGATTTAAACCACTGCAGTTTGGGTGAAATCACTGGAGCTACTCTTCTTACAGAACCATGAAGAAGAACAGGATTTGTCCTTCAATTTCTAATAAGAGACTAATGGATCCTCTACTCCAGCACAGGTCTCTCTCTGTGTGCTCCCTTGTATCATTTGGCTGTGTAGGTTACAGGCTTGTTAGATAAGGGAACATCAAGGTCTAAAAAGTCCAACGGGCCACCAGAATTTCCTGAAAAAAGGCACAAGGCAGTTTGCTAAGTAAGGAAAGAATTAACCACACTCAATCAAGAAGTTTTTCTCTCTCTTTTCTGCTGCAGTATGACTGAAAACAGCTGGCAGGGGGGAGGTGGGCTCTGATAAATGGCTATTTTTTGTGACAGCAAAGTCATCACATTGTCTCTGCCAGAGACCTGCTAGAAGGCATGCATTGTGAAGCCAGTTTTGAAGCTGTCAGTATGTGACTCTCTCATTTTTGCAATTTTTTTTTCATATTTTGCAAGTTATTATTTTTTCTAAAGCTAATGGGCAGTTAAAGTGACAAATCAGATCCTTCCTGCCTATAAATTGGTGGTTTACAGATGTTGGAAATGTAATCTGGTATTTTGTTCAGGCTCCAGACACAAAATCTTCTTTGGCAGGAGGCGGTCATTTAATCAGAAAGTACACAGATCTGTTCCAAACGCATGGTCCTGGGTAAGCATGCATCATTTGGTACTCTGTAAGCAGACAACAAGGGTGCTTGGGTATATTTTTCCTCATTTTGCTAATACAGACAACACAAAATTCATTCTTCTAAAATGATAGTGTTCAGAAGACAGTTCATATTTACCATATCCTACATTACCAGTTCTGACGTACTTTTCTCATCTTTCAAATGGCTTTTAAATGAATTGGGTTATTCTAATCAGAGAAAGTTTCTCAACGAGACAGATAGAAGCTGCGTCTGATTTTGTTTTTCATTACTTTCCCCAGATAAAAATGGAGGTTTTTCTAAGAATTACTTGCGTCGCTTCCTTCATGAATAAACAACTTGTTGGAAGAGATGGAACATGAATATTATGAATGTTTTTGAGATGATCCAGAAAGAGACATAATCTTCTTCTAAGATAATTCTGCCATAACCTCCTTGAAAGGCTTGTAAAGATGAGTTGCCTGCTATAAGATTAATGCAACTAACTGGAATAGGACTTTAGAACTGCAAATTTTATACTTTCTGCATCTAAAAAGAGGTGGGTTGGTTTGTTTGTATGCCTTTTTTTCTACAAGCTTCTGGAAAAACTATTTTTTGTTGCACATAAGTGCAAAACATTCCAGGTCAATGTTATATTTTTCATTATGTCTTATTGAAATATTATATTTTATTTACCTGTCTTGTGACATTTCACTATCAGGTCATTATCTTCATGCAATTACATCCTAGAGCTTTCACTTCACAATCGATCCAGTAACATGACATTGGTGAAAGCCAAAGGATTCAATGAAGAAATAAATTGCATTAATTTGTGTATTTATATATACAACTTTATGTATATAATTGTCTGTGGGAAACAAAGTAGAAATCAAATCCAATATTAAGTGGTACCAGGTTGAAAAAGTTGTCTAAAAGATGACTTGATGTAATACAAGCTAGAGGATCATTAGGTATTTATCATAAACTATTGGTTATGTGTACAAAAATCTGTACAAATCTTCATTTTTGTTTTTATGACTAAAATTTCTGTGATATTATCACATTTTTGTTTATTTTGTCTTTCATTTTAATACACAATTTTATTTCTTTGTGCTCTGTCCACTTACTATCAATTGAGGTAATTTTTTTGTCTTTCCACTTCTATGATTTTGAACTTCCATTCGCAATTGCCTTTCACTTCTTTTGAAATACTCTTTAATAGATTGTTTCCCTTTTTCTCGTTCTCTACTTTATGATTTCCTTTGTGCCACTGATGTGACTTTCCTTACAAGTAAGGCAATGAATATGAATAATTAAATGAAAAATGAATGTCAGAAAAATAATTGGCGAAAAAATATGATGAAAAAGTAGAATAATTTTCACCTAGAGAAAATTAATGATTGCCTTATTGTGAGGTTTCAGGTTTCTTCCCTTCCCTTCCCTTCCCTTCCCTTCCCTTCCCTTCCCTTCCTTCCCTTCCCTTCCTTCCCCCTTCCCTTCCTTCCTTCCCTTCCCCTTCCCTTCCTTCCTTCCCTTCCCTTCCTTCCTTCCCTTCCTTCCCTTCCCTTCCTTCCTTCCCTTCCCTTCCCTTCCCTTCCCTTCCCTTCCCTTCCCTTCCCTTCAACTTCTCTTCCCTGAACTTCCCTGAACTTCCCTCTTTCCCTTCCCTTCCTAGAAATTCCCTTCCTGGAACCCCCCTTTTTACTTCCTATTACATAAAGAAGAAAATAAATCTGTTCTTAGGCAATAAAAATACTTTCATCTCAGAGATTTCAATGATCTGGACATCTCTTTTAATAACATTATGTAAAATAAAGCATGCCTTCCTTTCCTTAATCCCTGTTTATTCTGTGTCTTTATTGAGGAAATTATTCTCCAAGGCTGCAAATTCAAAACATATTTTGAAAGCAATATTTGAATTCACAACACTTTTTCAACCCAATTCAACTCTTTCAACACTGGCAGGGGTGGGTCCTATGGCAAAGCCATTTTTGGAATGAGGCAGGGGTGCTGTGGCCTTACTTCGCACGCCTCACATTATCTTAATTTCTCGTGGCTTGTGAGCTCCCACCATGCAATTTTTTGCTGATTAAGGTCTTGTTGGTGGCTTGCCACCCTTCTTGTCAGACTTCTGGCATCCTTTTCACTCAAAGCTTAATCAAGGAGATGAAGTTGGGTAACAGGATTCCAAAATGAACCCACAGCAGGGGTTACGGATATCTAAATAGAATCCATCCAGCACAACTTCTTGTTGAACCACAAAGAGCCCGGCTAGCAAAAACACAGCCTTTGTTTGTTAAGTGAAAGTTAACATGTTCACTTTGCTTTTATCTGCTGTTCTCACCACTCTGGAAAAGGTGAAGCTGGGGAAGCTGCAGAACTTCATGAGTGAAGGCATTTAGGAGCATGTCAGATGAACAACTACCTGGAATGGGGAGGTTTAGAGGAGGGATTTAGAGGCAGATGAAGTTTTGAGACCCTGTGAGCCCTGTAATCTTCCATGCTGCTGTGTTCCAAGCACTTAAAGGTATTGGAGGAGCAGCCAGCTCTCATCTTCTAACTCTGGGAGTTCATTCACCCCGACAAAAAACCCACGCGCCAGGATTTTTCCTACAGCAGTGGCAGTCCTACAGCAGTTTCTTCAGCAGCCTCCTCAATTCTGAAAATAAATTACTTCACGTTTCATCTATTAAGGCCATGTAGGTTTCTAACAAACGACGAGGTCAACTGAGAGTGAAAAGCAAGCGCAGCAATTGCAAAATTAAAAATGTGCTTTATTTTGAGTCTGTCAGGAATACAAACACAAGCTGAGGAATGCAAAGTAGTTTAATTAAAGCTAAGTAAAAACTAGTATAATTATTATACTTTAAAAAAAAAAAAGTGATTTGACTGAATGATTCAAGATTCTTCTCCTTTTTTCTCCAATGGTAGTGAAATCACAATTTTCAATTGATTCTTTTTTCTCATGGCTTTCTTGTCAATGCTGGTATTACCTTTGTTTTCAAGATAGTGTCTTGCTCAAGAAAATCCCAGAACCCATATAAGTTCAATTTTATCCAAACTCAGTCAATGGCCATACATATTAATTGTGGCAAATTCAAGTATTTCTAACCAGTATTCTTAACTCACGGGTTTTTGGTGAAGTGGGCTCACCATAGGCCTTTAAATTTCTATTCAAGTTACATTCCCTTTCAGTAACATATTATTTACATCTTGGGAATAACATTTCAGATTTCTCTTTGCCAAATAACTGTTTTCCATTGTGGACAACGTTGGGGGGGACTGTCTGGCAAAGTGTATGGCATTGACAGAGACTTAGCAGTGTCAATTAGTATCAATTAGCAGTGTCAGTATCTTCCTTAATTTTAATAAAATCTTTCCATATCTATGTTTAAACATCATTCAAATTATGCTTTATCTAACCAGCTAGATGTGTCAAAACATTTTGGTTTCTCTTACAATCTTTTTTTTTCCCACTTTTTTTTTGGGGATTATGAGACTTAAACCAAGAGGTCCATCACTGGGAGATTTGTGGATTTCACAAACACTTCCTCCAAGATATCTCTCCTCTGGTTGTTTCCCTAGCATCTTTTTAGAGAAAAACAACTGGTCTCTGACAGATGGCCTTTAAACAACTTAGCTAGCATCTTTTAATCCTTTGGCTTGAAATAAATTGTCTGCCTTCATATGGCACATTGGTCCCCTGCCTGAAGATCTTCAGGGCTCCTTTTCCATTCACTTTTCACTTGTCACTCTCCAAAAATCTTGGAGAAAATATAAGATTTCACCCAAAAAAGATTTTTTTTTTGTCATTTATGAAAACAAAGTAACTCTAATCTAACTATCCCATCCACAGCTGAATTCCTCTGAAAGGTCATAACTCTTCCTAAATGCCTTCTTTTTCTTGCTCTTAATTTGATTACAGTAGAAGTAGCAGAATCCTAGAAAAATATTTTATATTAGAGACTTTTTCTTTTACTTATTCACTGAATCATCTCCTCGAATCCATCTCAAGAATGCCTGGGCTAGAAAGCCTACTTTATCCAGCTCATTAAAAGTTTCTTAAAAAGCATCTTCTTGGGAACTTAAGACCTTCAAAATTCAAAGCTGCCCCTACTGTCTCTCATGTCATATGGTTTGAAATTGTGAAACTCATCAGTGCGTGTTCAAGAATTGAAACAAAACATTATTGCTATTAAAATTCTCCTCAGTCCCTGGAGGTGATACATGATGATCTGTGTGGTTCCTGGGTGCTCGAGTCAAAGAAGTAGAGGTCCCTGTGGGAGCAGACAGATGATTTTCTGAAATAAACAGTGCTAATTTGCCCTGGAGAAGCCCATGATCCAAACAATGTGGAATACTGAAAGACTACTAAAAAGCTTAACTGTGCACTTATATTTCTTGGTGATAACTGTCAGTTTTCTAATAAAGCAATTTCTTTGACAGACAAACCAAAATGTTCTGCTCCAGTCCTGTGAAATTCTCTTTGTCACATCTATTTTGTTTGTATGCATGTTTAATTGTTCCTTCCTTTTAAGTTTCTTTAATGCCTGCTTTGTTACTGGACTTTAGTCTCCACAGAGCTTGCACAAAGTATTTACCAAAATGGTTGAAAATCAAATTTAAGGAAAAAAGTAGGCAGCAAGTGCATTTATTACCATAGTACTGTGAAGTGTAAAATGGATGACACTGTTAGTACAGCTTCCCTCTGGGCAGTACTCCAAACCCCTCCTTTGATGATTGAGACATGACAAAATGTTGGTTTTGTTGTTTCTTAACTTGTTCTTCAAGAAACTGCACCTCACCTTTTGGATGGGTTTGGATGTTTTGGGGTTTTTTTTCAGAAGTTTGGGTATTCTGCTATACCTTTAACTTCATAGCAGAGGTCTGAACATAAGACAGCATTATTAGCTTCATTAGAAGACTTTCACTCAGTTCATCAGCAAGAGAACTTCAAGAATACATCTTCATTTGCAGGATCAGAAAAACCCCAAACAGCCAAACAATCAAAAAACAACAAAACCCCCAAACAACCCTCTGTACTCCTCTGTAAGCAAGCAACTCTATGATTTTGAAGTTTGAAAATAAAAAGGTCCTTAAGGGCAGCTGTCTGTTCATCTGTCCACCTACCACAGTGTAATATATGAAGAGTTTCAAAGGACTGAATCCACCTTCTAATGCTATTTTACTATTCAAAGCAGCAGGTAGTCATTAAGTACAAAGGCACCATTAGTGAAATATGTCCTTCATCATCACTTGAGTATGGTCTTAGTCCCTGTGGTTTCTAATTGAACCAAGAAGTTAATCTTAGATGTTCAGATGAATCCTTGTGGGATGCTATTTTTTTTTCTTTTTTAACAGAATTGTGATAGCAGTCAATTAATAAAGAGAATTTTCCATATGCTTCTATTCAAAAGATTCTTTCTAGAAGAACAAGTCTAAAAGCCAACACAGAAACAATAACAAGAGGTTAGATTTAACTTTGCTTGTACTTTTGTCCTCCTTGAGTTCACCTACATTAGCCAAAATATTAATGGTGCTATAGAGCTTTCCCAACTACTTCTTGAGGGGGAAGAGGGATTATTTGATTCCTTTTTTATCACAATTTATGTCAGTATAAAAGTTATAGAGATTGCCAGAAACCAAAGGAACATGATGTAGAATCACAGGAAAAGTGTAAAATCAATACAGCCAGGTGTCTGAATGCTGCACTTGGCAGCCCCTCTCTAATCCATAGTCAGTGCTATATTTTATGTATATAACTGAGATTCTTTTCCCAGATAATCCTCAAACCAAATAGCCTGCACCAGTGCAGTGACCACAGAGACAGAAGGGGTTCAGATTTTGATGTGTAAGGAAGGATCTTGAAATAAGTGTCCAGACAATACCTGCAGCCCCTGAAGAAGAGAGAAGTACTTCCAGGCTGCCTGAAATGTCTGGAAGTGCCTTTGTCTCCTAATGTTAGAAGAAGTCAAGGTAAGTTTTGCTTGTGACTTACATTTCTCCTGTTCAGTGATGTATTCCAGGCTCAACAATGACCATTTTTACCTGGGAGATGTATGTTTTTCATAAGAGACTGTCAGAAGAAAATGCAGAGCCTTTTTTGCTTCCTCTTTCTGCTCTTTCAGGTAGAAACCAGACATAGCTAAAATCATTCTTGTGCATTCTTCCCCTCTCAAAATAGTAACTAATTTAAAATCTGTCCAGATCTCTGACTTCACACAATCAAAACTGTGAATTGTAGTAATTCATTTGTCTAGCCATCAGCCCAACATCTTGTCACAAGAGAAGGTCATTTGACTGTCAAGAGGAAAACTGAAACACTAAGGACTAAAATACCAAAAGCATTTAACACATTTCTTAGTATAAACAAAGTTGCTAAACTGAAGAGTTTGTGGTGGGTAATCTCTGATCCTGCTTTAATGAGAAAGTTTTTGTAATTATATTCCAACCCTGCCTGGTTTTAAAGAAGGTCAGATCTTTCCTGGGTTTGATTGAAGTTTGAATGATATGTAAATTTCATCTGTTTAATTCATGTGAATTTCAGAAAATTTTCTCAATATTATTGTTTGCTTTAAGTTTTAGGCTGAAAAAATCTGATATTCTGGGCTTTGTTTATTCTGTTTAAGTGTTTAGTGCACTATGATCATCACCTTGTCCTGCAGTCTCACACATAGACAATACATTTACACCGTCTCACACACACAGAGAAACAAACAAAACCCTTCACATTCATATGTATATTTGTGTGCATTCCCTAGCTTTGTTTTATACTTGACTTATAAATTATTTTAAGAATGTTCTATGTTTGCAAAGTACATAGTTAAATGAAATTCTGATCTGTTGCCGTAGCTCTTCATTATGCACTACTGCAATACAAGCACAAACACAAATACAAATAAATAGAAATGCAAATACTACTACTAATGAAAATAATAATTAATAACAGTAGTAAACACCATTATCTTTGTCTGTGCCAAGGGCACAAACAGACTTAAAACTGTTTGCTTATAAATTTCCTTATATATACATAAGTTATGGGTTCACTGTGGCTGGATGCCCATTGCCCACCAAAGCCACTCTGTCACTTCACTGCTCAGGTGGACAACTCAGCTCAACTTCACTCCCAATTTTCTCTACCTCTTCCCCCCGAGGAGCACAGGGAGATGGGGAATGTGGGCTGTGGTCACTCCATCACACATTGTCTCTGTTCCTTTCTCCCCAGGGGCTGGACTTCGGACACTCTTCCCCAGATCCAGTGTGGGGTCCCTCCTGTGGGAGACAATCCTCCACAGCTTCATTAGTTTGAGTCCTTCCCACAGGCTGCAGTTCCTCATCACTGCTCCAGCACAGGGTCAATCCTTCAGGAACAGGCTGCTCCAGTGTGGGTTCTCTATGGGGTCACAAGTCCTGCCAGCAACCACGCTCCAACCTGGGCTCCTCTCTCCATGGAGTCACAGACCCTGGCGTATCCTGCTCCAGCAGAGGCTTCCCGTGGGGTCCCAGCCTCCTTTGGGCCTGCCCTGCTCCAGCCTGGGCTCCCCCAGGGCTGCAGGTGGATCTCTGCTCCCCCGGGCCCTCCCTGGGCTGCAGGGGCACAGCTGCCTCAGCCTGGGCTGCTCCAGGGGCTGCAGGGGGATCTGAGCTCCAGAGCCTGGAGCAGCTCCTGCCCCTCCTGCACTGCCCTGCCTGTCTGCAGGGATGCTCCTCGCACACATTCTCAATCTTCTCTCCTGCTGCAGTTGCTGTTGTGCAGGTTCTTTGCCCCCACAACTTCTCAAGTCTCTTATCCCAGAGGAGCTACCAGAGCTGCTGAAGGGCTCAGCTTTGGGAAGCATCGGGTCCATCCTGGATCCAGCTGGCATTGGCTGTGCTGGACAAGGGGGAAGCATCCAGCAGCTTCTTGCACAAGCCAGGCCTGTAATCCTTCTGTTACTAAAACGTTATCATGCAAACCCAATGCAGCACTGCAATACTCTTTATTAATATTACGATTGCTACTTCTAGTAAAACGCATTTAAAAAGTATTAAAGCACTTTTAAGACTTCTTTTGCCCCAGGCATGGGCAAAGTTTTTTGCTGCTGAAAGGATGTTGGCAGATAGTATTTTGCTGAAAACAAAGTTGAAAGTCTTGTGAGTCAACAAATTCATGTTGAGTGAAAATGTAATTTATGAATGTTCAAAAAACACCCCAATGAATCAATATAACAATAGCTTATGGCCTGTCTGCTGAAAAACTACTGACATGCTGGCTGGGTACTTGTGGGCTTAGATTCAGCCTAATGTAGGCACCTAAGAAATGGATTTAACCTGGGACCCTGGTTTCCATGGGCTCCCAGTGAGAGAGAGAGAGAAAAGCTGCTTTGGAGAGTCAGGAAGATCTAAGCAAGGCTGAAGCAGCCCTTGGAGAAGTGTCTCTGGCTACAAGGGGAGTTTTAGCCCTGAGATTCCTGCTCTCTGCCCCAGGCAGGTGTGCAGAGGTGGGTAAGAGATCCAGGCTGTTGTAAGCCAAAACTGAGCTCCTCAGGGCTATCATATCACTGCTTCTCTCCTGCAGTGGACTCAGGTGTGCTTGTAGCTCATTAGCTGGGAGAAAATCCTTTGCAAATGGCTGAGGTGAGGTGTCCTTTGAGACTAAAAGAAAATGTTTGAACTGGCCAGGCAGTTCACAGCCTTGACACAAGGTCAGGCTGGATGACATAGGCTCTTATGACCAAAACACTATTTTTAGTGCTTCCAAGAAAGTGGAGGCTCTTGGGCTTCAACTCTGTGCTTGGGCCAGTTTGATTGTTTGCACTGATACTTGCAGCAGCTTCCCTGCCAACCTACTTAGTCAAACCAATAAAGCATCTTTACAGCACCTCCTTTCTGGCCACTATTGATTCACTTGCATGTGCTACCTCAATAGTAAAAGGCTGCTAGGATTTACTCCCTCTGTTCTTTCCTTCTCCAGGCAGTCATTACTCAGTACAAAACTCCCTTAACCTGGTAAAGTTGTTGCTCTTGTTAATACTGGTTTAGCAAATTATCGATTCAAATAATGAGAACAGGAATTATTTGCTCCCATTGTACAGTGTGCAATTGGATCTCTGTTTTGCCCCAGTAATTTTCTCTATAGATCTTTCAGTGGTACTAGATAAATGGATCATAAAAAAATAAATAAATAAACATACCAGGAAGCTGCCTGAGGTTGATGGTACACTTGAGCTGAATCCAAACTTTATTGGTGTTTCTCAGCTTCTATTTGAAAACTTATAAACACTGCTCTTTGGAGCTTTACAGTGGTTCTTTTTCTGCTTGTCTGGCAGAGGTACTAAGTCAGTTCTTCAGTTCTAATGAAACTATGTACAGCCCATCAACTCCCCATCACACCTGTACAAAGGCAGCACAACACCAATGACCCCAAAACAAAATGAATTAATATTGCAAAATACATTTCATAAGCTATTAGAAAATTTCAGCTGGGGTTGACAGCCCCAGGTTGTCCAATGTCAAACCTTGCTGTAATTTGCAAACTTCCCTCCACCATGTGCTTCTCTTTTAGCACTTTAATCAAAGCTATGTAAGTATATTTTTATATTGGGCAGTTCAATGTGACAGCAAAATTTATATTGTGCTTGCTTGGGACGGGATAGAGTTAATTGTCTTCATAATAGCTGGTGTGGGCTGTGTTTTGGATTTGTGCTGAAAATCATGTTGATAATTTTGGGATGTTTTAATTACAGCTGAGCAGGGACTGCAGAGAGCCAAGGCCTCTTTTGTTTCTCACACAGCCCCCCAGCTGGAAGTGAGCAGGGAACAGAACCAGGACAAGGGACCCCAAGGGACCCCAGAGACAATCTAGGTCACATGGCACCATGCCCAGCACACAAACCTGAAGAAAGAATGTTGAGGTGTTCAGAGTGATGATGTCTTTGCAGGTTACTCATGAGAGATCCCTGCTTTCCTGGAGATGGCTGAACACCTGAGTGCTCTGCAAAGTCATGGATGAGTTTCTAATTTTGTTTTCCTTTCATGATCAACTCTTGCTTTACTTGTAAACTGTCTTTATCTCAACCCACGAGTTTTGTCACTTTTACTTTTCAGATTTTCTCCCCTGTCCTGAAGCACAGGGAGTGAGTGTCTGTATGGGGCCTTGTTGCCGTCTGGGGTCAAACCACAACAATATTTGGATACCTAACAATAAATAACTTGACCTTCATGAGGGCAGAAAAAACACATACATGCAACTTTCTACACACAGTGTACTTTGTTGGCAAATCCATGGTTGTGTCCCTTCCCAGAAAACCATCTGTCTTGGACCATTTTAGTCAAGAAATATTAACCAGTGCCAGCCAAAGAGAGTTGATGCTGCTTCATTTCTGCAGCATTTAACAGCATTTAACAGAATGCTGTTAAATAACTCGCTGCCAGAGAAAAGGATATTCCATAAATTAATTGTTGTCAGCAGCAGCAGCATCATTGTCATCATATCAAATAGCATTCCCAGACTGGTAAAAGGAAACAAAACATTCTAGAAGGAATAAGAATTTTCTATCAGAACTATAGCATTAAATTAAGAAAGAGTCACAACTAAAACTCCTTCTGGTAAAGGAGTCTAGAAGACTGACCTGTAAGTCTTTTGGCATGCAAATTCTCCCCAGTTACTTGTTGCAGTTATTTATTCCCATGTTCGTACTCCTAGAAAAAACCTGGATCTGATTTGAGGTTTGGAATCCCAGCCTTACAGATGTGCCCAGATTGATCCAGACATAGGATCTTCAATCCAAGACAGAACTGAAATTTAAAATATGTTCTTAAACCTGTCTGCACCCTGTTAAAATCCACAACACTGAAACATTCATGCTGAGATATTCACATCTTCTTTCACTTTGTACTGGGGACTTCAGTGTCTAACTCAATTCTTGGATTTAAGAGTCTAAAAGTTAAGTGCAGAGTCCTTCAGCATCACCATGTTTTAGTCATATGGTAATTTGAATATTATCTTTTCTTTCCAGTCTATTTCATTCATTAGAATAAGGCTATAGTTAAACTAGATGACTAATCCCTTTGAAAGAAACAAAGAAAAGAGGAAATAAGAGAGAGAAAACATTGACAGTTAAGCCTTATACATCAGAACAATATGATGGATTCAGAGGGCAAATGTTGTCAAAAAGATATCATAATGACAATAGGAACAAAAAGCTGGGCAACAAAGGCTTATGATGCATAAGTCAAAGATTCACTTTTCCTATAGTCTAAGATGGAAATTATTCACTATCTCTCTGTGTTCTTTTTTATGCCTGTGTGTAATTTGACCTAAACTTTCTGTTGGAGTACCACAATCTAAGTAAGGACTTAAAGCAATGATTTCTATAGAAAATCACAGAATCATAGATTGGTTTGGTCTGAAAGACACCACAAATCTAGTTTGAATCCTCCTGTCATGAGAGGGACATCTTTGTCTTGTCCATCTTCCTTAACCTGGCCTTATCCTGTGAGGATAATCTAAGAGAGATTAAATTGCTCATCTGGAGAAAGGTCCTAGAAGATCTTGTTTCATCCTTCTGGTACCTAACAGGGACCTACAGGAAGGTGAGAGAGAGCCTTTGTGCAAGGGCATGCTCTGGTAGGATGAGAAAGAATGGCTTTGAACTAAAAGAGCATAGATTTAGGTTAGGCATTAGGGAGATACTTTTTACTGTGAGAATAGTAAGACACTGGAACAAATTTTCCAGAGAAGTTGTGGTTATCCCATCTCTCTCAGCCTGTCTCCATAGGAGAGGTTGGGTAACATGAAATATCCCCAAGTCTTTGTTCTCAAGGCTGGTCTCAATCAATTAATTCACTGCCTAGACTGCACTTGTGCTTGGGATTGCCCTGACTCAGGTGCAGGACCTGGCACTTGGCCTCATTGGACTTCGAGATGTTCACTCAGTCCTGCCTCTCCAGCCTGTCCGGGTCCCCCTGGCTGGCATCCCTTCCCTCCAGTGTGTGACCTCTCCTTGCAGCTCGGTGTTGCCTGAACGTTCTGAGGGTGCCACTGATCCCCCTGGCCATGTCACCAACAAGGGCATCAGTGCTGGTTCTAGCTCTGACCTCTGGGCAGCACCACTTGCAACTGGTCTCCACCCAGACATTGTCCGTGATTGATGCCTTGTGGAGGCTGACCTGGAACAGAGACTGGGCAGAGTTAGAGAATAAAGTAAGGATTTATTTAAAGGTTTCCATGGATCCACCTTGGACAGCACAAGAGCCCAGCCAGAGCCACACGCTAGGTGAACCCAAAATGGTCGCAAAAGGGACGCCCGATCATGAGGTCTCACACTTTTATAGCTTTTGTTCTATTTGCATATTGGAGTTAATTGTCCAGTTATAGCTTTAGCCCATGAAGTCCCATCCCTGTTTTTCTCTCTTCAGTCCACGTTGTTTATGTTCTTGGGCCTAAGATCTGGATTGGTTGCCCTTGGTCCCCAGCTGGAGAAGGAATTGTTTTGTCTCCCTACTCTGTGAAAAGAGCTTACCCTCTATATGAAGCCCAGAACCACGCAGTAAAGCAGCACAGAATCTGTAAAATATAAAAGCTAAAACCTGAGGCATCGGACCACAATTCCATCCAGTAAACTACAGCACCCACAGAGTGCTCCATCTGTCAGATCCATGCCTCTCCTGCTCACAGACAAGGGTGCCGTACAGGGCAGTACCAAATGCTCTGCACAGCTGAGGTAGGTGATGTGAGCTGCTCCTCCCTCATCCACCACTTCTGTAATCCCATTTCAGAAGGCCACTAAATTGGTCAGGTTTGGTGTGCTCTCAATTAAACCATGCTGGTTGCCATGAAAGATTGATATTACATGTCTTCATTTGTTTTCCTAAATCAGTGTATTGATATTATCCTGTAGGATCATTAGATTACAGAAATTTGGGATATTGAAGATGGAAATTTAATGCACTTTAAATACAAGATTGAAAACACTAGCCTCAATTGATTAATAAGTGTATTTTTTCTTAAGAATTGCAAGTTATACAATTAAAAAAAAAACAGTACAACTACATGCTATTTTTGTGACTACTTTGGGAGGGACTATCTATGCATTGCTTTTTCCTCCATGCTTAAGTCTTTCTCACTAAGACAGCATATATTTCAGTTGTAAAAGTTCAACAGCTTCAATTTAGCAAAACATGCTTCATTAATTTTTACAAACATTTCCAAAATAAAATAAGAAAGAAGTTTCCCTATTAATTACCCTGAGGATAGGAAGAAATCCTTGATCTGTTTTGACAGTGGTTAACTACAGATCAGAAAACGCTGTATTAAGCATAAGAAATAAACATGTGAAGGCAGGATGCAACCAGTAAAAGCCACATAAAACAGACAGGTTCATAACCATAAAGTCAGAATGAATCTGAATACTCAGGGGAAAATGCTGCATTTTTTAGCTGACCAGACAGGAAATAAGAAAAATTCTTAACAGAGTTGCTTTTCAAAAAAAAAAAAAAAAAAAAAAAAAGGCTATTGGAGGGGTGGGGGGTGTCAGAACAACAGAAACAGAATCTGTGAATCTGTATTTCCTCTCTGGGTAATGTGTTTCAGCAGCAAATGCATTACTGAATGTGAATTACCTATGGCAAATATACTGGGTCTTCAGTCACTGCCTCACTGCCTCAATGCTTCCCAGTCTCAATGCACTGAGACTTTAGCCTGATTTTTCTACATATCAATGCAGTTGCCATTATCAACAGTGTCTGAGGACACCATCAGTTCAAGTTCAATCATTGATAAAGTTCAAATGAATCTTGATGGTTCTGTAATTCTCTGTAAAAATGTGGCATTTAACTTGGTCCATCTTAGACATTCTTAGACATCAGCTGGAGGTGGGAGGATTTTTTGTCTTCTGAAAAGGTTTGCTTCGTTGGGTTGGCTATTTTACTTCACTAACATTTGTTATAAATACCCTAGATCAGCACTCAGTTCCTGAGGCTGAATTAAAGACAAGACATTTTCAGTCAAAATCCTCTCATAATCATGCTAGGCTCAGGATGGTGTGACTCTGCTATACCATAGTCCTCAGAATATCCAGACAAAAAAGGATTAAGTGTCTGACTTCTATAATGAAACAAAAGATAAATGACTCAAAAAAAACCCTAAAAAAAACCCAAACCAAACAAAAACAAACAAACAAACAAAACCAAAATAAAAAAAACACAAACACAAAAAGCCCACCAAAAAATAACAAAAGCACAAAACCAAAACCATAAAATAAAACCCACCCCAACCTACCAACCAACCAAAAACCCAACAAAAACCCCCAAAACAAACAGACAAACAAGCAAACAAACAATAGGGTTTTAGCAATTAAATTAGGATCCTAACCTAAATATTCTTTCTTCTTTATGGACTTATGAGGAAAAAAAAAACAGACAACTTTCAGCACAGGAATGCTTTGCTGTTGTGTGCAATAGGAATAGTAAAACAAACTGGTATGAAAGTTGGTCTTGCAAATCTGTAAGTGATTTTCGTCTTTAATTTATAATTTAGGATTATCAATTCTCAAAATGTTGAGGCCTACAATCTTATAGCCTTGCTACATTTTTAATTTTGTTTGGCTATCTGTAAAATTCAAACAGACAAATTAGGAAAATTTCCAGGCAAAATGCTCTCAATGTTTCAGATAAAGCATTTAATGAAAGCAAATTTTAGACATCATAATAAAAAGAATCAAATCCTATTCTGATACTTCATAATTAAGAGAATGAACATCTTGACTGCATGGAAGATTCTAATATTTTGACATTTGGCACTAACTTGAAAGGATTCTTCATTTTTTCTACAGATGACACTTCTAGATTTAGAAAAAAATTGTACTGAGGAATGGCAACACCTGAAGATTGTTGTACCATAATTCTGTAATTTTATAAAAGGAACAGGAACTCACAGGATGTGGCAATGCAGGAAATCCTGGCTTTTAGTTAATACTAGAAGAAGAGTGTCTCTACCAAATCACAAAATGTTCTGAGCTTAAAGGGACCCACTAGGATCGTCAAATCCAAATCTTTGTGAATGACCAAGGGCATTCAAGTGGGGGCTGGAACCCATTACTTTGGTGCTATTAGCACTATATCAACAGCTTCCTATAAACTGATTGTTTTTTTCATGTTATGGGGGTGGAGGGGAAAAACAAAATTAAAAAAAACAGATTTTTCTAGCTATATCTGAGTACAAGTTCAACATCAGGACAAAGGAGCAAAATTAACTTTCTCAAGAGGGCCAGTAACATGGAACCTGCCATGTAAAAAGAAGATCAAAAATTATCTCAATATGCATAGATTTGAACAAACTCATACTCCTTTGATCTGATCTGTCCATATCCAGACAGTCCAGATCCAAACCAGGTTTATTCCAGAACACATTATCCCATTAGTCCAGTACTGTGTCCCATCTGAATAATTGGTATTGATACATTTTCCCAGGCAACTGGGAACTTCATTTATCAAACAATCCATTAGTGAAATGGCTCAGGACAACGGCCATGGACATGATTTCTTGTCTTCCCATCCTGCAGCATCTTTCACTCTCCTACCATGAATCTCTGTCATATGCAGCAAATAATCTGTAGCTTGTTGTGCATGGTAGTATAAAATTTAGAAAAAAATTGTGTGCTTTTCTAATGTAAAATATAATTTTATCTATTATATAGGTGTTCCTGATTGAAAGGGATGAAGTAAGATGACTGAAAATTTAGGTTATTCCTGCCTTTACTGTAGTTTGCATAAACCAAGTGACTACACTGAAGAAAAAAAAATAAAAAAAACCCCACCATAAAAATGTGACTCATGCGTTAGGGCAGAGACATCAACTTTTCAATAATTTTCATTCTGAAAACACCCTTGATCCACTTTTAAGGTAGAACTTAATATGAATGATGTTGTGGGCCATGATGTCAAAAGGAGGAAGGACAGGTATCCACAGCCCAGGAGGGCTCCTTTATGCTGGTTTCTCAATCTACTTCCCCCATTCAGCCTAAAATGGGAAGCCGAGTGCACATCTGTGTTTTCTAATCAGTTCCAAAAACCTCTTCCATAATGTTATCAGAAGCTTTCAAAGCAAGCCCAAGAGAGACATTTACTCTTTCAAAATTGTACAAATTGGAAAGAAAAGAGAAGGATGGAGAAATAAAAGGAAAAAAAAAAACAAAGAAAAAAGCAAAGGAACACTTCACTGTGTTGTATTTACTGTTGGAGTCTGAAAGCTGTCTCATTAGAGTGGAAGAACAAATTTTAATAAAGCAGCAAATTATACAAAACAGCTTTTCTGATTTTAATTGTTTCATGTACTCTTAAAATGTAGAACCTTAAAAATTTTTTTCAATACTTTGTGATTTATAGTGATCTTTTTTGTAACTTCTGTTTTTTAAATAGATTTATTGATTCCCATGCATATTGTATTTCTGTACATATAAATTTTAAAAAATTAGGAAATTAAAACTCAGTCTCTGTATTTCAGACACTGAAGGAAATCAAGAGCATGGAAAGTAATTTAAATGAGCAATAAAAAGCATAGATGGAACAAGAAAGATAAAATATCTCAAAAATGCAAGGTGTTTTTCACTTTCCTTTTCTTACACTCTGAAACACCTATCACTCAAAGACAAAAAAATTTGACAATAACTCATTTTTAACACTTTCAGACTAGTTTTCTGAGAAGAGGAGGGGTCAGCAGAAGGTGAAAAAACCAAGGAAGAAAGATGAGAGAAAAGAAGGGAAAGAAAAAGGAATGAGGCAAGAGAAGGAGGAAAGGAAGGAAGTGGCGGAAGGAAGGAGAGAAAGAAAAGAAAGAAAAAAGAGAGAAAGAAGGAGAGAAAGAGAGAAAGAGAGAGAGAAAGAGAGAAAGAGAGAGAGAGAAAGAGGGAAAGAAAGAAAAAGAGAGAAAGAGAGAAAGAGAGAAAGAGAGAAAGAGAGAAAGAAAGAGAGAAAGAGAGAAAGAGAGAAAGAAAAGACAGAAAGAAAGACAGAAAGAAAGACAGAGAGAAAGAAAGAGAAAGAAAGAGAGAAAGAAAGAAAGAGAGAAAGAGAGAAAGAGAGAAAGAAAGAAAGAAAGAGAAAGAAAGAGACAAGTGTAAATTCTTCACTACTGTCCTTCATGGCTTATCTGCTGTGATTTACTGTTGTGATTGTTGACTAGCTGACCACTGATTTCAACGCAGGGGTATAGAAGAGACAGATTGACATGAGTTTCATTAAAATTCAAGAAACTCAACTCCACAGAGAGCATGACTAACTTCCTTATACATGACAAGAATCCCCACAGATGGTTCTTCACCCTTGCTAAAGGAATTAAGTCTACCAAAAGAATCCTTGTCTATAAGCAGCCAATTCCCCAAATCTACAGCCTCATCTGCACAGAAATTCTTTATACTGTCATTCTTAAGTACCTTAGGGTAGCAGTGAAAGACAGGGAGCCAACAGGGAGTGCTGACTGCTGCCTCCACTACCCCTCAAGCATGCTGGTGGCATAGGGATGATGGGATTATAAAGTAAACATAATAAAACACAGTACTAGGGCATTCAGTGGCCACAGTATATTTGCTTGCTTATCTTTTCCTGTAAGAGCTGGGGATGAAATTCCTAGTACAACTGCAAAGTGCTTGTGTACAAAATTGGCAGTTATTAAACCATTAAAGCAGCCCACAAACGAATACTGAATTTAGTTTTCTATACCAATTAACTTTTTCTTTTCATATAATTCCTCCTTTTTTTTTTTTTTTTTTTTTGATTGTTCTGTCACTCTACAATTTCCTATCAAATGCTGGAGTTTTCCTACTATGCTTCTCTGAAAGTCTGCTAATATCTCGATACATTGTGTCATTAAGGATAAATAACAAAAAACTTCATTTCACTTTAAAAAAAACCCAACCCTGCTGTCTTCTTTTTCTGTCAATCAAACCAGAAGTAATTAAAGTGCAGGATAACAAAGCTTTCAGCTGAAGACTACAGGAAGAAATATTTAAGAGGAACAACAGGATAAGAAAAATAAATAAATAAATGCTTTTTCTATGTTAAAAATGAGAAAACTGTTCTGAGGAACATTTTAAACATTTGCTAATGAACAGGGACATTTGCTACACATGAGTTTTTAAGAGTCTAAAACTTTCATCTCTTGGAACCTTAAAGTCCCTTTGCAATAATCAAATTTGGTTCCTGTCATATGAGACATGGTCTCTGAGAGCTCAGTGAGAACCCTCAGCTCCATGTCACTCAGAGCACTATGAACAGACATCAAACAAAAGCTGTTGATTTCATAATCACAATTTCATTTGACATAAGAAAGGAAAATCAATGTCTTATTCATACAAAATTATGAAAAAACAATGAACATGTCCACTCTTTCAAGAAATATCAACAGCTCTCAGTAGAGACACTCAATATAGGTCAGCTACAAACTTCTGGGTCAATGAACTTAATATAAGAATATCCACTCTGTTCAAAGAGAAGAAAAAGGCACAAAAATTACATGGGGATTTTTCAATGTTAGAAGATGACTGCCCAGTATCAAGGATATTGAAGTAAGATGGAAAAACTCATCACATTACTTAGAAAATGTCCTTTCTACCAGTTTGTCATCCCCAGATAATATCCAGCTGAATTCTCAGTACTGACGGAGAAGAAAAAACTTTTGCAAAAAAAGATTTTTTCCCTTCAGACCATTTTTTTTTTTTTCTGGAATTTTAGATGTTCAACTCAGCTACTCTTCCTACAGAATCCTCAGAGGAGATATTGACCTGTGGCTGGAAAAACACAACTCTCTGGCATGGATGATTCTTCTATCATGGGTTTCTGCCATCAGAGAAAAAGTGCGACTGTAAGTATGGATGGTGCAAAGTAGAGTAAGGCAATATGACTGATTTGCTATAAAGTTTTACAGAGCTGGCTGACAAATGGCCAAATAATTTCTTATCCCCACAACAGGAAGTCCAGCTTCTTCCTTAGGGAGAGGGCCAAGGGCTACGAGCCAAATCCAAGATTATCACCTGTGCCTCCTTTTGCTGTGGCAGGGAAATGCTATGTCCCTGTTACCATCTGGCTTCAAACTGAATTTAAGAAAAGTAGTGATTACAGCCGTGAAGAATACATGACTGCAAAGTGCCTTCATGCAGCCCTAGAAAATTTGTCCAGGAAAAGAAACCTCATCTGTCCCTTTTGCATCTGTTAGCTTTCTCATCAGTGTTTAGAACTTGCTCCTTCAAACATTTTTGCTAGACTTTTAGTATGCTGCTTCCTAAACAAGAAATTTCCCTTGGATCAAGACATCCTTTCACCATTCTTTGTCAGGCACCCCCTATCAGCACACTGTGGGTTCAGGGAGGCCCTTTGCACGGGCAAGGAAACCACACCATTTCCAAGAAACATGTGAAGGATGTTAGCACTGGATTCTAAATCAGCTACCCTGCCATCTCTGTCCTCTGGAGAGCTTTCATCCAGTCTGCCTGGCCTTCAGGCCATGCTTCCTGCTATGATCAGCCACTTTGGAAAAGCAAAGCTCTTAAACTAAGTGTAAGAAGGTAATTTGGTCAAAAATGACAAAAGTGATGCAGAAGATGTTCTGTCTTGCAAAACCATCCTGGTATTCCCTTCTGTTGTCCCCTCAGTCTTTAGGCTTCTTTCTTGTCATCATCATTGCCTTCAGTGAGGCATCACCACTGTTGAGAATCGTGGTGAATACAGACTGTGTGGTCCAACATCCTTTCCTAAGGGAATCTTTTTAGTCTCCAGAAGGCACCTGGGATGGAATCAATGCATGCTCTGAAAGCTACTACTGTAAGGCTCCCTAGTGAAGAAGGCTTTCTTCCCCAGTCTGTAATTAATTTTTGAGCAAAAAAACCCTATATTCTCAGTAGACATCATTCACATTGAGATTAAAATTTAGCACATTGACTCACATTGTCCCTGAGTTCATCTTTCTCCACTTTGAATGGAGCTTTTTGTGTCTCCATAATGTCAGGTGGCAATAAACTCTAGAGTTTAAATGCTTTTTAAATAAAGCAATGTCACTTTTTAAAAACAAAGTACGTTTTTTTTTTTTTTAAAGGCAGAAAAATTTGCTTAATCCCGTGAGAAATCCAGCTTGAAAGTACATGTATTCCTGAGCTGCTTTTCTTAAATCTTGCTCCCCCTGTGCTACTTCTTCCTCTTAGTTGTACCAGACTGAACAGAAACATCATATGTCACATGTTCATCATTCTTTCCCCTTCCTATGAAATGTCTGTCTGCTTTCTTTTCTTCCTGGAAACCTACTTTGTCTCTACTTGTGTTTCAAGATCCCAGACATCTCTGTACCTCACTCCCTGCTTTATCCAACCAGCTCTTCCAAAAAAAAAAAAAAACAAAACACCAACACTGCAGTAAGTCATATTCCTTTGCTGTTAGAGAAGGCCTGATGTCTCCTCCACTGAGAGAATTTCACCAGCCCCAGAGACCAGGGGCCACCAGCATGTGAAAAATCATCCCTCCTCCCTCTGCAAGGCAGCCTTTTATCAGAACAGAGCAGAGCACAGGGCTAACACGCAGAAACTTACAGCAAACCCCAACAAGCAAACAAAACAGATGCCATCTGCCACAGTCTGGAGAGCATATTCCCTGCCAGCCTTGATTCAAGACAGCCAGAATCCATTCAACTTAAGGGCTCTAAAGGAGTTTTTTATCATGTCATGCTATGTCAGTGTTTTCTTTGTAGGGAAAAACAAATTCAGCTGATAGGATCAATATCTATTTATTTTCATATTTTTAACGGTCTTTCTTTGCTGTTATCCTTTGAGAATGCTGTGCACAAGTGCCGAATCTTCATCACAATAACAGAAACTGAGGTCCCAAAGAGGTTGAAAACTTATGCAGACAGTTTTTATTATTTATCCCAAATAAACTTCTTCCTCTCTTCAACCTTCCAAGAAAATTAAAAAACAAACAAACAAACAAACAAACAAAAACCCAAACCAAAACAAAAAAAACTAAACAAAAAACCCACCAGCTCATGTATGCATATATGTTGAAGTTTTATATATCTTTATCTCCGTCCCAGGTTATTTTTTGCTATCATATATGTCTAGTTTGGGGTACAGAAATGAGGTTCATTTGTACCAAGACACATACTAAAACAGAAAATTTTCAGTTATTCAGTTGACTGGATCTGTTCTTGAAAGTATGAGTTGAGAAAAAGTGTTATCTTAGATGTCTTATATAGCAAATATTATCCAAAATATAAGCACCATATATTAATTTCTGCAGGTTAAAAAATTTGCTCAGACTTGTATTGGAACATTTCTTGAGTGTCTAATGACAGAAGATTTTGTCATCTGGGCTTTGCTGCTTTGGTCCAAAAAGGAATTAGTACCCTAGAAAATAAAATTACAATGTAACATGACACAAATAAAGCCTCAGCAGTTGTGAGAAGATCATCATACATCACACTGTAGTATCTGCAAAAGGCAGGAAGAAGTATAAAACTAAATTTAAAGTGATGGTTAATACAACTTCTCTTTCCAAAAACATTTTAATAAAAAAGATTGGAATTCCATGGTGGAAATCTTATATTGAATCAGATGTTCTTTGGTGGCTTATAGCTGCCTATTTGTGCATAAAGTTTCGTCCTCTGACACTGGAAAAAGCAAACAGCAGCTAGCACTTCTGGAGAGTCCTCTTTTGAATTAATGTTCATGAGCAATGACAGTCCAATAACTGTAAATGACATCAGAATGCTTTGACTGTCACACAACAAGGCACACTCGTGAGTGAGAAGAAAAAGTCTCCTTTTTTCCTCCCCTTTCTGGCAGTATCACAAGAAGAACTCATTCCTCATCACAGCATGGGATATGTACACCCATCACCACTGGTACCTCCATCTCAGGTCCATTCTTCCCTAAATAATAGTCCGTGTCTCTCACAATTCACTTCAAAACAGAAGCAAAAACAGAAAACCAAAACCAAAAACCTTGAAAAAACACCACATCAAAATATGCCTAAAATTTTACATTTTCAAAGGATGCAGGAAGTCCCAAATTAAAAGGTGTCTGACTGAAATTCAGTAAGTGATGTCTAAGGAAATTACCAAAATGTTACTAGTACTCCAATCAGAATGTTTGTTGAATTTTCTTCAATAATGTAGGATGTCTGTGTAGTTCTTATATATTTTCAGAGTAGAGCAGTTTGCATTGAATGTCAGCAGCCTTTTTTAATGGAGAGTCCTAAATTCCAACCTGATATATTAGCTAAGAAGATAGCAATCACACGTGCAACAGGTCGTGAATCTGCAGGAAGCTCTAATTTTTTCTTTTTTTTAATTCAAATTAACATTATCTCATGAAGGATTTTTGTATAAAAGCTGAGAAATCACTGCTTCCTGAGAGTTATCAATAGAAAATTGACATTTTCCTCAGTAGCACCATTTACAACATTTTTACACTCTCTGTATGCTCTTGGGACACTTATAAATATTACAAAAAGGGCTATGAATGGCTGAAAGCAATCCCAGATGATTCCCAAACATTAATAGGATAAGGATGATACTGATGTGAATTCTTTGTGTTTGCTAGTACCTGGACTCAGGATTTCAAGTTTCTGTAAGCAGTATAATAAGTAATATCCAACATGTATCAGTATGAATATTAAGTTGGAGAAATATAAGTATTAATAACTTTTCTTTTTTCAATGACAGCCTCAGTCGGGAAGTGGGAATGACACTTTGTTGGGTGAAGCAAAGGATTGTCTTTCTTTGCTATTAACTTGCTAAGTCAATGCAGGAAAATTGCTTAGGAAAACCTTTTCAAAGTTGGGTGAATAAAGTAAGGCAGTAAAGTAGATGCAGCTGTGAGGCCAACATGATCCAAGGAGAACTTGAATCACCTAACAAATAATTCTGCTTCATGCTGTCCCATTCCAGAGCTGTGCATACCCAGATAACCTCAGCACAGAAATGGTGGTAGACAGGGGATTGAATCAGAAACAGTAAGATCAAGGGGACAAACTTGTTTTGTAACCCACACCATGCTGAATCACAGGTTTCTGCTCCTGAGTGGTGGTATATTGATTATATGTAAGAAAATACAGAGCCTATCAGAGTAAGATCCATGAAACAGACCAACTAACTTTTGCTCCAAAATATTTAATCATACTTTTAAAATGATGTGTCTTAGCTCCTTTTAGTTCCAGGAAGCCATTCAAGAGATAACTGTTCAGAAAGAACAATCCCTATTTCCTGAAAATCCAAGCCTGAGCCTCCAGAAATCACATCATCTCAAGTCACTAAGCTCCTGCAGTACATTTTGTAAAGATGAGAGTTGATTATAATTGCCCTTGGAGGGAGTGATTTCTGAGTCAGAGAAGCACAACACTATCTATGACTATGAAGAGTTTATTTTCTTTTAATTTAGTTTGGGGTAGAAGGAAATAAAAGGGGGGTGAGTGTTGCGGCAGTTTGGCTGAATATAATAAAAGATCATATAATAAAACATCTGTTAAGAACATGTGTTGGAACTCCAGGGTATACACTGAAACTAGTCAGTAATATCTGTGAGTGAATGAAAGAATGAATAAATAAGTGTATAAAATCATGATTCCTTCCATCATCCCTCCCCTATGGAGCCCGCAAGGATTTTTTAAGTCTTGTCAAGGATAGAGGAACCTAACATCTCTGCAGCTGTTATTCAGTACAACATCCTCACACTGACAGATCTATCAAACTAGAGAGGAGCTCGAGACTAAAGGAAATAGGAAAGGCCACTGTAAAAGAGAAACCATGGCCCAGAGAACTTTTGTCAGTGAGAAAAGGCAGGGGAGGAAATGAGAAGTTCAGAGAAATTAGGTGACCTGCTCTAGAATGCCAGAGGTGGGAACAGAGTCAGGGTTTCTCTCTATTTGTGAATGCATTTCAGTAAATAGTTTGTACTAATCTCTGAGAGTACAAATGTGTGCTAGTGTGTGTAGATCTCACCAGAACCACCTCATGGACCCTAGTTCATCTCCATTCCAGAGGGTCAGAGGCACCATTTTTTATCATTAAAGAAATTCACTTCACTATCTGTGGGTTCCAATGCCCTGCTGGGACCACCTCACTTTCCATCATTTTGCTGCCTTATCAAAAATTACTTTTTTTACTTGTCATATATTGGAGAGCTTCTGATTAATGAGTGACAGGCATGTAAGTGGACCGGGATGAATAAAGCAATTTCCAGGAACTGTAAAAAATGCTACGAGGTCCTGCAGGAACCCTGCAGCAGCTACAGGAAGAGAGCCAAGATACCCAAATTCAGCTAGATATTATTTTAGCCAAGCTTTAGCCAACAACCCATTCTTCCTCTTTTAGAAACAGGTGGCTGCAGTTAAAAGCAATACAACCCCAATCACTTACAAGCTAGTTATCTTTAAATTGTTTCCTTGAAAATTGGATGATGATGAGATATTTTCTATGTGTCTTTCCCTCTTTGAATTTCTGCTCTGAGTTTCTCCTTACAGGCATGTTGCAATAGCTGCTGGCTAAAAGAAGTAGCCAAGGGAATGCAGGCATTCTCAGTTCTCATTAGGATATTGAAAAAAAAACATTATCCTCTGTCTCTATAATTATAGTGCTGGGGGGATATTATAGCAGCTAACTGTAAAGGTAAGAAAAAATATTTTGTCACATTCCTTTCTCCACTACCTGGATGGCACTGTGGAAAATATCAACAAAACTATGTAAATAGGGCTTTATGAACTCCCTAACACTGGGACATCGATGCCTTTAGTGGAAGCACACAAAAATAAGCAACTCAAAATTAAGTAAACATTGGGTAAAATGACATCTACGTTGACACCAATAGATCTGGAAAGTCTTAGTGAAAAGGATTCATCAGCATAGTAATTTAAATCTCCAAAGTTTTCAAATTCTTTCCTCATCTTCTATCTGACAATTCCTGCACTATGAGTGCACATGAAGCTAAATAAAGAGTAATTGTAGCACAGTTGTGGTTTTTGACCTGTAATTTAGAAGCAAGCGCAAAGAGAAAACAATTAATCAAAAGTCAACTACTCACTTGAAGCTCCATGTCTTGGAAAATTTCAGTCTTATGCTGTAGCCCAAAATCCTGTACATTCCCTCTCTAAAGAGAAAACCTATGAGTTTTCTCTTTATTTCTCTTTAGTGCTTCAGCATACTTTTTACATTCTATGTATTTCAAAATTTAAGATCACCATAGGCTAATTTTAAACTGGATCTCATTAATGAGACAACTAACTGAAAAAAACCAATGATCAATTTTGAATATTAGTTGAGGCCAGGTGTTCATTTTCCACATTTTCTGGGAGCCAGGGAGAGTGACTTACTCTTTATTGCATCATGCCTCTCAAGAGGTAAGGTAAATCATAAACTGGTGAGAGATGTTCCTGTAGCAGCCTTACCAGCTGCAATTTTCTACTGAGAAGTAAAAATGGACTTCAGGACTTCGTCCTCTCACCCTGAAAACACCCCTGAATTTTGCCTTTGAGACATCATGTTTCAAAATTGAAGCACTCCTTGGTCTTTAGTTTTTGGTCCTCACTCTTTTGGATATCTGTCAGAGCGCAGGGGTGGGCACACCTCATGAGTGGACCACAGACACAGAACTAGGAACCATGAGACTCATTGGTTGCTTGCAACTCTCCCTTGGCTTAGGTGGGAGAAAAAAACAGTGATCTAGAGGAAAAAAAAGGTATCAAGCACTATCAGCAAATAATTTAAATGTTTATTCCGGATTTTTCTCCCCAATCTAATTGCATTTTAAAATAGAATCATATCAAATTAAACAGTCTATTTATTTTCTCCATTTCCTATGCTCAAAAAGAAAAAAAAAAGACATCTGTTGGGTTTAAAACATTTGAACGAGTACCAAAAACAATCATATATGGGCACAGTTCTCACAGCAAAAGAGAAACAACTTTTAAACACGCTGGCCTTGGGTTGAAATCATTGTGTTTACTTAAACTGTTGTTCCAGCTGACAAAAACACATGTAGGCACACACAAAACAGAATCTATTGACCATTGCAGAGTTACTGACCAAGAATATGAAATAATAAGTTTCTTTTCCAAGGAAGTAAACCACTGTCCTAGCCCAGCATTTGCCCCCGATGCCTCTGGCACTGTTTTGTTGGAGAAAGGACCAAGTCTTGTGAACAAGGAGTGCGCTCCACCCGGTGGGCAGCAAAGCGGACCCTTAAGGCAGAGGAAGGCTTTGTGTGGCACCTTCCTGCTCCCCACCCACCTGGGCTCACTGCTCATGACTCAAACCTGAGACATAAACTCAAGAGGAAGTTGGCTTCAGGGGGTGCTAGGGAAATAGTATTCACCTGCTGGCCTGCCATCTCTCCTGGTGAGCACAGAACAATTTGTTCTTATGCACATTAAACCTGGTGTAACAGGATGAAACCATGGGGCCCTCAGGAGGATGATGCTGGGGAATCAACCTCAGGTACCAGAAACAGCAATTTGTTCCAAAATCAGTTTATTTGCCTCATTGGGAAGAATATCCTTCAATTAGGCTGAAGGACGTATGAAAACAGAGTAGGTGGCTGCCACCTTTCTTATTGAGAGGTAAAAATTGTCTGTCACAAATGATATATGCCATAGACATCAGGCATTGGTTTTTGGGTTTTTTTTCAGTTATCCCTTATATTTATTTTTTTTTTAACCTGGTCCCTGAACTTCACCCTTGTGAATTTGCCTTAGGCTATATCCTCTTTTCCCAGCACAATGCCAAAAAGGTCATTTCTGGTCACTGGAGGTTGTGGCTCCAGGGAAATTCTCTTGAGCTCCACTACCCCAAGAAAGAATATATAGTGATTTCAGGGGAAGAAGAAACTATAATCCTGAAAATAGTATTTTTGTAACTCTAAAAATACATTATTTGCCTGTCAATAACATATTTTATATAATTATAATATAATTGATATATAATAATATACCAATTAGTGGGGCTAGCATGACCTG
Source organism: Emberiza elegans (assembly GCA_024865655.1). Classification (NCBI taxonomy): domain Eukaryota; kingdom Metazoa; phylum Chordata; class Aves; order Passeriformes; family Fringillidae; genus Emberiza; species Emberiza elegans. The sequence goes on along the minus strand of JALJVW010002490.1, from coordinate 873,185 downwards.
ACTTTCTGAAAATGGTGTTTTGATTAATCAAGAAATATTAGATGAATTCTCACACAAAGTATGAGATAATTTTTAAAATTCCAGATCTTTTTAACAAGCAAAAGTCAGGATACTTCTCAGAAAACACTTCTATGTGAGTATTATTTATAATGAGTAAAATCTTGTTGGTTGTTTTTCACTTGAGCTTGCTTTAAGAAATTATTTTTATTGTGGTATTTTCCATGCAATGTCTGCCCAACACTGTCTGCCAGTATGAAGCATTCCTGTCTGAAATTTTAAAAACTGGCAGTATTGTTACCAGTTGGAAAGAGAGTCCAGATATGGGAAATTTCAGTAAAAAATAGCACTGACTTTGTCTCCTAAGCTGCCTGGCTCTGTGATGCCATTCTTCCCACAGGATGCCAACACCTTTTACAACCTGGGCTACCTTCTGCTGCTGATTGCATCCCTGTCATCACTCCACAGAGCTGCCAGCCCAAAGCATTTACAGACCATGAAAGGCTGCTGAAAACCACACAATTTTAAAATGATGGATTTGAAGCTGTCCTTTTCTGCCATTCAACTGCTGACCCCTCGAGGTGTGCATGTGTGAGGTGTCCAAGATTCTTTTTTTGTGCAAGTGTGAAAGAAAAAAAAAAAAAAAAAAACAACTTCTTGGTTTCCTTCTAATTAAAGGTGAGGCTTGCAATGATTGACTTCGGCTTCCTACTTTGGAGCTCTGAAAGAAAAATCATATTAAAACTTTAGGAAATAGTGGCTGTTAGTAAAATTTTAACAAATCGGGGCTGGAATTAAAGGCAGTGTGTTCTCTGGCCTTGTATAACCACACGAGATCTAATGCACACCCTGGTAGAGTGTGACTGCCAAGCACACAGCACTGATGAAGGTGCAGCACTGAAGTGACAGGAGACGAAATACTTGTGAAAGATGCTGGGAAAAACTTCCTTCTGATAGAAAGCTTTAATGTTTCCAGAAAGCAGGCTGGATATTAGTTGCAATTTTGCTCTTCCCTGAAAGAGTCTCACAGAATGACCTGCACGGAATTCAATTTCTTTCCCTTGAAAGGAGGCAGAATTGAGTCAACCCAGCCAGAATTTGAACCTGTGGCTCAAGGGAGTCTAAGTAATTCAACCCTTAGGCACGACTTTTAAGCCATCACCCTCCAGCGTATGATAAAAGGTATTTTATAAAGAAAGGAAGTGGAATTGTAATGAGGGGAGTTTTGGGTGAATCATAAAGTGAGACAGGCTTCAGATATTTTTGGAGGGGGTCATAAAATCACTTTTTTTTTGTCAGATTATGGGAATAACAGCAGGAAACAACAATTGGGTTAAAAACATCTTCCAAATACTGAGTTGAACTCAAGATTTTATACTATTTGAGAAAGTTTAAAAAAGTTGTGGTGTGGGTTTTCTTTTTTTTTTTTTTTTTGCTTCCTCCTGACTTTCTGCTGTCATCTGCTCCTGAAAAAGAACTTGACAGGAGGCAATGTTTGTAGCTCTATTTCTAACACTTCTGAAACTGAAAATAATGGAAACCATATGAAAAAGTTCAATCTCTTTTCTGGGGTTGCAAACCGAGGAGCTGAAAGTTCAGTAGAATGTTCATGAAAATATTTATAGTAGTAATTTTTTTGATACTTTGCTTCTGAGATTTTTCTCCCTCAATTTATACATAAAATTCATGGTGAATGTGACCTTAGCTGTGGTGTTGCTTTTGCCTTTGAAGTAAATTTAGGTTAGAAAAGTAAATTTTTTCATTTTCTTGAAAATGCTTAAACTTTGTCCCTGTAGGGACAGCTTTTGTTTGTTTCAATCATATGGAGTTTGAATTTTGCTCAAAATCAGGCAAACTCCCATATGATGCTCTTTAATATAACTGCAGATATTGATATTTTTCCCTATGAAAATGTATGCACCAAATTGTATCTGGTGGAAATGAGTTCCATATTTTTCAGTAAGTTTTAAATGAGTTGCCTTTGAATTTTGCTGAATATTTCCATATGTTTCCATTATAAGAAATCAAAATAAGAGCACTTTACTCATTTCAATACATCATTTATTTATAGATACACATACTGCAGTTATTTCAGAGAAGAAAGCTGCTTTTAATGTTCCCAAAGATACTCCAGGGGCTGGAGCACCTCTCCTGTAAAGACAGGATGAGAAGACAGGGAGTGTTCAGCCTGAAAAAGCGAAGGGAGACCTTTTTGCAGGCTTTCCATTCTTGAAGGGGACTTGTAAAAAAAGACAGAGGGTGACCATTTACGTGGGCAGATAGTGACAGAACAAGGCAGAATAGTTTTAAACTAAAGATAAGAGATTTACATTAGATATTTGGAAGAAATTCCTTACTGTGAGGGTGGTGAGGCCCTAGCAGAGGTTGCTCAGAGGAGCTGTGGCTGCCCCATCCCTGGAATTGTCCAAAGCCAGGTTGGACTAGAGCAGCCTGGGATAGTGGGAGGCGTCCCTGCCTATGGCAGGGGGTTAGATTATAAAGATTAACAAAATTAACAAGATTATCTTTAACTCAAGCCATAATGTGATTCCATCATTTGTATTCCTTACATCTAAAGACATTTTCTTTCTTCAATATCATATTTTTGTCTCACCAGGTAACCAAATTGGAGCACATTACTCTGGGTCAGATTTCCTTTCCTTTTATTCTATGTGTTCTACGGCTGAGCTCTTTCTGAGTAATTCTTTCTGTTGAGTCAAATTCATCTCAACAGGCAGGATCCTTCTCTTCTCCCACCTTTAGATCCCAACAGAGTATAGGAGCAAATAAGTCTTCTCCTTCTGTGCTGCATTATTTCCTTTCTATCAAAAAGTTACCCTCTGTTATTTCACCTAATTTTGTGAAACCACTTTGGGATTCTTTGGGTTTTCTTATAATTCTCAATGAGCTTCAAAAAATTTGAAAAAATTGATAATTTTTGGGCAGAACAGTTCCTCAAAAAACCAAATACAACTTGCCCCAAACCAGAAAGTTCCAAATAGAAATAATTAGGTAGTAACAGGTTTTATAATGAAAATATATGACTTTTACAATTTTTTTTAAATCACTGATTCAGGTTGCAGCACATTCTTGCTATGGTTGCACAGTGCTTAAATGGAAAAGGGTCTTTCCTGCCACTCAGCCCACCCTACTAGTGAGGGGTCTGGGTGTGCACAAGGGGCTGGGAGGGGACATAGCCAGGACAGGTGACCCCAGCTGACCACTGGGGTGTTCCACAGGGCATGGTGCCATGCTCAGCATAAAGGCTTCAGATATTTTTGAGGGGTCATAAAATCACTTTTTTTTTTGTCAGATTATGGGAATAACAGCAGGAAACAACAATTGGGTTAAAAACATCTTCCAAATACTGAGTTGAACTCAAGATTTTATACTATTTGAGAAAGTTTAAAAAAGTTGTGGTGTGGGTTTTCTTTTTTTTTTTTTTTCTTCCTCCTGACTTTCTGCTGTCATCTGCTCCTGAAAAAGAACTTGACAGGAGGCAATGTTTGTAGCTCTATTTCTAACACTTCTGAAACTGAAAATAATGGAAACCATATGAAAAAGTTCAATCTCTTTTCTGGGGTTGCAAACCGAGGAGCTGAAAGTTCAGTAGAATGTTCATGAAAATATTTATAGTAGTAATTTTTTTGATACTTTGCTTCTGAGACTTTTTCTCCCTCAATTTATACATAAAATTCATGGTGAATGTGACCTTAGCTGTGGTGTTGCTTTTGCCTTTGAAGTAAATTTAGGTTAGAAAAGTAAATTTTTTCATTTTCTTGAAAATGCTTAAACTTTGTCCCTGCAGGGACAGCTTTTGTTTGTTTCAATCATATGGAGTTTGAATTTTGCTCAAAATCAGGCAAACTCCCATATGATGCTCTTTAATGTAGCTGCAGATATTGATATTTTTCCCTATGAAAATGTATGCACCAAATTGTATCTGGTGGAAATGAGTTCCATATTTTTCAGTAAGTTTTAAATGAGTTGCCTTTGAATTTTGCTGAATATTTCCATATGTTTCCATTATAAGAAATCAAAATAAGAGCACTTTACTCATTTCAATACATCATTTATTTATAGATACACATACTGCAGTTATTTCAGAGAAGAAAGCTGCTTTTAATGTTCCCAAAGATACTCCAGGGGCTGGAGCACCTCTCCTGTAAAGACAGGATGAGAAGACAGGGAGTGTTCAGCCTGAAAAAGCGAAGGGAGACCTTTTTGCAGGCTTTCCATTCTTGAAGGGGACTTGTAAAAAAAGACAGAGGGTGACCATTTACGTGGGCAGATAGTGACAGAACAAGGCAGAATAGTTTTAAACTAAAGATAAGAGATTTACATTAGATATTTGGAAGAAATTCCTTACTGTGAGGGTGGTGAGGCCCTAGCAGAGGTTGCTCAGAGGAGCTGTGGCTGCCCCATCCCTGGAATTGTCCAAAGCCAGGTTGGACTAGAGCAGCCCTGGATAGTGGGAGGCGTCCCTGCCTATGGCAGGGGGTTAGATTATAAAGATTAACAAAATTAACAAGATTATCTTTAACTCAAGCCATAATGTGATTCCATCATTTGTATTCCTTACATCTAAAGACATTTTCTTTCTTCAATATCATATTTTTGTCTCACCAGGTAACCAAATTGGAGCACATTACTCTGGGTCAGGTTTCCTTTCCTTTTATTCTATGTGTTCTACAGCTGAGCTCTTTCTGAGTAATTCTTTCTGTTGAGTCAAATTCATCTCAACAGTCAGGATCCTTCTCTTCTCCCACCTTTAGATCCCAACAGAGTATAGGAGCAAATAAGTTTTCTCCTTCTGTGCTGCATTATTTCCTTTCTATCAAAAAGTTACCCTCTGTTATTTCACCTAATTTTGTGAAACCACTTTGGGATTCTTTGGGTTTTCTTATAATTCTCAATGAGCTTCAAAAAATTTGAAAAAATTGATAATTTTTGGGCAGAACAGTTCCTCAAAAAACCAAATACAACTTGCCCCAAACCAGAAAGTTCCAAATAGAAATAATTAGGTAGTAACAGGTTTTATAATGAAAATATATGACTTTTACAATTTTTTTTTAATCACTGATTCAGGTTGCAGCACATTCTTGCTATGGTTGCACAGTGCTTAAATGGAAAAGGGTCTTTCCTGCCACTCAGCCCACCCTACTAGTGAGGGGTCTGGGTGTGCACAAGGGGCTGGGAGGGGACATAGCCAGGACAGGTGACCCCAGCTGACCACTGGGGTGTTCCACAGGGCATGGTGCCATGCTCAGCATAAAAAACTGATCAGAAGAAAAAGGAAAGAGAGGGCCATCAGATGGTGTTGGTCTTTTCAAGTCCTTGTTACACGTTACAGTAATCCCCTGCTTTCCTGGGGATTACTGAACTCCACGGAAAGTGGTGGGTGAATTCCTTGTTTTGTTTTGTTTGCGTCCCTGGCTTTTGTTTTAGCTTTTAAACAGCCTTTATCTCAACCCGTGAGTTTTCTTCCTTTTTCAGTTTTTTCCCTCCGTCCCACTGTGTGGATTGGAGGGGCAGAGAGTGGGCAAAATGCTTCATGAGGCTTAGATGCCACTGGGGCTGAACCAAGACAAAGGGATTCAGTCTCATTGTTGGAAATATAAGTGATGAACTGGAATATTTCATCGTAACCCTCTAGAATCACCATGTTGCTGTGGATTATCAGTTCTCAGCTCCGGGAATTTAGAAGATGGTTTGGTCTTTTTTTTTTTCCTTGGTTTTGGTTTTTTGACAGTATTCATCCCTTTGCAGCCCTGTTGTTATTTACATATATACGCACAAAACCTTCTTTTCCTACGAGGATATATTAGAAACATATATATTCCAGTGTTCAATACACTTCCAGTGCATCTCCCTCTGGTTTAGTAGAGAGCTGTTGTTGAGTGGCACACTCTTGGTAAAGCTGAGAATGCCCCTTTCCAAAGCAGCCCTGACCCCCAGAGCGATGGAGTTCACCCCTCAGTTTTATTACGGGTAACTCATTTGTTGTTGTGCCATGCCAGCTTGATTTAACTAGCACACATGAGCAATGGCAGCACAAGCCTGATTCCTGAGCATTTAAAACTAGCTGTTGAAGGCAGATGGCATTCTCCAGTTCTCACACTGTTCTACTGCAGAGAACTAAAGTTTAAACTATCAGCTACCTGCCATTTTTGAAATTGCTGCAGATAAAAACTCTTTGATGATTTCAGATTTCTGCTGCTTGCTTGCAGGCTTACAGAGAATAATTGCTACCATAAGAAAACTACTGAAATAGACAATAAACTGATTTTGGCTGGAAGTACATTGTAATTCTGTTCTATATTGGTATGTGCTGCACCACAGAGACAAGTGTTTCTTATAAACAACAACAACAAAAAAAATAGCTAAACTGAGGTGGAAGAAAAACAACCCACCAATTTAATAGTTCTGATACAATAATCTGTGAATCAGCTAACGTGGAAACTTAATTGTTGCTGGAAAGATTAAATGGGCTATGTCTGGTATAAAACACGTGGGGCCATATGCCATCCTGCAAGGCTGCAGAACAAAGGAACGAGGCACAACATAATCCAGTGCAAAGACCCCATCTGCAAGGGAAAACCATTAATGTGATATGTTTCTCTCATTCTCCTTTGAGGTCTTATTGCTGTGCTGTGTTAAACGTGGAGATCATCTAGCCTCTGTCTTCCTCCTCAAGATCTTCTAGTTTGTCTGGCCTAGGTCTTATGGTAGCTCTTTTTGGTGCTGCTCCCTACAATGGTACTGAAGGTTTATTTTCATTGGTTAGACACCATGGCCCTCAAAATTTTTCAGACTTCTTTGACTGTACATTAAAACAATTGTGTTTATTTTTACCTACCTGAACGAGTTCTGTAGTATTGACTTGCCTTTGTCTTATCATCAGAATTGAACAAGACTTTTCAGAATCACAGAAAACCTGAGGTTTGTCTCTCGAGGTCACCTGGACCAACCACACTGCTTAAAGCCTGGTCAAATAAAACAAGTTGCTCAGGACATTACCCAGCTGGATTTTTAACATTTCAAATTTTTAATACTTCCACCAAGGAAGACTCCACACTCTCTCTGTAAACCTGGGGAATCTTCTCTAGAGCTTGATCAACATAAACTACATTTTATTTTTCTTTTTTTCTTGAGCTTTAAGGAGATGTCTTGGGTTTGGTTTGGTTTTTTTGGTTTTGGTTTTTTTTTCACTTTATGCCTGGTGACTCCTGTCCTTTTACAGGGTACCACTGGCAGGAATCAGGCTTTGTCTTTTTTACACCCTGGCAACAGGTGTCTATTCACATAGACAAGATCACCCTGGAGCTGCTCAATCCTAGAGGATACTCAACTTTGCTTGACTTCATGTCTTGAGGCTTCAGCTCTGCCACTCACAATAAACTTTATAAATGGTTTAGCATCTGACTGCAAACAAAACTATTTACAGGAAAATGCATCTGTTCATTCTTTTAAACCTATTTATTGCATTGATTCTAACTGCTTTAATTACTTAATCAAATATTGTATAGCCTCAAATCAAATGCCTCATGGACATCTAAGAGCACTGTACCAGCACTGTTGCATTTATTAATTTAACATATGCTCCTCTCAAATGAAAATGTCACATTAGTTAGATGGAATCTACTTTGCATAAAATAAGTAAAAATGAATCTCCGCTAAATATATAGTTATTTGGGTTTATTGTTTCCTCTTGAAAACACCAGCACTTTTGTCACTGCTTCTTCAAATTATCTCCAGCATTCCAAAATTTTGTGAACATTGACATAGATATGCCAGAGATGGTCTCAGATTTTTTTAGAGTTCTTTGGTTAAAACTATCAAAAATGTTAATGAAAATATATCAGAGTTAATATCAGTGGTCCAACAGGCTTCAATCATTCCTCGGAGCCGAAATCATGTGAACTCATTCTATGAGTACATCTTTCAGCTTGTCCCAAATTCAGAAGTGAATTATGCACTCAAAATGTTTCCCCTTTTTTTCATTAGTATAACATTCACCATTAAAACTTTTTTCCTAATTTCTAGCCAGGAGTTCCAATATTCCAACCCAAGTCCATCAAAATGGGCCACCTTTTTCCCATCCCTATGCAGACTGAGGAAGCTGAAGGCAGCCGTCTAATTCATAACACTCTCTGCATTCCTTCTACTTTGGCTTTGTGCTAAATGGGTAAAAATTTCCACGTTCTCTGCTGTTAACACTCCTTTTTTGCATTGGGTCTTTGATTCATGACTAATCTAGCTGCTGTGTCTGACAACTTGACAGCTTTTAAGGGGACAGAACTTAACAGAGCTTCACGGATTCTCCTTCTCACCCAAACCTGCTCTCCCAGCACAAGTCCTCGAAGACTTTACAAGAGCAATGTTCTAACTACCATGTCACACACAGCTTCCAAAGCCAGAAATTTATTTCCAAAATGTCTTTCTATTATTTTCTTTTCGTACCTGATAATCTTTTCTTCTGTATAATAACGGAGTAAAGAACATAAGGAAGGTAGCATTTTTATCTTGACAAACATTGCAAGTGTTTATTTTGTTTTGTTAAATCACTCCTTCCTGACTGGTTACCACCCATGGATTTTAATGTTTGATCCAGATAAATCTTCTACCCTTCTACGAGTTTTTTGGGTCCATAATTAACTACTTTAGATTAGATTTATTTAGTATTGAAGCCCAGCAACCTTTCAAAGGTGCATTCTAAACTAACCTTCCCTTTGTCCAGATGAGTCTGCAAGGATATCCTTCATATACTCTATCCTTGCTCTGTGAAAAGAGCAGAAATTTCTATAACCAGAATTCTACCACCTCCTTCCTTGTTGCTGCTTGCTATCCCTTTTCCATCTCCCTACTCATCTCCCACCAGCTGCTTGACCTGCTAATGCAATTTTGCTGAATGTTCTGAACCATTATTTTATAGGTCCTTTTTTGCTGAAAAAGTGGCTGTGATACCATCTACCAATTTTATTTGCTTAGAAACCTGGCTTCTTCAGGCTCTGGAGCTGCCCATTCAATCTAACAGTTTGATGCTTCTAGTCCATTTGCCTAATGGTCTTTTGTAGAAGTACTTGCACTCTTTTTATCCACAGGAGAAGCTAATAATAACAAAAACACATTTCCATGTCATATTGATCAATTATTGTTCATTATGTGCAGAGAAGGGCTCTTGCTAAAAGAAAGTGCTAAAAGCACTGGCTCTCCAAATGTCCTAAAATGTTTAAGAGCCATTAGGCCAACCAACTCAATTCCATCTCTTCACAAATGCTCAAGAAACTCAAATACCATCAATATTCAACGAGTAGTGAATCACAGTTTCTGCTGTATAGAAACCAGGTACATTTTTTCATTTATGTTTTCATGGTCAAATCATACAACTTCCACAGCAAATAAAATAATAAAATAGACTTTTTCTACCTGTCTATAGTTTTCTAATTCAAAAAAAATCTGATTTTATGGTAATCTCCTCCTTTAATCAAAAGTTTCTAATGTTCCTTTTTATTAAATTGGAAGAGGATATTACCACAGCTGAAAGGGAAAAAAAAAACACAAACAAACAAAAAGCCCCAAACCCACAACAAATGCCCCAAAAAACAAACAGAAAACAAACAAACAGACAAAACAACTAAAACCCTAAACCAAAAGTAAAAACAAAACAAAACAAAAACAAAAAAAAACTCCAACAACGACAAGGTGGGGAGGGGGAGAAGATCAGGAGTGCAAAACCCCAGAGAACAAAAAGCACAGGCAGCTGAAGAGTTAGATGTTTTCCTATTGTTTTAAAGCCAGTTTTGCTGCACACTTAAATACACGTTTATCTCATACATCCAAGTCCTCATAAAGCTGAGATTACTATGTTATGTGAGTATACACACCACCACCACCCCCACACACACCTCTCTTGATATTTCCTTACTGAACCAGTATTGATTTCTTTCCTAGACCTCATTTCATATTGTGCCCAGAAAATTAAATGATCTATTTAGTTTCAATATGGCCCAGGATTCTAATTGGATTTTGAGGCAGTAATTTATGTAATATTAATGGATACTTTCAGAAAACCGCTAATTAACAGCTGACCTTTATTTTTTCCTAAGAAGAAAGAAAGCAAGAAAGAAAGAAAGAAGAAAGAGAGAGACAGAAAAAAAGAAACAAAAATGAAACATTAAAAAAGCAAGTAGTCTGTATTTAATTAGCAAAAGCCAGCCCACATCAGGGACATTTTGGGGACCATCAAAATACATTATGTATTTGATCACCTTATGCCTATAAAAATGGCTAAATAATTTTAATGCAATTCAATAAAATGTGTTTTCAATGAGAGAGTTCATCTCTGGGTGATAGATTAAAAAGCTTCATATAACCCAGAGATTTTATAAGCTACTGGCAAACAAATTCAAAGTAGAAGATTATATTTTCTTTGCTTCTTTTATGTAGCAAGATTCCTTCATTTTCTGCTTTTTTTTTCTTTTATTTTTTTCTTTAGCAGTATAAATAAATATATTCAGAATAATTTAAATGCTTTATGAAGAGAAAAAGAGGAAGATTCAGAGCTATCACCTCATCATTAAAAGAAGAAATTCACTTGCTTGTTCAGAAGCTGTTTTACTTCTTATTGTCACATAACCCCCTAAAAATCAAGGATTTAGAGAAATGTACCCTGGGACACCCAGAACAATACTGAACCTCACAGTGAATTGATACTTTCACTATGGTCTTAACAATTAAACATGATAACATTTTGAGAAACTTTCTTTTAGAAACACATTGTTTGTATCAACAGTTATGGATCTAGAGTACAAAATATTATGATGTGTAAAACTGAGCATGACTGTAACAAATATATACTTAATTCTCCATTCATCACTGCTTTGTATTGCCTTTACAATTGTGTTCTTTGTATTTCGCGATATTTTACTGTCTTGTACTTTAATGTAAGTAGCTAAATGAAAAAGAAGATGAGTAATCTGGGCCATAAATAAAAAATCCACATGTACTCTGCATTAAGTTTTAGGTCTGGTCTGTTTCATATTAGTCTAAATGACTGACATGTCATCTACTAACAAAATCTAAGCCTCTTCAAAACTGTTCCAAAATCATTTAAAAATGAACTAATAAGTTTTTAAGAAGAAAAATTCCTGTTGTGGGTAAACCAGTCCAGTGGAGTTCTTAAGTGTGAATACAAAATTGGATTTAGGGACTTCAAAGCTGAGCATTGCAATAGGCAATTATTTTTCAGTCCTTTACTCTTATCATGGGATCCATGATCTCCAATTAGGCAGTGGGGTGTCTGATGACTTACACAGAAACAAAAAATTTTAAAAAATCATCCTTTAGCATGACATTCAAGAAGATTACAAAACAGATATTTTCATGAGAGATACACAATAGTTTTTGGAATCTAATAGTACTTAGATATGAGGTCTGAGCAATTTATTTCTGTCAGTTATTCAGGGAACAATAACAGGCAGGATTACCTGAGGAACTAAGATCTCAGGACTGCAGACACACATTTAGTACCCTAAACTTTGTTTACTGAAATTTAGGTGTACATATGCCATATCTTCAAAGAAAATAAAGAATTTCTGGTATTTCTTTGCCTTCAATCCCTAAATCTTATGATTAATTTGGACCTGACTTGAACAGTCTGTGAAAGAGTTGAAGACTCACAGAAAGAGGAACTGTCCCAATATCTATTATCTGTACCAAAAATCCCCTGCATGAGTCAAAGTATGTCAGAGGCACCTTATAGAGAAGTGACCTTTAAAGTCTGTGTGACCCTTCTTTTGTACTCAGCAGGCACCACAGGTGACCCTCAGGGACAGGGAATGAAGCAGAGATATACAGCACAGTAAATCAAATGTGTGCAGACATAACTGAGTAATTTTTGTCTGGGAAAGAATCCCACACTTATAAACTGAAGCTTCTTTCAGAATTATCCAAATTTCTTCTTGTCTATCAGTTCATCTTTTCCTAATGTTACTTTTTCTATGGCATTGCTTTTTTATTGATAGAAAGTCGTGGTAGACCTATAAAAATAGTTTAACAGAGATTTTTTTTTAATATTTAAAGAATAATTTGACTCTGTAATGTCACATATGTGTGTGTGTATATATTTTGTTGTTGTTGTTGTTGTTGTTACATGCTTTGCTCCACCAGTGATAAAGTCCAGCTTAGAGTAATCAGATCAGATTCCAAAACATCCTGGAGCCTGAGAAAAGATTCATCCCTTTCTATAAGAGCAACTAATCAGGGAATGGATTCTTAAAATCTTTCTAACCACCCAAGTATAGTTCTATTTTCCTTTCAACCACAGATGCGCTTGAAAGCATCAGCTGATATGTCCCCAAAAAGTTTATTTCTGCTGTCTGAATGTATGAAAAGCAACAAACAATGGTATCAAAACTTATTTTTTCAATTAAATATAAGATGAGTGGAAAACAGATGAGTGGAGAAGTCAGGTTATTTGATCAATGCCAGACTGCAGATCAGTGGCGAAGGTGGGAACCAGAGCTGTGTTTCACAGTTGCTGGCTAATGTCCTCCTGATCGTTATTTAGCACCACGTTCCCTAGCAAGAAACTATAGATTGGACTTACAAATTCTCATCAAGCTATTAAGACAAGATTTTTTTCCTCATAGGTTCTGCTGTGACTAGCCAAATTTACATTTAAATGACTGAAGCCAGCCTGTTTACTTCCACTGTTTCCATTAAAAATGGATGAGGGTTTGCTTTCGGGAAGCAACTCCCAGCTAGGCTTGCATTTTTCCTTAACTTCTTCCCTCCCTTCTCTGAAGTTTAGCGCTGAGAGGAGTGAATTGAATTCCTCTGCTCTGCATTGTGGCCGAGTGCTTTTACATTTTCTTAACATCTCTTTGTTTACGGGCCAGACACTGCTCAGGGAGCAGAAACCAGAGAGCCCTCGCTGCCAGAGCATCAGAAATGTCACTTGAGGAACAGAGCAACACGATTATCGTCATTATTCTTCACTCCTCTAAGGACTGTTTCCAGGTCGTAGACACCTATTGTGGATGCTTTGGGAATAATGAAAACCATTAACAGATTGTTAATGTGACTTGGTAACAGACCAAGCAGAGACTTATAAAACAATAAAGCTTTACAATTAATCTGATGTGTAACTAGGCACTGATGGGAGCAGGTATAACATCAGTTAGGGATGAATTTTAACTCTTCTTAGCACCCTGGTTAATACTGAGACACTGAAAACTATCTGGGTCAGATGCAGAAGCGTTTTGAGGATCATAACCTTGGGGGAGTTTTTGTCAGGTGATCAGCTGAACCTGATGCAGCACCAAGTAAATGAGCCAACAGGCTTCCCCTGAAACTGGGTAAGGAGTGTTTGTGTCCCCCCAGGCAGCAGAACTGAGAGAAGGGTCACTTGGGGTTTGTTTTTGTTGGTGCTCAGGCTTGGTTCTGGTTTAGTTGTTGTTTTATTGGAGTTTTTTTATTCTTTCTTTCTTAAAGCTGAAAGACTAAGACAGAGCTGTGATGCCATGACTGTGTGCAACTGTGGGCTGTGGAAATGCTCAGTAAAAGAAATCAGAAAAATCAAATTAGAAATTTATTTTAAAAATCAGATTTACTTCACTCGTTCACTGATCTGTTCTGCTGTCTTGGCAAATCACATTGCCTGTTTGGGACTGAGTTTCCTCACCTCACCTGTGTCTGATTTGACCTTCTTATATTTCATAAGAATTCTTTCTTTCTTTCTTTCTTTCTTTCTTTCTTTCTTTCTTTCTTTCTTTCTTTCTTTCTTTCTTTCTTTCTTTCTTTCTTTCTTTCTTTCTTTCTTTCTTTCTTTCTTTCTTTCTTTCTTTCTTTCTTTCTTTCTTCCTTTCTTCCTTTCTTCCTTTCTTCCTTTCTTCCTTTCTTCCTTTCTTTCTTTCTTTCTTTCTTTCCTTCCTTCCTTCCTTCCTTCCTTCCTTCCTTCCTTCCTTCCTTCCTTCCTTCCTTCCTTCCTTCCTTCCTTCCTTCCTTCCTTCCTTCCTTCCTTCCTTCCTTCCTTCCTTCCTTCCGCCACTTCCGCCACTTCCGCCACTTCCGCCACTTCCGCCACTTCCTTCCTTCCGCCACTTCCGCCACTTCCGCCACTTCCTTCCGCCACTTCTTTCCTTCCTCTCTCCCTCCTCCCTCCCTCCCTCCCTTCCGCCACTTCCTTCCTCCCTTCCTTCCGCCACTTCCTTCCTCCCTTCCTTCCGCCACTTCCTTCCTCCCTTCCTTCCTCCCCTTCCTTCCTCCTCCCTTCCTTCCTTCCTTCCATGCCTGCCTGCCATTTTCTATATTGATGTATGTTTTGGCATTCTACATTTCTGGATCTTCGGGCTGAACCATCTTTACAGTCTGGAAGAGCACAGCACTGACTATGCTAATACAGGAGCTAAGGTTTAGAGCATCATAGCGGGTGATAACAAGATATTTACAGCCCAAGCAGACTCAGATTGAGCTGTGCACTCTGTCATTTTCATTTTATGAGCTTGCTCCATAAAACTGTTCCCATATGGTTAAAGTTAGGGATAAACAAACAGGTTCTGATCAAATAAGAAACCACTCAAATCTTTGCCCAAGGTTCATAATGAACTTTTTTTTTTTAATCTCCGAAAATATTGCTTATGCAAATTTCAAAATCTTCTCTTGTTTTTGTCTCCTGGATCTTTATTTCTTAATTTAACCTGAGACTTATAAGCAGACGGAAATGCTGTTTTATATTAGTTCTGCTTTAATCGAAAGAAGTACAGGTAGCAGTTTTACAAGCTGCTGTTGTGCAAAGCCAGGAAAGGTTAAATAAAGCCCCTAACCAGAGTCCAACACACCCAATTTACAGGACTGATTTCTAATGAGAAAAAAAAAAACCCCAAAAAATCTTAAAGCAAGCCCCATAGAATAACTCCTTTCTCACGGGGACCTGAGATACAGGCACCCCAAACTGCTGAAGTCAGTTAAATCCTGCTGCCCTCCCATTTCAATTTGCCTGTATGCAAATATTGCACATTCATTTTGAGGGTCTGTTTTTATTTCTGTACCACTATGATGTGCTTGCAGTCCTAGACCAGTGGCTAACAGCAGTCATAGTCCTTCTGCTGTGCAAAGGAGGAAAGATGCTAAAATTTCCCTTTTCTAGCTTACACAGCTCAGTCACCATTCACATAGGCAAAGTATTTTGCCTGTCCATGTGAAAAAAAGGCTGATCCCTGGGTATAAGAAAGTTAAGATGGGAAGAAGGGAAGAGACATCAGTTTTAGAATGACTGTTCTAGCTGGAAAAACATAAGCTTTTGGGGCACAGACATATTTTTGTTCAAAGAAAATCTGTGTTTGATAGTTTCTCTATTTCTCACTTACCTTGCTTATATATTGCTATGTGATAGTATTCAAATCACCAGATCTAAGCATAAAACCAAATGTAGTCTAACTTGTCTCATGTCACAGTACAATAAGCCTGGGATGTCTCAATTTAAGCTCTGAGTTCTAAGAAATGTGTATCTACCTAAAAAAAAACATTCTGACTTGACATTCCTACAGCCTAACATCTTTGAGGCAAAAAAGAAGGAAGTCAGATAAACTTTCTTGTAAATGAATTTGGGCTATTGTCATCAAATAGGACACTGCAGTGTTAGAAATGAATACATAAGAGGTTTGACTAGTGTCTTTGGATAGTGTACAAACAAGAGCACTCCTGGGTGCCTGTCAGAAATAAACTTCTGAATCTCTTGAGATTTGTGCATCCGTAATCACCCATTTAGCTTCTGCCTGCTGTAGCAGAGATACTGGACAAAAAGCACCTGCAGTGCTGCCAAATGTTCCTACTTCATAAAAAGAGAACTACTGTATTTTCTGTGGAAGACTGGTAGGGTGAGATAAATAAACACAGAGCCCACATCATGCCTCAGTCTAGGAAATGGAGTGTTAAGGCTCTGCAATTAGGGCTTTAAGAGCTGCTGAAACCTTGGCTAAGATGAAAGAAAGTCACTTTTCTCTGACCAGGCTTTTAATCTTCCTTGATGATCCATTTCTGCCTGCCATGAAGAAGGTGCTTGTTTGAGAGGCATTATGTGGGAGCAGTTGGAAGGTGACAAGGAGAGGTCACAGAGCTGCTCAGTCCTTGGTCAGCTCCGCCCAGAGGACATAAAGCTCTCAAAGATTTTATAAGCAAGGATGAGAAGCGATGTGGTGCATCTCTGCTTGTGGCAATTGCACATCAGTTAAGGGCCTTGGTGGCCGGATGGACAAAGGGGTTCATCCCAAAACAAACAAACAAACAAACAAACAAACAAACAAAACAAAACAAAAAAAAAACCCCAAACCAAACAAAAAATCAACAAAACAGAAGAAAACAAAACAAACAAAATTTTAAAAGAGGCAAAAAAAATACTAAAATAGATACCAATTCCAAATTCCCCTTAGCAGGAATTTAGCATAGTAGCCCTCTGAGCCACAATACAAGCCTTGAGCATGCAAGTCATAGAATCATGGAATGGTTTGGGTTGCAAGAGACCTTAAAGGACATTTATACAAACTTTTCCACTGCAATGAACTTGGGACATTTTCAACCGGATCAGGCTCCTCAAACCTGTGCTCAATCTGATCTTGAATGTTTCCAGTGATGGAGGATGCGGGCAATTTGTGCTACTGTTTTACCATGCTCATTGTAAAAAATCTTATTTAATCTAAATCAACCCTCTTTTAGTTTAAAGCACAGGTCATTCCCCCTTAATCACCACAAGTTCTTGTCAGAAGTCCCTCTCCAGCTCTCTTGGAGTGCACTTAGATACTGCAAGGTCCTCCAAGGACTGTACAGAGCCTTCTCTTCCCCAGGCTGTTCAATCCTGGTTCTTTCAGCCTTTGCTTTGGACCTTCCCCAATGGGTCCATGCCTTTCCTGTGCTGAAGGTCCCAGAGCTGAGTGCAGTGCTCCAGGTGGGGTCCAGTGATGCACAGAGGTTGTGCCTTGGCTTGTAATTAAGGCTTTGCTCTCTAGGGTGTCTTGGGTAGCCTTATCTCAAAAGCTAACCTGCTCTACTGAGTTAGAGCAATTGCATGGTCTGTGGGACAGTTCTGGTGTTGCTCTAGCAGTTAATTAAAGTTATCATCAAACCAAAGAGTTTGTTTCTTTTCTCCCCACTTCCTTCCCAAATCCTTCTAGTACTGTTAAATCAAAACATAGAGAAGGTGAATCCCTAGGATAATGTGAGTGAAGATGCATATAGACCAACTACAATGTTGTAGGAAGAACATCTATTTTTTTTTTTAACTCCTGTTATGATACTGTTACTTCTCTCAAGCAGCCCGGTACATTCCTTACCCTTATGAGCCAGTTTAGTTACCTAAAAATTGGGATGCCTGTTGCCGATTCCCCGAGTGCTGGGACTCAGGCTGACCCCTCCCAGGGGGTTCCCCTGTCAGGGGGAGACCCTCCTGGAGTAGATTTGTGTGAGGAGAGAGAGAGAGAGACGCTGAATTTTTTCTGTCTTCGGGTTCTCGTTTATTGTTCTCTCATCTAGAGTTTTGCATGCTGTCCAGACAAGGCTCAGCGCACTGGAAAAGCACAGCAAAAATGGCCAACAATCTTGTTACAAGGTCTTTAAAGCTAAACTATCCAATTAAGGACTGACACCTAGATTATTTCCATTTTTAACCCAACAACTGATCCCCAAAAGCCCGCAATGCAGACTTTTCTGCCCAATTACAAAATGCCACCCAAACCCATGAAGCAGAAGGAAGAAGAAGCATGAAGAAAAAACCTCAGGACAACACCCTGTGCCCTCCATTTTGCTTCCATCCACAACATACTAAAAATCCCCAAACCTAAATTTCTCACCTAACTGATACACCTACACTACTCTCTACAATCTACTTCACACTTTAGTGCATTCTAGTCTGTTCTGGAGTTTAGGAAACTTTCTCCATGAATGAGGGTCAAAGTCACTGTTCCCCTGGGGGTCAAGGCACCCCAGAGCAGACAGAGACACATTCCAGGTGCCCTGGGTTTCCACACTTAAACAAGTATTAATTACCTGATTAAAAAAAAAAATATATATTTTTTTTTAGATCTTATTTTGATCCCTTTGTTTTGTGCTGAGTTGGTGAGTTGGATTGTATGCTGTGAACCTGTGCTGGAATTGAGAACAGGATAAAGCTGCACATTTGGGGAGTGAAGGCAGGGAAGAGAAAGAGGGACATCCTTCTTGGTAGCAGCAAGATACTTAGGTGGGCAGAGCCAGCCTGGTTACAAGGATGTTTTACTTCCAAATTAAATTAATAAGATTGCAAGGGGAAACAAAACCCTATAGATTTCCTTCCCCCAGAGCCATCCTGGTGCACCTAAACCCCTGAGCTATCCCATGAAAAGGAGCAAGCACACAGCCAGAGTGCCCTGGCAGACACAGGGGAGCAGAAGCTGACACTCAGTGACCATTGAAGGTGCTGGGACTCCTTTAAGGTGTGAGGTCTGGCATTTCTGCAGGTGGAAATTCTTCCCAACACACTAAGGGCTGGTATTCTTGAGAAAAGTTGTGCAGAAATAGACAAGGCAAATGTTAAAACCACCCTGACTACCTTATATCTCAGAAGATGTTTCAATAGGCTTTCATTGAGTTAATTGATTCTCCTAATTGTTTCAGTCCTCAAATAGTTACAGAGTAGAGCACAAAGGCTCTTTTTTTGTTGTTTTTTTTTTTCAAGATCTGAGGTGACAATTTTAGTCTCAATTCTTCTATTGTTTGCTTCCTTCAAATCCAAGTATGGAGAGCACTTGAACGCTTTGTGATGCCAGAAGAGATCTGTTTGCCCTGCAGGCCAGAGAGCTGGTGGAAGGATTACATCTCATGCAACTCAGTCTCTCCCAACAGTTGCCCTGGGAGAGCTGCAGATTTGTCTTTCACTTGACCCAGAGCCATGTGCCATCTGGCTGCTTGTATTTTACTCATGACACTTCGCCTCTTACAATCTCTTTTCGCCCTTTGGAGAATTAGGTTTGCTACTGGAAAGTTGGGGATAAAGCATTTCGACCACAGTAGGGCATGCACTAAAAATTATGAGGAGACTTATTGAGCAGTTCAGAGTGGATGACTCTGTCATATGACCTGTCATAAAGTTCAGCTGTAATGTTTTTCATGAAGTTTTAGCTTGCACCCTTATCCTCACCCAAATTACACTGGACCTTATATTTTTATTATTATTTTTCTTTTTTTCTTTTTTTTTTTTTTCTGATCTGAAATCCGTAGTGGACGCCAGCAGGCAATTTGTTTCTATGCCAAAAGGAGGATTTTGGCTAAAGCTGTGATGTAATTGCTACTGTAATTGACCTCATGCAGGAAAGCCAAGAAACCTGTCCCACAAAAGCATCTGTAGCTTCTGTGCTCCAGGTTTCTGTTTTCAAGCCTGACTTGATGCGCAGTTGGCTCTCAGGATGTAGATGAAATACCCTTCTGCCCTTGTTTCCTCCCCCAAAAAAATAAAAAAAAATTAAAATAAAAAGAGTAGCAGCACTGCTATAGCAGTGCATAAAGCAGTCGGCCTTTTATAAAAAAAACATGAATGTAGCAAGTTATAATTATGGAACTCAGAGGCAGAACAAGAGCTCAGATTAACTTTAGTCTACTCTGGAGACTTTTAATTATGAACACCATGGGGAAATATGAAGTAACATGAAAAAAAAATCCCTAAGTCTAAAATGGACATGTAAGGATATTAATAAGAGAATTTGCAATGCAGAAGAGATGAGATGTAGAATAGTATTGCCATCTGCAGTCATTAAAGTACGGATTTGCTCTTGCTTGCTTTTGCTGTTAGCCTGAGTGATCACAGGAATATATGCTTCTCAGTTAAGTAAACTAGCTAATTGCCACACTAAAATGTCTGTTTTTCTGAAAAGGACAGTTGGAAAGAACTCCTTCTTGAGGGAGAGCAGGAAATTGGTAACTTACACTCTTTTAAATTCCTATGAATTTAAATTCTCCAAAGTCTGAAAACAAAATTTTTCACCACCCTGATATGTAGTGAGGATTTGGATGCTTGTGCAATTAAAGTGACACTAACACAGTAAAGATGCTTTCCTGCTTTGCTTTCCATTTTTGCTGTCTTGTCAGGAAAGAAATTTATCCTCTACAGTTATGAATTTGAACATTAAACAGAGAAAACTTACTCCAGAAGGGTTTTTTGGTTCTTCTCTTCCTCTCTGATGGCACTGGTGAATAATGATTTCCAAGAAAGAGTGAGTCTTGAAAACTTAGAAGAGCAGTAGAGGACAAAAAAAGTGCTTCTTCTTCTTCTTCTTCTTCTTCTTCTTCTTCTTCTTCTTCTTCTTCTTCTTCTTCTTCTTATTATTATTATTATTATTATTATTATTATTATTATTATTATTATTATTATTATTATTATTATTATTATTATTATTATTATTATTATTATTATTATTATTATTATTATTATTATTATATAAATCGTCTGGATTTTGAACCAAAAATATCAGTAAACCAGTTAAATAATGATACCATTTTCTCAGTTCTGATGGAAATGGATAGCAAGAAAATCTCACTGCCATTCAAATTTGTTTTAGACAATATATCTGAGATACCTCTCTAAGCCACACTTATATGTTTTTTTATTTTTTAAATACATTTCTTACTTATTTTGTATGTCTGAAATTCTGGTGTTTAGTTGTTGTTGCTTTTTTTGTTTGGTTTTATTTTAGGTTTTGTGTTTGGTTGGTTTGGTTTCTTTTTCTTTCTTTTTTTTTTATTTTGTTTCCCTGAGTCTAAAAACCTATCTGGCAAAAGGACTTCAGCCCTGTCTTCGATAACAAAATTATTGGGTGAAGTCTGATTTGTTAATATTTGACCTTTCATAGTCACTGAAGTCATCATGCACCTGTATGAGATGCTTTTGTTAGAAAAAATTAAGTATCTTTTGGCAAATCTGAGAGGAATTTACAATAAGGTTTTAGGTTTTCATAAAACACCTCTCTAAATAACTTTCTATCCCTGATTATAATAACTTACCAAGGTCTTCAGGGATGAAAACATGACTTGTAAGAATATATCTCACTACTTGTTTTGTCCAAGCCTAAATCAGCACTAATAAAATAATAATTCCTTGATTATAATGGTGTTGCTAGCATCATGACTCCATTGTTCATATTTACAAAAAAAACCCCATCAAACATTTTTCCATTGATAAAGCCTTGATTTTAATTTTCTCACAGAAATTGGAAGTGGTAAGATTATCCAAAGGACATCTTCTTCATGGATCAATTCTGCAATTGGACTGAGTGTCCGCACTATCTAATTTATGTCTGAGTTTACATTTGTGTGACAGCCCCTGGCCTGGCAAGGATGAAAGCTCTACTGCCTTTCTAGGCAACTCATTTCAGTGTATCTTTGCTAGACCTCAAAGATTTTAAACTTAATTCTACACTATTTCATATCCTAGTGTTGTTTCTCTTGTGCACATAAATATTTTAGCCACTTTGACAAAAATGAAAGGATAGAAGAGATGCAAATTCGCAGAAGCTGCAGCCTGATGAAAAGTATTTTTGTTTTATATTGAATAATGCCACTGGCTAGGTCATCTGTGAACATCTGTGATCCATCGATCTACCCACATAAATATCAATGCTTTGAGATAAAAGTCTAAGTCAATAAACTTTATGGCTGTGGCAAACTCATTACGCTGTGCGTGTTATTCTGTCACAAGGAGCCATGAAAACAATGCTGAAAAATTAAGAGCTGAGCTCGAGTGTGAGATTTAATCCTGAAGTCCACTATAAAACAAATGGGTTTTGGGGGGAGTTCCAGTTAAAATACCAGCTATTGTCTGAATGTTATCTTTAATTAATTAAAAAAGAGGAGAAACAGAGTATTCTTCAAGTTTCACCTTGGATTAATATGAATTTATAATGCCCAAGAGTGGGGCTCCTAAATCCTTCACAAAATAACAAACCAGGCATTGAGGAAAGCATAAAGATACAGATTACATGGATAAAGGGCATTTCAGACCTTCTCTGGAATTAACTGCACAGGCTTAGTTGAATTGAAAGTTGTCCCTGCTTGTAGGAGGAATTTGTTCCAGGCTAACTTTCCAAATTTTCTCTGATTTTCTCATTCTCTAGCAGCACCAAGTTAGAAGCCTTAAAGCCTATATCTAAAACAAAAAAGGAAAACAAACAAAAAGAAAAAAAAGGAAAAATAAATAGAAATAAAAGAACATCACCATCATCACAACTGAAGAATGTTTCACCGGGCAAATTATAAAAATGTCAGTTTTCCATTATATTTTACTCACCAAGAAAATGGAGAAGGCCAGTAAGAATGAACTGAACATCTTATCAAGTCTCCTTCTCCAACTATTAATATAGATTATGAAACAAAGCACAATACTTTTTTCTAAAGACCTTTCCTGACTTTCTGAACTAGTGGAAGTACCAGCATATGGGGTCAACATGAGAGCTGGGCTTACTGCACACAGAATTTTTTTGTTGTCCATAAGCACGTACTTATCAAGGGTAGATGTTTCCAAGGAATAACATTAGTTTTTTGATTTAAATTATGTTTCAAGGCATTTCTCATGATTTAGGCACTCCACATTAGCCCCTGTGACAGAAATTTCTTCATTGTCCTTGGTCAGGAGGATGAAGTCACCTTGTGCTCAGAGGCATGGGTGGACAGCTCTCGAGGAGAGCGGATGCCAGCCAGAGGCTGTGCTTGGGGGGAATGGTGGAATTGGATTACACCAGGACAGGTACAAGTAAAATAATTCATCCCAGTTTAAGGTTAGTACAGAAAAAGGCCAATCTGATGTGACATGCTTAAAGCTGATTGCTTAAGATCTACTTCAGGAGGGTTTGGATCTCTTAACTAAGCTAAAACAGATTGTGACCTTATAATGGTGGGGGAAAAAGATATCTGACATTAGTCTGTCATTAAAACTGTCATATAGATGAACAGCTGTAGCAGAAAGTGCATTTCAGTAAAAATCCAGCTGAGAATTTTCATATGAGAAAAAGGTTGATGGGTTTATTTATTTAATTTTCTTCATAGAACAATTTTAACTTGTTCTAGCTACAAAGTAATATCCCAAACATACTTTACCCATTTAGAGACAGTTTTGCCACGCCTCATTCTAAATCAACATAAACATTGTGCTTTAAACGCAGTTCAAAAAATAAATTGAAATTTAAATTTTAAAAAGCTAAAGATATTTCTACATCCAACAGCTAATATCTTTGGGTGAAATTGTACTCTAAGTGTTTATGATTGGCTGCTAATTTGCTCATGCATTCTTCTACTCCTCATCTACTAAGAATCTTGAAAGAGATGAAATGAGACATTGTGGAATTATTGCACCACATTGTTTTGGATAAGATGTTGGAAGGTGTTGAGTTATTAATAGAATAAGAATAAAGAAACTGAGTGATCTGCAATGACCATTACAGTCTTAAGAAGTTCAGACTGGAAGTGAGACAAGGCCAATCCTCAAAAATGTAAACTGATGTGGCAGAAGTAGTCAAGGTAGTGAAATTTAAGATGGGCAAGTGAGAGTTCAATTTTCTCAGTTGTTGGAAAATTAACATCCTCTGCAAAATTACTAAGAAAAAAAATCTCTTATTTCAAAATATTGCAGATTATTGACTTCTTTAACTAGGAAATTTCTTTTTTTATATAATTTTGTGTGTTTTTTACATGAGTTTGCTTTCTTTGTTCACAATATGAATTTCTACTCCACAACTCTCTGAGAATTTGATAATGAGAAATTTCTGGTAAAACAATCTTCTCTGTTGTCTCTTTGAGATGTCTTAAAAGGTGTTGAAGGTGTTTTCTTTGTTAATGGGAGTCTAGAAAGTGTTCTGGATGAAAAGACTATCCTTAGATGAAAAGACCCTGACCTAATTATGCACACATGTATGTGTTTTTCTCCTATTAATTGATAGAGTGCTACTGAGAGTTCTTCATGTACTCTGAACCTCTGGAGAATAAGGATTGAGAGATGTCATTCCATTCCCTTTCCTGCTTGGTTGTACTAAATTCTGGGCAGTTTTTTTTTTTTTTTTTCCCATTACCCAACAGGTCTGCTGCAGAGGCTCGTATAAGCAAGTCATGATCCCAGCAGAACATAGTGAAAACATATTTAAATATATATGCTTACCCATTAGCCCCAATAGCACCTAAGGGCTTCTTCAAGTGCTTTATCAAAGAGTAAGTGCCCAAAACATGAAAAAGATGAAGGTTTTCATGTTCTTAGCCTGTTAGCAAATATTAAAATCTGAATTTTGGGGTTGCTGAAGAAATAAAAATAACAAAGCGGGTGGCTGCACACACTCCCAGGAGAGTTCTTCTATTTTTTTTTCCCCTCTTGTACCATGCAAGAAAGATGCTGAAGGATTGGATTTAACAAGACCTGAATGTCAAACTCCTGTAAAGAGGCTTTTTATGACAGATTAAAACAAAAACAAAATCAAAAATCGAAACCCAAAACAAAAACAAACAGACAAAAAGCCCCCACAAAACAAAGCACCCAAACAAATCAAGGAGTTTAGAATGCACAGAGGCAAACTCGGGGATAAGCAAAGGCGCCGTCTGTGCCGGGTCACCAGGCTGTGAGGTGCGGGTGCTCTGTGCCTGGCAGGCTCCATCCGTGCAGCATGACAAAGACATTCCCATGGCATTGCACACCACAGCCCTGCAGCACCCCACCAGCCCGTAACAAAAGGGTGCTTCAAGAGCACAGACACAATCCTGTGCAGCATCCACTCAGCACCCATTGCCTGCTTCCACAACACCCAACTTCTGACTGCGGTTTGTAAAAGACCAGCTTCAGAATCAAATAACAACATCTGATGAGATATTTTTCTTTCACCTGAGCTCTGAGGAATGAGTGCTCACAACCCTGCACAGACACAAGAAAAAAAAAAATCAACTTTAATTTATTCCACTAAGAAAGTTTTCTTGTTTTATTTTTGAAATTGCTGTTGTTTGTATGTTTGGGATTTTCTTTAACTTTGTTTTGTGCTATTTTGCATTTGTTTTCCAAAAAAAACCCCTCACATATCTGTCATGTTGTTAATAAAAGGCTGAGTGAAGCCCTCAGTGATGCTACCTCTGCTCTGTGATGGATGGTAACAAACTGCAGCATCTCAGCTCTGCGTTTGATCTCTACCCACAGAGGCCAGATGGTAACATTTTCTTGCTAGAAAAAAATGATGATTTCTGAAAAATCTGAGCAGTTATGAATTTTGATGTTCTTCTCTTATCTGCATATTTCTTGTGGAAGAATGAAATATCCATTTTGTGAAAAGGGTAATTATGGCTTTCGACATGAACTTTCTAGGTACAGAGGGCCAGAGTTGAATATCAAGTAATTTGATTTTTAAATGATCTATTACTAGTTCTTTAGTTATTTTGACCATTAATCATTTCATTGTGTCCCTTTGTTGAGAGCTATCTAGCCAGCCTGTGACTTGTCAGTCCGTGACATTGAACATTATTTTAAATGTTATTTAATTGATACAGGTTCAAGAATCCTGGAACAGAGGTGTCCAAAAAGTATGCTGGCAATTCTTGTATCTGACTGCTAGTTATCCATTTCTCCTAACCAGCTTTGTCATAGAAGTTGAATAAAGGAAAAGAGTGAACTGTCCTGACAGTTGCAGAGCTTCCAACATATAGGGTTAATGCAACTATAAAAATATTTTATGGATAATTTCTTTCTCTGCATTCCAGGAAAAAGAATTTGGAAGACTGTATATAAATGCATCATTTGGTGACATTTACCCTAATAGTATAATTAAGACAGAACTAAATTAGTAGCGCTCCTAATGGGCTTTTTCCATGTCACTTATTATTTATATATCACTGCCAGTTCTGTCTTTCTTCATATTTCACATTTATATTTTGGAAGCATTGGAAAACATTCTGCTAGGCATCGTACACGTGCATCATGATAAAAATATCTTTTTGCAAGTAATTTTTAATCTGAAAGAATACATTTTCTCTTACTCTCCCTTGACAATCTTCACATTAAGGACATAGTCTTGCTGACTTTGTATCTGTGCTTGTGCCCCTGGCTTCTCTGCATCAAAGAAAGACTAGATATGAAAGTCCACAGTGGTAAGGGACCTGGAAGTGCTTCTGAAGACAAAAAATACCAGTAGTCCAAGCCTCAGCAAGCTCTGGTTAGTCTTTCCTCATGCCAGGTGAATTACAGGTGGGAGTAAGAACTATGGGAAACTCAGACCTAAAGAGTTTTCAAGTTTTTTAATCTCTCCTCATGCGGAAACCTTAGTCACTCTTATTGCTTTTCGCATGACTTCTCTATTCCTGCCATGCTGAGTTGACCAAAACAGAGCACAGTGTTCAAGGTGACAGCAGACTACACCACTGATTTATCATTCTTCCCTTTATGGCACCTAGTACAAATGAAAAAGTTACAATCATGAAGTAAAGTTGCAGCTTTCAGTTCCTGGTATATACTCCCTGCAAATATGGCCTGTGAGACTCCAAATAAGAAAAGAAAAAAAAAAAAAAAAACACACCACGAAATGGATATTTAGTAGATCAGAGGGTATTTTGAATTATCTTTGGACAGTTTCTTTCAGTAGATAAATCAATATTCAGCCTCTTCTTTTGTCAGGTTGTGATGGGCTTTTGTTTACATCTGAAGATTAAAAGCAGCACAGTGTTAGAATATTCAGTGGAAGCACTGTGATAGATAAGATGTCAAGGAGAGCTCCAGGAACTACAACAATGCTTTAAAAAGATAAATAAATATACAGTGTTATCTTCTGAGCTGAAGCCTCATGCAACTTCACTTTTAAATATGTATGACCAGAACCTGTTTTGTTCATACATTTGTAAATGTTCTATTACAAAGCAAGCCTGTAGAGGACGGAATAGATTGCCTGTGGAAGTAGCCACCACACCACAGGTATATTCAACAGCCAAGTGGTAAAAACAGCCATGAGGATGGGCTGTAAAAAATAGCTCTGCTTAAGCCAGGACCCAAGAGAAATCTTGTGAGCTTTAGGGTTTCTGTCTTTGGTCCTCCCCAAATGACTGACTGAACTCAGATGGAAAGAAGTTTTTCACTAGATCTCATCAGCATCTCTGTGTTTTTGAGAAAGATCTCATGTCTGTGTGTCTCATATCTGTCATATTTTCTGCTGTTTGTCTGGCATCTTGAGAAATTCACTGAGTTAGTTTTGTGAGGCTGGTTCCTCTGACTGGGGCAGCCCAGAGGTGAAGGTGACAGATTGATGAACAAAAATGAATCAAATTATGGACAAGCATTCATCCTTAGAGAATATTCTGTAGGCTATTTCTATATACACACTTTTTGTTCTTAGGCTACACCTCTACTATGCCTTTTTTTCGGATACAACATGTTGGGATAAAATAACTTGTGTTTTAAGTTAGCATAACTTTATTTTTTTACAGGTCTGGTCTTAAAACATGATGATGGAAAAAAAAAAATTAGATAATTAATATAATTAATTTACAGTTCTTCCTTCCTGTGGGCATATCATATATATATTTTTTTTCAAGTAGTTCTGCATTCTCAGAACATCTTTCAGCCCTCTGTCAAAACAAACAAAAAACTCCACATAAGGTGCTTAAAAACTCAAGTACCATTTAACATGTAATATATTTCATTAACATTTATATCTCATTGGAATCTCATTGATAACATAACAATGATATATGTTGCAGGAATTAAAAGTTTTGGTCTCGTCATTAGAACAATTTCCCACGCATCAATGAAACACTAACCTATTCCCTCTATATCAAAAGAGTATCTCTGGTTTCTTCACTGATCAGTGTAAATACAGCTGTTATTAGAAAACATGTTCATACTGTGCAACTTTACCAAAAAAGGCTGTTGGAGGTGTGCAAAGAGCAATGAAATGGGAAAATTTTCCAAAAGACACAGTGGAAGTGGAGGGAGCCCTCCTGGACATGCTCCTTCTTTTACTGTGGACTAGCAGACCAGAGAGAATTCAGCTTCTTCCCACTTGTTGGACTTGCTCTGAGCTGATCCCTGTTGTTGCCAGAACCCATTCTACGGGGCAGAAATCTTCCACTGAGTGCTGGTAACCAGAAGGTATAGCCAGGCTTACTGGATCAGTTTGAAAGTCACTCATATACAGCTTGGCTTCTAAATAAAACAGCAGCTCCTGCCCCAAAGGGTTAATTATCTAAGGGACATCTGAGTGCCAACAAATGTGCAAAGGGAAAGCTTGGAAATGGTACCAGGTTCTGTAGCCACAGGAGGTGTCTGAAACTCTACACAGCTCAGTTTTTGAAAGTGGTAGTGTTTTCATGTCAAAATAAAAGAGTTAAACAACTTTATCACAACACAGAATTCTCTTTGAGAGAAAAAGCTGCTTCTCAGTGAAAAAAAAAAATATTTTTCCACCTTCTCCTACATCCCCTTTAAAAGTATGCAAAGAAATCAAGGTTAACAGATCCTTATTATGTAATCAAAAGTCCTTCCTATGATTTTTATTGAAATAAACAACTGATTTCATTATCTATGTGACCTCCAAGACATACATTACAGCTTGCCCCATGCAGTGCTTATGATTTCAACAGAAATGAATAATTCAGTCATATGTCCCAGCCACTGTATTTTTATCACCACTTAAGTCATCTTTGGCTGTATTTTCACCTCTATCTCAGTCAGAATCTCGCCCTCTCTTACTCTTTGTTTTCTATAGTCAGAAAACGAATAATTTAAGAATAGAATATTCAGTAAATTAGCACTAGTGTTAAGTTAAACACTATAATGTAGACTGTGTTCTTTTCTAGAGTTTTTTGTTTGTTTGTTTGTTTTGGTAGTTTTTGTTTTTGGTTTTTGGCGGTTTTTTGGTGTTTTGGTATTTTTTGTTTGGTTGTTTTTTGTTGTTGTTGTTGTTGTTTTGTCCAGGCAAGTAATTGCTTTATTGTCCATTTAAATGTAAAACGGGGAACAAAAAAAAGAAAAAAAAAATTAAACAGAAAATTTGGATATTACAGCATGCAAAATGCAAATTTATGGTTAATATATTGCATATATAAAAGGGTCAGACACATTTCACATTTGGCAAGGCCAAAAACACAGGCAAATTCATCTGACTTTACCCATATCACATTTATTGCTCAATCAACCTAATGTTTATTTTACAAGGGTGCTGAAGTACTTGGTCAAATCAGAGAACATGGAACTTTCCGTGGGCAATCAGCTAACTGTGTGCTTCAGTTCAGCAGAGGTTTGAGACAAAACACAGAGCCAATCATTCTGGGGGTGGAAAAACAATAAGGACACTACAATAATTTTGTTCCCTGAAATATGTTTTGCACCCTGTTCATATTTGAAAGACTTGAGTAATTTGAATGGATGTATTTGATTCTGGAGGGCTTGTTGCTGGTTTTGTTCTGTCCATTACACTCAGAGTTTGAAAGGGAGGATAAGAAATGCTGCTTACTTCGTTCAAAGGAGTCACAGACTGACTGACCCCAGGTTGTTCTTTGAAATCTCAGGCAAAGTCTTTGTCTTGTGAAGTAGTTTCCTGCATTTTGTGGGATGAAGATACATGGTGGACAAGAAAGGCAAGCCTGATGCAGCATCCAAGTTTAACTGAACTAATTTGGGGGTTCAAGATAATCCTATATTCAAATTTGTGGAGGAGATACAATTATATTTCAAATTGACAAAACAAGTGTAACAAATGGCTTTTCCCTAAAATTAAATTTCTCTTGTCTATATTTGTATTTATTTTTCTGAAAGTTATAGAAGGTCATACCTACAATAAGCTTAAAGAGGTATAAAGACTGCACAAACTGGCACTGTTACCCAGAGTTCCAATAATTTAGTAACCCAGAAGAAATCTTATCTAAATCACGTTCTCTTTTTTTGTTTCAGTTTGGTCAGCAGGCTCAAACAATCTGTGGACATGTGAAACAGGAGAGAGATATGGGTGCTACCTCAATGCAACTGATCTTTACACAGTACATAAGGAGATAAAATATCTTTCCTGTTTTCTTTCCCTTCTAAGTTAAAACACAATGGAGATAAAGAGAGATATAACCCTCATGCTTGAACCTTTGATAGAAACCACAAGGGAAGCAGAAAAAGACAAATATCCCCCTAATGACAGACTCCTGATAGCAGAAATCCAACTAATTTATTTTCCAATATACCCTGAGGGAAAAAAAAAAAAAAAAAAAAAAAAAGGATTGAGTTTGTGGAGAGACTGAGAGAAGGAGAAGAAGCAGGCAGCAGAACAGAAATGAAAACAAGGAATACCTAATTATGAATTAAGGTAACTCCAGATGTGCTTTGCAGTTCACCATTAAGTTTTTAGTTTACTGCGATAGTAGGTAGGACCAACAATCAGGGATTTAAATATACTTTGTGTTCTTTATATAAAACCTGTGGAGCATTTTAGAAAGGTTACATATAAATTTTATTTTAGGGCCTACACAAGGGGCTCTTGTTTGTCTCTCTAATTGTTTGAATATCTCAGTATCATTTCCACTTGGCCAACACTTGGCCATCAATCACCTCAATTCCTTCTTCATGTGCTCCACAAAACAAAAAAAAAAGCAAGAAACAAAGAATCAGGGAGGAACCTAAAATAGTAGAGTGCTGATGCCTCAACAACAAAACTTCACTTGATGAAAAGTAGTTAGAACAGACACTACCTGATTTTGAAATATATACAGGGCTGAGCTGGGCTGTTAGGAGTATGTAATGACTTAGAGTTTCAGGTTTTGGTGGGTTTTTTTTTAGTTTTTGGGGTTTTTTGTTTGTTTTTGTTTGTTTTGGTTTTTTGTTTATGGGCTTTTTCTTTTATTTTGGGTTTTTTTATGCTTTTTTAAAAATTTATCCACTTTACAGCTGAATAATTCTTTCGTGTCATACCTGCAAAACAGCGGTGTTGACTTCCACAGAAAGGCACTGAGATCTCCTAATGAAACACATTTTGCCAGGGGTGAGTTACCCTTTTTTAGGGACACACTCAGATTCACAGGGGACTCTTCAGCACTGTAGTCATGTTGTTGTAATGGCTGTGATTCCACCCCTGGGTCACCCAAGGTGAAAAAACAGCCTCTGTCCTATGTCACCATGGCAGGGGTAAAGGGAGGCAGGAGCAGGGGATGGAGACGTGGAGGACAAGGAAAAAACAGAGCAGGGAGGATGAGCATCTTCAGATTGAGGCAGCCATATGGTACAAAAATATTTTTCATTCTAGTCCTGCCTCCTTTTAGAATTATGAGCTTAAAATTGAGGTAAAAGCATTGTCACTGAGAGCTCTGTACTGTCACTTATATGCTCAAGTAATAAACTTAGGAGCAATGTTCACATAATTTCTCTTATTAAGGGCATGCAAAATGGACAGTTTTACTATAGATAATTGAGAATACACATATACTTACCTCTAGCATCAAAAAAAACACCTGCAACTAAGATGAAATTTTTTAAGTTTCTCTCTAAAATATGTGGAAATCAATCTCAAATCTCCTATTCCTGACCAAGTAGGAAAACTATGGATTCAAAGAGGCTTCTCTTCATAATGCTTCCCTTTAGTCACATCTTCTGAAGTGCCTGGTCTGTCTTCCCTGTGAATCCCAGAAGGGTTAAGGAATGATGGAGGAGTAAAAGGATAGACTGGGACAATATGAAAACCATGAGCTGGTTTCAGAAATGTTAATGCATGTGATTGGAGGAAACCAAGAGTTGGTCAGCAAACAACTGGGGTGCAATAAAAAATGTTTGTGTGTATCTGACATTTCAAGAATGTTCTGTAATATTTTACCTTCATTGTGTCCAAATCAGTTTCCCCACCTCTCTATGTGCTCTTTATATGTAGTGAAGTGGTGAAAGCTTTTCCACAGAGAGGGAATCAGATGATATTAACAACTCTCTGAATGGCCCATCAGAAACTTAATGAAACAACTGAATGAAAGTGGGGGAAAGTACTGTGTAAGGCAGATTTAAATTCTGTAATTAGGAACCTTGGTAAACACGAAACGTTAAAAGCAGTTATGAAAATATATCAGAAGAAATTCTGAAAATATATTAGAAGTCAGCAACCTTTGTCACTTAGGTTACTGGGTCAGATTTATGCCCTCAGTTTTTTCTGTAAGAAAAGATTTTATGTGTTTTATTATCTGACACAAAAAATTCTGGTTTTCTTTAGAGTTGCTACCTGTTTCTTACCAAGACTATGTCCTCAGTGTAGACTATTTTTAAGCCCATTTAAGGCTGAAACAAGTCTTCATTGATGTACAGCTTTTCACATGAAGGAATCAGGGCTGTTCTCCCCTGTACAGCAGCTGTGCAGAGGCAAATGTGAGGACCAGTGAGGGAAAAGACAAAGATGGAGGAGAAGAAGGAGGAAAAAAATGAAAAAGAAAAATAAAGACAAAGAAAAAAAAAGGAAAAGGAAAAGAAAAAAAGAAGAAAAAGAAAAAGAAAAAGAAAAAGAAAAAGAAAAAGAAAAAGAAAAAGAAAAAGAAAAAGAAAAAGAAAAAGAAAAAGAAAAAGAAAAAGAAAAAGAAAAAGAAAAAGAAAAAGAAAAAGAAAAAGGATGGGAAGGGAAGTTCTGGGAAGGGAAGGCGAAGGGGAAGGGATTATAAAAACCCCAAACTACTTTCCATGTTTGAGCTGATAAATATTTTGCTGTCTGTTCTTGCAAGCTCTTTTTTGCTTCTGTTTCAACCAATTCTAAGTTGAAATATCTGTAATATCTGGATGCTGTCATAAATGTCTTTCAAATTATTTTTTCCAGCTGATTCTAGCAATAATCTAATGTTGCATAAGTTCTTGCTAAATGTGTGACAAACTTAGGCTTCTGCACATTCTAGATTGATAATATCACCCAAATTCTTGTTGAATAGCAATTATCTGAGTGTAGAACATAGCAAATAAAAGTCAACAAAAACAGGTCCCTGATGCTCAGAGTGCATTGTCTTTTTTTTAAAGCAATACCTTCAGTCTTACAAATTATATGTCTAATTGACAGATCTCTCTCAAAGTTACATATTTGCAAACGACTTCCTCTCTTTGCTTCATTTCTCTGGGTTCAAGTTCAGGATTTACAGCCACCTCTGTTTTAAGTAAGCTATTTAAATCAAAGTCTGTGTAGTCAAGTGCTGATCAGAACATTAGCCTGGGTTCACACCCTCGGTCTACCACAAAATACTGGTGAGACCCTGGGCATGTCACTTAGCCTGTATTTTCACTTGATTTTCATCTCCCTGACATGAACCATAAGCCATATTGCCTCTCTGGGGCGTATGTTCAGTAATATTTTCAGTGAGCTTCTGTGATGGTTTTTCAAACCACATTATTACCTTGATAGATTTCGGATTGAACTGGTGCAGCACAGGAGGTATTTCTATTGTTTAGACAAGTTATCTTTGTCAAGCTGAAAGGAAAGAAAAAGATGAGAGAGAAAATGAAACCTACACCTCACTAAATAACTGGCATTAGGGATTTTATAGTTTGTGTTTCTTCTCTAAGAATGACTGGGATGTTGTTCTTATAATCCTTCACGTAATTTTCATGATAAGTACTTGACTTTTCTAGTTAGCTTGAGTTTGCCCTGGGTGAGAGATGTGCATCACCTTGGGAATAATATCTTTTTGTTTTATGCATATTGCTGGTTGAATACCAGTGCTGAATGCTTTTCACATTTCCTGTATGATTTGAATGCTCTATCTGAATCCTGACCTGACATTGTTACTTGTGTCTTTTATTTCTCCTTTTAGTAGCATTCAATGTTTTATTTAATTTTTTTGTTTGGCTGGGTTTTGTTTTCCTTTCTCTTTTTTTTTCATGCTTTTATTACAGCTATAAAAATGAAAAATTATTTTATTGTATATATACACAATTTCCTTTGAAACTTTCTCACTCATGACTGACTAATCACTACTAGGGGATATGGGAATCACTCTCAATAATGTGTTTTAAGAAGGGTATAAAACTACAGTGGAACAAAGAAAGAAATATTTACCACAATACAATATGGTGCTAAGATCTCTGTAGTATCTTAGTGCTGGCAATATTTTCTTTGCTGGCATGGTTATAACTGTATTACATACACACAGGCACACACACACAACCACCACAGCCACATTTTACCACCTCATGTTTCTCAGGAATACGATCCCACTAATCTGTCACTATTTACCTCTGTCAGTGCCTCTGCCCTCCATATCATTTTCCCTCCATATCATTTCCATTCCAGGGGACAGCCTCAGTGGGGTCCTGAAGCTGCACATCTGTGGGCATCTGGAGTGCAGTGATGGCCTACGGGAAAGGTTTAAGTAAAACCATACCCAGGTCTAAGTATGCGGGCAAGGAAATGCCAGGCAATGCACTGAAAAAAGCACTAAAAAATCCACTGAAGCAGAAATGTTAATGTGGGCAACCCTTCATGCCATCTTGGAATTCACCTATTTACTTTTAAATAAGTACTGTCTGGATTTGCAATGGCATTTTAGCGTTCACTTCTATTTGGATACCAAATGCACATTCAATTTTGTAAGAGAAGAGATTTTAATAACTCTGAGTTAAAGGCAATTATATCACTTGGCATTATTCTCTTGCCCCTTTTTGTCATGTTGAAATCCTCTGTTTTTCCCAAAAGGATAAAGCAAGTCTCTCCTCCCAGAAATCCTGACATTTTTGAAATTCATTTTTTCTGATAAACTTTGACATGTCTTTTTTTTGTTCTTATAAAATATATATATTAATTTCTTTTTTCAGAATGAAAAAAAAGTAAATCTAAACCCTAACACCTCTTTATGCTATCACATTTCTTAATTTTAAGGAGGAAGTATTCCAACAGAGCTTGCTCAATGTTAGGCATTACTTGATATCAAATTTACATGTGTACTGACATAAATGCATGTTATTCAACATGTGCACTTACATACCTTTATTCTAACAGCCAGATAAATAATAATAAAATAATGAAATTAAGCTAATATTTTTCTGCTTTTCCAAGATGATGTAATTTAGCCTATGAAAACCTAATGAGATTGTCTAAGTGTAAGGAGAGAGATGGGCATCTTCCAAGGGTTTCTTATCTTTCTAGTCTCAGACATCAAGCTAAATATTAGAGCTTTATGGACTGAATCCACCCACCTCGTTTCTGATTTTTTTTTTGGACAGTTTCCTTTGTTGAATCATAGAGTCACAGAATGCTTTGGGTTGGAAGGGACCTTAGAGGTTGTGTAACTCTCCTGCCATGGGCAGTTGTCCCACATTCTCTATATCCCTTAGAATGTAGATGGGATTCCATAAGGTATTTATGAAATCATTATTTTTTTCATTCTTTCTAAAATATTTTATTTTTATATTTAATTTTTATTTTTAGGCGTTTTGTGCCTCTTCTTAAAAACCCACCCTATGAGCTGTCGTCCTTTGCAGAAGAATAATCCTCCTGCCCATGCTTTATCTGCTATTTCAGGGTTTGAAGCAGAGGCCCACCACCACCTTTGGTGTGCCCAACACAGTGAAATGAGCGCCTGCCCTCCCCTTGAAGACCTCGGAATCCTTTTTGTGTAGAGGTCTCAGCCACAGAGGAGGGTCTAAAGCCAAAGGTCTGGCTTGGGTAACGCCTGCCACAGAGATCAGCTTTAACCACAGAGATCAGCTTTAACCACTCCTGGAGGTGCCAGCGAGCCCGTCCCACGCCATTCCCCAGCAGCTCCCTCTGCATCTATTTCTCTATTGTTTTGTTTCTTTTTATGGTTGCCTGTTTCTCTGCAGGTAGCTCAGTGATTAGCAAAGCAACCGACTCTGCCTTTTTCAGCTCATCTCAGGGTTCCAGGCAAAACAAGCCCATTTGAAGCCGAGCCCGGCGCTCGCAATCATTCCCCATATGTTGATTTTCACACCAGCCTTGGGTGGCTGCACCTCATTATTTGATTTTCTCTGCATCAGTTTTGTTTGTGAGAGCGTGTGCATGTGTGCCTGTGCGTGTGTGGCTTTTTTCTCTCCAGTTTGAAGTCACTCTGACCTAAATAGAGGAAAGTGTGGGTGGCAGTTTAGTTGTAGGTGCCACTTCAAAGACTCAAAACGCTACAATCTGCAAATAAGTGCTTTCAGGGAGGGGTGAGGGGTAGAAGACATCAGTGTATATTCAGGGATGTTGCTTCTGACAGGTCTAACAACAGATGAACCCCAGAGGCTCTGATTTCTGCGGGTATTACACCCCACATGTCTCCAGAGCTTAGGGGGTGGATTTTTAAAGGAATCATTTGCATATCACTAGACCTAATGCAGTTAAGTTTATGATTTAGTAAAACTGAGCTGAAAGGGAAATACCGCAAAAAGAAAATATATGATTACGCTTAATTAAATCAAGGAAGGATCACAGCTTCCCAAAGATCATTGGATTAGATAGGATGCGGAAAAAAAGGAAAAAACCCCAAACATTCTTATGAACCATGTTCTAACACATTTAAACCTGGAGTAAGAATTTCCAGGAAAAGCAAAGTGCATTAAGCAGACAACATACGTTTTACCATAAGATTCTGCTGTATACATAAAGCCAAAGTATTCTTGGGATTTGCAGATGTGTGTGGTTAAGGATGACAGTCACTTACTTTTAGCTGTCACTGCTGTTAAGCACAAGCCCATCACTCGGCCACATCTGCTTACTCTGTGTGACTTTCTGTGAGTTTAAAGATTAGTAGGGACACAGAAAAAAAAAAAAGAAAAAAAAGAAAGACGTGGGCAAGTTGTGGCTTGGACTGGGTCACAGAGCTCTCCACAGCTTCCTAGTTGTGAGCCCAATTTATCACAGTTAAGTTTCACATTTCCCCTTTCCCTGCAAATTCCTTTGGGAACACCAGGCATTACTTGTCTTTCCGTTCATGTTTTCCAGTTACTCTCTCAGAGAATCATTTTCACTCTGTAAGCCGCTTGATGAAAAATAATTCTTCAGAAAATTAGTACTGAGAATATGTTTTAGAAGCCAGAATTGCAAAACTAACAATGAGAACTGTGTTGGTTTGCTTGGAGATGAGGAGAGCGGCAGCCTCTGCTGCAGGGTGACAGAGACAAGCCCGAAATCAGAGTGACCACTGCGCTGCATCCTTCAATTTGTGCAGCCACCAACAGAGTGATGTGACAGGAGTGACCTCACCTTAGGCTGTAGGTGACTCCATCTCAAAGCCAATGGGGCAGCCCTAAAGGTGACCAGCAGATGCCCAGCAGGTCAGGGGGGTGATTCTCTCTCTCTACTCTCTTCTTGTGAGATCCCCAGCTGCTGGAGGGCTGGAGCGCCTCTTCTGAGAAAGCTGGGACTGTTCAGTCTGGAAAAAGCAGGGCATTATTGCACATTCCAGCACTAAAGGGGCTAACAGAGAACTTGAGAGGGAATTAATAAATGGCATGTTGTAACAGGACAAGGGCAATGTCTTTAAGATAAAGGAGGATAGAGTTAAATTAGATATTATGAAGGAATTTTTGGCTGTGAGGATGGTGAAGTCCTGGCACAGATTGCCCTGAGAAGCTGTGGCTTCCCCATCCCTGGAAGTGTTCAAGACCACGCTGGATAGAGCTTGGATCAACCTGGTCTGGTGGAAGGTGTTCTTGCCCAGGGTAGGCAGTTGGAAAAATATGATCTTTAATATGACCCTACCAACCCAAATCATCCTATGACTCTGTGAGTGAAACTTTCTCCTGAGTATTCCAAACAACTTATGTATGCCAATCTATGCTTATTAACTCTGTTTTTATACTAAGGTATTTATCTTATTTTTATTTATCGTATTTTATCTCATTTTTTTTGTGTCTATGTAAAAGTTTGATAAGATGTGCAAGCTTTCATTAAATAAGGCAGGATTTGTCTTTACAAACATACCTGATGGTAAGTGCTAGTGTGTGATCTTTTATTAATAAGGAGAAATTCTCTAACATTTGGGGGAGAAATACAAGTTATACAACAGCTATAATGGAGTAAGAACACATTCTTGGGTGGATGCTCACCTACTGTACTTCAGCTTGTGCTACCTTGTTTGCCTTCCTCTAAATGTAAAAAAAAAAAAAAAAAAAAAAAAAAAAAAAAAAAAAAGAAAGAAAAAGAAAGAAGGGGAAAAAACAAGTTTAGGTAATTCAGGAGCCATAAAGCCAGTTAAGCAGGATTATATTAAGGCTAGCAGTTAAGGCATTCTCATGAGTTCTGGGAAGTAAGACTTGGAGGTTTCTGACACAAGGGAGGGACATCAGTGTAAACTGAAAAGTGAAAACTGGCTGCTGTAATCAGCGGTACACACTGTGCACTTCAGAACAAGACAGATTGTGATTTGTACAAAACCCAGCACTGTCACCTAAGCCTACTGAGGTGAAAGCAGCTGCTGGACTGCTTGCCTGTGTCAAGATGATGTCTTTGGCTACAGGCAGTAATGGAGTTTTATGGAGTTCTCTAAGTCTTGGGGCAAAAAATAGAGACACCTGTGAATACTGAGATGCCCCAGCAGTTCGGATAGGGTTTTGTGAGAAATTATAATAGATTTAGATGTTTAAACTGTGTCTAGTTAAAATTTTCAGTCTGGGTTTTTACAGGTATGAGTCTTACTGGCTCTGCTCTTTTGCAATGGACAAAGTATCTCAAACATCTACATACTTTGATAGTCTCTTAGACATTTTTGATCCTTTACACAATATCTCTTTAGTCTAAAGAGGAAGGTGCAATACTAATTCTCCACTTCTGAGTCAATAAAGAAGGCAGCATTAATGTCTCCTAATATTCCTAAAGGCTTCAGAGTCATTCGTTTCCTACCAAAACCACAAACTCTACTGCCCCTGTCAGTGGCAGTGCAGCCCCCTTTTGCCCGTGCAAAAAGCAGTGCTCTACTCTGGTGCACTTTTAGTGAGCTCTGCTGTCCATCAGGGATGCAGAGCTGACAACACTGGCTCTACAGAGTGAGCTCAGCAGCCAGCAGGGAGGGAGATTGATGTCTCTGCACCAGGAAGCTTTGGCCAGCCAAGTGCTTCTGCAGCACGACAAGACCTCAGCAGCAGCTGCTTGAGCTACCCTGTAGAAAGGCTCATGTTTAGCAAACAATTTTGGTGGCATAATGGACTCCCCACTGCCATGGTTAGACAGAAAATTATTCAATTACATGGAATTAAATTATTACAGTTGTTGTCTGTTGTTGTTGTTGCTGCTGTCATTGTTGTTATTTATTATTTACTAAGTGCCAAATGGACTCAGTAATGTTCATATCTGGCAAATGTAGAGAAAGGAGTTACTTTAACACAGCTATGTAGGTGTGCAAAGCCGTTTGTTCATAAAGGACTGGGCGGGGATGCTCTTGCAGAGGTCACCATAGAAATATCTCCCAAATGTAAGTTTAAATGGAACACACTACAAGGAGAAATACTGTCTTAATATATATATATATTAAGAAAAAAAAATATAAAAGTATTTTGAAGCTTTAAATAAGTAGGAAGGGGAAAAGGGTTATTAGGACCATTTTCTGGAAGAATAAAGAGAATAAGGCAGAAGAACATGCTCCTGTAAAAAACGGCTCTGGTGAGCTCCAGAGGTCTCAAACAGTAAAAGTTTGATATTGCTCATTCTGTGATCAGGCCTCCTGGAGCAATGGAAGGAAAATATTCCTTCTAAATCTTAACATTCCCAGTTTGTGTTGGGGTGAAAGGCTGTACAAACTAAAAGATCAGACCCTGTATCTATAAGAAATCCCAGAAATATTGAAGTTATTTTTCTCTCTACTACTTCATCTACTAGTGTTTTAATTTCTTTGAAACTGGGTCTGAATTTATGGAAGTAGAGGTTCTTAAGCCTGTCATCCTGCTTTGAAAGTTTCAAAAGTGCTGTAGTGCAAATCAAGTCAGTTAATTACCCAAAGCAGTATTCTACTGCTTTTAACTTGCAGGAGGCTGAAATACAGAAAGAATTCCACAACAAGCACTAAAAAACTGCAGTCTACTTATTTAAATAGTTCCATTATGTCAATCTTCATATTTTTATCCGATTTTTTTTTTCTTCCTGAATTTATTTTACAATGCTACATCTATCCATCTTTTCAGGAATGGTTATTGAATCAACGT
Organism: Emberiza elegans; assembly: GCA_024865655.1. Taxonomy (NCBI): domain Eukaryota; kingdom Metazoa; phylum Chordata; class Aves; order Passeriformes; family Fringillidae; genus Emberiza; species Emberiza elegans. Next base: position 833,092 of record JALJVW010002490.1, on the reverse strand, counting down.
ATCCCAAATGGTTCATTCCATATTTTGCCTGGCTCACCTCTTCAAACGTCCTTCCTGAAGTTCTTCACTTCCTTCACCCTCAATCTAGTCTCTTTTTCCCAGCTCCCAATTTCAAATTCCAGTTACTCACACAGTTTTAAGGATTAAAGTCTCATTTTATTTAATGGAGTGTGCACAGCTATATTTCATTATTGCCAGAAAAATCCATATGCCACATTTTTAAAAATAAATCCCCACTAGAAATGTTGGAAACCTTACAGACTTTGATTGAGTTGCCCCAGGTCAAACTGAACATCTGGGAAAGAACTTCTGCCTAGGAAATGGTTGTGCATCCTTGAATACTCCAGTGGCCTCACTCTTGGAATAGGCTTTGGTGAAGCTGTGTATGAAATACAAGGATATCATTAAATATTTCCATATTCCATATATTTTCTTCTGCACTGTTCTGCCAGCCCAACAGTGTACATATGCCATTGTGGTACCAGTTAATTATTAATACATATATCAATAGAATATGGTTAAATAGTGTTCACCAGATACATAATTTTTTAAAAGGCTGGCTTTTTTTTCTATTCCTTTTGGCATTGCAAGCTATTCACAAATCAGTTGTTAATCTATTCAGTGTTTAAGGATAAGGGTCTGAGCCAAAAGCCCTTTGAAGTCAGCGAAAAAAACCCCATGGACTTCAAAGAGCTCTGGATCAGCCCCTAACAGAAAAAGATCACAAACAAACACATATTAGACTATCGAGTTACTTATAAAGCAGTTTGCATATCTTTAGACACAGTAAACACATTGCTGTCATAGCAATTAAAAGCTTGCATCCAAAATCTGAATCTTAAAATAGTCTGTTAGGGAGAACATCCTATTTTCATTCTGGGGAAGAAATGTAAATCTTGATAGGGAACAAGTGGATTGATAATGCATCCAGACCCTATATGTGTTTAACATGACTATATATGAGGGATCTAATAAAAAGAAGGCCTTAAATAAATGCATTACACTATGTCAAGCAGACTCATTTGGGTGTTTCATCACACTGTATGTTCAGAAAGGCCATAAAGGTTTGAAAATAATCTTGTATTTGTAACATGTCCTTTTTCCTCTTTTTTTTGTATAACATGATATATATGACTTGTCGTACTCTCCTTTTAATATTTTAGATTTATGAAATTAGTTTAAAAATACTGTTTAAAAATCCTTCTTCTTAATATTCATGTTGCCTCAAAATATTATATCTCATGCACAATCTCAATATTATGATGTAGACCTCATCCACTGTTGCAGATTCCCCATAGAGTTCTAAAGCTCCAGGATTTGGATCTTAGTAATTTTTGTCTGGAAGAATCCCAGAATATTTATTTTTATGCTGTACATTTAATATGGATGCTGATGTGACTTCTATCTTTACCATAAAGTCACTGGTAAGAAACCCTACCATTGTCTTTTACAAGTGGCAGAAAACAGTACAGCTGTGTAAATGGAGGGATTATTCTCCCTTTTTGTGGTCTAGAATTTAGGCATGTATATAGCTGGGGCATAGTGAAGACAGAAGTGGATACAGACATAGACAAAATAGATGGACAGAATAGAAATATTTAAGCAGACATTTCCAGAAGGTGATTTATCCTTCCTGAAGCTGCACACCTTTTAGAAAGTGTGGCAAACTTTTGTCCAAAGATCAGTATTGGTCTAGTCTGGCTCTCAACAGAGTAAAACCACTTTAGTTTAGTTTAGCGATCTCATTTTAAGATGGTGTGAGTAACTAAGTTGAAACAGTATAAGCAGAGGGTGACAAAACTGGTAACAATAGGAAGAGTTTTTCTTTACAATTAAGCGGCAAAAAATATTAACCAAGGACATCCAAAAGGAAACATAGCTCTTAGAACTTAGAGCTTCTAATACCAGCAGTGCAGGCAGATGCCTCTTGGCCAACTGGGCTGCACATAAACATCTATATCTATAATGCTACATATATATATATGATATTTATACACATGTACTTTAGATTGAAGGGCAGCGTTAAAACACAGGAGAAACAAAGAAAGAAGCCTTCCCAAACTGCACTTTTCCAGAATGGGGAAAGAGATGAGCTGATACAAGTAAATGTCAGAGAACTGCAAACACCCAAGCTGTAATCTACCAGCTCGCATCTGGTCACACATCTGAGAGAGGAGACTGATAGGAAGGCACACATAAATCTCTGGGACAGGGTTCAGCAAGGAGTGTTTTATATACAAGGGGTTTCAGTACAGCATCTTAAACACTTAAATTCTCACTTACTTAGAAATATGTGCGGAAACATTTTAAATACAAAAGTTCCAAGGTTCTTTCTCTGTGAACATGAATGTTTCATTGCGATTTCCTTGGGAATATACGATTAAAGTTTAGCTTGTGCTTGACCTTTACTGAGCAACAATAGAGCTAACAGAAGTTCAAGTTCAAAATCCTTTTCATTACAAGGGGGCTTATTTCAATTTTCACTCTTATTTTTTTTCAAACAAAGTGGAGAAAGGAAAAAAAGTGAAAAATATTCAAGTATGGTACTGTAATCTCTGTTCTTCATTTTAATGTCTTTCTTACTTACTTTGTTTTTTTTTCTCCCTTTTTTTCCTTGTTTTTCTTTTTTTATTTTTCCTTACCCATACTCCCTTCCCCAACCCCAGGAAAAAGAAGTAAGTGTAAGTGGAAAGGAAGTGAGGGGGAAAGAAGAAATTAAAATTCTGAGGAAAAAAAAAAATTTTTTACAAATAAAGACATATTTAAATGAAGAAAAATAAAATTCGGGGGAAATAAAATCCTTCTCTTTGGAAAATACTTTGTTTTATTTTTCACAAGTCTGTAGCCTTCCCATATTGCAATATCATTTTCAACTCCATTACATATTTTGTCCTACAAAATTTTGGGCTGTTTGAATCATTCAGAGAGATGTAGGGTGTGTTTTTGACATCAAGAACCTGTGCTTAGCACAAGATTCTGCTAAAATGCCTTCACTTTCCAGCGTGCTGCTAATCATAGTCTTAGCCTGAGAGAGGGAAAACCTTTCCATTTGCTAAAACAAACATTTACTTAATTTGCCTTGTTAAATTTAAGCCATTCCCCATTTTAAAACTTCTCATTGATTTTACATTCACTCCTCTGATGTAAAATCACCAGCTACTGATTTTACATCTGTCTTTTAGCTGCTGCTGCTGCTGCGGAGCTAACCTCAGCGACTGGCATATTGTACCAAATTAGGATTTCTCCCGCTATGGCAGCTGTGGGGTGGAATTGAGACAGGCTGATGAGACACCTCCAGCCCCCTCACTACTGCAGACACTGCAAAGAAGGAAGCCATGAACAACAGTTGCAAAACATTAACACAAAACATCACCCTACCAAGCAGGGGGAGGATGATATTTCCTTGCTGGCGTTTTCTCGTGTGCCTTGTCTCTGGCTCCTCAACGCAAAGTCATCAAATAAAATGCGAACCTCCTGGGTGAGATTCACCTGCCAAAACGTAGCTGTTGACATCTGAGGCAGTCACTTGAGCCCCTGTAATCAATGGAGAATCAAGCAAGTTTAAGGCCCAATTCATCTAATCCTAAGGTGCAAGTCAAAAAATGGGTCATTGAATTGTGCCCTAAACATTCCTATTTCTATTTATTAATGGAAAGAGAGACTGAAGTATGGACTTCCTTGCATTTCTGCTCTACAGGCACTTCACAAAAGCTGAAATGATTTGCACCCCTAGGCCTGGCCCTGGAACAGGCTCAGCTGATGGGAAAGCTGATGAATAATTAAAGCTCATTGCAAGATGGCATCCTTGGAGACAAAGTGCTCTGAACAGGAGAGGACGATCATCCAAAGCAACCACATCAGGCTCCCGTGGATTGTGCTGTGGTGCTGCAGGTTATGAGCAATGATTTCCCACAGTAGGTTCCAGAGGTGGCAAATGAGACCAGTGTCAGAGATATTGCCTGAGCATCCAGAGAAACTCGTTCACCTGAAGAGATACAAAGCTCCTGAGCTTCTAAATGAACACATGCAAGTCTCATAGATTTTGGGAAGGTAGATACCTTGCCAAGACTACTCATGATTTTTCTTTTTAATGGCTATATATTTACAAAGAGAATGGTTTTTAATGTTCAAAACAGATGCCTCAGAATTAATTGGAGAAAAATAAACCATGAGAATGCATCTATTGTTTTTCCTTGCATTTTTAACACATTCTGGGTCATTGGCAAAATGCTACAGTTGATTTCATCTATTCTGATGCTTGCCACAAAATCAAAAGCCCAGGGTATGACTCTCATATTTTCCTTTCTGAACTTCAAACAGTAGAATAAATGGGGAAATTTGGCCACAATGACATGTAGGTATCATTTGGTGTAATTGATTTCTTTTCTTTCTTATCTTTTCTCTGAAAGAATATTTCTAAGAAATGGTGTTTTCTGAGATTAAAAGAACAATTTATTATTATAGCGCACAGATATATTACAGATAGTTATTTAAAACATTTAATGATATAGGAATCATTTATTTGTTGTGTGTGTGAATTAAACCCATCACAATGCCGCAGGACAAATAGTAATATATCTCCTATCCTTGAAACTTAATTTTCTTATACTTTCCATTATTTGACTTATTTTTGTTAGAGAGCAGAAAATGTTGAAACAGGAAGAAAAAGAGATGAAAATGGGTGAGATGCTTTCCATTCTGTTTAATAAAATAAGTTTTTAAAATAACACTGAAAGCTTGTAAACTGCCTCTATAGAGTGATGGAAGGAACACAGTGAAACATCAGCTGAATTGCCATATTTAAAAGGACCAATTTCCTTTTTTTTTTGTCTTTTCCAGTTCTGCTAACTCTTGCACAAGGTAACTGAAACTTATGCATCTGAGCTGAAAGAATCTGATCAGTGGCATGTGCTAACCAACCTCGACACTAAGATATTTAGGGCAGCTGTCAAGCACCACAACTATCTTCTGTGCTTCTTCTCAGAATTAATTAGCAGAAGAACAGCCTTTAATACACATGTTCTTGCCAAGATGAACTTGGAAGGAATCTTGTTCTACTCCCCATTACTGTCTGTTCCCAGCAAACCTCTAGAGGAGATAAATGTGCAAAATCTTAAGCTATCCACCTCCTGTTACTGTAGGTATAAGCCAGGAGTTATAGGAGGCAACATCCAGCAAGCATTTCTGGTGCAACAAAAGAAATCAGCCAGTTTGGTGATACCTGGCTTCAGAAATTCAAGCAATTAACTATTTCTGTTGATTATATTGAAAATACAGCTACTCGCTCCAAGTACTAATTTAATTTGCTTTAGCTGCATTCACAGTGTGAATCTTCAATTCTGCCTTGTGCCAAAAAATTTGAGGAAGTACTACAGAGGTTTCAAAATCCACTTGTTAAGTCTGTGTTTAAAGGTGAGGACCACCTTCACTGCCCTCAGTCTCCGTTTACTTCAGAGGCTGATGGGACTCCCTTGAGAATTTTCAAGACTTTCGCCTCTGACTTTGGCTAATGTTTGAAATATCAGTGGTCTGTCTCAGTACTTCAGCAATACCTTTTCTTCCATCTCATCCTTAAGCCAAAGGGCACTGACAAAGAGAAGGTGAAATCTAGCCCAGAAAAAGAAATTAATTTAAGGAGGTAAGTTTGAAACTTGAATCAGATTGAACCTGGTAGAGATATTTGGAATAATTTTCCTTTTAGTTGAATAGGTGACTAAAACAATTCAAACAACTTTGCTTTTCCTGGAATTGTTTTACTATTGTCTCATTTTATTTGAGTGGGTCCACATACTTTTTTTTTTCAGAAAAAAAATCCCATTTTACTTCTATTTGTATTTTATTGGTCCTCCTTTGGCTCCCATTATATTTTTTTTTTCTGAATGGTTTTATTAATTTATTTATTTAAAAGTGAATGGACACATTTCAGGATTTTTTTTCTAGTCCTGAGTAGTTGAAGAGGTGGAAAAAAATCTTGTTCACATATCAATCCAGAAAACAGTTGCCACCATAGTCAAACATGACCTAAGATAACAATAGTCCAACTCATCTCATTTAACTTTAGCTGTCTGTAAATTATATGCTCTGTCAAAACTAGCCATCTAGGCTTCCTTGATAGCAAAAAGAGAGATGTCAACATCTCCACATGGCAGTTAATTTAAATTGTTTTATATGTTTTGGTTTAGTTTTTTTTTTAAAGATTGGACAAGTCATCCAGAAACAAAATTAGTGCTCTCTCTTGACTGAAAAGGAAATTTGTACATGGCACTTTTTTAGGTTAGGTGTCTATCTCTTAGAAAACCAGCCTTCAGTGAAATTATTCCAATGGCACAGACAGTAAGACACACAGGAATTCCATTTCACTCTCCTTCAAAAAAAAAAAAAAACTTGCATTTAACTTGATTGGCTATTGTAATAACTCCATTTGTCTTTTTTTTTTTTTTTTTTTATTGTGTCCACCTGAGATTCCTCTAATAAAACCATATCATTCTTGACAAACTTTATTCTGAAGGTCTTGCAGTAGTTAATGATGTAGTTCTTACATTCCTGTTCTTTTTGGCCTTGTTGCTTTAAAGCACAGTCCTCAATGCAATCATGTCAGAAAAAGGAAAACACATGATCAACTACCCCACCACCCTCAGGATTTAACAGTGTCACAAATGTTGAGCAGCAGATTTTAACTGCCTGTCTCCCTCCCCCTCCCACCACACCCTTTCCCTAAATCTGCGGGTGCTTGATGCTAGTTAGCTCCTGGTTTGGTCTTTTTTTTTTTTTTTTCCTTTTTCCTCCTCAATTTCCATGCCTAATGAGCCTGAGCTGAGTTAATAATGGATGTAATAAGTAATGACTCATTGTTTTGGGGCCTGTGTGTCTCTGTGTGCAGTGGCAGAGGAAGCCAGGGCTCCGATGCCATTTGTTCTGCCATGTCACTTGCCGCCAAGCAATGCCACTCATCAATAAAAGGCAAGATGACGGATGAGTTCATTTAATGGAATTCCTCCGAGTGAGCTGCAGCCACTGCTCTTTGTAGGCTCGTTCTCTTGTTCTTTGAGCCTCTCTCTTTCCCAGTCTCTCTTACTCCCTCTCCTTTACTTTTTTTAAATATTCAGGACAGTTGGAAAGTGTGGCTGGCTGAGACAGCTGCCATTCGTGCCAGCAGCTCCTTCTGCTCTTAACAACTGCTATCCTGAACCAAATCAAGGGCTCTGAGCAGGGAGATCAGGTCAGCATCACCTCATTGTAACATCCAACAGTATTGCCTTCCCCTCACTCCCTTCCCCTCTCCCACTTCACTGGTCAAGGTGGGTTTGGGGGATGCTGCCTAAGCATTTGGGGAGGAAAAGGGTTTGAGTGCTCCCAGTGTGGCCCTGTGCATGCTGAACAGTTAACACAACCCTGTTCCTCTGGAAAAGGATCAGGCTCTGTCTTCATGCCTAATCTACAGCACTGCTTGTTTCCAAAGCCAGATTAGCTAAACAGGGTATTATTTCAGTTCCCACATGCATGCATCGGCTCAGAACAATGAATGTCTGCCTGTTCCCCGGTTCTTCTTCCTCCACCTGCTTCTTCTGATTTGCTTTTCCCTATTTTTTAATTCCAAAGGTGTGATTCTGGTGTAATTTAAGAGAATAATTTTTCCCATATAATTTATGCAGGTGAAAAATGCTGCTAGACCAGATCCTTAGTTCAGGAGAAGTAGGAGAAATTCACGGGTCTGTAGGTGAATGGATGTCTGGTCCCATTAAATTCAGCTGATTATGATAAAACATGTTGAGTAGAAGAAAAATCAGGAAAATTTTACCCAAAACTTTCTCACATCTAACTTTCCAACATTTCCTAATTTAATATGAAGCCTAACTGAACAGGAAGTGAAGTTCCTTCCATTCCTAGTAACATAAATAAGGGTAAAACCACCTGTTCAAGCCTGTTTACTGACAACTCACTGGAAATAATATTTTGTTGAAGCTAGAAGAACTTTGTCCATTTACTTTAGTAAATTTTTGAAAGTTTTTAATGTTGTTGCCTTTTTATTTTATATGTGTATGCTCATATGTATGATATATGGTGGATGTGTGTATTTACATAAAATAAATAATAATACTCATGTTACTTATAATTTCTAGGCAGACACCCAGCTTGGGTGACCTCCTATGGTATCATTGTACATTACTTTGAGATATGTTTGATGAGAAAAACCATAATATTTATTTTTAACCCTGCATTTTTATAGTATAATGGTTAGGACTCTGACCACAGAAGGCCAACAAGCCAAGTATGCTGCAAAAAGGCAAAATTACAAACACCAGATTTACTCTGTCACAGCTTAAAAATTTCCAGGTCACAAGAGCTGAATCTCCCTTTTACTTTGCTTTTGTGAAGCCACATCTGCAGGTGCTGAATCCAGCTCTTGGGGCCCCAACATGGGAAGGATGTGGAGCTGTTGAAGTGATCCACAGGAGGTCACAAAGATGGAAAGATGGCCAGAGGGCTGGAGCACCTGCTCTGTGGAGATGGGCTGAGAGTGAGGGGATGTCAGCTGGAGAAGAGAAGGCTTCAGAGAGGTGTTAGACGCCTTTCCAGTGCCTAGAGGGGCTCCAAGAGAGCCGGAGAGGGACTTTGGACAATGGCCTAGAGTGGCAGGACAAAGGGAAATATCTTCAAGCTGACAGAGTGTAGGGTTAAGTGAGGTATTAGAAAGAAATTATTTACAATGGGGGTGGTAAGGCACAGGCACAGGTTTTTCAGAGAAGCTGTGGCTGCTCCATGTGGAAGCATTTAGGGCTGGGTTGGCCAGGACTTGGAGCAGCCTGGGACCGTGGAAGGTTTTCCAGCCCATGGCAGAGGTTTGGACCTGGATGACTTTTAGGGACCCATGTAATACAACCCAACTCAACCCACCCTGTTCTTGGATTCTGTGGTTCTGTGATAAATGTGGTAGGGGGTACAAGTTAATTATCTCCTTTAATTAAAAAGAAGATACCCGACTACAAGAGATTCCTGCTCTTTGAACAACTAAACAACTGAGGTTTTGTGCAAATTTTCACACCAATATCACTCTTTTATTAAGTATCAAAAATCTGGGAATGAGAAACAATGCCCCAGTGTGACAATTGGTTACAGAGAAAGTGTTGGAAACCACAAAGGTTTATCTTTGTTTGCTTGATTATCGTGATGGTGCCTTGGATGTCACTGAGAAAATGACGCAGGTATGAACTTCCATTAATCAGTGGGAAAAGGGTAAATCATTCTAGGGTGGATAGCAAAAAGGAAGCTCTCGTGGAAGGAAACATTTTCTTTGGTCTGTAGCTCATCTGAGAGTGCTAATTAATATCTGTTCTCTTAAGCAGTCAGCATGAGAGTTTGTTTTGTATTTCCTAGAGCGTGAGTGCACACTAGACTCAATCTAGCTGTGTTGGAAAAGATTGTGGGTTTTTTTGAGAAGGGTGTGTGTAGGTAGCTTAACAGGGAATAAAGGAGGATATTAAATATCCCATAGAGTAAAAGTGTATTAAATAAAATATATAGTATTATACAAAAAGTATGTTAAAAATCCTATGGAGTACAGACAGCCAAGAAAGAGATTAACAGAGCATCACATTTTATTGTTGAGCACAAATGTTCCATTCCTTTCTCTGAACTCCTAATCAGCATTTTTCATTATTTCCATTCCCCTGTATTTGGCTCCTGTGCCTCAGTGCCCATAGCAACACTTCCAGTAGTGTTAAAAACCAGATACTGCAGCCACATTCCCAGGCAGAGAGCTTTGCCAAGGCCTACATTTGATCCAGCTAGGAGCACATGCCCGCTCGGCGGTACAAGGTCATAATAATAATTCTCCCTTCAGGGGCAAACAGTCTTAGGAATGATCCCCCACTATTATCCCCTACTATCTTGGCTCATTTTGATCTCAGTTGTTATTAAGCTCATTTTATGCTGCAGTCAGAGCAGCTTGTTTACTTACAGAAATGGTTATTCAGAAAGTGGATGCCTACAACGAGACCAGGAGCCTGTGTGAGTGTGTGTGTTCAAGTGTGTGTGTGTGAGATGTATGTAGGGAGAGAAAATTGGTTTGTTTTAGGGACACACCATTCCTTTGAACTCCACAAAAATACGAGCCCTTTCTTTGATGGGCTTTGCTTTGGTTTTGGTTTGTTTCATTTTTGCCTTGCCCCAGTTTTCTCTCTGTAGTGTCTAATGTACATTTCAATGGATGGGAATGATGACAGAAGGCATTTTCAATCCCTTGAGGCATGGTTGCAGTCTCTGAAAATGCTTTGGTACTGAAGTATTCTGAAGAGAATGAAAGAAATCCTTTATTCTTCTTTTATTTTTCTTTCCCCCCCCAAACCCCCCTTCTAGTTATATCAAGATTGGAATTTCAGTTGTTGGGGAGAGAGAGTGGGGTTTTCTTTTGATTCTAAATGGCATCTTTTTCCTCCCCAGCCACTCTATTGATTTAGTTTAGGTTTTTTTTCTCATTTCCCCACTTTCTCCTCCAGTCCCCAAATTTTGACCAGGCTGTGGGTCCCACTACTGAGCACTCAGTCTTATAAATGAATATTCCATCACAACTTTCTCTTCATCTACAAGAGTCAGGAGAATATTTAAGTTTGTTTCAATGAATAAACATGGCTAACAGGAACACTGGGGGTCAAGCTGAGTGTAGGAAATGGGAAAGCAGCAGAAACTGTTGGCAGAGAAGGCAACAGAAGCAAAGCTGGATGCTTTTGTAGTTGACTGGAACAAGAAAAGAGATAGCTGAATGATCTTATTTGTCACTGACTCAAACTTAACCAAAACATTTGCAAGGTTGACAAAAAGAATCCAAGGCAGAAATTTGATTCAGCAAATAAAAAAGACTTCCCAAAATCCTTGTAAATGGAGGAAATAACTTCAGATGAGGCACTAACTCACTTCTGTTTATAGCTACAGAACTTTGGGCTGTGCAACTGGTGGTCGTCTCAGTGTATACAAAAACAATGCATGGATTTGAAAATAACAATGATATGGATCTGTATATAGCCTGTAAGTTTGCTCACCAAGGTCAGAAATCAGTATCAGACCCGGGTAAAATCTACAACACCACTGGTCTGTTCCTTTCTTAGGTCTAGGGGGACAGAGAAGTGAATTGCCTTTTGAATTCAGATTTCTGCTTGTCACTTTTCTGTAAAACAACTCATAAGCTCAGAGTTTTCCTCACTGCTGTGTTTTATCCAAGAATGTTTAATTCCCAGCATGAAAGCCACGAAAGACCCTGTTTATTGTTACAACTGTAATATTCACACATATGTGTATTTGCAGTTAAGCATGCAAAGTAGGATAAAGCTTCTTCTCAGCCTTTGTGTGGATGAACAGAGGTGGTAAGAACAGGGCAGTGCTGATCATTCTTCAAAGGTCTTTGTGTATTCTGGGTGCTCTTGAAGACACTGAGATGTCAAGACAATCATGTTGGTAGATAATGGCCCTCTATAGTCAAGGCAACTTCCTTCTTTTTCAGTCTGTTCCTTCATTTCAGCTCCTTCCCACAAAGTTTACCAAAGGTTGACCTGTGGTAGCACAGCATTTCTTCATCTTTATTTTTAAGGTAACTTAGGGATTTATAAAGTTCATATATAATTTTGACAAATACCTAATGCAATTTATTTCTTATATATTTCTGTGTGCAAACACTTTCATTGTGAGACTTACCATTCTTTTGAAAAAAAAAGGATGGTTCTGAGCCATTCTGCTATTTATTTGGAGACACAAGCCTCTCCACTTTTTGGCAAACATAAATCCATGTCTGGCTTGTGTCTTAGAAGAGAACTTGACAAAAAGGCATCTTCCTCACTCATATGAAAATATATCAGCCTCAATTCCAATCTGCTACATATTTTGTACTATATTTTTTGTCATACTATAGTGTTTTTTAATTTACTCCATATACACTGTTCATAACAGCTGTTTCATATTCCTAAATCTGTTCATATCTTCCTTTACATTGAACAAAAACTTATTCTTTACCACAGTTTCCCACTTGAACTTGACCAATTACCAGAGTGATCCAGAAGAAAACAAGATGTGGTCTTGACATCTGTCACTAAGGTGGCCACATTTGGAAGCTAAGAGTGTCCTCTACTCCCATTCATATGGTTTCATTGACTTTTTCAGATTCCCAAGTTTATTCTATGTCTGCAATGTGACTCCACATTCATGGATGACAATCAACAGAGTGAATTCCCCAGCTTCACCATTAGTTGCAAGACCAAATTCACATTAATGGCTCTGTGCCCAGATAAAGGAATCCAGGCACTCACAAAGAACACCAGGTTAACTGAGACAGGAATATTGCATCCAAGTAGATGGACTCCTTTCAGCTTCAGTTAGTTAAATGTTTGTAAAAGATATTAATTTAATCCTAATGTGTATACAAAAAGAAAATGCAACACCCAACAGCCATGAAATTTTTTTATGCACAGTTTCCTCATTTACCTTCTGTGTCCCTGTGTCTGAAGAAATAATGAAATTATCATAAACACCAATCTAAAAAGATGAAATTTTTTTATCTGCCTGGAGTTTATTCCCACCTTTCTTCCTTTGCTGTGCTTTATGTGATGTACTGTTCATTCCTATTACCTCTTTATAGCTGTTTTGTTAAAGTTCATACCACAAAGACCTGTAAAAGAAATTTATGACTCTTGGGTTTTCAGCAAATTCTAAATAACCATAACATGAACATGAAACATTAATTAAAGACACTGGAGTCTAAGTTATAACAGAGATGCTGACATTTAAGCCCCTTGTACCATGTAAATTAAAAATGGTATGACAAACAGTGAGTAATTTGATGGTCAGGGGTTCATATGGATAGCTTAATATCTTTGTCATGAAAAACAGTCTGTCCTTGGTTTAACCCATACTGAACAGCCCAGGGGTCTGGTTCATAAAGCATGACACTGCCTAAACATTTTTTGCAGTAATTCATGTATCAGTCTGGGAATTGCATTGAATATCCTTGAGACTAAACAAATACACAGGAAATTTGTGAACTAAATGCATTAATGCAAAGATAAATTCACTGTGTCAGTCCTGTCTCTGGTTCAGCTACCAAGATTCAGGCATTCTTGCCTAGAAAATCCAATGTCACACATTTAACAAACTATTCAAATTTGTTTAATTGATCATTAGCTTAGTTAACACAAGTCTTCCACAATGCATCTGTAGTGCTGAAACCTCAAGTTTCTGGCCACAGTAAAGACACCCCTTGCCTTAATCAACCCACAGCAAAAGAAGCAAAACATAATGTTTTTTGGATTGTCGAAAATGCATGCTTATATGTTCTTTATATTCTTATAAGCAGTGGTCTAGCATATCCAAATAAATTGTTGCACTCCTGTTGAGTCATTGTATGACAGCTCCCTAACCAACGCAGATCTGAGTGTCTGAGCAGGGCACAGCAGGGATGGTGGAGTAGAAACCTCCAGCAGTCCCATAACTATTCTTAGATTCTGTGATTTTTATAATGAGCAGGAATGCATATTTCCATATGTGATTCCCCATGTCCTAACAGAGACATCTAGAGCAGACCAGATCACAGAATCATGGAAACACTGAATCGTTTTGGCTGGAAGAACTCTCTAGGAGCATGGAGAATAATCCTTAACCTAACACTGCTTAGCCAAATCTCCTTGTCTGCTAAATACCTCCAAGAATGACGACTCTGCCACTTCCTTGGGCGGCCTCAATCATGGAACAATTTACATTGGACGAGATCCCAGGGGGTCATCTAGTCCAATTTCCTACTAATTCTACATTCACATTGATAAGGGTCCTCAAGGGCTTCTCTGATTTCTTACAAAATCCTAAAAGTACTGATATCTTATCCTTACAATTAGAACTAAAGTAATGAATTTGCACAAATTTTGTCTGTCAGAGGAGAGGTTCTACAGGTTACAGGTTATGTATATATTCTTCCACCCCTGGAAATGACAGATGAAGTACAAGATATAAGGGAATCCAAGTTATCTGAACATTCCTCACAATTTCCATGAAGCAGGAATAGGTTCCTGTGTGTTGAGCAAGGAAAAATAATTTCTTAAAATAATTGCCTCAGCTGCTTGTAAAAGGGAAACGTATTCTTAATCATATATTTAATTTTGACTCTGCACATAGTTAAAAGTATAAGTCTTCAAGCACTCAATTAAATATTTTGGTAAAATACAGCCAAGAGAAAGCCTGAGACAAATTCAGCAGTTACTTCCTGTAGAGAACCAGGAAATGGATCCAATATGTAGGGTGGGTCCCTTCCAACTCAGGATACACTATGATTCTAGTATTCTAAGTCTACTCAGAAAATTCATTCAAATTCAGTTTAGAAAGAGAAGTACCTGTATTTTTCCAGGTTCTATCTTCTCATAATGCTTCTGACACTAGTTGCTGAGTTGGACTGGCATGCTACAAAAACTTTTCTACTGGAGAATGTAAAGATAATAACTGGAAAACAAGGAGGATGTCTTGATAGCTCATTCTGAGTTCTTCACCTTTACTTCAGATTTGTTCCATCACTTTCCTTGCCTATACGTCCTGCTTTGTGCTGTTATTCAATATCTCACTAGTTCTGTAATTTCAGCTCCCAAATTGAATACGATGTTCCCTCCAGTGGAACCCTCACCTTGATAAATTGCCAAATAGTAATTATTATTCCTTGCAGAGACTGAGATATGGAGTCATGGCTGTAATTTCTAAGGCTTGAGTGCTGAGAAATTTATGCTATACTTCCCTTCATCAGAGTTTTCATCTGAGATCATATTTCAAGCCCTTTCCTTTGATGATATGATTAAGATAATTCCTCTATGAAGTTCAAGCCTCCGTGAGATATTCAAGAAGGAACCTGATAGTTCTTAAGCTTTATTTGCTTCGCCTATGAATATCAGCAATGTATGAAGAGAAAAAGCACACAGACATGATGTCTGATGGTTTCAAATGCTCCTAATTTTTTAATGTTAATTATTACATTAGCATCTGCTAGCTTCAAATATAGGACATCTCTTCTTATGAGTATAATATAAAACTAAGGGAAAAGACAGTCTCTGCCCCAGTAATCTCCATATCAGGATTTCTTTTGTTAGCATTTTTTACTTGGTTTTTTTCTATTTTTTTATTTTTAAATTAAACGTTGGTGTGAAATTTTTTAAGCCCATTTATTGGGACAATTATTTGAACTCTTGCTGGGCCCAGTTCAAAAGTGGTTGTGCTTCAGATCCTTCCAAGAGAAGGAAAGAATAATATGATATATGGTTTAACACAGATAATCTCCATTTTCTCACAGGAATGCAGGGAGCATTACACACATCTAGGCATGTATAACAAAATTGACATGCTCTTCGAATTGGACCATTGTGTATTATTTTGGTACTCCTAGTCTGAAGACAACAGGTAGTTTGGGAAATAGTATACTGTTATCCCCACTTTACAGACCTCTGTCTAATGGTTTACAGTGATCTGTGTTGATTACTGTTGGTTTCAGGATAGCAAGACATTCTGTAGTAAGTGTTCGTGGAACAGTCACACAACACGAACTCATTCTAGGCTTTCCAGTTTCTGACCAGCTTATGCACTGAACCGGAATGTTTATGCTCTGTTTTATAAGTGTTCTTATCCTTTATTCAGTACTTTTGAAATTCTCATTTGGAACAATATAATATGCTTCTTTCTTCAATATCCTCAAGCTATAATGTAAGGATTGATACTAAATCAGTCAAGGTGTTACTGTCCTCCAGATACAAGCACGCCCTATACAGGTGTTTTCTCATGAATATAAAATAAATTTGGATTTAAAATTAACTGTTTCACTACTGAGATGTATAGGAGGCACAGCTTCCTATTACTTTGAAATACTTGCCCAAATAGTCTTTCCACATAAAAACAATTACAAACTCATTCCATCAGTGGGGAAGGAGGTAAAGCATCTCTTTCTTATACATGCAGTGTTCAATTTAAGTAAAAAAAAAAAAAAAAAAAAAAAGCCTTACAGTGTTATATCCTAATCTTAATAATATGTACATAAAAGCTTTCTTCCTGTTATAATCCTGTTTTATAGGCTCATTGTTCATGACATGGCCTTATTGTTCATGTACAAGACAGATGAACAAATTTCTCCCACACTCTCCACAACTTTCATAAACTGTGATTATAGATTGAAATACTGTATGCCTCATTATTTATTTATAGCTCTGAATATTTCTCAAGGATATTTTTCCTTTCTTTTGTGCTATTTTGTTTTAATGAAGGTGAAACACTGTAGAAAACCATGCAAGCAATCCAAAGCCCTTTCTTTCACCATGAAATGGCTTGAGGTGTATCACAGTGTCCTTTCTTCAATAGGCATTATTTCCTGGCACAGCAAAATCTCAGTAAGTCATTACTTTGCTCATTGTTTAGGCTTCAAGTCATCAAAGCATTTAAACACATACTTAACTTTAGTGCCTGATTAAGTGCCACTGGAATGGGATTTAAGCACTTGCTTAAAATTTAGAGGGTGTTAACATGCTTTGCTGAGTAAGGATGAAATGCTAAATTGAAATCATATTTACGTTGGAGTGCAAACTATTCCCAAGTTTACTAAAAAAATAAAGCAGATTTGATCATATTATCTGCATGTTTAACTGTTTCATTCTCCTCTTTTTCCAAAAAAAAGTGTTTGGACCTTTTATTTATAAAACCAAATGTTGCTCTTAACCCGATCCACAAGCAGAAGGAAATTAGGGACTGTTTGTGAGCAAACTGATGTGGAGAAATTATATTATTTTGCTGAAGGGGTAAATTTTCATGGTGATTGCTGTGCTATAATGTGAGGGGACAAAAAGACACTGAGGAAAATCATGGTTTGGCTCTGTTGGGAACAAGGGGAAGCCTTTTCATGTCTCGGGGAAGAAGATAGGACTTGAAGGCACTTGTTGGTAGCATATGGGCAGCAGATTCATTCTAAGTTAATTTCCAGTCTCAATCATCTTGAAGGCATGAGCCCACTGGAAAACATTCTTCATTGGATCTGATGAAACAGAGATTCAGAACATATTTGTATGATTTCTTTGCAATTGTGTAGATTGTCATGGCAAGACAGAAGACAATTCTAAATCTAGCTCTAAATCTAACTCTGGAGGAAATGACAGGGCATTGTTTCTCATGATGGAGAAAGTTTTTTAAGGGATCTAAAAAACCCTTACAGAAAAATAAAAACTATACTGACTGTGCTCAACATTGACATAATTAATTATTTTTTAAATATTCACATTTTAAAAAAGCAAACATAGATAATCCTAAATAAATGGTTATGAAGACAAATAAATATTACCAAACCATTCCATGTGGACTCAGAGAGCATTTATTAAGGAATATTTTTCCTAACTTGTCTTTGTCTTCTTAAATTTTGAAACCCTTTAGACACATCTATCATTATCACCTGTACAGATCACCCCCCCTCTTTCTCTACCTGTTTATTTTTAGTCCCCATCCACCAATTTTCCTATTCCACTGGCCACCTGGATGTGGAAACAGGTATCTTGATCCACCATTCAATGCCAACAAAATTAACCTTGCAATAATTTCAGTTGGAAGGGAGTTGGCCTGGGACAAGCTGAATTCTAGAGAGCTGCTTGGTGCAGCCCTTTCTTCACCAGGGGTACAACCCACCCCTCCTGTGACTGAGTATTTTTGACTGCTGGGCATGGTGGGGCCATGGGCAAAACCTCTGCAGGATCTGGCAAGGCCAGAATTTCTGTTTTCAGGTCTCTGTTACTCAGTCATATTGATGGGTCCGGGAGAAAGGGAAATGGAGACTGCATTTTCTCATCTTTCCTCCCATTTTCTTTTTCACTGTATTACCTCATACTTAGACGGATTTTTAACTTATATTCTTAAGACAAGTTTGGGAGCATTTCTATTGATCAGCAACATGATTACTATTTGTATACACTGCTGAGACAGAAAGAACTGGCTATGATTCCTGCTATTTTGGTTATTGTCAGTACTGTCAGAAAGAGATAAAGATTTTTTTCTGTCTCACTCTTTTGCTCTTTTTTTCTCTCCCCTGTCCTTCAAGAAAATGGTTATTTTTATTTATTTTTGTTCTATCCAACAGTGGCAGCTGATTTTGAAGTGTCAGACTATTATTTGGGAGGGGTTTGGATGTTAACATTTTTTGCACAGAGGATAAAATCAATGTGACATTTCCAGAACAATGATAGATAAAAATGATGAGTGGTCTTTAAAAGCAGAAGGCTAATTTTTAAAAATGACACTAGTGTACTATTTCAGAGTTTGTCAAAGATAAAACAATAAAAGTTATAGATATGAAAACTAATAATATTTCACTGACTAAACTATAGATAAGCATGTTGTACAGTATACAAGTTCTATATTCTTCTAAATATAACAGGATAGAAATGCTGCAAAAAGGGACAGAATTAAATATAGTTACTTTGGTTTATTTGATTAAACATTGGTTTGGGAAAACCTTGATTTCTAAGGCTATGACCTTGCAATCAGTTGTTCTGGCAAGGACTCACAGACTGGCATTTCATACTGTGGAGGATGCACATGGGCTCAAGTGATTGTGGTTTGATGGCCAAGTTTTATGAGTCACCTGAACAATATGGTCATTGTGCTGTTCAGGCTATTAGTGTGTCATGCTGTGAGTGCAAGACTCACTTTAGAATGATGGGACAATGTGTCTCTTGCTTTGAAAGGGTTTGATATACACCCTCCCTTAGTGGACTTTTGGCTATAATAACCTGTGTCCATAAAGTGTGGGAGACTCGTGATTTCCTGCAGCTCACACAGACTTTAACAACTTGTGTGCATGTGTATTATTACTACTGCAATGGTTCCTGGCTGTTTCATTAGCAGGCTATGAGTGAAAGTCTAGTTTTGAGGCAAAGACCTTCAGCATTTGATATCATTGGTAAAGGGAAGTCAAATCAGGGGTCTGTATCTGCTCTGCTCCTAATGAGGTTTCACAGTCAGGAAAGAGCTGATGTGACTCGGCTGTGCAAGCCTGGCATGAGCCCTTTGGTGAGCATGGAGAAAACAGAACCAAGAAAAGATCAGCAGTCAGGCTCTTAAAAGAGAGTACTCAAACTAAGCATGTGACTGTACCAAATTTAATAAATTGAGGGGCACGGACATCTAAAATTTAACATGTTATACATCCAGAAAAAAAGGAACTGGTACTAGCAAAGATTTGCCAGCTACTGGAAACAAAAAGACCATGACCTTTAGTGATCTTGGCAGGATTGCAAAAGTTAATTTATCTATAAAATTGAAAAAGATCTTCCATTGCCAGATCTGGGAGCAATCTAAAATTTCAATAAAAAATATTTTAAGAGAAACTCCAAGATATTCAACTCATACTTGAATGTATCTCTGAATAATATGTTAACACAGTTCTAGTTTAGCTTATGTAGTTTAGAAGTAGCTGCAAACCAGATGTCAGCATTTACTATGTTCAAATAGATGGCTTGTTTTGCAGTTGTGAAATATTGAAGTTAACAAAAAAAAAAAAAAAAAAAAATCACACATAGCAGTTTAAATGTGATGTTGGTTTTACAACGTCATTGTGGGGGAAAAATAACTTTGCAGTTTAACTGCAGATTAAATCTGATCTGATTCCACTCTAATCATCTCATTAGAAGCAAATGTACATAAATTATGAATCAACTTGAAAAGAAGGGTATGGGAAGATTTATGACAACTCCTCCCATCACTATATTATAGACACAAACATTAACCAAAATATGAGGAAAAAAGAAGGAAGCACTAAGCACCAGTGTAAGGTTTTGTTTAGCCTTTTTGAAACCTATGAAGAGTCACAGCTCCATCTGAGAGCTGGAAAATTGATCAGTCTTCAAATTAAAGAATCATAAAATAGCATCATAAAGAATCTCTCCTATAAAGAGATAGGATAGGTTTTTCTATGTCATGTTCAAAAACAGGTGTAACAAGTTGTAAGACTAAGCATGGGTAAATATTTTTTGGGATTAATTTTGATTTTGTGCAATACTTGCACTAGTTCCAGAAAACTGTAATTCATCCAAAATGTTTCTAAATGTCTATTTAACTATAACATGTGTGTGTTTCACATAATCCACATTTTCTGAAAATTTTGAACAACATATGTGCATGATAATGGGATGATATGCTCAATTTCAGCTTCAGGGGTTTGTCTTCAAATATTTCAAAGCATGTGATCATTAACAGAAAGTACCTTTCCTTCCTCTAGGATCTTTTCTATGCTTTGAAAAGAAAAATCATGTGCATGTTACCTCAAATACACATTTCTCTTGGTCTATTATAAACATTTACCACAGCTTACACATGACAACATGCATATGAAACATTTTGTAGCAACTTTAAAGCAAAAAAAATTGATTTATTAACTGCCTATTCTTTCACTTCAAGGGAGTCCTATACAACATGTACTTATTACACAAAGATGTGTCTTTCATTTTACAAATATTTGGTCATGTCAGAATTTTTCTTTGCTTTGGGACCTCCCCGACATGTTGCAGAAGGCCAAGGAGAACTTGCTTAAGGAGAACTTCTCTTAGTATTTGCAGGCCTAATATGAAAATCCTCAGAAATGCGATGCAGTAGGCAGCAGGAAAGGGAGAGTAGAAGGGGAGGGAGTATGCAGAGAGCAGACAAAACCTTCAGGAAATAATTGCTAAGAATTGTTGTCAGTGACTGTTGTCCATGTGGGAAATGAAAGGCCTGCGCGTCATCCACCTTTGGTGGAATATGACAAGGAATCTTGACATGATCACAGTTATATTGCTAAAATAATATTTTTTTTTATAAAACACAAATATTCCAGAGGTTCCCAAATGTAAACATATTAAATTTATATTCTTTTGCTGTTGTTTTCTATTTTTTTTAATATGGCAAAGAATAGCCAAAATGTTCTTCTCTAACCTTGTTAATACCAATGGCTAGCTACATTGTTTAACCTGAAACTTCACCTAATAAATATAAAACAAATAACAACACAGACAAAGGTAGACACCAAATGAACACAAACATGAAAAAAAATAGAAAAGAAAATATGAATTGGTGAAAAATAATGTATTACTACTGAAACTGCATGGGTATTTTGTTTTGTAACAAAATATGATATAGAACCTCATTCAGTACTAGCGTCACCAGAATTCTCTATAATTTGGTGTCAAAGTTCTATTTGTGGGGCATGAATTACTTCAGAGATCCCTAGAAACTTATCAGCAATACTGTGTCTGAGACCAGACTTTAAAATATTAAAAAAAAAAAAAAATTACTTTGAATAGGACATTCAGTTTCATTTTTAAACATTGAGCATGGGACAAAAAAAATAGTTTTTATATCATAGTAAAGGTAAAAACTCAAAAACTAATGCACTTTAGTTTGTGAATTAGAATTTTGATTATTAATTTCCAGTGTGCATCATCTTCCCAATGAAAATAACCCAATCTTAGGAAACAGTCTTCATCTTCAAGTATCTGTCCAAGGAAAAATGCCTACATACTTTGATCAATAAAAAGCAGGGTCCAAAGGGTCAGGAAGAACCATTGTGTTCCCAAATTAATAAGAAAGACATTCATTTCTGCAGGGCTGGCCATCTTAGAAGATTGTCTCCAGTGCACCTTAGAGACCTCAGTTTCAGGCTGGCTTGATGTCTTAATTGAATTGCCTTTGCTGTGGAGTGGAGAAAACAAAGCCTCAGAGACTTTCCCAGACAGAGAGAAAGAGGTGAGTGAAGGGAATCCATGATACCTGCTCAATAAAAAGTGATCATTTAACTCCAGTCTGAGAATTAAAAAAAAAAAAAAAAAAAAAAAAAAAAAGGGGGAGAGAGGAATTTATTGACCACTGATGATAAATTTCACAGGAATGTATTATTTTGTGTGTATGATACACAACACATAATAGTATGTAATAACAATAATTACTGCATGACCTTATTCTCACCTAGTTCTTCTCATTAATATGGCTCAGAGCAGTCTACTTAGAAAGTTTCCCTCAGTACTCCTCTTATGCAAAGGAGTGACTTGATCAAGGTCACCCATCAGCCAGCGACAGAGCAGAAATTAGACTTTGGAACCTTCTTCACTTGAGGCTGTATCTTTTAGCCTTGAGCTTTATTTGTACATACATGTAGATTATACATGCATGTGTGCACTGTGTCTTGGTATTACCTTGATATTGCTGTATCTTGATATTACTATGAACAAGGAGTCCAGGAAATCTTCTTGTCTTATAATCATTCTCTCTGCCAACACCACCCTCCTATGTACTTTTATGCAGTCTAACTTTGTATTCCCTAATTTTTGTCCCCAATAGCCTTAGGGATGGTTTCAAAGATCAAAGAGCCAATACTTCTCAGCAGTGTTAGAAAATACAGTGAAGGATGGTGGGGAAGAATTGTTCTTTGTGAGGTTAAGACTGGGTACTAGGAGGGATATGAAATCTTCATTTCTGCATATTTTCAGCACCTGTTTAGACAAAACTGTGTCTGACCTCTCCTTGTGCTGGTTTCAAGCAGAAGGTTAGAAGAGATCATCTCCAGAGGTCCCTTTTAATCAACCTTTCTATGGTCATAGAATCATAAAACTCTTTGTGTTGGAATGGACCTTTCAAAATCATCTACTAGAAGCCCTCTGCAGTGACCAGACACATCTTCCACTAGATGAGTTTCCTCACAGCCCTGTCTAACCTGACCTTGATTGACTGCAGCTCTGGGGCATCCTAACTCCTTTCTGGGCAACCTGTTACAGAGCTTCACCACCCACACTGTAAAAATGTATTACCTGTGTTCCTAGCACAACAGAAAGTGCTGAAAGATTTGTACCACTCTCTATAGGAGCACCCTTTACCTCCAGGGTGACTGCTACAAGGGCTGCATTGCTGCTGATTCTACACTACTCCCAGATGGCCTCTCACTTTGTCCCACATGGCTTTCCTCCCTTGTAGGAGGCCCTGAATATATGTGTTATAAATGGACGAGACTTTAAATATACATATTATATACCTGTACTTGAATATCTTTACCCTGACTAGTCCTAGTTATCCTTGATGGGCTGCAGCTGTGATGTTCTTCATTGGGCTGCAGCTGTGGTTTGTCAAGGTAACTGGGATAAAAGGGGAGTGGGCTGGTTAGTCAGGCAGAACCTTGAAGGAGCTCTGACTAAGGAAGATCTTGATCCTGTGCTGTGAAGATCTGCCGCCCACAAGACAACAATGAGAGGTACAGGACTTATGAAATATGCTAAATAAAACAACATGGGACTTATCTAATATGTTAAATATAACAAGATTGGACTTACGGAATATGTTAAATACAACGCTCCCTCACTGGTATCCTTGTCCCTTCTGCCGTGGTGCTGCTCCATTTTCCTGTGTGCCTTTCTCATCCATCTGCATGAAGATGGAGTTAGCATCTCCCAGCACTGAGCTCCTGCCCACGCAATAATCTCCACAGTGTGCTGCAGCCTTCCAGGCCATACCTGTACCTTAGCAACAGCACCCACTGCTGAGGCAAATGCTGTGGATATCTTTCTGTATCTATCAAATAAATCACAGCCAGCTTCAGGTGGGTGGAAGCAGCCACCAAGATGTGAATAAGGGGTAAAAGGTGTGTCAGTACCCCAGAACTGTGTTTTGCCATGGCATGCCTGCTAAAGAAAATATCTGGAGTTCTTATGTTAAGGAAACTGGTTTGCATGGGTTTGAAGACTGAATCAGAACATTTTATAACACAGAAAGCAAATAATCAGGTGATTTACTCTGTAGATGTACAGTAATTGCAGCATAATTAGAATAATTACATTTTAGCTGCAGGACATGCACTTATGGCATGTTGTATTTGCATTAAATATTCAACATATACATTCCAGACTGATTCATCCTTGCAGCAGCTCTATGAAGAAGTCAGTGGACATATTATAGGGCTGAATTTAGCTTTAAGTATTTTATCTCGTGCAAGTTACCATCTTGACTGACATTCCCATTTTCCCAAAAATTATTCTTTTTTAGGAGAATTTGCTGAATTTGGTGATGAAACTTGCATAGCCTGAGAACAGTGAATCCGGACAAAATTTAACTTCAAGTTCATTGGAATAACAGGTGAACATAAAAGTACAACACCAGGTAATCTCTCACTGCAACTGAGCAGTTCATTCTCAATTGAACACAGACCATACTTTGGGGTCAAGCCAAGGCCTGAACTCCAGCTGCTTTGTGCTAATGAGGGAAGGAAAAACAACCAAAAATCTGCCTGAAAAGAGTAACTGTAAACACCCCTAGCTGCACCAGTGTTTTTGAGTGTCATGGGTCTGCTCCCCTTGTCTCTCCTCTGTGTGCCCTCTTCCCTTGGCATAAGGACAGGAGCCAGCCATGCCAAAAGCAGCAAGGGCTAAGGGATAATGTGTGGGAGGAAGGATGAGTCAGTGCTTAGGGCAGAAGTCTGGCATGCCTGCAGACCTGGGTTCAGGTCAGTGTTGTGCAAAAATCTTTCCCCATAATCTTGTCCAAATCACCTATAATTAAACCTAGAAAATGTGCTAGTAGAGGTAAGTAAGGCAGATAAGAAATATTCAGAACTGTTATGAGTCTAAAATTTCAGGATTATATATAATGAGCTTGAAATCTGGGAAAGAGAGCCAGCAGGCCGAGCAGAGTGATAGTAACTAAGAGAAAAGAACAATTTGGGCAGCATCCCTCCAGATAAATAACTTGTTTAAAGATAGATATAGCTGTCCCAGGAGTAGAAACTGTTCTACTTTTTCAAAATACCAGCCTGGCTTTTGGAGCAAGGAATAACACCAGTGCTTCTCTACTTCTAACTTTGGTTTCCTTGTTGCTCAGTTAAAACACTTTGGGAAAGAAAAAAAATAAAGAAAATAATCTAACTCTGGAAAATGTCTCTGAGGTTATCGGGGATGAGATTAGAATCCTAGAAACACTGAGGTTGGAAATGATTATCAAGATCCTTGAGCCAAACCATGAACACCAAACCATGTTCACCACTAAACCATATTCCCAATACTTCATCTACCAGCGCCTTCCTAATACATCCAAGCATGGTGATACCAGCACTTTCCTGGGCAGCCTGTTCCAATGTCACTCCTTCAGTGAAGAAATTTTTCCTAGCATCCTGTCTAAACCTCTGCTTGTGCAACTTGAGGCATTTACTGTTTTTTGGTTGCTTTTCACTTGGGAGAAGAGACCGAGCCCCATCTCACTACAGTGTGAGAGGTTCCCTGAACCTCTTTTTCTCCAGGCTGAGACCCCAGCTGCTTCAGCTGCTTCTCATCAGGCTTGTCCTCCAGATCCTTCCCCAGCTGTATAGCCCTTCTTTGGACACACTCCAGCGCCTGAAAATGTGTCTTCTTTTGAGTGGCTCAGAACCGAACCCAGGATTTGGGCTTTGGCCTCAACAGTGGCCTCAAGATGCAACAAGGGGAGAAAAATCCTCAAACTAAAGCACAACAAATCCCGTGGCCCACTTTTTCCCTATCTGTAAGGTTAGCTTCCCTGCAGGTGGAACAAAATATACCCTGCTGTGCTGAAAGCCAGGTACCTGTCACATGGTGCATGTCATTTGCCTTCCCAACCATGCAATCTGAGCTGCATAAAAAAAAAACCTTTTGGTTGTCATCACAGAGGACCCTGCTACTCAGCCTACATTAGAGACACAGGAGGGAAGGTTGGCTAAATGGCAAAACACTCATGGTCTTGGGCTTAACAAACAGGACATTGTAGTCAGATAGTCCAGTGGCTGGACAGATCAGATAATTCCAAATAGACTGGAAAAATATGCAGTAGATATCATAAAGTCTTTGTCTCAGAGGTCTCTTAAAATATTTGATCTCCACTTCAGATCTGACTGCATCTGCAACAATGACTAATGTAAAAAAAATAAAAGAGAGACAGCTCTTACTGGGACAAAGCCATCCTTGGCCTTGTTTCTGATGACAAGTGCCCAACTTAGTGCAGAAACTTTTGCTGTGAGGCAGTGGATTATGACATTACTTAGCTTTCTTTCTCTTAATTTGCAATTTTTTTAGTCCTCCATTTAGCTTGCGTCTCATGTTTTTCAAAATGTTTTCTTCCTTCTCTGGTCTCCACTGTTGTTCTTTTTGGAGGTGTCCATTCAACATGCTGATTTCCCTGTGTGTGTGCTGAAAGAGTTCCTCCAGAGCCTCTTAGATCCTAGTCCTTCCTTAGCTAATTACCATGTGCCAGACACTGGAGTTATGGGGCCTCAGGGTGATCATTTTGTTGACAATGTGCAGCAATAACCATATAATCACAGCACAATTATGGAGCATTTATGGAGTTACTTGTGTCATGTCATAGATGAAGTTAGCAAATGTAATTTACCTCTCAACACTAAAAAGGAGAGGGTCTTAAGGTCAAAGGCTGAGCCCTCAGTAAAAACTCCATTTTTTAAAGCTGCTTTTAAAAGAGCAAGTTCCCTCAAATCAGCTAAAATTATATTTGTTGGACATCTCTTTAATTTTTGTTTCTATAAACTCTAAAACTCTAGTGCAAATTTGCCAACAGGAAATTAACTTCAATATGATGAAGGAAGATCAAGAAAAAAAGCAAACCTTCATAAAACTTGCCAGAAAAGTCCTTGAACCCAAATATTCTAAACAAACAAACAAATAAATAAATAAATGCATTCATACATAAAAATGTTCCCCATCAACTTCTATATGTCTCTTGATACCACTTATCTGTTCATATAAAACTCCTACCAGGTGCAGGGTGATTAGGAAGACCAAAAATAAAAGCATTATCTATCAAGCTAACATTTCCTCACATCATCAGCGGCGGCACATTGACTGCTGCCGGGGTGCTCAATCATGTCTGGTGCTCTGAGGTGACATTTGGACAGGAGACACTCTGCCACAGATCAGAACAGGCACAGGGCTTTGGCAGAGTGAGCACCCAAGAAACCCAGTGGATACAGAAAAGGGAGAAAGGAGATTTACAAAAGAGGTTGTCCAGGATAAGTCAAATGGAGCAGGAGAGGGGCAGGGTTTGGCTTATCAAAAGGCTCATCAGAAAGAAAACATATAATTCTTAGTATCACAAAGTCTTTTTTTCAAAGATTGGTGTGTGTATATATATGGTAATGGGGTACACAATAGATGCATGCGCATTTTGCCATATTACCATATATACATATGCATATATATGTTCATATGCATACAAACACACAAAACCTCCCAACACAGACCAACCCATAAATATATAAATATATTTCCCTTTTCCAATAAAAGAGGATATAGGCTCCTAGGCCAACTTTCATATATGGCAGCTTAGAGCAAAAATGTTTTATTCATGAATGATGTCTTTATTCTTTTTTTCTTTTTTTTTTTTATAAACACATAAAAATGTGAAACAATAAAAGTGATATATACCTAATAATGAGTGAGCCAATAAACCCCACCAGGCAACTTAGCTTTGGAAGTGGAAAAATTGACTTTGTATAACAAATTGCAGAATTATTAATCCTGTTTGAAACCCTTTTATATCAGACCATTTACTTTAATTCTTGCTACTTTCAACATTATCATACATTATGCATTTTTTTCTTTGTAATTTTTTTTTCTTTCCACAAGTACAGTGTGCTCCCAAACTTTAAAGGGCTGGAAGCATTTTAAAGAGAACCCTACTGGGGAAAAGAAAAAAACAGGGATAAATTATTTAGGCCATTCTGAGGTACTCATGCCTGCAAAAACTCCCTCACAGTGGTCCCTCACAGACCACTGATGAATTAAACTTTGTGAAATCCCTGCGAGGCAAGGAAATACCATCTCCTGTTAAGTGAGCAGTAAAAGCACAGAGCTATTTCTGTGTCTACATCAGATTGAGGATGAAGCTTTCAGAGGGGTCCCAAACCCACCAAACCCATCCTTCCTTCTGTTTTCTGCCGTGGTGAACATCCAGGGCTTCCTGCAAGTGATGGAAGGGGGCACATACAGGGAGGCCTTGCCTTAGGGTGTCCTTCTGAGGAGATGTTAGCAGGAGCAAATGTACTTAAACAAAATCAGACACTCTAAATGTAGATTGGTCTTCAGACACACCTGCAAAGAGGAATGTGAGCTGAGTGAAATAGTGGCTGAGGAGAGATGAGGTGATGTCTTTTTTGAGGTAAAGTTCGCATGATTCACCCAAGAGCCTCAGCCCTGCTCCTGGTGTCTAAGCACTGTGTGTTTGTGTCTGGACACAGGGCAGGCTTGTATGGGTGGTAACATTCAGGTTACGTCTGCAATGTGGTGCTCTCAATTCCAATCTTTTTTAGGAAGCATCAATTCAATCAATATTTTGCTTAAAAGACAGATTTTAGATGGGCAGTGTAGAATATGATCCACTTAGTCTAGAACCTGAGGTCTAAGGTCAGTGGGAACCTAGTGGTCCATCTGAGCTCTGTGAGTGCCATGTGTGACACCACATTGGATACAAGGACATCCATTTTACTGACTAAAACCAAGCAACTGGGAAAATTTGGACTAATATTCTTTTCTCAGGCTGTGCTTGTCAGAATCATGGCCAGCAATGGGCCAAAGGCATAAATATAAGTATTTATTATTATTATATCCAGCACACTTTCCTTTTTTTCTTCAGTAGAAAACTCCAAACTGCCCAAAATTAATCTTAAAAGGAAAGCAAAGAAGAAATGTGTTCCCAGATGTAACCTGCTGTTAGCTCCTAATTCAATAATTCAATGCCATTGCCTCTCTCACATGGTTCTCTATCTGTTCTTTTCAATGCACAAGATGCTTGCTACAAACAGCGACAGCAATTATGCAGGGGAATTTGGTTGTAGTTACTTTAAGCCTGAGAGATCTTAGGATTTCAAAGAAATCTCAGCCAATCACTAAAATCACACAGAATCTGGTAGGAATGAGTTTGAACTCTTTGAGTTAAGGTAAACAAACGTATTAACTGGTTGGATTTTGTAATTCAATATAGCAGTATGCCTAGCTTGGCTTGAGCAATAATATTTTTAGTTATTAGCAAAGCTTTTCAGTAAGAAGATGTGCTGTCAGCTGGCAAGCAGTTCTCAAAATAACAGAATCAGAGGTCTTGTTTCTCTAGCGAATCTTAAAGAATTAAATCTCTCAAACTCAGTAGCTTGCTCTTCCAGGTGTGCTTAATCTTTACTTTTTTTTTCTTTGGTTGCATGGCAAGGCTTCAGTTTGAGATGGGACTGCAAGTGTGGCTTCTCTGAGAAGATGCTGAAAACTTCACCCACGTCCAACAGAGTCAATTCCAGCTTTCCTCAGCCTCAGCCCCATTCCTCTGCACTGCTGAGGGGGAAAGAGCAGAGAAATCAGGAGTGAAGTTGAGCCCAGGAATGAGGGATAGGTGGGAAAAGTTGTTTTAGTATTTGGTTTTTATTTCTCATTATCCTGCTCTGATTTCATGGATAATAAACTAATTTGGATGAGATTAGAATCCTAGAAACACTGAGGTTGGAAATGATTATCAAGATCCTTGAGCCAAACCATGAACACCAAACCGTGTTCACCACTAAACCATATTCCCGATACTTCATCCACCAGTGCCTTCCTAATACTTCCAAGCATGGTGATACCAGCACTTTCCTGGGCAGCCTGTTCCAATGTCACCCCTTCAGTGAAGAAATTTTTCCTAACATCCTGTCTAAACTTCTGCTTGTGCAACTTGATGCATTTACTGTTTTTTGGTTGCTTTTCACTTGGGAGAAGAGACCGAGCCCATCTCGCTACAGTGTGAGAGGTTCCCTGAACCTCTTTTTCTCCAGGCTGAGACCCCAGCTGCTTCAGCTGCTTCTCATCAGGCTTGTCCTCCAGATCCTTCCCCAGCTGTATAGCCCTTCTTTGGACACACTCCAGCGCCTGAAAATATGTCTTCTTTTGAGTGGCTCAGAACCCAACTCAGGATTTGGGCTTTGGCCTCAACAATGGCCTCAAGATGCAACAAGGGGAGAAAAATCCTCAAACTAAAGTACAACAAATCCCGTGGCCCACTTTTTCCCTATCTGTAAGGTTAGCTTCCCTGCAGGCGGAACAAAACACACCCTGCTGTGCTGAAAGCCAGGTACCTGTCACATGGTGCATGTCATTTGCCTTCCCAACCATGCAATCTGAGCTGCATAAAAAAAAACCTTTTGGTTGTCATCACAGAGGACCCTGGTACTCAGCCTACATTAGAGACACAGGAGGGAAGGTTGGCTAAATGGCAAAACACTCATGGTCTTGGGCTTAACAAACAGGACATTGTAGTCAGATAGTCCAGTGGCTGGACAGATCAGATAATTCCAAATAGACTGGAAAAATATGCAGTAGATATCATAAAGTCTTTGTCTCAGAGGTCTCTTAAAATATTTGATCTCCACTTCAGATCTGACTGCATCTGCAACAATGACTAATGTAAAAAAAATAAAAGAGAGACAGCTCTTACTGGGACAAAGCCATCCTTGGCCTTGTTTCTGATGACAAGTGCCCAACTTAGTGCAGAAACTTTTGCTGTGAGGCAGTGGATTATGACATTACTTAGCTTTCTTTCTCTTAATTTGCAATTTTTTTAGTCCTCCATTTAGCTTGCGTCTCATGTTTTTCAAAATGTTTTCTTCCTTCTCTGGTCTCCACTGTTGTTCTTTTTGGAGGTGTCCATTCAACATGCTGATTTCCCTGTGTGTGTGCTGAAAGAGTTCCTCCAGAGCCTCTTAGATCCTAGTCCTTTCTTAGCTAATTACCATGTGCCAGACACTGGAGTTATGGGGCCTCAGGGTGATCATTTTGTTGACAATGTGCAGCAATAACCATATAATCACAGCACAATTATGGAGCATTTATGGAGTTACTTGTGTCATGTCATAGATGAAGTTAGCAAATGTAATTTACCTCTCAACACTAAAAAGGAGAGGGTCTTAAGGTCAAAGGCTGAGCCCTCAGTAAAAACTCCATTTTTTAAAGCTGCTTTTAAAAGAGCAAGTTCCCTCAAATCAGCTAAAATTATATTTGTTGGACATCTCTTTAATTTTTGTTTCTATAAACTCTAAAACTCCAGTGCAAATTTGCCAACAGGAAATTAACTTCAATATGATGAAGGAAGATCAAGAAAAAAAGCAAACCTTCATAAAACTTGCCAGAAAAGTCCTTGAACCCAAATATTCTAAACAAACAAACAAATAAATAAATAAATGCATTCATACATAAAAATGTTCCCCATCAACTTCTATATGTCTCTTGATACCACTTATCTGTTCATATAAAACTCCTACCAGGTGCAGGGTGATTAGGAAGACCAAAAATAAAAGCATTATCTATCAAGCTAACATTTCCTCACATCATCTGCGGCGGCACATTGACTGCTGCCGGGGTGCTCAATCATGTCTGGTGCTCTGAGGTGACATTTGGACAGGAGACACTCTGCCACAGATCAGAACGGGGACAGGGCTTTGGCAGAGTGAGCACCCAAGAAACCCAGTGGATACAGAAAAGGGAGAAAGGAGATTTACAAACGAGGTTGTCCAGGATAAGTCAAATGGAGCAGGAGAGGGGCAGGGTTTGGCTTATCAAAAGGCTCATCAGAAAGAAAACATATAATTCTTAGTATCACAAAGTCTTTTTTTCAAAGATTGGTGTGTGTATATATATGGTAATGGGGTTTTAATAGATGCATGCGCATTTTGCCATATTACCATATATACATATGCATATATATGTTCATATGCATACAAACACACAAAACCTCCCAACACAGACCAACCCATAAATATATAAATATATTTCCCTTTTCCAATAAAAGAGGATATAGGCTCCTAGGCCAACTTTCATATATGGCAGCTTAGAGCAAAAATGTTTTATTCATGAATGATGTCTTTATTCTTTTTTTCTTTTTTTTTTTTATAAACACATAAAAATGTGAAACAATAAAAGTGATATATACCTAATAATGAGTGAGCCAATAAACCCCACCAGGCAACTTAGCTTTGGAAGTGGAAAAATTGACTTTGTATAACAAATTGCAGAATTATTAATCCTGTTTGAAACCCTTTTTATATCAGACCATTTACTTTAATTCTTGCTACTTTCAACATTATCATACATTATGCATTTTTTTCTTTGTAATTTTTTTTTCTTTCCACAAGTACAGTGTGCTCCCAAACTTTAAAGGGCTGGAAGCATTTTAAAGAGAACCCTACTGGGGAAAAGAAAAAAACAGGGATAAATTATTTAGGCCATTCTGAGGTACTCATGCCTGCAAAAACTCCCTCACAGTGGTCCCTCACAGACCACTGATGAATTAAACTTTGTGAAATCCCTGCGAGGCAAGGAAATACCATCTCCTGTTAAGTGAGCAGTAAAAGCACAGAGCTATTTCTGTGTCTACATCAGATTGAGGATGAAGCTTTCAGAGGGGTCCCAAACCCACCAAACCCATCCTTCCTTCTGTTTTCTGCCGTGGTGAACATCCAGGGCTTCCTGCAAGTGATGGAAGGGGGCACATACAGGGAGGCCTTGCCTTAGGGTGTCCTTCTGAGGAGATGTTAGCAGGAGCAAATGTACTTAAACAAAATCAGACACTCTAAATGTAGATTGGTCTTCAGACACACCTGCAAAGAGGAATGTGAGCTGAGTGAAATAGTGGCTGAGGAGAGATGAGGTGATGTCTTTTTTGAGGTAAAGTTCACATGATTCACCCAAGTGCCTCAGCCCTGCTCCTGGTGTCTAAGCACTGCGTGTTTGTGTCTGGACACAGGGCAGGCTTGTATGGGTGGTAATATTCAGGTTACGTCTGCAATGTGGTGCTCTCAATTCCAATCTTTTTTAGGAAGCATCAATTGAATCAATATTTTGCTTAAAAGACAGATTTTAGATGGGCAGTGTAGAATATGATCCACTTAGTCTAGAACCTGAGGTCTAAGGTCAGTGGGAACCTAGTGGTCCATCTGAGCTCTGTGAGTGCCATGTGTGACACCACATTGGATACGAGGGCATCCATTTTACTGACTAAAACCAAGCAACTGGGAAAATTTGGACTAATATTCTTTTCTCAGGCTGTGCTTGTCAGAATCATGGCCAGCAATGGGCCAAAGGCATAAATATAAGTATTTATTATTATTATATCCAGCACACTTTCCTTTTTTTCTTCAGTAGAAAACTCCAAACTGCCCAAAATTAATCTTAAAAGGAAAGCAAAGAAGAAATGTGTTCCCAGATGTAACCTGCTTTAGCTCCTAATTCAATAATTCAATGCCATTGCCTCTCTCACATGGTTCTCTATCTGTTCTTTTCAATGCACAAGATGCTTGCTACAAACAGGGACAGCAATTATGCAGGGGAATTTGATTTTAGTTGTTTTAAGTCTGAGAGATCTTAGGATTTCAAAGAAATCTCAGCCAATCACTAAAATCACACAGAATCTGGTAGGAATGAGTTTGAACTCTTTGAGTTAAGGTAAACAAACATATTAACTGGTTGGATTTTGTAATTCAATATAGCAGTATGCCTAGCTTGGCTAGAGCAATAATATTTTTAGTTATTAGCAAAGCTTTTCAGTAAGAAGATGTGCTGTCAGCTGGCAAGCAGTTCTCAAAATAACAGAATTAAGGTCTTGTTTCTCTAGCGAATCTTAAAGAATTAAATCTCTCAAACTCAGTAGCTTGCTCTTCCAGGTGTGCTTAATCTTTACTTTTTTTTTCCTCTGGTGTGTTTGGTTGCATGGCAAGGCTTCAGTTTGAGATGGGACTGCAAGTGTGGCTTCTCTGAGAAGATGCTGAAAACTTCACCCAGGTCCAACAGAGTCAATTCCAGCTTTCCTCAGCCTCAGCCCCATTCCTCTGCACTGCTGAGTGGGAAACAGCAGAGAAATCAGGAGTGAAGTTGAGCCCAGGAATGAGGGATAGGCGGGAAAAGTTGTTTTAGTATTTGGTTTTTATTTCTCATTATCCTGCTCTGATTTCATGGATAATAAACTAATTTCCCCAAACCAAGTCAGTTTTTCCTGTGGTATTAACTGGTGAGGAATCTGTCCTTGTCCTTACCTCAACCCAGGAACCTTTAACTGTATTTCTGTCTTCCCTGCCCTGCTGAGAAGGGAAGTGACAGAGTGGCTTTGGCTCAGCCTGGTGTCCAGCCTGGGTCAGCCCACCACAGCTGATGAACAGCTCGTGCAGCTCAGGTGCAATAACACCAAAAACATCTGGTTAACTTGGAATGCTTTTGTTGGCTAGCAAACATATATAAACACGTTAGGGGTAACGTTTATAGAGAAGTCTATTCTAAAAGATAATTTTGGTGTATTACAAATTCCACCTTTGGGCAAACGTTCCTCTAATCTTCCTCTGAATAGGTTAGATAATCAGCTTGAAGAGTACTTAAGATATCAGGCGATTTTATTTTTCTCATCTCTCCTTTTGCCAAGATTAACAATTTCAAACTTCCATACTTGCTAACTATGCATAATGCATTTCCAGATGTGAGCACTTGTTTAAACCAGTGAATTCTCTTTCAGAAGTAAGATTTCCACTTAAAGAAACCTGGAGTTCCCACAAACTAAACTCTAATACTTTGGCATTAGTTACCATCTCTGAGTCAATCTGTACAAAACAGCCTTAGGTTCCATCTTGGAAAATGATGTTTCCAGTATCCTTTTCCTGCTTTCTCTATTAACTTGTAAGTCTGCGACAGAAATGTCTTCTTCCTTAATTTTTAATTCATCCTCACTGGAGCATCTTAAAATCTATATTCACCTCTGTAGTAAACCAAATATTAATTTTCCTCTGCAGGAAGGGAAGAAGAAGTACCTTCATCATATATTCTAACACCTCTTTTTATCTTTACTGATCATGAAGTGTATAAAATTATAAAGTTCTGCCCTGTATCTCATGTAGTGAACAGTGCATGTCTGGTGAATCCATAAATTTTCAACTGCATATAAAAAGTGTCTCTCATTTTTATGGAAAGGAATTAGTCCAAATGGGGTTCTAATAGCATATGGATTTTGAAAATAAGACCAAAACACTTATTTTCATAACAATCAAATAACTATTTCATTTATTTACAACATTGATACTCCCTCTTTCCTGCTCTCCAAAGTCCCCATAATTTGCTCCTGCATCTCTCCATACTCCCTTTCTTCTATTATTTTGTTAGCTGTCTATGTAACACTGATTTTGAAGCTGATCACAGCTGATGTTGCTGACAAAAAGCCCCAACACAACAAGCAAGAAACCCAAATCCAAATCCCTCAGTGATAATGTGCAAAGGAGGCTGTACTGTGCTACAATACAAAGCACACGAAAAACTGATTTATGTGGAGTAATTTAAAGTTTCCATTTCCAGACGTGGAATGAGACAGAAAGAGAGTACTAGGAAGCTGAGATGGAAGGAGACTTGATTTAATTTATGGTTTGAAAGCATTTCTATTGAAATTTTCCCACACAAAGGGTCAATAGCACAGAAAGAAGTGTATTTGCATGAAGTGCTGAAGGTGTGACTCCCTGAACAAACCAGCTCTTGGCATTCCAGCCTTAGGTAGGAAGGTGATAAGGCCCAGATGAAGTAAACAATTTTTTTTGGTATGGTGACTCCAGCACCAGGCAAATTTTGTAGAACATTTTGTGCCAGCAGCCGAAGTGATTTACATTTTTTTTTCCTTCTCTCTGAATAGAGTGGACAGCTGGTGAATCCTTATGCCTATTAATATTTCAGTGCGCAATCATCTCTTGATATCTAACAAATATTTTTCAATCTTTGGGGCATCAGATGAAGTAATGAATGATTCTTTTATAGTCTTATAGGACTGATGAGCGTTACAGAGTTACACATTAGGTTTGAGAGTGAAGAGAAAGAGGGAGAGAGGAAATGCTAACATAAGGCAAACAGGCTATCATTACCTTTTGATTGTGCCAAACAAAAGTAATTTTTTTCTAATCTGGTCCTCAGGGGATCACCATAAACCTCTGACCATCTATGTACATTTAGTGTGTGTGTGCATGCGAGTGTCTGTGTTAAACTTTCTTGCTGTCAGGTAGGATTTTTACTACTTCCAAGCTCTGGGTGTCTCTAGTCTTAAACTAAATTGGTGAAGCTATAAAAGTTTTAATCTCTTTTAGCCCAGAAACTGCAATTTCTGTGCCAGCTGCACAGAACAAGACATAGCAGTAAGGAGCACACAACATAAGATACTTTGTGCTGTTGAACAATGAAATCAGGTACCCAGTCTTTTGCAGAAAAGGAAAGGAGATGAATACTTTGTTAATTCAGTTGGGTCTAAATTGAAAAGAAGACATACTTGATGGTTAATTGTGGCAGTGACATTTATTGGATTAGTTTCTGATGTGAGATTTTAGAAATTTCTTATTAATATGTTTAAAACTTGGATCTTGATAATTGTTCATAACAAAGAACATTGGCCTAGAAAGTAGCAATAACAGGATGAGAAAAAGGCTGGATAAGTGCTCATTGTAAAGGGATCTTTATTACAAAGATTTCTTCCACTCAGTTTTGAGGAATGCTTAGGAAGATTAAATAACTATTCATGGTCCCTTCTAGTGGTTGGCCCCAAGTGCACTCTCTAAACACAGAGCATGACAGGTTACAGTCCACCACAACTTCTGTATCACAGGAGCATCAGCTCCTGACATCCCTGTTCTAATGCTGCTGGGTTATGATCTGCAAATACTGTAGATCAAGGTAAAGCAGACTGGGGAAAAATTTGGAGGATACATGCTGAGTTGTCTTAACGCCCTTCTGAGGAACACCTTTGGCATTGCTCTCTGTCCCTCTGCTCCTTTGCATTTTCTTTCGCTATCTCTCCTTATTGGCAATGTGTATGATTCCCCTTTGAGAGAGGCCTTTGAATCTGTGACAGATAAACAGGATTGAGAGAAGGCACATATTTCATTTTAAGAAAAAAATCAAGCCAAGCCAAACCAAACAAGATCAGTCCCTGAACGAGAAATAAGGCTGGACTTGTGACAGAGGCAGGAAGATTTTTCTTAGCAGTAAGTACATAAAATAATACCCCTTGCTGTGTGCTACAGAAAAGAAGACACAGAAAAAAATCCAAAGTTCAAAGAGAACTTTGTAATTAAAGTTCAAAAGTATGCTAGCAATTCGATGTAGGTATTATTATTATTATTATTATTATTATTATTATTATTATTAACATTCTAGTTTAGATAAATTGGCAGTCTAAAAATAAGAACACAGGCAGTATAAATCATTTACTTTACTGCAAAAGAGAGGTGCTTCTGCAGAATTGGATGCTGAGAACACTTCAAGGTGTTACCCAAAGAATGCCAATGAACCCCTCCCCAGATCCCCCTTCAAACACAGGCAATGTATGAGCATATAATTAAATATGTATTCTTTGATTATCAGTCAAAGACTCATTACAAGTGGTACCAACCCCTTTGGAAGGCACCCAGCCTACTTCCAATTAAAAACCACCTGACCATAAATAATAAAAGCATATTACACACACAGTAAATAATGGTTCTTAAAATAATGTATTTCAGGAGTTATATTTTAAGGGCACCATATGTGTTCCCTGTATAATGAGCTCTTCCCTCTATCAGTCCAACCAGCAGCCTCTCAAATCTGGAGACTTGAAATGATTAATTTGTTGGTTTAATTTCTTTTTTTCTCCAACATTAACCAGTTGTTTTTCTTTCTCCATTTAAAAAATTATCTGTTTTCTACATTTACATATCTCCTTCATGGTAAGCAACAATCTGCAATTTAAAAGTGAGTTTTTAGAAAAGAATGAGAGAAGACAACACATTTTTTGGAGGTGGAATCTTAATTATGCATGAGAATCTTCATAAGATATGTGTATATGTGTCTATGTGACACGTGTGTGTGTGTGTGTCTGGCATAATATTTGCCTATGTGTGTATATGTACATAGGTGCATATAAATATGTATAAATATGTATCTTATGCAGACACAGTGCTTCAGATGTTAAATATACAATAAGTCCAAAAGATTCTTTCTGATTTGAAGTTTGAGTTGAAAACAAATCTTTTGTGTGTGTGTGTGCATGTGTGTGTGTGTATTTGGCTAGTTTGAAGGAATGGAATGAGCTTTTTCCCACTTGAAAAGTTTAATTTTGGGAACAAGAGGGACTTTTTCCATACTGGTTGCAATTAAAATCTATCTGCATAATGAGACAAATTACTGGTTTTATAGGAAATACTAACTCCTGCATTTTGGAACCCTTTAGTGCCCAGACCTCTCCACAGAGATGTGTATATGTACATGCACACAAACATAAACAAACATACTGTGCACATTCAAAGCCTTAAAAATGTTTTGGATACTATGTAGAAAATTAATTAAGGGTTAAACCCTATCAGAAATGTAACATCCAGAACTGAAATTAACTTTAAACAAAAAATTGAAATAATAGAGTTGTTACTTCTATTTGAAAAGGGAATATGAAAAGTATTCAAAGTACACTTTGTACCAGTTAAAAGCATTTATTTTTCAACTTCTGGAAAGTCTCATACATGGCTTCAGGCTGTCAGCATCATGCCTGTTAGTAGGAACCACCTTATAGATTGTTTCATAACTGGCTATTTGAGGGATTTCCTGGCTTTCTGTGCTACACCAACAAAAAACAAATTATTAAGAGAAATGGACATAAAGTTAGGAAGATTATCCAGAAAGGGAAACAGTGAAGATACACCAATGACAGTCACAAGCAGTGCAGCTAAAACTGGTTTCCAGAAGATCTGTGCCTTATTTTTAAATTACTTCATGATGTATTCTGTTAAAATGTCCTGGTGTCTTCACATCTACTTGTAATGGTACTTTTTCTTGTCCCCCTATGGGTGACCTGTAGTATTTTATGCTTCTTAGTGACAATACCAATGCAAGCAGCCACTGAGATGTTGGCACTCTTGAGACCGGGTGAGTTCCTTTGCTTCTGCATTCTTGCCATTAAAAGCTGAGTATTTGCAAAGCCGGGAAGTTCTGTTGTTTTTGTCCAGTAGATGTTGAAACCATTTGTCTTGATGGCTTAATGGCATTTGAGAGGGGTAGGGCTTGAGGAGAAGCCAGATGAGGGGTGGCTGAGGTGGCTTGGTCAGCTCAGCTGCAGAAGACAAAACTGAGGGGGGACCCCAGGGCAGCCCCAGCTCCCTGTGAGGGAAGAGGAGGGGCAGGATCTGATCCCTGCTCTGTGACAGGGACAGGGCCCCAGGGAACGGCCTGAAGCTGTGTCAGGGGAGGTTTAGGCTGGGGATTAGAAAAATGTTCTTCATTCACAGAATGCTTGAGAACCAGAACAGGGGAGTGGCCACAGCACCAAACCTGACAGAGCTCAGGTGTTTGCACAAAGTTCTCAGCACATGGTGAGATTTGTGGGGGTGTCCTGTGTAGGGCCAAGAGCTGGATTCAATGAACCTCGTCTGTCCCTTCCAACTCCATATTCCATTCTATGAACTTTGAATTGCTTTGATGGTTGAGAAGGGTTGTATTTGACTTCCCCAGTGAAGACCACACATGCTAAAAACTATGTTTGTGTTCCACCTAGCTACTGAAATTATCTCATCTGCTTTCTCTGTTATTATTATTATTATTATTAGTGTTGTTGTTGTTGTTGTTGTTTTCTTGTTTTCTTGTTTTCTTGTTGTTCTTGTTGTGATATGTGGGTACATTATTATCCTGAGACCATCACTTTTGAAACCCTCTGGATTTAAAACAGTCAAGAAGTTCGGAAAGAAATTGTGGGAGACTCAGATGCACCTACAGACCAATTGATCATGTTGCCACAGGAAACCAGCCTACACATAGTTGTAATTTATTGCAAAAGGGACTGGAACCCCCATGTCCCACAGAAAAGTATCTAGGCCATGGAAATGTGCCTCTCTGCCTCCCTGCTTTTTCTTACCATCTGCCTCTCTTTCTCTGTTTCTCTTGTTCTCCAGCTCTCATATAAACTAGAATAATTCAAACAACAAGCACTAAAAAGGAAAATTGTTTCATAACATTAGACATTTTTTTCTTTACATTGGAAGTTTTAGGTCTCAGTATACCCTGAGGAAGAGAGGGAATTTCATACTAAATCTTTTTTAAATGTGTAACCTCACTGTATAAAAAGGAGCATCAACTATGTAACAACAGACTGTAAACATTCCATTTTTGTTCTGCTT
Organism: Emberiza elegans; assembly: GCA_024865655.1. Taxonomy (NCBI): domain Eukaryota; kingdom Metazoa; phylum Chordata; class Aves; order Passeriformes; family Fringillidae; genus Emberiza; species Emberiza elegans. The sequence goes on along the minus strand of JALJVW010002490.1, from coordinate 792,918 downwards.
TTAAGAACTCTTGGGATGCTTCCCAGAAGTAGGTAGCAGGGGTATTAAGTCTTAAAAAAGAATGAGGTGTCTATTATAGATGGACATAGGCATTGTACTCTTTCCACTGTATTAAGAAGGTGTATTTAATGAGAGTTACAATCATGTCAGCAAAAAGCAAAAAGGCATGGAGGACAGAAGCATGTTTGAAGCTATCCTTCTTTCCTGAGTATCTGAGCCCTTCTCCCAACCTCTGGGAGCCTGGTCTCCAGGGCTTAAACTACCTCTCTGAAATCAGTCATGCAGAGCATACCCTTGAGCTTCACTTTGCTGGTACCAGGCTTTGAGGGCAACATGGTGCAGCAAGAATTTGGCATAATATCTACCCATCACAAAACCTGTACAGAAATTGAAACGTACGAGCTTGGCACAGATCTCAGCTTCTGTGGATTAAATTCCTCATGTGTGTTGAAGATTGCAATGCAAGCTGTTTTCCATTACCACCTGTATGGCAGATTACCTTTGTCAAGTGGGCAGTTTGCTTTATCTCTCTCTTTGAGGGACCACAATCACTCCTCCCTCGGGAGGGATATTTGCTGATAACAGGCTATTGAATGTCACTGCATGGCTGATAAGAACTGTAACATCCTGCTGTGAGATGCTCCGCCCAGAGGGAGGAGCCAAGCGTTGCTACCCAGATATAATCCAGAGGTTTTGAGACACAGCACAGCTTTCCCCACAGCATTCCCCAGAGGAACAGCAGCTGTCTCTTCCACTGAATCTTCAGAGGAAGAATTCATCCTTCTCTACAGATCCCCTTGCTCCAACAGAACCACCCCTGACACTTCAGGAGGGCTGCAGCCACATTTCCAATGGGACTGCCACCAACACCCCATAGGGTGTCAGGTTGGGTTCTGACTCTGTCAGTGTTGTTCTAGTGTGCTGCATTGTTTATTTTATCCTTTTTTTTTTTTCCCTATTAAAGAACTGTTATTTCCTGCTCCCATATTTTTGCCTGAGAGCCCCTTAATTTAAAATTTATAGCAATTCAGAGGGGTGGAGAGGGTTTACATTCTCCATTTCAGGGGAGGCTCCTGCCTTCCTTAGCAGACTCCTGGCTTTCCAAACCAAGACATGTGTGAGGAAACTGGCTTAAAGGAGGAAGAGTTTGGAATAACATGTGATTAGTCAAGGGGGAATGGCTATAAAAAGGAAGTGGGTAGGTTTAGATTGGATATTAAGAAGAATTTCTTCTCTGTGAGGGTGAGATCCTGGCATAGGTTGCCCAGAGAAGCTTTGCCAGCCCCATCCCTGGGAGTGTTGTGGGGCAGGTGGGATGAGATGGTGGTAACCTAGTCTGCTGGAAAGAGTCCCTGCCCATGTCAGGGGCATCGGAACAAGATGGTCTTTAAGGTTCCTTCCAACCCAAACATTCTTTGGTGCTATGAAATGTGAAACAAAACCCACCTTTGACACTGGCATATGCCTCTCCAGCTGAAGTGATGGAATTTCACATGAGGAGCCAGTGAAGGACACGTTGGCTAGTTAAGAGAATACTGCTTAAGAGAGACCTGGGTTTAGTAGCCACTCTGTACTTTAATCCCCACAATTAGTGAATTAAATTCCTTTGTGCAGGCAGCATTAAGCATGTGAGGGTCCACCACAGATGCATCACAAACATTTCGCCTGATGAAGGAGAACACTCCTGTAGTTGTTTTTCACTCCCACAAAGCAAAATGATGCAAAACCAAGATCTTTGTCACACGTGCCAGGCCACCATACTTGTGACCACCTACCAACAATACCCCGAAACAAACCCAAAGATTTTAGAAAATGTTGTCCTCACTCAGGTATCATTATCAGATTTAGTGACTCCTGCTTTATATTACCCATATACACCTCATTACCATGACTATTACTTGACTCATGGTTATCTTGGATTCAACCAGTTGGATAATCTTCTCTGATTTTAAATCATCTTGTATTCCAGATTTGTAATGTTATTTTTATATGATGTCCATATGATGATTTTTGTGTGATGTTCACATTCCTTCACCTCCAAACCTCTGGATTAATCTGGCTCTCTGCAGCCATGTAAAAATTGCTACTGTTGAGACCTGAAGGGAATCATTCTATTAGAATCATCCAAAAGGTTTCTGGATAAGCAGAAAGGACATATTGGTTGTCCCCTGTAATTTCTCTAAAATTTCATGGGAATTGATTCTATAAATTCTTATTCATTCAGGTGAATAAGGAAGGTTCTCAACATTAGCTGGTAGCTCAAGCAATTCTTTTAAAGAATTGTTATTTGGCCTGATTTTTTTTCTTCGTTATTTTTATAATTTCAAAGTTGATTTTTTTTTTTTTTAAGTGTCTCAGGAAAATCCCTGCTGCTAATAAATATAATAATATTTTACCCCTGTAATTTTTAACAACTCATTGCAAAATATATGCCAGCAAACTTTTTTTCTCATTCATTATTAAATCATTATTTTTTGTTTAAAGAGAAAGAAGGAAAGAAGAAGGGAAAAATGGATCATGAGCAAGTCTCAGTTAGGAGATGATATCAGAAATCTTTCTGAGGATTTGTTTTCACAGTTCTGTGGCTTACTGCTGCTCTGTGAATTTTCTCACATTGCTTAATTTTATTTTTTTTTTTTACATTCTTGGGCAATGGTTTCATTTGAAGTGAGCTGGAATAAGTTTTAAAATGGAGGACTGCTCCTCCAGAAAAAAAGTGGTTTAGATAGCCCCATGCTGAGGTACCTAAGTTTCTGTGGCCCAATGTGCACATCTCAAAACTGTGAAATTAATTTGGATGTGTGTCACAAGGCAAATAAATACACAGGACATAACCAAGCAAAAAAAAAAATCCACCACAACTTCAACAGAAAAATAGTTTTGAGTATTTTTACCTTTCTACTACTTCACTATCCCATCTCTCAGCTCTAGATGAACTGGTGTGACACTTTTCAAACAGTGCAATAGGAAATGAAGCAACTGGAGTAAGAAACGATTTGCTGTTATACATACTAGAGTGGCACATGGACAGCTTAAAATAAAAGGTTAAGCAGAATCTATTGTTGAATAAACAATTCCAAGGGAGCATTGTTTTGCTAGTTACTTCCTTTTGAGAAGAAGAAGCTGTGAGAAGACTCATGTGGGGCCTCTGTCCTCTGGCTTTGCAGCTATGGTTGTTTCCTGAGGTTTTGGTTCCTGGTCTGAGCTACCCCGCAGGCATGTCTGTGCCCCAGCCTTGAGCCAGGCTCACCCTGAGCTGCTGGCTGGGATTCCGGCTCAGCCTCAGACGTGTTTCATCCCTGAGCACCTGTCTGGGATTCGCTGCCTGGTTCCATCGCCAGACCTGCCCTTCCCGCTGCCAGGCTCAGCTCCTGGCTCATTTTCCCCTGCTTGTTTTGCTCCTTAGGGATATGTGAATGCTGCTATACCGTCTTGTCAGGCAAAATGTAAATGAGATAGAGGGGCTGAAGCATACAGGGTTCAGAAAAAAATTTAAAACGCAGAGTTTTTTTGGGTTTTTTTTTAATCAATTTATTGTCCTTAAGAAATATATAAGTATATACAAATACATAAACATGTTGTGAGATATGCGCTGTCCCTCAAAGCCCTAGGCCCTAAAGAAGTGAATTAATTTCTTGCTGATGATGCTGTTCTCAAATTTTCCAAGGAAAGTGCCATATTAGAAAGGCTGAATCAGTGTCATTTCCATGTTGTCAATGATTCATTTCATGAGGGTTCTTCTGCTGATAGCAGAAATCTGTGAGTCTGTGATCCCCATCAGCTCTATCTATTTTTGTAGGACCTCAGAAGAAAATTTCAGTTTCAGTATTTTTTGTACACAACCAACTTTCCTTTTCTCTATCACATCCTTTTGCTACGGTCTGGTCAGTGCATACAGTGTTGTATTTTGGGGTTGATGTCCTGTTGCTGTAGGACCTAGAAAAGAAAAAAAGCACCCTGGTCTCTTCACAAGGAGAAGATAATGGAAAATCTGATGACATGGTTATGCAGTTCTGGTGGAAACCAGGTAGTATCGATATTTATTATCCGTAAAGTGTCTGGATTCAGAAAGTGTATATTGGAAACAGTATGTCTCCAATACCAATATGATTTTTCCCATGTTCCCTTTCTTCTTTTTCTATAGATTAAAATCTTATTTTCTATATTTACTATGGCATGTAGGGCAGAACTAAGTCAATGCTTTCTTAAGTTAATTTGCATTCCAGCTAATTCCATGATGAATAGTCTCCACCTTCATTGTGTCTTCAATTTGACCCTGCATATAAGGTTGTCCCTTTTCTGGAGTGTATCTACTGGTCATTGCTGCTCTAGCATGGCAGCAACACATATATTTAAAATTCTATTTTAACAGAAATCTTCCGTAAGACCTTGGAAATTACATTTATTCTCTCTTTGACTTAATTTCTTATATTTTCCTACCCCCCACTTAGTGCTCAAATATGGTGACAACAAGGCCCTGGACCTTGTTATTACCATAAATTTATGTGCCTAAGTATTTGTCCACTCAATCAGCAGGAATCACTGCACTAATCATCACATGAAATTATTGCTTTTTCTTGCTCTTTTTAGGTATTTTCAGCTCCATGGGCAGCATGACCCAATGAAAAGGTGGCTCTCCAGAACAAAACACTCAGGCATCTCCCAAATGTCAGGGGAAGCTCCAGTCTTTTTCTTGGTGGTTTGCACCATTTGTTTCTCCTCACCCCTCTGGCCTGGTGATTCTGTTTGCAGCATTAGTGAGGATGAAGACTGTCCTGGATGGGAATTGAGGCTGGCACAAAGCGTGTGATTGGCACCAGTGACGAATTCTTATTGTGTTGAGATTTTGAGCATGACGGTTATTGGTAAACCAATCCGAAATAATCCCTTTCAAACCTGCCAGCATTGTAGCAAAGTGATGCCTTCCTGAAGATCTTTGCCAGAATAATGATTGACGCCTGCTGCCAATCAGTGCTGAGACACAGCAGAATCTTGTTGTCATTTAACTATGGCTACACTCAGAGTCTAACAAAATGAAGGGGTTTATTTGATGTTCAATGGCTAAAGTTGCCTACAGCTGTTCATTTAAGAGGTCCACACCTTTGTTCACTGGAAGGTAAACCTGGACAATCACTTGAGTTACTTGTGTTTCAGTCAATGCATCACTTGAGAAACAATAAAACAAACAAGCAAATAAGTAAAAAAACCCTATCAATACAAAATGCCTAAACAAAGCAACCCAACACCAAACAAAGTCTTCCTGAAAAACAATCAACATTTGAGTAGTACTTACAAGGGAAATTAATGTGAATTTCTCGTGTTCTAGTGTTATATCTATATCTATATCTATATCTATATCTATATCTATATCTATATCTATATCTATATCTATATCTATATCTATATCTATACCTCTGATCATACATTACTCTACAGATTTCATCAGGTTACCTTTGCAGGAAAAAAAAATCCACATATTTGATTTTATATTATTTTTTTGTCATTTGCAAGTGAAAAGAATTAATGGAGGAGGAATTCTACTCTGACACTCTTTTACTTAGCTTTATTAAGTAGCTGGGATGTTGTAATTTTTGTTGATCACTCTTTTCCAGCAAACTACTAAATTTTTAGGAAAATGCCTAAATCTCACTGGTAGAAATGGGGTATCAGTCTATGCTTACATTTAGACCTGTATTCAAATACATTCTGAATGAGGAAAATACTTTAAAAAATAAAAGGGAAAAGGAAAAGTTGAGACATACCAGACTCAAGCTGCATAAATGCAAATGCTAAGGTAAGGGATAATAAACTGGTCAGAAATGTGGATAGGCCACAGTAAAGGTGGATACACTCATAAAGGTCCCAGTACCTTACATAAAGCTTCAGTCTTAGTGTACTAATTAAAAAATCCCAGAGACTCAGGACACAGTAATTATATTGATGCAATTTTTCTGTTTTATGCAAGGAGAAACTCACCTGATAATACTAATAACAGCACCTGCATAGCACTTTACATTCACAAAATGCTGCACCAACAGCACATAAACTACACCCTGGTTTGTATTACCTCTTTTACTGCTGCTACAGGATGGGTCTTAGAGGACAAGGAGCAGGGGAAAAGTTCCTCTGCATTTGCTGCATTGTAGAAAAGGCTCCCTTCAAACTCATCTTTCCCCATGAGTTCCTGTTAAGTGAGGTTCTTCTTCCTTATAACTTTAGTAGCTTTCCACACTAATTAAAAAAAAAAAAAACCAAAACCAAAAAACAACAACAACAACAACAACAAAAAAACAAAAACAAAAACAAACTAACCAACAAAACAGATGAAGAAACCCAAAACATGAACCAAATCAAAAAAATCAAAAGGAACTCCAACCACAACAATAAACTCCCCAAATATTTTTTGTTGAAATTATTTTACATATTTATCTTAGGCAGCATCAGTGCAATGTTTGGACTGGGCATCAATCAATTCTGTGGATCCTTGCAAGCTGTAGTTAAAATATTCCAAGCATTTAGCATCAGCACAATTTTATACTCACCTGAGACAAAATAGATGACACACAACATGTTTTTTAAGCAAGTTTAATAACACTTAACAGCAGGGGAATGAATTATAAAGTTTTCTGAGATACACATTGAGCTCTCCCAACAGACACCAAGATGCCAGTTTACAAGTCTTGCCCCAAAGAGCCAGCTCTTCTCAAAATGTATTACTGCACTTATCAAAAGCTGGCGACCATGATAATCTTGTTAAACCCTTTACACTCAGCATTAACTACAGATCATTTCACCCTCTCTGTCTGCATTACAGCACATTAAACCAGTTCTACCCTTCTGTGAGAACACAAACTAAGGATCTCTTTTACAATTTTTTTCCAACCATGCCAAGAGAGAAAGGAATAAGTTTGTGTTCTATTTCTTTCCTCCTTTCATTAAAAACACACTAAGCTTTGTAGCCCTCCTCATTGGCATGGAGCTATGTCCAAGCTGGTTCCCAGAATACTGAGTAAATGACCTCTCAAAATCTCCTGTGAATGTGGTCAATATCCTACAGCAGCAGAGGCTGCTCAGGACCTGCAAGGAAATGCTAAAACTTTCCTTTCTCTCACTTCACAGTACTCTGATATTTCCTAAACTTATTTACTCTGCTGAAATAAATCCTAGTCTTTTTTTTTTTTTCCCACTAAACTTTGCCCTTTAGTTCCTAATCTTCATCTGTGTCTAATAAGGGAGTCTTTTACTCACAGCATTCAGCTGACAAAGTCCAACTCCAATAGATCAGTCAGTAAGTTGTGCCTGCATTCAGCTCTGTCCTGACAGAAATGTACACATTATATTACAAACTAATCTACATTAACCAGAAGCATGACTTGTGTCTTCCTTCATAAGAAGGTTTTTTTTTTTGTCATCTTTTAAAAACCATTTGACCAAGTTCACATGAGTAACTTCTGCATTATTCCTCTGGCTTTTTTCAGAGTCATGCAGCTTGCCAATTAAATAATTTGAAGTTGCTGAGTTATTGTGCTGTGTGTGATAGTCACGTAGGTGTATACAGAATGTGCTGCATTTAATCTTCAATGGATGGAAAATTGCTGGCACTATGAATTTTGCCAACCTTTGCTTCTGCCCCCCCCTCCCCGCCTCCCCACTTTGCAAATGGCTTTAGAATCTAAATGCAAACGCGTTAAGTGTAAAGAATGAATCTGGCATTTAAATTAATGGTTTCATGTCAGACAGCATACAGGTTTTGTTTGTTTGGGTAAGAAGCTAAAACCTGTATTAAATCTACTGAATGGCTTTAGGTGATTGACCAGCACATTTTGTCCACAGGATGAGACTCAAAAACAGATCTCAGCTTATGAAATGGTTGGCTGACTCTCAGTTCTACTTCTTTTTTTTTTCCCCTTTCTTTTAAAATATCTTTACCCATGAACCAGTAGAGTTCCTCCCAATGCAAACTATCAAGGCTCACGCTACAAGTTTTCAATGGCAGCCAGTCTGAAGGACTGCATATATCTACCCTCAGACAGCTGTGTTATGGAGCTAAAGGAACTGCATCTAAATTCATGAGCCGATAAAAAGTAATCTGGCTAAAGTCTTTTTTATACCAGAATATACACTGATAATCACACCCCCTTGAATTACAAATGTTCCATAACCATTCAAACTGGTACCAAGTTACTGACATTATTTGCAGTAATGACATAATAAAACACACTTTAAAAGACAAACCCATAATTTACTTACTTCTCACTTAAAAAAATGTTCTAGAAATCTTTTGGGAACATAATTGATGGGATACCAGACTTCATAGGCCATCAAAGACCTGACTATGTTTTAATAAATTAAATTTTAAAAATTAGATTTAGTTTATCTTATTTATTAGCTTTAGATTTTATTACTATTAGTTCCTATGTTTCCCCTTTTTTTAAGCTTTCTGCTTATTTCTCTCTGTCCCTACCTTATATTTTAAAATTCAACTAAAAATTATTTAAAATTATGTTGACCTTCTGCTTTATCTCACTACAAACGTATGGGTTTTTCTCTTCTTCTAGGAGACAATAGAATCCTCAACTCGATTTTTTTTTAAGGAGATACACCAAAATGAGTCATTTCATGCGCCCAGTTTAGAGGATATCTAACATGCTTCATAAAGACTACCTGCATGTCTGTGCAATACAAAGCAGTGATAATTAATAAGGCTGATCAGCATAAGGGTTTGGAGCAACTTGCCGTGTCCATCTTTTTTAATTGTCATCCACTGTGCACTCCCTGAGATTCCAGGGAAGTCTGTCGTGGTGTCTCCCCCTACCTTGCACATCAGGAAGAAGCTGAGCAAACTGAACACCCCAGCTTGTGTTTTCTAGTGGAATGGAACTTTCTACAGCTAGTTGCCCTGAGAAACTCATACAAATTAACTAATTGTCTAAATGGTTATGTTACTCTCTGCTTGCCTGGTAACCCAGCACATGGTTTTGTGAGGGGTATCAAATTGTCTCAAAGTCTTGTGGTTAAATACTGCTATGGGGCTGATTGAACAGAAAGCATAGCCAGCTCTTGGTCTTAAAGGAGGAACTATGGTCATGATTGTGAGGCAAAACAAGAAAAAAAAAAAAAAGGTTATGTATTACAAGGTATATGTTTTCAATAAAAATAAGAAAAAGGTATACAAAAATATCAGAAGACTTTGCAGCTACCCAAAACAAAGCTCAGCACATAATAGTCAGCATGGATAGGAGTTTGTATGTCCTCTAGCTGAAGATAGTGGAGAAATGATGAAATAAAAGCAATTTATTTTAAAATTGCAGGGAAGTTCACAGTCCCTTATGTGAGGCTTCTAATTCCTACAGTGTCCCTAGTGAATGCTGCAAGTCTCAGTTGACTTTAGTCTCTCTTCCATTGAAAACCTCCACACCCAGTAAGTGTGCACCCACATCCTAGGTGTCCATGTCTGAAGCTGAAAGACCTTTGTTTCAAAAAAATGGGATCTAATAACTTCACAGTTTTTGGCCTAAATTCTGCATAGTTCTTCTCTTAGGAGAAGTTGGAAAGGAAAGGAAAAGGAAAGGAAAGGAAAGGAAAGGAAAGGAAAGGAAAGGAAAGGAAAGGAAAGGAAAGGAAAGGAAAGGAAAGGAAAGGAAAGGAAAGGAAAGGAAAGGAAAGGAAAGGAAAGGAAAGGAAAGGAAAGGAAAGGAAAGGAAAGGAAAGGAAAGGAAAGGAAAGGAAAGGAAAGGAAGGAAAGGAAAGGAAAGGAGAGGAAAGGAAAGGAAAGGAAAGGAAAGGAAAGGAAAGGAAAGGAAAGGAAAGGAAAGGAAAAGAGAAAAGGAAAGGACCAAACACCAAAAACCACAAAAAAAACACAAAAAGGCAAAAGTAATTTGTATTTACATGGGAAAATAAGAGACAAGTACTTTTAAAAATGTCAACAAATAGTACTTTTGTGGCAATGAATACAAACATCTGTCTTTCCACACATCTGTGCTCAGCTGCCCAGGTCCAACACTGCAGGTTAATGTTTTAAATCTCAGTTCTCCCCCCACAAACCAAGAACTCACTGAGCACAGAAGAGAAGGGCCCTGAGTGTGAAAATAGAGTGCTGGTATGGTATTAGGAGAGGACAGCTTGCTGGCCTGCACCACAGTAATGCTGACCCTGCCTGGACCCCCAGTGTCCACCAAAGCGACCCCATCACTCCTGTTTTTGGCTGGACAAGGGAAAGAAAATATAACAAAAGGCTCATGGGTTGAGATAAGGACAGGAGGCAATCACTTACCAGTTACTGTCACAAACAAAACAGACTCAATTTAGCTAAAATTATTTTCATTTATTGCCAAGAAAATCAGGGTAGAACAATGAGAAAAAAATCTTAAATGCTGTAAACACTTTCACCCCACACCTCTCTTCTTCCTGGGCTCAACTTCACTCCTCATTTTCCTCCTGTGTTCCTCCCAGTGGCAGTGGGGAACAAGGAATGGAGGCTGTGAGCAGTCTGCTGCTGCTTCCTCAGCAGGACTTGGACTCTTCACATCCTCCCCGGATCCAGTGGGGCCTCTCCCATGGGAGAAAGTCCTGCATGGATTGCTCCATTGTGTGTCCTTCCCACAGGCTGCAGTTCCTCATCACTGCTCCAGCACAGGTGTGTTCCACAGGGTCAGTCCTTCAGGAACAGGCTGCTCCAGTGTGGATCCTTGTCGTGGGGTCACAAGTCCTGCCCGCAAACCTGCTCCAGCCTGGGCTGCTCTCTCCATGGTGTCACAGGCCCTGGTGGATCCTGCTCCAGCAGAGGCTTCCCAAGGGGTCCCAGCCTCCTTTGGGCCTGCCCTGCTCCAGCCAGGGCTCCTCTGTCTGTGGGTCTGCAGGTTCCTGTCAGGACCCTGCTCCCACCTCCCACTTTTCAGAGCCCTCTTTTGGGCATCCCCTTGCTCTGGCATGGGTCTCTTCCATGGGCTGGGTTGGATCTCTGCTCCCCCGTGCCCTCCCTGGGCTGCAGGGGCACAGCTGCCTCAGCCTGGGCTGCTCCAGGGGCTGCAGGGGGATCTGAGCTCCAGAGCCTGGAGCAGCTCCTGCCCCTCCTGCACCGCCCTGCCCGTCTGCAGGGATGCTCCTCACACACATTCTCAATCTTCTCTCTGGCTGTAGTTACCATTGATAACTACGGCCAGAGGGTGTTTTCCAAAGGGTGTTTACCAAAGGGTGTTTTCCCCTTTCTTAGAAACACATCCTGGAGGTGTTACCACTTTCACTGGTGGGCTTGGTGGGTCCATCAGTGGAGCCTGCTGGCATTGGCTCCATTGGATGTGGGGGAAGTTTCTGGCAGCTCCTCAGAGATGCCTTTGTATGGCCCCTGCACTACCAAAACCTTGCCATGCAAACCCAGTGCTTTGGTGGTACATCCGGCGGCCGTTCACAAGATGTTTCAAAGAGGAATACCAAAAATCCTCTGACAGGAAGTGACTGAATAATCTGTCTGTTCAGATCCACTGCTGTTTTCTGACCAAAGCAGTTGGACTCTACCCGAAAGAATTTTACTGATCTGTAAAGGGCTTGTGTCTCTTACCTCTTCCACCTCATATACCTCTAACTGTTCCACCTGTCTTGTACTTACTTCTTCATGTTATTTCCTCTTTTTAATCAGAGAAAACACATTTTATTTCATGAAAACAAACAGGCAAATGTTAATTCCATTGAATTTTAGGCTCTTAAGACAATTTATTTAGTACCTTAGTCCATTTATATGACCAAATAGAAAAATATTTGTCCTGAAGGGACAATTTATTCTGCTTAGATCTCAGTCATCCTGAAGGTTCCTGCAGATTTTCAGCAGCTAAAAAGGTAGCAGAAAGTAGTTTATATGAAGTATTCTAGCCTAAATACCTCAGTTATGAGCCTAAAAGTTTGCTTCAGCCTGTGTCCTCATACTCACAATATCACCTGTAAGTTGTTCCTTACTGCTCTCAACCAACTGCTTTTATTCAACCATTTAATTTAAAGGGTGATCTCATTGCTCTCTGGATACCACATTTTTCTGCATGGGTCAGATCTTGCTGAGTTACCATAATTCAGCTCAGTGCAGAAGTCTACATAGGAATAACAAGAGGTTGATAGTAAGAGAAAGCTGCATGATGCACCACTGACAGAATTATCTCTCCTCAGCTGTAGTAAATTGAGGAGAGGTAAACACTTGCTTTTACACAATCCTGGTGACAAAAGCAAAGTAATTATTAAATGTGATGGTACGAGTAAAACTGCTTTTCAGCCAGGCACTTGAATCTTATCCCTTAATAAGATACACCAGAAGCTGGAAGGGGAAGTGCTGGTTGTTTGTTTTTCTTTTACCACAGTCTATCAGCATAAATACCACTTCCTTAGCTAGAATACATCTGCTCTGTTGACAGTGTACTCAAACTGCAAGCAAGCATTTAATGGTGTCATGCTGAAGCACAACAGAGTGGATGCTGAGAGAGCCTTAGGAGTCACTGAAATGAAAGGGCTTTTCTCTTAATTTCAGTCACCAGAAGACTTTGAAAAGAACATGACATCTTAGCCATCTGAGCTTTTTAAACGAGACTTTGGCAGATACACAATGCTCAGCTCTGTGGTACCTAAATAATTGAGGCTTTGAAACATCAAAGTGCTCACACCTTCAAACACTCAAGTAGCTTTATTTGAAAGATTCTTTTCACAAAAGAAGACTAACTCTGCCATTTGAGATCAATGGATCTCTCTGGAACACAGTGTCCCCACTTTAGATTGGAAGACATGGGTTGTTTACTACATATTGACTAGCAGTGTCCCAGGTGCAGAAGGCTTTTGATTAAATGGATGTCTTTGTGATGGCCTGACACAATTACAGAATTAGGGATGACATTTGAAAAAAATGTCAGAGCAGAAATTACAACAGAAATTTGAAATTCATAATAATTTCACTGGGTTTATATGTACATTTTAGTTTCTTTTTTATTAATAAAATCCAATTAAATCTCATTTTGCTCTGCTTTGGTTTATTTTATACCCAACAGACAGAAATCTTCTCTCTTGATAGTACCACACTCAAAATGTTGTTGGTGCAAAAGGGAGCAGCCTCTCTTGTATTTGAAACTAAAGCTTTATTGTTCCTTTAATTAATGTTTAACAGTCTAAATAAAAGCCTAATCCTTTTTTCTCATTAGTACCAATGCACATAGTGAAAATTAACACAGAAATGCCCTTTAGAGCTAAATTTGTTATTCAGAAAACTTGCGCTCACTTTACTCTGAGTTCCAGTGTTGAAAGCTTCAGTCCTTCTGAAGAGGAATGCCTGGGGTGGAGTTAAAAGTTGACTAGGTCCTGATGCAGGCAGGTGGGTGATGTGCAGTGGAGGATTCCTCCTTCTCTTCAGTTTTCAGCCCACTCAGCCCTTTAATCCCCCTTTTCTCCCCTTTCCTTTCCATGACCCCTCCACTCCATGTGACTTCCCAGCTAAGGTTTACAAGTGCCCCAAAACCTTCACTGGTCCCAAATAATATAAAAAGCTGTTGTTTGTTACACAGTTTTGACTTTTGTACTCATTTCAGAGACCCTGTATTGCCAGTTCAGTACGGACCTGTGGTCTTGTGCCATCCAAAACTATTTTTACTGTGATAAATCAGGGGAATATCATAATTGTCTATTGTCTTAGTACTTAGAAATCCCTGCCTTTGCAGCTCAGGTATTAGGCAGCAAATTCTGCAGAGTACAAGGAAATAAAGGAAACTTTCACTTTAGTATTCTTCTTAAAAAGTAAAGGTTTAAAATGCCTTATCTCTTTGTAAGACTGTTCATTTATGCTATCCATTGATAAGTTTTAAAAATACAATTAATTAGAATGCTCTCGACAGTAGCTGAAGATCTTTAGCCACTTAGATAAGGACTTTAATCTTTAGACTGCAAAAATATGCCCTCTCTGTATGTGTCTGAATGGTGATGACTGCTTTCTCAAGCTAAACAACTACATGCAGATCAGTACGAGGTAATGTAGTTTATCAAAATTGTAAAGATTTGTTATTCTTTTTGGGTGTGAATTTGATTTGAGATTTTGCTATTCCTTTTAATTTTCTGTGAAGGAGTTCATTGCAGCAATTGCAATAATATGTAATCCTTTTCTGTTTCCTATTTTCCTTTTCTGCTAATTTATGGTATTTACTCATACCTACAGCTATATATACAAAAATATTTAGAGAGACTGTCAGATGCAACATGGTAGAAAATTTTGCTCTATCTTTAACAGTTCATAGTTTACATGGATTCAAGAAATTTTCACATAAAGAAACTAAAGAAAAATCCATCTAAGGCTGCTAAACATGCAAACACTAGCTCAAGAAATATCCAAGGCACAAACTGTTGAAGGCTGTAAGTGTGCACCAGCAAAATGTACCCAGACCTGCTTGTTATTCTGGTTTGCTTTACTTATCAGCTTCTGGGAAGTAGTGGAAAAAGAGTATTGACTTAAGTGAACCTCTGGTCTGATCTAGCATGGCCATTTTTCTGATGTGATGTCTTTTCTCCCTAAATGAGGTATTGAAGCAAGAGCCCCTACAGCAAAACACGGGAGACATCTGATTTGATCTCAGTTTAAAAATGACATGTCTATCAGCTGCAAAACCCACAGTTTAATAGCAAAAGAGATGACTTTTTTTTTTTTTTTTTAATTCTGGATTAAAAATGAGCTTTTGAACCAACAAGTCTTATTGCTTTCCACAGCGTGTTGTGTCAACTGCATGTTCACTCTATCTGTGACAGAAAATAAGTTTCAAGGAATGCTGAAAAGTTATGTTAAAAACAAAGGCAAATGAGGTAGAAGATCATGTCATTTATTGCTTTGTAAGTAACTCTTCTGATATCCCTGTGACAGCTCCTGTCAGGGAACAGAACAAGTAGAACTGCAAACCTTCAAGTCAAAGATATAGAAATTTGTCTAGAATAAAACTAGATCACTGAAATATAATCTTTTACATTTCTGCCAAAAGTTGTATACCTCTGTCTCTCTGATGTACAGAAAGAGGAAAAATATGACCTCAATATTGCTTTTTCACCATTGACTCATCCCAGAATTGATACACTCGTGCTGTGGTTGCCCTGAAGTGTAATAGTGTACCATTAAATTCCAGCTGCAATACCATTATATTGCTATTAGAAAAGACTGCCGAGCAACACAATTTTTCAAATAAATATAAATTGTGAGCAGCCGAAATGTGAAATGCCCTCAAGTGCCCAGGAGCAGAATTTTTAAGCTGTCCTTTTTTAGTGGACAGTTATGATCTCCAGCAAAGGGATGGCTCGGTTTCTCTTTCGATTTTTAGTGGTGGTCTTAACAGGCGCATACAACAAAGAGCCATACAGGAGTCTGGGCCATGACCTCTGTGTAGCCTGGTGAAGGCACTGAAGTTCTGATGAGTATTACCAGTGAGAAAGTTACATTTTTGACCTCAAAGAGCTGGCTCAAAACCTATTGTGATTCTCAGTCCTACAGAGTTGCTGTCCTGTTATTTTGTGCTTGCTTTATTTGCCTGAAACCGGGGCAAAACTCACCAAATTATGACAGAATAGCACCGCAGAAGTACAAGGCCCTTTATCTAAACAAATGAAACAAACACAAATCTTTATCTTTCATCAGGCTTGTCTCCCTGAAATTCACACTTCTTCGTCAAGAGGATGTTTTTTACACCTACTCAGCTGGAAGACAGTACTCACTGCATGTTGTTAGCCAGCATTTTCACACCCACTTATTCATGCATATGCTAATAGTTTTCTCACTACAACTGCTGTGCTTTGTTCAGGACCCCTCACAGCTGTTTCAAGCATGCACCACCAGTCTGGCAGCTTCTGGGTAATTCACACCTGCTCCCTACCCTGTGGTGTTTCTGTCACTGAACATGCAAGGTGTGTATGATCATCAGCACTGACCACCAAGAGTCCAGGCTCCTGCCTCTCAGCTCCCAGGTGTAGGAGAGATGGGATACCCAGCCGACATTATCTGGGTGATGGTAGCTGTTAGTGGAACACTAGAGCTCAGTTCCACACCGTTGCTGAACTTTGTTCATGGTCTCCGAGGGGTTTTAATTCTAATCTTGACAAAAATGCAGAGGTGGGGCTGCTTCTGATTGCTAAAAAATATGAGTTTAATCATTAATTTGTATTTAAATAGGTGTTTAAGAAAGGGAGAAGCATGCTTTAAATCACAGATAGGTTGTGTGTGACTCCTTGCTAGGGGTACAATACTTACCGTTCAGCTAACTGTGCCAAATTGTTAATTACAGCTCCAGCAATTGCCAGTGCCTTTATTGCTAATTCTGCTATCTTTGTTCATTTACTAGTGTAAATTAATGATGGAAAAATCTCCAAAATAAAGTTGGGCAATTCTGCCAATGGCAAAGAAGGTCTTCTTCTCTGTTAAAACTGCCATGAAATTTGTGGGAATTTTCTTTATTTCATCAAGACACTTCATTTTGGGGACTTTGGCTTCTTGGCATCTGGGTATTTTCACTGCAGGTTTTGAGGAAATCTGCCTTTCATATTTTTCTGTCCTATCTTTGAATTGGGGTTGAAAGAACTTGTGGCATTTCTGTCGCTGTAAATCACAACTCTGAATATTAATTGAAGATAAAAACCACTCTACTTTATATTGGACCGGGAATGACGGACACACCACCTTCTCTGCCCCTGTTGCTGAGGGTGGGGAAGTTCTTCAACTGGAGTAGGGCAGGAAATTCCATTGTGTGATCTCAGGGCCAAGAGTTGGATTCAGTGGTCCTGATGGGTCCTTTGCAACTCAGTAAATTCTATGATGATTTTTCATAGATCTCAAGTAAATATCTAGCAAGTCTGAGCACTTGTGTCACGGCAGGTGAACTGTGCAATCACTGTTTGTTCCAAGAACTACCCTAAAAATTTGTCATATTATTATTATTCTTACTTATTTGAATTGCAAGTCCTTTGAGGAAAGGGTTTGTTCATACAAATATTATCACAGTGTAGTCCTATTACTCTCATGAGAGGATGAAAACCATCTGGGCTTTCTGGAGTCTCCTCCTATGACAATACTTTGTTGTAAAATTAGAGTTTTGTGACAAAATAGCAGAAGAACTAATTTTTTTGTCCAAGGAGTTCATTAAAGCTTTGGAGATGTTATCTTGGGAGGATACATCAGAATTTTTTTCTGTAAATAGTTTTTTTTTTTTAAATATAGTGATTTTTGTTGTTAACTTATGCATCACCTCCCCAGCTGGAAATCAGCTAGATACACCTCTAGTCAGCTATTAACTGCCTCTGGAGGCTTTTTGGGAAGTGATTTCAGAGTTTCTTAGGGATCCAGTTTGACTGGGGTTATATGCTTGTATAATGTGACTTCCTGTACCACAGGGGAAAAAAAAAATGAAGCTTTATTACATTACAGACATTGACTTTAACTACAGTAAATAATTAAATTATTTTGGAGGCCATATTATCCTACTGAATTCAAACAGAGGAAATATTCATGAAGTTGAAGTTTAAATAGCTCATTACTGCTGAAAGTGAAATTATCTCCTCCCTCTTTATTTGTTTATTACTCACATTTGTTTGAAACTTGACAATAAACTGAATATATTTTGCTACAAAATAAGTTTACTGAATCAGCCCAGAGAGGGACCAAAGGAATCCTTGCATGATGTACATAGAAAATGAGGGAACCAGAAGAAGAAAGAGCTTGGACCAAAAGTAAATTATGGAATAATAGAACCATGGAATCATTTAGAGTGGAAAAGAGTTTTAAGGTCATCAAGTCCAACCATAACCACAGCATCAGGGGCTGGTTTGGGCTGCAAAGGACTTTAAAAACCACCAAATTCCAACCCCTTTTCCATCCACCCTTCCATTTGATCCAGGTTGCTTCATGCCCTATTCAAACTGTTCAGATTGGTTTTACCATCCATGGGCATGATTTCTCATACCACACCATCTCTCCCTTGCTTCTTATTTTTAATCTGAGAAAAAGAAATGAAAAAGAAATGAAAAAGAAATGAAAAAGAAATGAAAAAGAAATGAAAAAGAAATACTACATTGGTATTTATGGAAAAAAAAATCTGTAACCAGGTAATTAGAACTAATCTGTTTTATCTACTCATTTAGTTTTTCTCATTATTTTTTTTTTAAACTGAAAGGTCATGGGATACTGAAATTGAGTGTGCTGAAACATACATTCTAGGCCTGAACATCCACACCTTTTTTTTATCAAAAGAAGGAAATGTGTTGCAAGACCCACTTTGTGTGAAACTGCACTAATTGCTATTAGTAGTATTTTTAGCTCCTAATTCTTTGTTGATATATTCTTATGGTATGATGAATGGCACATTTAAGTCAGAGTTTAGCAGTGACAAGTCCTTCATAATAGCTGGGTAGGTTAATGACATTGGAGAAAAGAGTTTGTGAGACAGAGAGGTAATTGTTTGCCTGGCTTGTTCAGGCTGTTAATATCAGCTGCATCAAATGACAGTGATATGAAAAAGAACTTGTTCCAGATGCTATATTTCAGACCAATATTTTTATAGAATAAGTGGATTCACAAGGTAAAAAGCTTTCAGGTAATTTCAAGTTAATGTTTTCTTTATTTTTAATTAGAATCTATGCCAGATTGGCCTACCTTTTATTACCTGCAGTGTCTCCTCTTATACTCTTTGCAATATTTGACTTTAAAAAAAAGACAAAAGAATTTTACATAGTAAAAGTTGCAAAAAAAATTAGAATTTTATATTCATGACCTCGTTAGGATGCACAGTGAACCAAAAGGCAATAGTAACATTGAGATAGCTTTTGGCTGCTGCCACCCTGCTGATTGAAAAGGATATCTAGGAAGGGGCTGTTTATTGCCCTCACGAATCAAGTGGATTCTAAGAAATCTAGAACCCAAGAAAAAAAGAAAATCAGTAGGAACTCTATATATGGCTCTACATGTTGAAATCCCTGGAGTTTTCCACTTTTCTGCGGCTTCTCTTTAAAAAGGGCAAAACTGGAGTTTTTCTTACTTTTGCAGATCTTCCTTGGACAAAATTTCATTTTATAGCAATTTAAGGTACCTACCATCACTCTCAGCAGAGCAGGGGCAGGGATTACAGAGCCACGAAGTCATGCTTGAAACCTCCAGTGGCGAAAGACACACCTGACAGCACATCCTGTGTGAAGGCACAGAGAAAGCAGAAACTGCACTTTTAGCTGACCACTGGTTTGTAATATGAGTAAAACACTCGTCTCGTGATAATATCTGACTTTGGAGATCAGTGGTAAAGAAAAAAGAAATAAATCAATGGGTTTGGGTTTGTACGCCAGGAAGTTTTGTTCAAATTGGAAAATGTTGTGTTTCATTTTCAAGTTATTTAAGACTTTTTTTTTTCTCCTTTTCTTACCCTTTAAAAAGATCAATTTCAAAATGAAAATGACATTTTGAAATGAAACATTCCAGTTCATTCTGAAAATGTTGATATAAAGCATTCTGACATTTCCTAAAACCATTTTCTTTCATGTGTGCATGTGTATACGAAGACTACTTGAAGGATGAGACTTGACCTTATAAATTCATACTTGTTGATAAAACAATACAAGTAGAGGTGTGCATGAAAATGTACTTTTCTCTTGCTAAAAATACTTCACCCAAGTGTGAAAAGCCCATAGGACCAGCTGCAGGATTTAACCAGTTATTGTGAGCCACATGCAGCAGAACAACCCTTTGCTGTAGGCCCCAAAATGTTAAATAAGGCCCCCAAATCTCAAATAAGCACAGCCCAGCCTCCTTCAAATTCATTTTCTGTACCATGATGCAACGGAAAACCAACAACCAAACAGAAATAAAAATTTATTGTGGGGACTCTTTGTTAGAGTGCATTCTATTTGAAACACCATCTACACCAGTAGGTACAATAGTTCATAAATATCTATTTGAATACAAATGAGAAAAAAGTAGGGATATTATTGGTCGTTTAGCTTTACAAGACCACATCCCCATATCTGGCCATCCCCAGATGCCCTGGTTTCAGGTGACATAATTTTCCTTCTAGTATCTGTAATGGTGCTGTGTTTCTGATTTAGTATGAGAATAATATTAATAAGACACTGATGTGGTCACTCAGCAGTGCTTATTCTAAATCAAAGGCTTTTCAGGGTCCCATGCTCTTCCTTTGAGCAAAGGCACAAGAATAATCCATGAGGGATTAAAGGGAACATGATAAAGACAGATTACCCAAAATGGCCAAAATTATATTGCACACCATAAGAAATCATGCCCAATATATAAGCTGGGGGGACAGATCACCACTGGTAGGTGGGCTGGACATTGGTGAGAACTTTTGTTCTGCATCACTTGTTTGTCTTGGGTTCTATTCCTCTCTCCAATTTTCATGGCAATTAGTATAAATTAATTTATTATGATTTGGTCATGTATTTTTTACAGTTATGAAATAGTTCTTATCTCAGTCCAGGAGGTTTACTTTTTTTTTTTTCCAATTCTCTTCTTTACCAGAGGACCAAAGGGTAGCAGAGAATGCAATACCTTGTTGCCAGCTGGGGATAAACCTTTACACCAATACAAACAATTTAGTGTAATATTATATTTGAATTTAAAAAGAAGTGAACAAAATCCAAACCATTTTCCTTTTTGCTCTGTAGTGTCAGCAAGTCATCTTTGCAGATCAGTTCAGGATGAGAGAGAACTTCTTATTTTTCTGAAATGTTTTGTTGACCAAAACCATGTGTAACCAGGTGCAGTTGAGGGATGCCACCCAACTCAGCTTAGTTAATATTTCCAAATTTGCAGGAATCTGTTCTAAAGGATTTATTGTTGGTGTTCCATCTACTTTTCCTGCAATCACCTTTCTGTTATGTAGAAGTAAAAGAAAAAGAAAGAAAAGAAAAATAATTTAAACATTTTGCCTCGTAAAAACTGCTGCACTGAAAGGAGAAGCAAAGGGCTACAAATTTGTACAAATTTGTCTGTATTGTCTTCTCTTTCTCTTTTTTTCCTTGTTTTTTTTTTTTTAATTTAAAACCAAACAACACACAATTGGTTTTAATCCTGCTGAAAATTGGGAAGATTTATAAAAAAGCACTGCTTAGCAAAACTGCTTTTGGGCTATAATCTCTCTTTACTCTTCCAAGAACCACGTCAGGTACATCAAGGACAGAAATCCTTCAGTGTGCTGAAAAATGTGCCACTGTGAAAGAAAACCCAAAGAGATTTTCTTCCACATAAGAACGTAGAACAAGACACAAAATTTGGCTAGAAACTTATTTCCTAGATCAGGTATTGTGATCCAATTGGTAATAACAAACACAGTTGTACAAATTCACAATTCAAGACCGAAATAAGAGAAAGCATAGTTAAAGATTTAAAAGCAATATTGCTAACAAAAATTAAAGACAAATTTATTAAAATAAAATCTAAGGAGAAAAAGCAAAGTTGATTTTCATGTGACTGTAGGTAGTCTTCAAGCTTCAAGCTTCAGTTTCTGGAGTATTCCTCAAAATGGTATATCTGTATTGAATGTATATTGCTTCAGATGACAGAAGTCCATCTGATAAAATAGAAAGATTAATTTCTTACTTAAAATCCACTGTAATCTGGACTGTGCTTTTTTTTTTTTTTTTTGAATCCTAGGAGAACGGCATGCATATTATTCTGTACCACTTTGACAACTATAAAATCATGCTATAAAATGAAATCACTCCAGACATGTACATCTCTAGAACTTGTTTCCATCTGTATTTTGATGATAACTCTATTGAAAATCAGGAATTTAAAACAATTGGTCTATTTCAATTATATATAAATATCTGTGGATTATATTCCAATTTCTTAAATATAAGTTCCTCGTGTTATTTTTGAGCTCCTCCATGGTACTTACTAGACCATGGAAAATTTTGGAAGTCTAAAATGGCATCAAATGCCTATAGAGGTCAGGAAACTGAATACCTCTATTAATGTACGTATCGTTTTATATTATGGGTTGCATGAGCACAGAGAACATCACTCATGTGTTACAGAAAATTTGAAACAAACTCTGTTAGAGAAAACCTGCACTGATATTACCCTTTTTTTTTTTTTTTTTATATACCGTGCAACATATGCATGGAGAAAAGGAGGCTTAAGGGACACCCTCTTGCTCTCTACAAGGAACTGCAAGGAGCCTGCAGCCAGGTGAGATCTGCCCACGGAACACTGGAGTCACCATCGCTGGAGGCATCTAAAAAATCTGTAAATGTGGCTCTTGAGGATACGGCTTAGTGGTGGATTTAGCAGTATCAGGTTTACAGCTGGACCTGATGATCTTAAAGGTTTTTTCCATCCTGAATCATTCTATGATTCTATGAGAAAAAGGGAGTTGAAGGGCTCATTTCCAGTGAATTTTATATTATCGATTAACTGATATTTAGACTCCTGAGGCATCACTTCTCATTGTGCAAAATAAGCATAAAAACACTACAAGCAATTAATTGCATGGGGTTTGTACTATGCTTTGAGATGGCCTATCAGCCCTTTATTAATATTAATGAGAAGAATTAGCACCAAAGATCAGGGATCCATGATAGCTGGAAGAACCTGCAAGGACCCTCCAGCTCTCATGCTTTATTATTTTTTAATCAAAGTGTCTGTCTTGAAGGCACAAAATTAAAGAACGGAGTCCTTTATGATTCTACAATGATTCAAATTAAAATGATCTATACTTGCATAATTCCAATGAGCTATTTTGTGCTAGTTAAAAACAGTTAAAAATTGCATAAATGAATGATTTAAGGGCTGCAGCTCTCTAATCTTAATGAAAGCACCGGGGTTTTTTTGTATATTTCTCAACCCACACACGTGACTAGAATAAATCCAATGCAGAAGAGTAAGAGAGAAAGAATGTATTTGATTCCAACATTCAGCCAGTGAGTTATCTTGAAAAAAATTTGGGTTTTGTGATCATAAGCAATGTTTTTTATTTGTCCAAAAAGACAATTATTTTCTTGTGAGTATATAAAATAGCCTATCTTACATTTATTTTTATTACAACAGGATTTAAATGTCTCATCCAAGCTGGCTTTTCTGGAAGACTGTCTACACAACAGTTAATGATAAACCAAGCTGTGAAGACTTGTTCACAAGCAATATAAATTTACAAAAAAGACATAAAAAGGAGGGGAAACAGTGAGTAGCCTATAGCCATACTTAAGGTGAAGAGCAGGATTGGGGCTGCAACTAAAATGTTGTGTTGCAGTGTTGTTTAATGGATTCTATTGCCTCCCTCAAATCTGTGTTATTATAATTTATGTAAATTAAGATAATCAGTGAAATACAGATAATTATTTTTTGGTGTACTACTACACTAATTATATAAAACAAAGAATAGAAATTATAAGATGAAAACTCTTCTTTTCAGGTGTCTTTCTTGATCCCTGACAAAAGGCACATATCTATTAGCACAGACACACACCAGCTAAATGAGGCTTCCACATCTGTCTAGAAATTGCAACGCAGAAATCAGTGTGACTCGTAAAACCCTCCCAAGACCCCAGAAGGGTTCTTGAGCCATTCCTAAATGCTGACTTTGTTTTCTACACAAGCATATTCTAGAGAAGTGGTGTTTGGACTATATCAGAACAAAGAAGCATGATCATTGCCTCACTGAGGCAGAATTTTGTCAAGCCTTTAATTCGTCAAGCTTTAATACTGTTCGGAGTCACCTCGAAGTACAAAGACCTTCAGAGCCCCTAGCAAACCCTCAAAGAACCACACTGTGGGTTGTAAGGCATGGCTCAAATATCTACAACCAAGCCACAGCCTGCGTGTTGTTGATACAGCATAATGGATCATTG
This sequence comes from Emberiza elegans, assembly GCA_024865655.1. Classification (NCBI taxonomy): domain Eukaryota; kingdom Metazoa; phylum Chordata; class Aves; order Passeriformes; family Fringillidae; genus Emberiza; species Emberiza elegans. The sequence goes on along the minus strand of JALJVW010002490.1, from coordinate 769,080 downwards.
GAGAACTCTGAAACTGCACACAGAGAAATCCTAAACCTGTAGATCACAACCATGGCAGATTGCAACAGTCCTTTCAAACATTTTACAGTTTCAGGTGCATTTGAGGATTTAGAGAACATCAGATTTTTACATACATGTCTCCTCTGCACCATAAGAGATCTGACAGAAATTATGGTGTATGAAAAGCATGAACATTTTAATACTTACACTTTTAAGAGGGAAAAAAAAAACAACAAAAAAAAAAAGCTAATTTCAAATATTTATCAGATGTTCACTAGTTATTAATTTTGTCCCCACTAGCCATGTCAAGTTGTCCTGTGCATCCTCCTGATTGCATAACTAAAATTCAAATTCTACAGAGTTGCTTTTATATCAGTGTATTACATAAAGTTCATGAATGGGAGCAATCATCTAGTCCCAGTTCTTCAAATGGTCTGGTGAAAATGAGATTAGGATAGTTGCAAAGCTCCAGTGATGACTTGCAGCAGATATTGTTATCTTTAATATTTTAACACAAAGAGAAGAAAAATTTACACTCAGGTCAGTTTTTTTCCTACCTGCTAATATTAATTGAAAGAGTGTATTGGTTAATTCAGTCCCTATGGTTCAATCAATACATTCTCCTGATGAATTTCTATAAGGATATCTATCTCCTCATCTCTGAGTTTGGCTTTTCTTTATAAACATTTTAAATTTCTTCCCCAGCTGAAATAGCCAGGAGCATGTGATTAAGCTTCACCCAGCTTATGGACCAGGGTAAATAAATGTAAATGGGAATGTGTCCTGGGGCATCAGGGTTAGAAGCTGAAGGTAGCACCTCTTGTGACAATAATCACACTGTTTCTCTGACACTGGCTAACAAAACCTTTGGCACATATATCGCCCTGGTGAGCTGTTTCTGCTGCAGTGGTTCCTTGACCTTATTGGTAACCTTGTCTCTAACCAGGCCTGAATTTACCCATGGGAATTTTTAGCAGTTATAATAAACTCCACCTGAAATGGGGGACAGGGAGAAGGGAAGTCAGCTGATGTAAACCATTTGCTTCAATATACATTGAAGTAATCTCCATTCTGTTGCATCATTTCATGAATTTATGCCAAGAAAAGCCGTATAAAACACCACATCCCACTTCCCAGATAGGTGACAGATGCTTCTTTTCCACTTGACAGGTGCTACCAACAGTGTGTTTACACCGTGTTGTGTTCCTTGGCATGCATATTTCTATCTGCAGCAGCAAACCTCTGCAACACATCAGATCACAGAAGCACAGAAGTGCTCATACAGAACTCGTGCTAGTTGGTTTTCTTGCTCTTGGTCCTGTGTCCCCTCTGGTTCAGCTGGAACTTGTGAATAAGCTGCCATGATTTTTCTTTGTGAAATTTGCAAAAGAAATTTGCTCTGGGACTGAGACCATGCATGTCAGATAACAAATTTATACGGCTGGTGTACAATGAGCATGGCCCAGAATATAAGGCTTGATAATGGAAAACCTGACAAAATCATAAGTGGTCCTAGTGGGCAATACTATGATACAGCGTTATTATGCCAGATTTCCAAAAACATATATTACTCAAGAACTGAAATTACTGTTTTGTAGCTCAGGAGCTTGTAATGCATTGAATAAGCTATAGTTTCTGACTAATATTTGCATGCCTGTCTAAGAATATGTAAATATGACAGTTTCCCTCCTGGAAAAATCAAAATCCCTAATGGATTGAAGGGCCAAACATGCAAATAAACCTCATGATTCACACATGTGTCTCTCACTTAATTTTTCAAAATGTGTTTTGCATTTTGATTACGCTACAAAATGCAGCATGGAGGGCAGAGCACTGAGAAAAATAGAAGTGTGTGTTCAACATATTTTTCATATCAAACAATGTGATTTACTTTAATCATTTCGGGAGTAACAAATAACATCAAGTGCATGATTTGAATGCCTTTCAGGCATATGTAGTCAAGCTAAAAAAAAAAAAAGTGAAGCTGTATACATATATACACATATACACATATACACATATACACATATACATATATACACATATACATATATACATATATACATATATACATATATACATATATACATATATACATATATACATATATACATATATACATATATACATATATACATATATACATATATACATATATACATATATACATATATACATATATACATGCACTTTTTAGGCTGTAGGCCTGATTTTTCACTCAATCACTCTCCTCTGGTATAATACTAGTTATGACTTTAGGCAAATTGTATTTGGTTTTTGGATATGTCGGTGTGAGGAGATTCATACTTCAGATGCCTCTGCTGTGACAGACCTGAAACAGTTTTGGTTTACTATGTATATATCATTGGACAAAAAAAAAAAAGGATTTTTTAATTTAGACTCTCGGATACATTGAGCTATGCGAAATAACCTCTCCATAGGAGGAAGTTCACCCAGGAAATACCCCTCACTAAATGCCTGAGAGATTCAAAGAACTTCACATTAAGCTTTCCCAAACTCTCAAGGTGTAAGCAGAAATTGTTTAACTTTCACTTGTCCTTCTTCTCAAGGTCACTAAAGACAAAGGGCAGTGGAGGAAAATATCCTCTTTGAAAATTGTTCTAAGAGAAAAGATAGCAGATGTCCTCTGGCAAATCTGGTTGCAGAGGTTTTAAGACACACATTTGCTCGGGCCTCTGACGCAGCCTCCAAGCTATTCTCCTCTAAAAAATGAAATCTAGTTGAAGCTCACCACTTCAGACCAGAGCCAAATCCACTGATGGAATTCAGTGCCACTGAGCTCCCAGCTGGCACCGCTGAAGGGCGGCTGCTCCTGCCACCCCCACTTGCAGCAGGACTGTCGTGGCAATGCCAAAAGAAAACGTTCACCAGAAGATGCCCCTCAGCATCTTCTGGTACGTGCCAGTCCCCTGCATGCCTGCAAAAAAATCTGCAAGGCAAAAGTGTCTTATTTTCAATTTATCAATGGTATCTTTGCTTCAGGTAAGGATTGAAACATTTCAGAACTTCATATGCAAGACAAACTATTATTGTTGAGCTATATGATTTTCTAGGATTTACTAAAAAAAATGGCATCTTCTTTTCTCTCCTTTTAGGGATGCTCTTAAAAAAACGAAAAGATGATTTTTGGTTTGTTTTGATCATGAAAGGTGCTTTGTTGGTTTTTTTTTTCCCTTTCATTTAAAACACAAAGAAAAAAAAAACTGCCTCTTTTTTTTCTTTTCAATTTTGAAACACTGATTTATTTTTTTTTACTACTATTTTCCAGTCAGCTTTAAGGTAATACAAGTAATAACCAAGCCAGACCAAAGTAGGCGATTTTTTCATAACTGTCAAATAATGACAACATATAGAAGGGACAAATAGCATCCTGAAATTAATCATACAGAATGGATCACAGTGAATATTCCCTCTTTCTGCCCAGAAGATGCATTTCATTTTCCTATCTTTATTCACATAGAGATTCAGGCAGAGAAAGTTGCCTCCAAAAGCCATTTCTTTAAGATACCACGAAATAGAAAGGTTAATAGTTAACGCTGTGAAGAGTCCCATTATTAAAACTGCTTTGCCATGCAATACCAGGACAAATGGAAAATGAAAATTAGCCTAGACATCTACAACCTCACAAAGGAGATTCAAAGTCTCTGGGGTTGTCATTCCAGCATCTCTACATGATAATCAAGCGGGTTTTGTGTACTTACTGTAGTTAATGCCACCTCTTCCCATTTTCATTTTGTTGCAAGCACAGAAAATATAACCAATAATGTGCATGTTCCTTTTTCTTTGAGGGGAGGAAAGGGGAAAAAAAAAGAATTTAATTGACAGATAAAACGGATGTAGAAAGGGTAATTTCATTTTCCATCAGAAGAAGTAAGGTTTTATGTTGGGAATTAAATTAACAGCACATGAAATTGGCTTTTTCTAAGTTCATATTTTTTAAACTTTTTTTTTTCCCTTTATAAAAAGAAGAAGAAGAAGAAGGAGAAGAAGAAAGAAAAAGACCTCCAAACCAAGGTAGAGTTGTAAAAAGCCTGACAATGAGCACAGATGATTTCCAAAGATGATAAAACTTTTCCAATGCTGTGTGGTTGTGGGCCTGCTCGCATTTTCAATCACATTTTCTGCTTGTGTGATACTAAAAAGTTATGCTTATAAATGTTTCCTGATTTCTTTGTGTGATGTTCCACCCTCCAACTCCAGCTGGTTTCAAGCTGCACTCCCCACCCCACATCTTTTCCTCTCTTTCCTCAACTTATTCAAGTTGCCTGCAGGTTGTGATTTATCTTTGCAGTTAATACATTTGTATTCACGTAATTTTTTGCTTCTGTTTGGCTAGGCAAATCTCTATTGGAATACCAATATGTATGGATTTCCATATTGTCATCCCTGACAAAATAGCAACATGAGACTAAAAAAAAAAAGTCCAAGTGATGAGCAAGAAAAAAATATGCAGAAAAGGGAAAAATCATTTTGAAATCCCAAAATGTAGTGTCTCCCCCCTCCCTCTTTTAATGCATAAAAGTGAAGTTAATGACAAAACCCCTTGCTAATGTTGTGCTTAGGAGAAACAAAGAGGATATTTCTAAAGAGTTCCCCTGATAATTTATCAAGACAAGTGTAAAAATCAACTATGAGCCAAGCAAAGACAAAAATGCACATGCACATACAAGGTATGTACCCATTAAAAACCAAAAGCAAAGGAAAAAAAAATCACTCATCCCCCAAAATTACAGCAAAAAAATTATGAATATCAGTATAATCAATCACAAGCTGGATGGTTTTGACAGTTTTCAGTTTCATTGGTGAGCTGAAATCATAAGTTCTTAGGTTTAGGTACAAAACAAATTTATTATTTTTTTTTAATTGGCTATTGTTTCAACAGCATAACATCCTTTAATACAAGAAGGTCAAATTTTGCAGCATATTTTCATGTAATTGGTTTTTTTTCCCTCAAAATCTCAAGGCAACGTGTGGGACTGGTGTAATTTTCAGAAGTATCTCACAATTTCAAATGTCCCTGAAGGGAGCACCAGCTCAGAATGCTCAAGCAAATTCGTCAAGACACACAAGAGGTTTTCAATGCTAAGTTCATGAAGCTGGTCATCAAATCTTCAGCAGTCTGAAGCATTTCAGTAGGTGATGGACAAACCTGTGGGTGTCATTGTAGTGAGCTGATCTTGGTTAGCTGCCAAATGCCAATCCAGCTTCTCCTTCACTCAGTGGGACAGGGCAGCAAAATGGGATGACAAGGCTCATGGGTCAAGAAAAAGACAGGAAGATCACTTGCCAATTACCATTACAGGCAAAACAGACCACTTGGTGAAAATCAATCTAATGTCATTTCAAATGGACTTAAATACAAAGAAACTAATTTAAAAAAACTGAAAAAACAAAACCAAACATGGTTCTCTTCCCTCCACCACTTTTTCCAGGCTCAGCTTTACTCCTTCACTCTGATTTTCTTTATCGATAGCTCCCTTGGGCTGTGCAGTTGGGTGGGGATAGTTATGATCCATGAACTACAGCTTCTCTCTGCTGCTCCTTCCTTTTCACTCCTCTAGTCCAGAATGGATCCCTCTCACAGGGTCCTGCCTATTTCAGGAATATCCGCCTGCTCCAGCTGGATGTCTCCCACAGGCCAATATAATCACATTTACCAATTACTCAAATGGCTTTTAAATATATTTATAAAATTATTTTCTAAATATTCACAACCAAAATAATCATATGACTTCTGGCATTCCTTTCAAGTGAAGTGCCTTTGATTTAGATGTGATTCAGACAACCCAGATAACTTGCTAAACCTCTCAGATATTGCCATTGGAGAAACTGGACAATTCTGAAGCCCATCAAACTCCCAGAACCTGATTTTTGTAGTCAGCCTCTACCTATCGACTGTAGGAAAGGATGGGAGTATCTTTATGCTGGAAGAGAGCATTTCTATTCTGATATTTGGAGCTATATGTTTTTTCCACATTTCCCCCTTCTCCCCACCCCTTCATTTTTTTTTTTCTAGTCAAGTGATAGCTGGGATTCTGTGAACAGAACTGAACATCATCCTGATAAGTGAAGATAATTCAGTCACTGTGTGGTGACTATGAAGAAAGACAGCAGGTGGTATTCATAGAATCACAGAATGGTTTATGTTCAAGGGGGCCTTAAAGATCATCTGTTTCCAGCCCTCTGCCATGGGCAGGGACACCTGGCACTAGGCCAGGTTGCTCAGACCCACATCCAGCCTGGCCTTGACCCCTTTGCCCTAGCTAACACTGAGGGTTAGGAAACGTCCCTTAGAAACAGATGAAAAGCTGCAGCTCTGAAGAGCAATTGCTCAGGATGAATGTACAAAATAGACTCAAAAAACTTAAGCTCAAAGTATTTATTTCCAGTGCTTAAGTAGTTCAAATATTGAATTAATTTTTAGACATTGTTTAGCAGGGGAGCATAATCTTGGGTCTGATACACAGCTACCACTTGGCCATCCCAACCTGACTCACCTGTCTTGACATTCCCAAACCTGATGCAAAGAAGGATCAGGAATGTTTACTGGGGATGGGGAAAATGTACACAGCTGTCCTTCTCAGCATTGTGCCATGCCTGGATAGGAGTAAGCAGGGCACAATTCACTGTGGAGCCTGTGCAAAAGACAAAGATTCCCTAGTGAGACATTTGAGGGAATGGAACAAACTTTGGTATGATGTAAGGACCTGTACTGATGTCACCATATTTGGTGCCCAAGTCAAACAGACTGATTTTCCAACACACCCCTCTCCCCATCCCATCTCAGTTTGGGTAAATATTTCATCAGATCAAAGCAAAATGGTACCAAAGCAAAATGCTACCAAAATAATGTCTGGACAGCTACAACTCTGAGAGAGAGGATGAAAGAAAAAGGAGCCACACCAAGCAAATGTCAGTTATGTCCCTTAATTCATTACTGCCTTAAATGAAGGCAAATGGATGACACTAGGAGCATTAATACAACTAGCCTCCGTAATAAGAGCTGAATTCCAGCTTCTAAGAGCTTCTTTATATCCTTACATGCATAAAAAATAATGTACATAAATATAGATATACAGAAACATATTTATACATATTTAAGTGTATGCATTTGAACCATAGATATAGCAATACAGATCCTTAGCTTTATATATATGTATATTTATTTATGCATGTTTATGCATGAATAGACATTTCATTTCCCAAAGTGAGTTTTTACTCCTGTTTTTCCAGTACTGTGGGTAGGAGCAAAGAGGAGGGACCAAATCCACTATAAGAAAATTTACATTACAATTAAATTATTAGGCTAAAAAAAAGTAGATGATGAAGAAGAAAATACAGGGAGAAAAAGAAAGACAGAAAAAAAGAGGGAAAGAAGAAACAGCAAGAGTGAGATGAAGGTATGCATTTTAGGGTGGCTGTGTTCTCAGAGAATAAGAGCTTTATCTTGATTTCCAGCTCTCCTTCTAACAATAAGGGATAGCATCTCAGAAAATGGAACTTCTTTTTTCTTTTTGCTGACCAACAAAAAAAAAAAAGAAAAAACAACAAAAACCAAAAAAAAAAACCACAGAACAAAAAAAAAATCTCCATTGCTGAGATATTTCCTTTTTCTTACCTTTCTGCTGATAAGAACTCTCAGTGTTTCTAGATAAGAAGAGATACTTTATTGTCTCCTACAAAGATATAAGAGAAGAGAGGGAAAAAAACAATGCCTTTTGTTAGAAAGGAAAGCAAGTGCAATTTGAAGAGCGATTGTAATAGACAGTATTGCTGAAGGCAAACAGAAGCTAAGAAGTAAGCGTTTTAGAATATTATCCTTCCTTAACATTTTGATAAAGTTCCTGAAAATGGGAGCCACTTTTGCCTCTGCAGCACTTTAATTTCCTATAATCATCTCTGATGGAACAGATGATACACACAGAGTTACCCCAGGTATTGTTTAAGTGGGGACTGAATTACTTTTATACTATCACTAAATGATTGAAAAAAAGGAACCAAAGCACGTTTTCAGGATCACTCTGCTTCCATGCTGCAAGCCCAGCATAGTGATGCTCTCACTAATTCTGTTTAAACTGCATTCCAGAAGTATTCACAAGTCGATTTTTTTAAAGCCATTAAAAAGAATGTACAAGCAACATAGTGTGGAAAGCAGAGGCAATGTTCATTATCAGGCCCAGAAGAAAAGGACGTGTTGAAGAGAAAAACCCACAAACTACAGGACTTTGAGGAATTTACTAGTTATCTTTTCCACTTGGGTGACTTTAGGCTTCACTACCAAATTGAAACACCATTTTCTCAACAATAATACTATACTTTTTTTTTTGACATCACAAAAGAATGCTTTTAAAGCATAAAAAAATGTATTTCCCTTATGTAATCAAAAACAAAACTCTATAAATTATAATGCTATGTACAGTCCAATTCCTCCATTCAATGCATTTAAATGGTATGTGCTGATTAAGCTCTTAGTCATTTATGTTAAATGTCTAATGAAAAGCTCTTTGAATCTGGTTTAACCCATATTAAATGCCCTAGTGGTGCCCCTGGAATTAAAAAAAAAAGAAGAAAATTAATCCTATTCTTTGTTCCCTTTATACATTTTAATAAATTATACTGCATCTTCCTAATGCATTTTTGTCAGACAAAATGCCAAATGGTCTGATCCTTTCAACAAAAAGCCAGGGAACAAATTTGCACATTAAAATGTAGAGTGATTCAACAATTCAAGGCGTAGTGTTTTCCCGAAGATGATGTGTTTTCTATTTTTCTTAATCAATCTGCATGATGATTTCTGCTTTTTGTGTAAGCAGGCTCTATTGAAAGTTTGCTGAGTTTATACTTTCTTCCTTCCTTTCACTTTCAACAGCTCAAAAGAATAAACATAATTTTCTAATTTCTCTGGATCCCATAGCATAATTTGTTGTACAAGGTGTTCAATAGGCTGGCAGTAAGGAGAACCATAGATAGTCCAAGTAAATTCAGTGTAATCAAGGTGTCCTCTTTGTGTTTAATTTATATAGATCCATGGAGATTCAGCACTGGAACCAAAATCCAGGGTTTACCTATAGCACTTTCAGGCCCAATCTAAAATCACATAGGCAGAGAACTCTTAAGTGATGTTTATCAAGCATGGTTTTAAAAATCTTTAGAGATGGACATTCCTCAACATCAATAAGACATCATTTTCTTTCTCTTTTATCATTTCCAAAAATAAAAAAACACAGCAAGTTTTCATTGATATCTCTGTTATATAGAGTAATTTTTTTCAGTTGCAGAATCAGCTGAATGTTTCTTGCTCTTTCCCCAGGAACACAAAAAGTATTCAGTATACAACCATATTTCTTCATCTGAAAATGGTCTCCTCATTCTTGCTTCACACCTAGGAAACTTGCAAATTTTTTCAACACCCAAAACTTTAAAATTTTGTTAAAGTTTTTTTATCTACATTTAAAATCTAGTCAAGGACAAGTTCCTCTACATTTTAGGCAGACTAAAATCAGAATACGTTCAACAACAACAACAAAAAATGTAAATATCTCAGAAATAAATTAAAAAAGAAATGGAAATGCTTATGTTAACAGAATTCAAGACATGTAACATAGAGCTCAGCTAATGTTTAGTTATATGCATGTAGAGAAGTATGCAAGGAAATAGATTACACAAGTACGCTCTGTTTCACCCTGCTTACTAAAACATTCCTTTAAAGATTCCCAGGACTTGCCTGGAATAAGAAAAAATCTATATCTGTAAATTGTGACCGAGAGTCTTCAAAGACTTTTAAACTGAAACACACTTACCATTACAGGTTTCTGTTTCTTAATTTAAAGGAAGAATATTTATCTGCTTTGTATCCAGTAGTGGTCCAAAGTGGAAAGTACTAACATCATTAAATACGTGTTTGGTACTAAATCTTTTGGGAAATGAAGAATACACTGATAACGAATGGTAAAGAATAGCTAGATACTGTGGATTTTAGTACTGTGGACTTTAGCTGATTTGTGATAGGTGGGTGGCTCCTGAAGAACTCAAGGCCTAAAGGTCATGGCTTCTCCCCTGGAGGCAAGGTGCTAATTTTTCCTGGATTTTCACCCAGGAATTCTCAGCAGCTAAAGCCTCCTATTTCTGTGTCTTAAAGACATTTTTGGAGCCACAATAGCTTATTCCTAAATACATTCTGCAAACACTAATTGCAAAGTGACATTTTTTGAAATTCATTGTGTTCTTACTATGGAAACAGGACTTTGAGACTCCTCAAGCCTGGAAGAAAAATAACCCCAAAAACTTTTTGGCCTAAAATTCTTTTTATGTATGAGGGAGGCTGGATCCTGGAAGATTTTCTAGACTTGCAAACTCTTCACTGAAAACAGAGTAGATACAAACAATGCCAGCTATGGTCTTATTTAGGCCAGTTTAAATTCATGCTGCTGTGATCCCTGAAGACCCACACCTTTAAGGTCCCTTTTGGAAATCTGGAAGCCTGAAAACATGATAACTCTGTGCCTAGGAAAAAACCCAAACCCTTCTGAAGAAATTCAGTACTTCTACCTTCACATCTTCAGGTTTCTTTGATTCTTCATCTGACCAGCCACTTCCACACCACCTGGAAATTAAATGCAATACATTTACCTCTGATATGAGAAATCTGTTTAAATAAGTCATTTCTTACTATGGAAACAAGTTAAATTACAAAAATGGCAATGTTTGGGTATATTTCTGGTTTTTTTGGTTGCTTACGGTGACTTCCTTTTTACTCCTTTTTTTTTTTTTGGCTAGTTTTGTTTGAAGAGAAGGTAGAGTAGATAACCTGACTGAGGACAAGAAAATGAGGTTGTCAGCAGTGGAAAGTTAGGATGTTATATGCTGGGCCAGCTGTGCAACATTCCTGCTGGGTACAGTTGTAAACTACAGTGCATAAAGCTGCAGTCAGTGCTTCTGTGGGCTAATGAAAAAAAAAAAAAAAAAAGGAACTCACAAGAAATCCAGGGAAATTGTTTATGGATATGAATGGGATAAAAGCAAAGGTGTTCAGTGTGTAGAAATTACTTCTTGTTTCATGTTGCCAGTGATAGAGAATATTAGGGGTGAAACTGTGGACTGAGTGGATGAAAAAAATAAAGAAACACTCTTTCCCTGTGCTGTACATTCTACTTTACTCACACAACTATGCTCCAAACCACTGTCACAGGCAGGTGGTACATCCTGAAGATGAATCAGCAGCAGCCCACAAACATCTGAAAACACCTGTCACAATCTTCCCTGATCTCTGTTTCCCAGCTCTCTAGTCAACTAGCAGAACTCAATAGAATGTTGAGAGTGCAGGGTCCAGTCAACCGCAGAGGTTTCACATGGAGAAAGAAAGCAGGCAATATAACCTGGTGTTTTTGCAATAGGTCTCCTCACTTCAGATCTGCCTGATTATTCATCCACAGTCATGCTCTGTACTTTCCTTGTGCCATATTACAATCGCCTTCCATAGGGCATCACTCACCTTTTCATCCACAGCCATAAAATAAATGGTTTGGGCTGAAATGTTCTGTTGGGCACAGAACAGATGGTACTGGCCACAGAAAAGACCAGCAACACCTGGTTTCAGATACTCAGGCAGCAAATTCCCTGCCCCCAAAGCCATGGCTCATTATTCAGTCCAGATAATGGACAATTCAGACAAACTTTAGCTATTTAAATCTCAGTTTCTGAAACCAACCAGACTCTCAAATTCCCTCTGCAGATGCAGCTTTGCCTTGGCTACATCTGTCCACAACTGTACTCTAGATGGACTTTTCCATACATATAAAATCCTCTCCTAGTAACAAATATAAGTGTCTGTAGCTATTTCAAGCTGTTTTCTGTGTAATAGTCCCAGCAGCTGTTTTCACTTCAGTGGTCTCCCATTGAGCTGTTATTTTAAAAAGTTACTCTACAGTTTTTTATCTTCATTCATTTGACCTGTCATCTTCAGAATCAAGTTTTAGATATTTTTTTTCTCATACCCATTATTTGACACCCCCGCAGAACATATTGTGTTTTCCCTGAATTCCTCTGCAGCCATTGGCATGATATGTTTACTTGTAATGCTTAAGCTGTTTGAGGAGCAACTAGAAATCAGAGAATGACCACAAAACCCCTTTTTGAGGAAGGCTTTAGGCTTTACAGATATGGTCAAATTTCCTTGTACTGCAGGTTTCTTCATTATGTCTTCCACTTCATCATCAAAATCCCAACTTTTTGTGCAGAATAATGGGAAATAGCAGGTGATTCAGATATCCTAAGATTCAGTAATGTAGGTCACATTCATAACTGGAAACTAGATCTCTCACTGTTTGAAATCTGGGTTTACCTCTTGTGCTGCAAAGCCTTTAGGAACAGTTACGTTCTCTCCACATTACTGAACTTTATAATTGGCTTGTTTTTATTTGTACCCTCAAAATAAACTATCAATAAAAGAAACATATTTGTTTTTCAGGACCCTTAAAAGTGAAAAGAATCACATTGATTTAATGTCCCAGCCCTTCTCATTAGGGCCTCCATGAAGTTTGGGCATCTTTCCTAATCAATGAACTTATGGGGAAAATCTGTGTCAATGCCTGCCTGCTTCTTGCAAACATAATCAGAAAAAGCCAGCAGCAGTTCTCAGGGGATAAGTTAGTCCAATCATAACTTAACATATGGCCACTTCACCTTCCTCCAGCACAACTATTTCCACACAGAAAGAAAAAATGTGTGCATGGCTCCATAGTTAAAAAGGGGACTGCCCTCTTTCAGTGTACTCTCTAGGGCACACTTGAAAGATTTTAAAGAATCAGTAAGCCTCAAACAAAGTCATATTTGAACTGAATGCTGCCTCTTCAGCTTCTTGGTGTGCTTCACCTCCATGTAATGTGATCCCAGGTTGCATTCTTCTGGTACCTGAGTGGGTGACAATACACAGGTCCCATCCTTTGCTTCCATAACCTTTGAGGTGATTTTAAGGAAGTTTCTTACCCTCATTTGGCAACTTCTTTCAGCAGCAGGCCAGCAAATCTGCATAAGGTCTTCAAGGTCTCAAACAGCATATGATTATTTTGCAGTTAAGCAAACTGATGCTGAGTGATTTGCCAAATGTCAGAAAGAGAAATGTTTATAGGACTCACGAGACCTTACTCCCAGTCTGGAGGTCTACTCGTTAATGACACTCCCTTCTTTGGCAATTCTTCATGAAGCTGGTATGATTCATCCACCACCTGCTGTACAATATAGCTAGGCTTGACATCTTGTAGCAAGATTTACTCCTAGGTGCTACAAGCCGATGACAGTTTGTAATTAAGGGGACTGCTTTTTTTTTCTGTTTCTCCCCTAAAATGAATTATTTCATTCCACAGACCTTAATGATTTTCATTTGCTCTTAATTAGATAATTAAACTATGAGTTCAGATCATAACATGCTGCATTAATGATATCCATTTAATCAAAATGTCCGTTTGTTTTCATTGTATTATTTTTAGTAAGAGATGTTTAAAGAAATTCTACATTAGCTTATTTTTCCTTCCTCTTGGCCTTTTGTTGTTTATTGTGAATAGATATAAACCTCAGAAAGTGTTGAGATGATGGTAATAAATAACACCAACTGCTACTTTTTTAATAACAAATCAATTATATGTAAATTTATTGGTACTATACTATCATAACAGAAAGGGAATAGTCATATATTCAACATTTTTGAAATTTTGTAGTATCACAGTCCATCTAGCATGGATGTCTCCTTTCAGAATATGTTAAGTAAGGTTCTCAATATGTTCTCCATAGACACTGAGACACAAAGGTACCTGAAAAAAAACCATCTTTTAAAATGCTGTTTTATATATTTGCAAAAAAACTCCCATTTCTAGCAAAGCTGGACTCTTCTATAGAGCACTACTGATTTTGTCTTCCTTTTTTCCCATGAAGGTTTCGTTGCTATCAGATGTTTAACACAAGACTGAAGCAATGGAAGTCATGCTATTGCCCATGATATGGCAAAGATTTCTTTCCCCTTACATAGTTGTTAGTATTATTTTCTTTTCATTTTATTTATTTTCCATTCTTATAATGCAGGAGAGCAGAATTAGTACTGATGTTTTCTGAAGACAAAACTGCAAATGATGAACCCAATCACGTAGCACGTTAAAACCACAGAGAAAATGAATGGCTACCTGTCCTGTGACTTCTTTTTAAAAGACCTCCCTGGCCTTGCCACAAATTTGGCAGATAATCATCCTTTAACATGACAACTCCATTAATGAATGCCCTGCTCTTTCACTTGCTGACTCATGGCAGGATGTCTCTCCTAACGGAATACCAACTGCATCAGCCCTTTTTCTGCTGCTACAATAGATTGAGAAGTTTTCTACAAAATCATGCTGTGAATCAAATTAGAGACAGTGCTGAAGCTTCTTGGTGAAAACAAAAGGTGAAAACTCATCAGGAACATTTTATTTGAGAGCCTGAATATTTTGGGATCCTTGTAGAAAACATGAGTCTTTCAAGGTTATACAAATAAGACTGTTGATCCATCTTGTGAATCCTTGCTATGATCATGAAAGAGTTGAATACAATGATCCTTGTGAGTTCCTTTCCGCTCAGGATATTCTATGACTGTGTGAAACCAAACCTGAATAAATACATCACTGCAACTCACCGGTGCAAGATTAGTGTAGAAAAAATATGCTTAAACCAAGGTACTAAAATTAAAAACATGAGGAAAGCTCAAGAGTTTGCACAAGGCTTGCTGCCTTCTTGTGAGAAAGGAGGGATGGAGGGATGGGAGGGATGGAGGGATGGAGGGATGGAGGGAGGCAGGCAGGAAGGGAAGGAAGGAAAGGAAGGAAGGAAAGGAAGGAAGGAAGGAAGGAAGGGAGGAAGGAAGGAAGGAAGGAAGGAAGGAAGGAAGGAAGGAAGGACGGAAGGAAGGAAGGAAGGAAGGAAGGAAGGAAGGAAGGAAGGAAGGAAGGAAGGAAGGAAGGAAGGAAGGAAGGAAGGAAGGAAGGAAGGAAGGAAGGAAGGAAGGAAGGAAGTGGGCGGAAGGAAGGAAGGAAGGAAGGAAGGAAGGAAGGAAGGAAGGAAGGAAGGAAGGAAGGAAGGAAGGAAGGAAGGAAGGAAGGAAGGAAGGAAGGAAAGGAAGGAAGGAAGGAAGGAAGGAAGGAAGGAAGGAAGGAAGGAAGGAAGGAAGGAAGGAAGGAAGGAAGGAAGGAAGGAAGGAAGGAAGGAAGGGCGGAAGGAAGGAAGGAGTGGGGAAGGAAGGAAGGGGAAGTGGGCGGAAGGAAGGAAGGAAGGAAGTGGCGGAAGGAAGGAAGGAAGTGGCGGAAGGAAGGAAGGAAGTGGCGGAAGGAAGGAAGGAAGGAAGGAAGGAAGGAAGGAAGGAAGGAAGGAAGGGCGGAAGGAAGGGAAGTGGCGGAAGGAAGTGGCGGAAGGAAGGAAGGAAGGAAGGAAGGAAGGAAGGAAGGAAGGAAGGAAGGAAGGAAGGAAGGAAGGAAGGAAGGAAGGAAGGAAGGAAGGAAGGAAGGAAGGAAGGAAGGAAGGAAGGAAGGAAGGAAGGAAGGAAGGAAGGAAGGAAGGAAGGAAGGAAGGAAGGAAGGAAGGAAGGAAGGAAGGAAGGAAAGAAGGAAGGAAGGAAGGAAGGAGGAAGGAAGGAAGGAAGGAAGGAAGTGGGCGGAAGGAAGGAAGGAAGAGGAAGGAAGGAAGGAAGGAAGGAAGGAAGGAAGGAAGGAAGGAAGGAAGGAAGGAAGGAAGGAAGGAAGGAAGGAAGGAAGGAAGGAAGGAAGGAAGGAAGGAAGGAAGGAAGGAAGGAAGGAAGGAAGGAAGGAAGGAAGGAAGGAAGGAAGGAAGGAAGGAAGGAAGGAAGGAAGGAAGGAAGGAAGGAAGGAAGGAAGGAAGGAAGGAAGGAGGTTTCACTCTCCTGTTTGAATTTTGATAGTTAATTATACATCTCCTGCCATCTAATTGGAAGTAGAAGTAAACATCTTAGCCAAGGATGAGATCATAAATAGCTGCAATAGTCTGTTCCTGCCATATCACAGAAACTAACATGACATTGTCATTGCTAAGAAAGTTGTGTTAATTGTAATTAAAAATAAAATTAATTGATTGATAAATACATAACCACGGGTCATAGTATCTTTTGTAAACCTTAGGCTTATAGCTGCATTCATTTGCACAGGCACTCAACAACTTAGCTGTGCTGGAACAGGATGGGGCACAGAAAATCATTTGAAATAGCTTGATGCTGAAGGAGTGGCTAATTGTAACTCCATGCTGCCCTTATTGCATGCTGCCACATTTATGATTCATGTTGCCAAGAGCTTTCAGTGGCCAGCTAAGAGGCTTTTCATAAATCTTACATATTTTATAAAGCACGACGCAAAACACTGTGGGAATGGACAGGACTGTTGGCAAATTGAAAAAAAAAAAAAGCTGCACATTTCAATCCAAATACCAAGATTTGCTAATGTGTTTAGAAAACTGACAATTTCAGTCTTAATCCTATTCAATCCAGTGCCTTGTAATTATGCACAACTAAGCAGTCATAATTTATGAAGCAGTAGAAGAACATCCAGACTGAAGCTTTGCATCTGGCGTTAGGCTATGGGGACAGGAACAGTGGTGGGGGCGGCCTCTGAAAGCCATCCTGCTACTTGCCAATCTTATTTAAATTTTATTGCTGCCCAAATTGGAAAGATTACATGGTAATTAGCAGTTTCCCCACCAGTATAGATTCTGCCTCTCCAAACAATCTTTGATAATGATCCTGTCCCTCCTCCCCAACAACTTCAGGGAAATTTCAGAGCCAGATATTAAACAGGCATTTATGAAATTGTGCTCAACCACCTGTTCCCTTGACCCGCGGCCGAACCACTTAACAAAGGACTGTATATCTCAATCAGGGCAGGTGATCCCATAGATTGCCATTTGATAATTAGCACACTCCTTCCTCCTTGCAAGCTTGTGCAAGACTGCCCTTAGGAAGATGCCTTCTCTGAATACAGGAGGGGGATGTCAAAATGATGCCCTGTTGAAAACTTAGCAAAAAACTTCAGCTGTGTGTTTGCGGAGTGGCAAAAGAGAGATGAAACCATGGATAAGAACATATGATCAGCTAGAGTCTGTCACACAAAAGGCTCATCTAATGCAATATCCTGTCTTGGGCCAAAAATAGATGTCCAGTAATAAGTATAAGATCAGGGTTAGTGTGTGTGATATTTTTCTTGCTATTTCCTGAGCCTGCAATAATTGCACCTAAGGGTTTTTTGATCTGGAGATGGGTTATACAGATGTAATTATCCTCAATGACCTTGTCCAGTCTCCCCTTGAAACCATAGAGACATTCAGATTTGACAAGATCCTGTGGCATGTAGCTCCATTACTTAATTAATGCAGAAAAACTGAGTAGAAAGTGATCATTCATTATTTCTCAGAATACAAGAACAAGAAAAAAAAATCAGGCAAAGGTTAAAAGCAAAAGAACTAGCTTTTCAAGCGAGGACTGAGGAAGAGGTTGGTGCTGTACATCATGGAAAATGAAAGTACCAACATATTAAAAAATAAATTGCCATAATGAATGCATCAAACTAGGGCTAATAATTGTTTATTTTATTGTTTATTTCAATATAATTTTAAGATCTAGAGGACCAGTCACAATAAGAAGGTGGGAAATTATTTTGAGAGTTGAAATGTCATGGAAACATAGGATAACAGAAGTTTTTGGATTGGAAGGGACCTTATATATCTTCTTGTTCCATGTTCACTGCCACTAGACCAGGCTGCTCCAAGCCCTGTTCAAGACTGGGGCATCCAGAAAATGTCTGGGCAAATATCCCATAATAGACACTATTTGTATATATAGAAGCCCTTAGTGAATCTACCAGGAGACAGTTTGGAGGCATCATTCAAATAGCTCTTGTTTTGTTACAGGGATTTTAGCTATATTATCTAATTAATCCTGAACTTCCTTCACATTTCCTTTGAAAGAGAAAAAGGAATACAGTGATTGGGATCAGAGCAAATGAAAAGAAAGAGGGACTGTGAAGTGGACATGCAGATTTAAGTTAAAATATTTATCCTTTACCAACCCCTATGAGAGCCACATTTATTAAAATTACTTGTTGCCTTACAGACCCTTTAAACTCTTTGAAGAAGAAACAATTAGGGGACAAAACTGTCAGAGAAGCAGTATAGAATAAAGGAGTGAAACACAGCAGAAAATATATTAAAAAAACTCTGAGGAAGGAAAAAGATGTAGAAGAATTAGACAGGAAATCAAGGCAGACAAGAGAAAAGAAATATTGGTGGAAGAACGAGAGAGATGAAGGACCATTTGAAAAATGAGGATACAGGGAAAAAAAAAAACGTAGAATCAAATAGTGCAGTAGAACAGCTGAGGGGAAAAAATGTGAAACAATATGACCTCCAGAAGTCACATCTAACCTTAAGTACATCATGATTCCATACATAAAAATATCTTCACATTACATTTTAGATAGTCATGGTTGTGGATATGTTGACGAAAAACATTGCTGTTTTTTGTGGTGTACTTTGTCATCTAGAGTTGTAAGGTTCTTTAAAAAGTTGCAGGTATTTCCCTTAATTGCAATACAATACAAACAAAAACATTATTTTCCTTGAAAGATTGAAGTGTCTACCAAAACAACCCTGTGATTTGCAGATATTGTCATTTTTTAAACGAGGCTATAAATTAATTGCTATGATTTGAAGACAATTGCTACTCTGCATGTTAAAATACTGATCCAAGAGCTTTATTGCCCTCTGCAATCAATGCTGCTAATTTTTTGAGTATTTTTACATACACAATTGCAGTTTCAGCTCTAAAGTCTCGAGTGTGTATTTGGAGATTGTTAATGGAAAAATAAAACATGAGAATTGTTTTCCATTTCTGTAACTCTTGGGATTCATTGTGATAAGACAGACCAGAGTGAGAGACTTCTTCTTCCCTTACCAAACATCACAGGAGAACAAAGGTATTTTCTGGTTTCTTCATTTGCAATAAATTTCTTCAAATAAGGCAGATTACTGAGGAAAAAGATGTTAAAAACATAATTATGGAAAGGAACTGGAAACAACAATGCAAATATTGCCTGGTCACAATGCAAACACAATGTACCAAATTCCTAAATTTATTCTGGGTATATTTGTAATATATTGCTTCAGCAGAATAAATTTCTTATAATAATCACCTGCTTGGCTGCATCTGCCTTCTACTCAGAAGTGTTGTCTGGCCCAAAAAGGAGAAAGAAAAAGAAAAAAAGGAAGAAAAAGCAATGTTTTTCTGAATAAAAAGTTCTGGAAAAGTAAAAAAAAACCCAAAACAAAACAGTATGGTTGTGGAAATCTCAGTTTCATCCTGTCTCTTCTTTTTCAAACAAGTGAAGATCTGTTTGTACTCCAGTAAAGCAATAAAAAAAAAAAAAATGTTTTCAGGAAGAACAGAATATCCTGATCTTGTTTTCCTGAAAAGCTGGAATTAAGTACATAGGGGACTAGCCCAGCATGGAGGTGTCTATCTCTTCCAGTAAATTAAACATAGGATAATTTAGATTCCAAGAAAGCTACCATCCTTAATTCTTAATTAATTTCAGAATTTAATTCTATCTCAGATTAAAAGTTAGATCATCCTTGTCAGGCCTGCATCATTGTTAATGTATGCAGCTTTTTACTTTAAATTTAATGGCCTTGCAGCTTGTGCATGACAGACATGGTTGGAAATGTATCTGACAGTAAGACTGGTACAGAGTGCCATATTGACAAAATTCTTCCCCTTCAAAAATGAGGCATCTGTTTCTGAAATGCTTTTGCAAGTAGTCCTTGGCTGGTCCTGTGGTCAAGAATTCCTTGGGAGAGTGTTGAAAGGTTTCTTCCATTCTTTGTATAGACCACTGTAAAAATTTCTCACTCTGGCTGAGTTCCCGTGCCAAAGAATGCTTCTTGGGATTGTTGAATTAGTCAACATTATTAGCCCAACATCCTGGGAGGAGACCATGGTAAATGATCACAAAGCCAGAGACTGGGAAAAGAACAGAATCATTGAAATGCCAAAACCTACCTCAGCCATGGATGAAGCCCTCCAGAAGCAAACTGCTCTCCTCTTTGTCTATATATTTATGTCTCAAATGTGAGTTTCATCTTTATTGACTAGGTTCCAGAGTGTCTTTTTACTGTTTTTCTGTTTTAGTGCATTTAATATATGTAAGATTTCCTCAGAACTCTAGAACTAGACTTTGTTACATGCAACAGTTCAGTCTTCCAGAATATTTCATCCATATTCTGAAGAATCAGAGAAGAAATGGTCTCATATGTCCACAAATGTTCTCATATGTCAGAGAGGTTGCTCATCACAGCCCTATTTGCTGTGTCCAAAGTTAAAAACATCAGCCCTGAAAAAAACATTTTTTCTCTATCAAAAGAGATTTTTTTCATTGTTTTTTGTTTGTTCATTTACACTTTCATTCATTCAGAGTCTGCTGTTTGTAGACCCTTTGGAGTCCTTCTGGTTTGCTTTCAATTAAAGTGAAAACCTCACTGTCACTTCTTATCCCTTTATTGTACTTTCTTTCAGCTCTGCTTGTTTGTGTGATCAAAATTACAGCCTACCAAGCAAAAATGGACAGTGATAGCAATTCCCTGTGGTTAGTGCAAACAACTAATTGCCTTTAAATATCCATACATATTAATATCCTTGGGATCTCAAGGAAAGAAATCTTGAAATAGAATCCTCAGCCCTCTTTTGCTTGGAGAGAAGAACTGGTGCACCAGATAATCCTCTAGTGCAAATAGACATAATTCCAGAATCATCTTGGGAATTAAAAGTTTACAAAGGTAAGTTTCACTTTCTAAATTTCAATGCATTTTCTTGCAGTGATGATTGATGGTTATCATCATCAGAAAATCTATTTCTATGTAAAATGTATGTAGAATGGACCACACAACTAGTAGGAAATTGCCACTCAGTTAAAATTGTCTGATTTGCTCACGATTTTTCCTGGGGGGGACAAAAAAAAAGTTAAAAAAAGCCTGAGGAGCAAGCCTTTACAAAAGTGCTTGTTACAGGGCATCAGGTCTTTGGGTACTTTAATCTCTGTAGTCCTAGATCATAAAGAACATGATTCCTGAAGAACAGTCAAGTTCCTGGTGGGTAAATAACTGCTGCAGGCTTTTCCTACAGCGCACAAATGTGTGGACTGAGTGCCTCTAAACTGCCTCAAAAGTTCTCTTGTGACCCTAAAGAAGAACAAGAAGTGCCTGACATTTTGGAGAATGGAGGATCAAAGGTGACCCAGTGACATTCTGAAACCTGGCTTTGTTTTTCATGTCAGTTGAACAAAATCTGCCTTGTTAAATAATGGCATAAGGATTCATTCCAAGAAAAGGAATCAGCATGTTTTCTTTGATTTTTACAAGACTTCTAAATACAAAAACCTTACATTTCCATGTTAAAATTTAACATAAAGAAAAGGAAGAAAATACAACTAAAACCAGTTAGCAAAAGCTTCTAGTCCCTTAAACATCACTGCAAGTTAAGACTGCATCACTTCAAGTGGCTGTTGTTCTGACTTCTGAAGGACAATATTTTGGTATCTTCAAATGTTACAAAACCTTACATTTCCATGTTAAAATTTAACATAAAGAAAAGGAAGAAAATACAACTTAAAACCAGTTAGCAAAAGCTTCTAGTCCCTTAAACATCACTGCAAGTTAAGACTGCATCACTTCAAGTGGCTGTTGTTCTGACTTCTGAAGGACAATATTTTGGTATAACTTCACTGAACTTAGATCAGTTTTTGGCTTAAAATGCACAGCAATTTATTTTTTATTTGCATCTCTCAAAGCCTGCTTATCTCACGCAATAAAAACTGGGCTGAAAGAGGCATAATATGCTTGTTTAAGTTTCCTGTAATCATTTAGTTTGACCTTTCATGGCCCAATTTTTTCTTGAAAGGCAAGTATCTGATCGTACTGAGTACATTTTATTTACTGAACAAGGGAGGCAGCCACAATTGTTTCCCCAAAAGCTACTCTCAACTGCAGAAGGCATAGAACTGAGACATCTTCAGATGAAAGTTGCTGTGGAAAAGCACAGATCATGTATTTAGGAAGAAAAACAGACAGACGTAATACAGGAATAAGCAAAGTTTGTCAAGTGTTTTTGTGACCCTATCTGCCCACAAAGACTCAAGTACCAGCTAAATGAAGGCTAAGGTGTTAGAGTCAAACACATCATATTAGGAACGTGCCGGAGTTCCAATGAATCTTCTGCTTCTGTAGCAGTCCAAAGAAGATTTATTCTGTTTCCATCTGAGGTAAAGCACAACCAACAGATTGCCCAATCAAGAATAATGCTCCCTAAGAAAGTGTAAGACTTCAGTGAATCATGAAGTCGCTGCTCTGTTTGTGTCTGATAACTCAATACCTGCTATCTTTGCTTCACCACATAACCATAAAGGCCACTTAGCTTTCAATTGCTTTTAAATCTCAAGCATTTGCTCTCTGGGCAAACCTGTGCTAAGCAGGCATTTGAGTGACACATTTCACCCAAATTCTCTGTCCATTTACAATCCATTTACAACCCAAGATGCCTGGGGAGCTCAAGGGACTTCTGATGATGGGTTTTCCCACCTAGAGAGATTTCCCGTTCTAACTTCTTTCAAGTGAGTCTGGATTACATTTTTTTAAAAAAAATTGTACTGTGATTGTTATCAATTTAATAGAATCTAGGTGAAAGTTAATGTGACTGCCTCAGTCCCTTTCTTGGGAGCCAGGATTATGTGTCATAGCCCACAGCTGCACTGTGTGATCCCTTTTTGGAAGACCCAGCCTCCAAAAAAGTACTGGAAACAGGGTTTGGCAGAAGAATTTAGTTAGCACATCATTTGAAACTACTAATATTTTATAATATGTGGTTAAAAAGTATCCATCTTTCTTTAAACACCCACCTGAAACTGAGAAAAACCCCAACCACAAACCCCCACTTTTCTCCCTGAAGCTTTTTTTTTTTTTTTGCCTTTTGTCTATAAGGTTTTAAAAGCATGGAGGAGTGAATTTATCCAAGACTTGCAGGTATCAGAAATATATGCTGAATCACTATTAGTAATTACAGAAGTAGAATAAATAACCTGCAATCTCAAGGTAAGCTAGATACATTTCATATTTTCTGATCAGAAATGCAGCTAATGCACTTGGAATTAGTCTATTAAAGCTACTTTGCAAATTCTCCTGATATCACTTCACAGCATTTCCCCTTAAATCTCTATCTTTCTTAAGAACATTTCAATATTGGGTCAGATTATGAATATTAAAGTATCTCCAAAACCCACGCTAATTTTAAACTACAGGCACTGTGAATTGCAAATGACCTGAGCTGCTTAAGCCTCATAGTGTATGTGACTCATCCAGTGGCTTCCAAAAATCAGGTCATGAAATTTTCTGTGTTCACACCTCCAGTCACTGAAATACCAAGTCAGTGTTGTGACTCTCATGCTTTCTTTTCAGACGTAATTTAAAAATTTAATTTATAGCCTGAGAAAGACCTGTTATCAGAGCCCCACAGTGCCCAGAGATCAGAGATTTCTAGCAGGTGGGGTTTCCCAAGCACCACAAGACCCTGCTTCAAGCACAACTACAGCTGTTCTTCTGTCCTAGGTCACCCCAAAGTGTCCTACTATCATTTGTGCCTACAGGGAAATTATTTCCACAAATGCTTTTGCTGGGATTCAGGTTGGATAGATCAGACTGTGCCAGTGGAAGTCTGCCTTTTGCATAATAATTAATTATTCATGAAGATTAAACTAATCTTCCTGTAATTCATCAGATTTTTATTTTCAGAAGTTAGATAAATTTTCTGTACAGTTGCATATACATATATACAAAACATATATATAACATATATACATATACCCACAGAAAGGTACAAATTTTGATGGAAGATAAATGTAGACCCCAACAAAGATTCTTCTCCAATCCCACCTTTCCCAATTTTTGTTTTTCTTAATGAAGAAGTTGTCACAATTTTTCACCAGAGTGCAATAAAAGATTTTGAAGCCCAAATAAAGATGTGAATAATGTAGCAATGTATCAAGATCTGGACTTTTGCAAAAGAGACCTGTTTGATTACTCAACTGTACAAGATGACAGAGACCAAAGAAAATAGAAAAACAGGGGACACAATGCACTTTTTGATTGCTTTTCCCAATCAAAAAAAAAAAAAAAAAAAGTCAGGAAACTATGTTTTCTGTGTTTGCTAGAAAACTATGGACTGACACAGAATAGCCGATGAAGCTTGAGGATAGGTTGTCCTGACTTACTTAGACGCCCTTCCAACCCTACCTTTCCTGTAAATGTTGATTCATCTAAACTAAAAATCCCTTCTGTTATGTTTTCTAGCACCCTGGAGTTGCCCTCTTCTCTCCATAGTTTGTTAGGGTGTTGTGGGGTGTATTAGCCTGGCAGCCCAAAGGCAAGGAGATTGCTGTCAGAGGCAAAACAGACTCAAATTCAGGGAGTTAACATTTTTTTTTTTTCCAATTAATATAAATATTTAATTATTGATTTGTGTGTTGGGAAACAAAACACAATTTAAAAAAAAATTCCAAAAATCAACGACCATTAAAACACTTAGGAAAAACATTCTTCAAGGTCACTTTTTCCCACTAGATTCCTCTCCTAGATTTTTTTTTTCCTTCTGGATTCCACCCTACGATCACAGCAGATAACATTTGGTCCCTTCATAAAGGACACAATGGGTGCAGGGGGTGGTTAGTCAGTGCACAGCAATTCTTCTCTCTTGGTCTTTCCTCCTCACTATTTTCCAGAGCGTGCCTCCCAAGAGCTGCAGGGCACATCCGCTCCTCCTCTGATCTCGGTGCTCCTCCTGTTGCCTCTCACACTTTTCCCCTTCCCACCCTGTTTGTGCTGCGTTTTCTGTGCTTTCCCAAATGTCCTTTCTCAGAGGGATGACAAGCTGGCTGGTGGCCTGCAGTGGGCTCACTGTGGAGCTGGCTGGAAAAGCCTGTGCCCAGCACAGGGCGAAGGCCAGCCCCTCAAACCTTGTGTGTGTTCCCATAGAAAAGGAAACCTACACAGTGGAAATAAACTTAAAAACAAAGACATTTTGGCTCTTAAACTGGTGTACATCTCTTCCTTCACTTACATTAACTAGCTACGACTTTACTTGATAAAATGTTTTTTGGTACTTATGGGCCCATGGGCACCCAGTAAGGCTAAATTACTGCCCCTAATGAGAGGTTCTTGCAACAGATCCTTGAATCTTTTCAATCAAAATGAATACAGAGAGAGAAGATGTCTTTTTTATGGTTGGAAATATGTGATATTACATAGTAACTCCGGAACAGGGCTTTTGCTGGTGGCCTAATGTGTAGCACACAGACCTTTTCTCCTGGGCTATAAACATTTTGTGTAAGCTTTAATTAACCCTTTCTTTGTTTAACCAGCTCGACAAACAAAATGTCCTAAGTCTATTACTAAGAATTAGTTCACCTTTCGCATGGCAGCACCTTTCCCAAGATCTCTATTAACATTTAAATGAAGAAAGGTCAACTGCACACATTATAGCTCAATTGTGTAAAACCAGGCAAATGATGAGGGAAAAAATACAATACTGCAATAAATGCAAGAGTTAGGAAGGAATGTTAGCTCAACCCACTTTAATAAAATTGTAGGAGCGAGTAAAAAACTCACTTCTGAACTCATATGTTTTGTTGATGTTGTTTTATTTGTTTAGCGGCAAATTGTTCTCCTATTTTCTCATATAGCCAAAAACCTCTGTGGCTTTCACAAACCAGAATTTGATGTTACTCCAGATTCATGTTGCTCTACATTGAAGTAGAATTTGACCCATATATTTTCTAAATCAAATCAAATTACTGACTACTATATTACTAGGTATCGGTTTTCCACTTGGCTGTTGAACCTGATGACCAAATGTTTTCTCTGGTACAGGAGATTTCCAGATTCTTTTTGGTAGATGGGCAGCTCTGATGAAAAAAATCTTCATTTCTGTGCTTTTTATTTTTTTTTTCATAAGTTTTAAGTTATTGAATCTGGCCAAAAATTGAAAACAAGATATAGTACAAATGGAATTTCAGTTTGACTCAGTATGATATTATAGTTGCATGATTATGACCTTCCTGTAATTTTATTAAACTGTGGATATTTCATGCAAGCAGGAGTCCTTGTTCACTTCGGCATGTGTGGTATTTTACTTTTGCCTTTGTGTCACAGGTGCACACATGTGTCACTGGGCCACACGGTCCTGGTTTCAGCCAAGGTGGCTTGGGAACAGATGGAAATGAGCCATTTAAAAAATGTTTATCTCTTTCAGGACTTGACAATTTAGTCCTGTCAGAGTATCAAATAATCCTAGCATACCATAGCAGTGCCTCAAAGGAAAGAGAAACAGTTTAATTTCATAGAATCATAGAATGGTTTGGGCTGCATGAAACCTTAAAGATTACCCAGTTCCCTTCCCACCATGAGCAAGAACAGAATGCACTGGACCAAGTTGTTCAAA
This sequence comes from Emberiza elegans, assembly GCA_024865655.1. Lineage (NCBI taxonomy): Eukaryota > Metazoa > Chordata > Aves > Passeriformes > Fringillidae > Emberiza > Emberiza elegans. The sequence continues at coordinate 742,508 of JALJVW010002490.1, read as the reverse complement.
GCTCCAACCAGTCTGGCCTTTGAACACTTCCAGGGATGGAAGTGCCATCAGAAGAGCCACAGCTGCTCTGGGCAACCTCTGCTGTAGCCTCATCGCCCTCATAGCATAGAATTTCTTCTTAAAATGTGATCTAAACTTGCTCTCTTTCGGTTTGAAGTCATTCCCTCCAGCCCTGTTCTAGTCAGAAGTCCCTCTCCAGCTCTCTTGTAGACCCTTAGGTACTGCAAGGTAAGGTTTTTATAAATTCCCTCTGGAGACTTCTCCAGACAGAGCAACCCAATCTTTCTCAGCCTGTCTGCTGGAGTTGCTCCAGCCCTCTGATCCTCTTCATGGCCCTTCCCTGGACCTACTCCAACAGGTCCTCATCTTTGTATTGTTGTGGACCCCAGAGCTGCTCTCAATCCCTCTCCCTCCCAGCTGTATTTGTGATTGACATTGCCCCATCCCAGATGCAGGACCTACGCTATATTATTTCCCCAGGCTGAACAGGCATAAAACTTAAATTTCCTAAATAATTTAGGATTTTATTTTGTTTAAAAAAATTCATCTCAATGTTCAGAAGAACACAACTACTTGGAGCACCTTAAGTCTTGTCAGGAAAAAAAAAAAAACACATATTTTATAGTTTCTGGCATAGCACCTGTTCTGTTTGGGTTCCAAGAACACAACAGGAGTTCTAGTACAAATAACACAAAATCTGAAAGACTTTTAGGTATGTGTTATTGCTAAACAAACAAAAATACATAATTTAGGTTTGGCGGCAAGGTAGGGGCCCTTTGAGATAGATTCCATGCTGGGTGTAGCTGTAGCAGCTCATGGAAGTCCATCCATGCTCGCCCATTGACGGATTCCTCTCACACATGGCCTCACGCCTCCTCTCTCATCTCCCAGGTCTTCTTTCCTCTTTGCTGGTTCAGCCCAGGGGCAGTGACCTCTGCTACTGTTGTGTTCCTGTCACAGTGACCTCCTCTGCTGTCCTCTTTTCATTGTCCCTTTCTGTTGCACGGGAGAAAAACCAGTCCCAAAGGGTAGGTCACAGCATCCTAGCCTAAGCACTGGATAAAATTGGGATGGAATGCATTTTAGCAAGACTCTAATCCCTCTGTAAAGAGAGCCTTGATGATAGTTAAACTATGTACATCACTATCAGTTAGATAAATTTAGCTCAGGTGATCCCACCAAAGGTGTTTATTATTATTAAAGCTGAGAAAATAAGTCTGTTCTAAGAAGATTTCTTTAGAGTTGTGTTTGCCTAAAGCACAGTGCTCAGTGGTGCTCTGATTCAAGGTTCACATTCTTAATAGCTTTTGAAATGCTAATAAAGCAATAGGTAGTGGAGCAATTTCTGTTTTGAAGGGTGCATTAGCTATCTATGATTTCCTCAGATGCAATTTATTTTAATAAATAAAATTGCTTTTATTGTGCTGCTTATCCTCACAATAGAAAGATAATTTAGCTACGTTTAGACACAATTACATGCAATGCTTTACCAAAGCTTCCATTTGACTCCACATTCATCATTTCAGAGAGGTCAAAGTAATGTTTTATTTATACTCTTCACTGATTGGTTAAGTGTACCAAAAGTCTTGGTCTCAAAACTTGTATTAAAATGAATATTTTTGCAAATATTTATGGCTTCCAGATTCTATTCCTGCTATAGTTAAACAAGAATACTTGACATATTCACAATAAAACCAGTTTTACTTAATTGCAGTAGTTATACAAAATTTCAAGTTAGAAGTACTTTTCCAGTGGAAAGCTGTCCATTTCTGGTTGCTTTCAGGAGCAAATTTCATTGAAATATACCATTTCTCCTATATATCTTAGATAGCCATACCATGTTTTCACCATACTGATGATTAATGTCTTGGTGAACAAATTCCTTTTACCTCCAGCCAGTTCCCACTGAGTAGGTTGCTTGCAAAAATCCTCATTGATCATTAGATGACTGTGAAAGGGAAATAAATGCAGTAATGTTGTCTGACAGGGTCACAGGATGAGAAAATTCTTGTTGTGACCCTTTAGGTTTCCCTTTTGGTTGCCAACAGACCTACCTGTTCATCAGGCTCCTATTCTTTCCCACCCTCCGGGTGGACAAGTCTCACTGGGAGATTTTAGCAAAATTTCATGATCATCAGATGATCAGTAATGAGAGATAATGGCAGAACTGCTTTCAAATTTTCTATAAGAGGAGGCTTTAATTATTTTTTTTTTCCTTAACAGCAAAGGGGCCTGGGAAAGCACAGGGCTTAAATTATGGGATAAGGGGTAGCCCAGGCAGCTGACACATTCCAAGTTCACACTCTGGATTATCATGCTCTGCATTACTTTCTTTGTACAATAGGGATGAGCATCCTTTCTCAGAGTACTTACATATAAGTCAGGACCACAACCTGACAAACAACTGGACTCGTTGGCAGAGCAGTGCATTAACCAAGTATGTGCTCATTGCAACTCTTTTGATAAATGCTTTTTAAAAAATACAGGTTTTCTTTGTTTGGGTTTTTTTTTTTGTTGTTGTTTTTTGGTTGTTTGTTTGTGGGTTTTTTTGGTTGTTTTCACTGGGGGAATAGTTTTTTGCTTTTTTTTGGTGGGGGGGTGGTATTCCCCCAAAAAGATTAACCATGTGTTTTCATCTCATTATTTTAAAGAAGAACATGTGTGAAGGTGCATACATGTGTACATGTGTGCCCACCACACTAGCTAGCAAAGCTCTACCCAAATAAAACAAAATAAACAGGGGCACAGAATTCCATTCACTGACTTGCCAGCCTATGTACAAGACAGGGAGGAATTGTCTCTAATGATGCTTCTTTCTTTGTTAGTATTTAAAAGGGCAAAACCATCATGGAGGTCACTTTTGAAAAACCTGTTTATTTTCCATTTTCCGCAGCATTTGCTGAGCATCCCGCTCAGTTAGTGATTTAATTTATTTATTTATTATTTTATCTGCACTGCCCCCTTCTTTCCTTAGCCTTTTTCCCCTTTTTACTCCTTGAAAACTATAATGACTAGAATCAAATAAAATGTCAACATTTGCAATTCCAGAGCTTCATTTAAGCAATAAAAATAATAATTAAAAGGGTAAAACCTTAGAGAGATTTCTTCATTTTATATGGTTTGCCAGAGATGATACACATTCAAAAAAGCCAGTAAAAGAATTAATTAGAAACAGCTAAAGCTCAACAAGCTATGCAAGTTAATGAAGCAGAGAGGGAAATGTCATCTTTGAGACCCAAAGCTACACTGGCTTGGATAATATATACTCCTGCCTTACTCTCCTAACTAAACCTCTTTTAATCTCTCCTCTAAAAAATCAATGCTAATGACACTGATTTACCAGGAAATGACAGGCAAATAATACCACAGGAGTTGTTCTTGTTTAATGGTAACTTAGTTCTGAAGAAGAATGGCAAGGATTTTATTTTGAAGCGTTGGTTTGCTAATTGCAAATTACTTTGAACTTGTTGGGGTTTTTTTTCATTTTCTCCTTCTGTTTTCTTTTGCAGCTGATCCTGAGTTAGAGAAAAACCTCCCTTTATTATCTGCAAGAAATGTTAAATATCTTACAAATTCAGGCAAGAAAGATTCACTAGACTATTCTCTCTGCTAAGTTTCTCTTGTTTTTTCTCTTCATCTTTTATTTGTACTGCTGAAAGGTAAAGGAAGAACAGCAAAAATTACTGCATATAAGCAACACTAACCAGCAGGTCTTGTTCTGCAGGAGCAACTTATGTATATTCACACTTGCAGAATAATACATAGCATTTGAGGAGGAATTCTTTATTTTTAAAAATGAGCCAGAAGTTAACAGTAATAAAATCACACAAGACAAAGGAAAACAAACATTTTCTCTGAGTAAGTATTAAAAAATAATGAGAGAAAAGTATTTAAAAAATTTCCTTTTATTTTGGAGAGTGTTTAACAGTATTGTGCTATCAGCTAAGTCTCCCAGTCATACAAATATTCTTCCCAAATATTTCATGTACAGCTCCCAGTACTGCCAGTATTATGGTGTTTGACCATCTTCCAATAGTTCTGGGTTAATTTTGAGTCATACTTCTGAACTATCTTCCCAGAATTCATGGTGAGAATTGTCATGGCTTTTCTATTCTTTCTTTTCATTGTTCCAAATATTTAATTTTTCCTTGTAGCAGCCTAAAGAGATATTAATGTCATGTGTACTTAGATGCTGAAGGTATTTTTAAGTTTTTTCCTTTTTTCACTGAAGATTCCACCTACGAACAGAAAGTCTATATTCCTAGCCACACATTTCCTAGGTTGATACAAATAATAAGCAGGAGAAAAGTGCATTTATGGTGAGTCTAGACTGGTGGTTTTCTAATGGATGTATAAAATTCATTTACTCTAAATTATATGCTTTCATCTTAAAAAATTTGGTTATATTATATGTATATGTGTGTCTATTAATTTTTATGCAGAAATAGAATGACATTGTAAAATTCTTTTTTTGGTATGTATTATTGGCAAAATTTTGTTCTAACTGGATGAATTATGGGCTTTGTGATTTTGGTTAAGGGATCTGCTGGGTGATCTGAGTGGTTCAAATTGCTCCTGCAGGCTTTGCACCTGTAAAATAGGTGTAACAGGAGGAAAACCTCCTTGCCTGTGGTCATATTTTCCAGTAAAAACAAGGTAAACTGGATAGAGAAAATCATATACAGACTGATTTTTTAGGATATGTCCCAACATCCCATAGGCTGTTTCACATCCCATAGGCTGTTTCACAAGACTGAGAGTGATATCAGCTCTGATTCCCTAGTCCAAAAAGTTCCTGGTCTCAGTTGTGATGAATGCAAAATGTGTAGAACACTATTTACCTGCTATTTTGCACTGCTGTGAGCAGTAGCATATAAATAGATTGGATATTCATTAATATTTTTAAAGCTATCTAAGAACCTTACCTCAAAGGTGTCATATCCTTGCAAAGCTTTATTACTGCTATCACACAGGAGAGCCATGAGGACTAATTAATTAATGTTTGTAGAGTATCTTACAAATGCAAAGTGCAATGTGAATATGGATCATTATTATTTATTATCCTAAAAGATATAAAGATATATGGGAGAGCCTGAGCTCCTTTTAAGTTGCACTTCTATTGCATCAAAGTGGGCATAAAACTGCCTTAAGGCACCTGCTGAGGATTCAAAAGCAACAAGGATGATCAAATGTCTAAGCAGCATGATCAGTGAGGAAAGAGCAAAGTTTATGCTAAAGAAAAGACTGATGTGGAAACCCGATAAAAACCTTCAAATACTTTAAATATGCAAACAGAAAATGTATAATCTCTCTCTATACCCACTAGATATTGGATAGGCACAACAGAAGAAAATATATGGAATGAAAAATAAGGAGGTCTTTTGAAAAAGGAAGATAGTTTACTCTGCATTTTTTCTGCAGGGTTCGGACTTCTCTGCAGAACTTTTGTAAATGTTATACATGTATCTGTCAAGAAAGAGCAATATATTTTCTTCTGCATTTTGGAAAGTTGCTGGACAATACAGAATCGTGGACTCAGAATGGCTTGGGTTGGAAGAGACTTTAACAATCACCCAATTCCACCCTCCTGTCGTGGGCAGGACACTTTCCACAAGACCATGCTCCTCAGAGCCCCATCCCACCTTGCCCTGAATGCTTGCAGGGATGGAAGTGTGATCTGTTTTTTTTCCCAGAAAACATTCTTTTGTCATTTTGTTTGTCATCAAGTTCCTGGAAGGGCTGAAAAAGTGTGTAGATTTGGTATTTAGGGACATGGGGCAGTGGTGGAGCTGAGTTAATTGTTGGACTTGATGATTTTAGAGGTCTTTTCCAGCCTTAACTATTCAATGACTGTAAGATTTTATGACCAGAGATGTTTGAACCTTGGCTGAGGTGAGTTTTTAGGGTGGATTAGCATAGACATACGGTCTTATGATTAAATACAACATCCTTACCCAATTTCTGATGCAACCTGAGCCCCCAGGCACGCTCTCCATTTCCACATCTGGTCCTCTATTTGCTCCTTGAAATATGAAGGAGAAAGTGTTTTCTTCCCTCATAGACTGGTGTACCTTTTATTTCTTCTCTCAGTCAGCTCTTAATATATTCAAAGTCAAACTCACGCTGAAATCTCAGCTTTGAGGAACAATATGCTGGGTTTTCTTTTTTTCTTTAAATTATGGTCATAAAAAGAAATTTTAAAAAAGAAAGAAAGAATATTCAAGCTGTAAGAAGTGATCGCTTTAGTCTCCCACAGCTTCCAAGAAAACTTGCAGCAAGTATTTACTATTTTTTCTTCCCCTGGAATTACTTAGTGAGTCTTAACATGAAGAAGATGTCTTTTTCCCAGTTATTCTCAATATCACTTCTCTCTGGGTGATGTCTGTCTGTTTTCCCCCCCTCTGCCCTTTCACACTGTAATGCTTTATGGAAAACACTGCGCCTACACACTGTGAATTCAAAAAGATGGTTAAGTTAACAAACAAAACCAGCAGTGCTGCTTTTCCCCATGTTTGCTGCTGAACCATTACTTGGGAAAGTGCTTTAGTAGGATAAAAATACAAAGACAAGTGAGGAAATGAGAGGAAGCAAACTAGCCTTAGCAATACCTTCTTTTTTTACAAAGATGTATAAAGATGTCCTTAATGTATATACAATATATATATCTATAAATGTATTGATTTATTTTAATTTGGTAATAAATTTTGCTGTATGCTTATTGATATACAAGAAGCATATTGGCAAATGAACCAGCCCAAATGGATGCTTTTAGGCGAGGTATGGAAGAGGTCATGAGCTGGCACTGTGCAATCGCAGCCTGGAAAGTTGGTCATGCTGTGGCCAAGGGAGGCCACTGCCCCTCTCTCCTGAACCCTTGTGAGACCCAGCTGGGGTGCTGGGCACAGCATCTTGGGCTCCCCTGCACAAAAAAGATGCGGACCTGTTGGAATGGGTCCAGAGGATGACATGAAGATTCTGAGATGGCTGGCGCACCCCTGCTCTGGGGACAGTCTGAGGGAGTTCGGGCTGTTCAGCCCGGAGAAGGACCTGGGCAGACCTCACAGCCCCTTCCACTGCCTACAGGGGATTTATAAGAAAGTTATAGAGTGTTTTTTGTTTTGTTTTGTTTTGTTTTTCCTATTTTTATAGTAGCAGGACTACGGAAAATTATTTTAAGCTGAAAGAGGGTATATTTAAATTGTGTGCAAGGAAGATGATGATGGTAGTGAAGCACTGGAACAGGTTAACCATGGAAATCATGGATGGTTTTCTCTGGACAGCTTCAGGAAGAGGGTGGATGAGGTTTTGAACAACCTGATCTAGTGAAAGATGTCCCTATCCATGGCAGTGGGGGTGGACTAGGAGTGTCTTTGAAGGTCTCTTCCAACCCAAACCATCCTATGATTACAATTGCAACAACAACCTTTTCTCAATTTTTTTTTTCCAATTTTTTCATTTTTCCTAAGGGCTTCAGTGTGAAACACATGCCTGTGCCTCTGAGTGGAATAATCTGGATGAAAAGTTCAAAGTGGAGTTATTCAGAACATGAGAGCTCAGCAGAAGTGTGGAGTTACTGCTACATTTCTTCCAGGCACACAAGATGTCCAGTCCAAAATGCAAGAGCAGCTGTCATATTTTTCTATGCAGATGAACACCAATATTTCTTCAGTTTATTGAATTATTCTGTGCTCTTTCAAACAGTAGCATAGCTATTACTTTGCTACTCACAGGCAGTGCCATGAGAGGAAGAAAAACAACCAAATAAATGTTATACTTGGTACTCTCATTTGCAGATCTGGGCTTCTTTTATCACAGTGATATATGTTTCTCTGAAACCCATCATATATTTTGAAATACACTACCATGCCCCTGATGGGAGCAGAAGGAATTCATACCCTAATTTCTATGAGTCAGTAAGGTCTAAAGGCCTAGATGCTTTAAGATAAGCAGATATACCCAGAGCCTACAGAAATCACCCCATGGTCAGCAAGGAAGGTCTCTGGGTGACCTGATCAAATCCACACAGAGGATTCATGACCAAAAATGTATTATGTCAAGCTTCTTTACACAGAGACTAAGAAAGAAATGGACATTTTAATTCACTTGGAGTTTCCAGTCCTCAGGAAAAAGCTGTCTCTGATACTTAGAACTGAAAAAACACGGAGAAATAATGACACAGAAGTTGGAAAGATGCACCCTTCACAGAGAAACCTGGCTAACAAAGACAAAATTCCACCATAACTATTTCTACTGGCTTTAAAGAGAATGCACACTGGCCACAGGGTGAGGATGACTGACCCGTAGCTACATGCCATTTCCAAAGGAAGAATAACAGGTGATTGCCTGAGCTCTCATTAAGTTAAATTTCCCTGTTTCATTCTCTAACCCAATCAAGAGACTTTAATAACTTTATTTCTTATTAAAGCATCTTTTCCTTGTTCATGATGAAAGAATTCTTTTAAACAGGAAAGCTCAGGCTTCTTTTTCTTCAATACTAACAGGATCTTACTTTTTTTCTTCTTCTTTCTTTCTTGTCTATGGTTCCTTCAAATTAAGTGGTTCCTTGCAATTAATTTGCTGTGAAAAGTAATCCTCATCTCAAACCACTCTTTTGGCAACATCAGCATTTGATACAGTAAATAAATTTTCAGTTATCTTCATATTCTACCAACTATACCAAGTATACTGTCCCACCAGAAATCGTGATCAGGTATTAAAGACTCCTGAGAACTAAATGATCCAAGCTCAGAAGCTCTGAATCCCATGATAAATTATACAAAAGGGGCACTTGAATAGATTTGTAACTGATTTTGCTGCTCAGAACACCTCCATTTCAATTAGAGGTAACCAAGAGGCATGACATTGAAGAGCAAAACTAATAATTTTTGCTGATGTCAAGAAAGGTTATGGGAGGTGAGGGGATAGAAGCAATGACTTCCATAAAATGTACGTAATACAAGGGCCTCAGTCCTTGTTTTATGTCCTTGAAGTCTATAAGGGCCATTTCTATTTAGTCTCCACCCCGCAGCTGTGGCACTGTCCTACAGAGCAAAGCCCATCCACAGCAGGATAACTTTGGCCTCAGGAATGCTCAGATGGAAACTGGATTGTGATAATTTCATTGGCTGCAGATAAAAATTTCCTACCCGGTTTCATGGGCATGCTTTGCATCCAAACGCGTGTGCAGGACGGAAATCCCTACAACCAAGACAACCGAAACCAGAGTATTTACAAATCTTCTGTGAAATTACAGCACGATTCTTAGCAACTGCCAGGCAACTCTCTAGACTGCTAGCCCAATTTTGACTGCTGTGGATCCCAAATGCTTAAGTACCTCTGACTCCATATCAATTTTTCCCCAGTTTTAGCGGTCTTGGTCAGGTTATCTGTGTTAGGCAGTGAAAGGTAAGCTGCCTGGTCCACTTGTATTAACAGCTAAAATACCTTTTTCTTTCTGTTTCGTTGTTTTTCTTTTTTATTTTCCAGCTTGTTCAAGGAAAATGAATAGGCCCCACAGATGTGACCTGTGTTGCCACATACAACAGATTAGACTATGCCAGTGTAAATTATTGCTCTGTCCCTCTGTAGATCAATTACAATTTACTTCAGTGGAAATCCTTCCCTTGGAAATCTGACTAATTTTGTGCCAATAATTTGTGAACCCAGTATATTTACAGGTTCTAAACATGAAGGCCATATTTTTATAGGTACAGTAGAGTTATGTTTCTGTGTTTTATAGGTGTTATTCACCAGAAGGTCAGACCTCAATGTAATTAATAAATCTCTCTGTGAGCTTTTAAAACTTTGGTCTTGGTCTCTGTATATGTGGTTCTTTTCATGGTTGTTGTTGTTTGTTTGGGCCTTTTTTTTTTTTTTTTTTTTCTTTTTGAATAAATGCCACTTATTCAAAACATTTAGATCAACTTTTGGGATCCTCAAAAGCTGAAAACAGTAGGATTTTGCTTCCCTTATCACTAGTCATGATATCAAATTGCCCACTTTTCTTCCAGCATCTAGTAAAATAGTCTTACAGTGAGGAAGGAGTCAGTCTCAGTGATGTTTTGGGATAGAAAAAATGCAGAGGGTTAGAGACAGAGGGAAGAACACAGAGACAATCACCACCCAAAGGCAGATAAAGAAGTTCAGCCCCCTGAAAATTGTATTTTAGTGGGATCCTGAAAAAAATATCTCAGTCTCTGGAAAACAGTAGGAGTTTAGGCCCTTCCCTTATCACTGTGTTTATGATATCAAATTGCCCACTTTTCTTCCAGCATCTAGTAAAATAGTCTTACAGTGAGGAAGGAGTCAGTCTCAGTGATGTTTTGGGATAGAAAAAATGCAGAGGGTTAGAGACAGAGGGAAGAACACAGAGACAATCACCACCCAAAGGCAGATAAGAGAAGTTCAGCCCCTGAGAATTGTATTTTAGTGCTATTGTATGTGGGCCTTACTACAAGAGTCCCTGAAAAAAATATCTCAGTCTCTGGAATCTAAGAGCAAGGCTTCGCAAGTACAGTTTAGGCCCTGGAGAAATCATGTAGCTGTGTTTAAATATTAACAAGTTTAAAGAGTGGATCTCTTCCAGCCTATAGTGGATCCTTAGGGAAAATCCACATGAGGAGCACAGGGGGTAAATCGAGGGGATGAAGTGTTTTTTGGCAGTAGGAAGAGAGAAATACCTGACCACATCTTCAACTGGTGGACAACATAACTGAAATTATTGTTTTTATTATTAATGTTAATATCAGAATATTGTTCCCTAAACAGGGATAGGCAGCTCTATTTTTTAACTTAATTTTATTTATAAAATAATTTTGTCTAGAAAGTTGTTGCATGGGGTAACATCTACCTTGCTGTTCTGTGCTATAGATATCTGCACAGGATTGTGAGCACGTGTATAAGTTAATGTTTGTGTGTGTGTTCCTTGATATAGTCAAATTCTAGGGGGTAGGTTTTTCTAAAAGATGCACATATATTTCAAAGTCCATGACTTTTCCACCATTCTGCTTTATTAACCTGTTTTTTTTTTTGCAATAGCAAAAAAAAAAAAGAAAAATCAATGAAAATTATAAACCCAGCCTGACTCCACTTACAAAAGTACTAAAAAAATATTTTGAGAGCTCAAAATATTTGGAAACATGTTTCAGTGCATTCAAATCCATGTAGTTTTCAAGATATATTCTGTGTACCCCTGGATGTCGATAAAGATAACTTGGGTTCATCAAAGTGGAAAAAGTGAATACAGTCATTTTTAGTTCACTATATTATGCTTAAAAACACTCTCTGAGAATAAGTACTGTCACAACTGGTACAATAAAATAGTTCATCATGTTAATAGCCCCATCAGAAACAATGTGTAATCTGTACCTCAGGCAGGTGGGCAAATCCAAGATCAGAAAGACAAATATGCAAATCCTGTTCTCACTCTTGGATTACCTTCCTTTGGGATCTTAAGTGTGTTGCTCACTCTCTCACTCCAGAGCATTTCGATTTTGAAGATAATATGGTCTGCAATTTGTTGGTAAAACATTGACCGTGAACAGACTGTCAAATAATGTATTTTGGGGTAGCTAATTAAACCCCCAAATACTTCAGCATGTGGCTTATTCTGAATGCATAAATGGTCCCATTGAAACCAACATCTGAGTGCCTTCTGGAAATAGAAACTTATAGAACATCCTAAATTAGGGGGGGAAAAAAGGTCCTTGAAATGCTCCCTTCTCTTCATTTCAGAATCTTCCCCAATGAACCAAATGTCTTGCTTATCTGAACTCTGGCTTGTAAAGCAAACTGTTGTCTCACTTTCAATGCATTTGACCTTGATGACAACTTTGATGTTAAACTTTGCAAAGCTAAATGGACTCCTGTGACTGAGCTGTTAAACCTTACATAAATTTCACAGAGCACATGGAAAAAATAAAAATATTTTAAAACATAATATAATAAAAAGAAGAAAATAAAAAGAAAAAGCCCTAAGTTGATGGCATGTTCTCCTGAATTTGGGCCATATTCAAGCACAGATCACTGCCACATGCTTCTGTGCCATCCAGTCCCCTACTCACACAACTCCTGCAAATGGTATCATTTTGCAACTAATTTACTCGCTTAGTTTTGGCCATTAGTCATTCCCAATATCCTCAATCTGCAGGTAATTTTCCACATTATTAGTTACCCACCTGTCTTATTAAACTGGACTTTCTGAAACCCTGTGTGTCTACATTTTCTGCACCTTTAGATCAAGCAAATAATTGCCTGTACCTGGATGGAAGGATTTAATAGGAAGATTATAGTTGATTCCAAAAGTTAATAACTATAACATCTGGTTTCTCTTTTTAACATTTAAATGATAAATTCAGTGTTCAAGAAGAAAGGAGGAAAAAAAATGAGAACACAGAAGAATGAAATGTTCTTATCATTTGTAGGACAAGTTAAATTTAGATGGGCAGAAGGTAGGTTTTACTCTTTCCCCCTTAATGTTCCACTACCTTGACCCAAAGGGACCAATCTTTATCATATTAATAGAGGGAATTTCTCAATACTGAGACAAGATTTGGCTCCTTTTTTCACTAAGAATGCCAAGTGAGCTGCATTATGCAAAATCTTGGTTATCTTTTGCTACTCTTTATGATAGACTATGGCTGTTCTGAGATGCCTCAACTCATTTCCATTCAGACTTCTACAAAACTATCTGCATGGGAAGAGATTTAAATATTGCTGGGTAAAACTGGTAAAACATTATTTTCCCCAATCAGTTCTGAAGAGGTGGGGGGAAAGAGAGAAGGTGAGAATGATGAAGGGACAAGAATCTGGGGTCTTGCTCTCTGGACCTGAGACGCTCAGAGTTGCGCTGGCAGCTGTCCACAGGCACAAGTGCTAAACCTATTTTGCATATAAATTGGCACACTTAAAAAAGATACACACATCTTTAGCAGATGCATTTTCCTTGGTAGGCAAATAAAAACATGCTTGTTGCTTAAGTTCACCTGCAATGAAAACAAAATGCCCAAGAGCTATTCAAGAGGAATAACAGACTTGAGCTTCGGCCTGCATGACTCATTAGTCTTTATGGATTCCACATCCAAATCTGAGTGCCAAAGACCTGATGGCCACCCAGGGGAGAAAGTAGTTTCAAAAAGAGATGAGTATCATAGGCACAGAGTGGGCAGTGTAATTAACCTGCCGAGGTGAAACTCTCCTTGGAGAAACATTTACTCCTCAAGTTTTCAAGATTCACTGAATATGGTAGTAACAGAAATGGAAGGAGCTATCCTAGTCCTGTTGCTTCATCTAGGGTTAAAAATAATATCTCCTGCTTTTAAGGGTTTTTTTTTTGTTGTTGTTGGTTTGTTGGTTTTTTTTTTCAAAATGCATGGATTCACCAAATTCAGTTGGAAACACCTTGGATCTTCAGTAGACTCTGATGTTGAAGATATTCTCTCCTTGACTTGAGCCTTTTCTTCCTTCCTGAAAGTTGGCCTTGAGAGGTCTCCTTTACAGAGATCTGAGCACAGAAATTAATTCACACTATTATTTCCCAAACTACTCTGTGGACTCCTCTACTCCTTAAGTGCTTTATCTATGGCAAAGGAGACTTCCTGCATTCCATGCCAGCTGAAGGACTAGAAACCCAACCTCTTATTTCATCCACACTACACTCAGATGTTTCTTGATGTACTGATACAGAACATACAGACAGAGATGGTGTTTCTGAAACCAACCATACTATTTTAATACATAAGATGCATCTTCTGGCTTTACTGAAATCCACGACAGAAAACCCATCAACTTCATCACTGTGGATTTATCAATAGCTGACTTTACTCTGCTTCAGCCATTTCCCTGCATGTTCAACATGCTATTGTTTGTGAAACAGCTACTTTGGATTTAAAGAAGTGAAAATATAATTTCAGTACACTGGCGTTGCATTGCCAGCTTTGTTGCTGAGTTGTTTTCTGTGCTGATTTTGGCTCCTTTCTTAATTCTCACCTTATTTCACAAAAAAAAAAAGCCTAAACAAGTCTGTTCTATAGCGTTGTTATGACTCTACATGAAATCCTGTTGTCATTCTAACCTACAGTAAAATTCATATTCAGTCAGTTTCAGCTAAAACTGATATCTTTAAAAACATGTCCAGAGCATAGGAGCCTGGATTTATATACTTTTGCCAGAAGTTCAAGTAGTTTGAGCCTTTATATAAACTGAAACTTGCTAGCTGTAAAATGGACATAAAGCTAATTAACTGCTTCATGAGTGTTCAGTGAGTACTATTCATATTAATATTTTTTTCAAGAAGGAAAAACAATAATTCATATTGTCATTTATATTTATATTTATATTTACATGGTACTCTAAGCTTCTTAATTAATGAATCTATAAATTTCCATGTTTGCCTTTCTCCCTCCCTACCATCTGTCCTCCCGTTGTACATCACTTTTTTCTTCCTAGGTAAAGTCCATGTGCAATTTTCTGTAATCAAACAAACTCTTAAGTAGACACCTATTTCTTTATTTTCATCTTTCTTTTTCTCTCTCTCTTTTTCTTTCTCTCTCTCTTTTTCTCTCTCTCTCTCTCTCTCTCTCTTTCTTTCTTTCTCTCTCCCTTCCATTGTGTTTGGGTGTTGTTATTTGTCTGCTTTTCCTTTTACAGTATAGGTATAGAAAAAACAGAATTATTCAGGAAAAAATGTTTCTTTTATTAAATTTTTGGTCCAGACAATGTAGTTTGGTGTGACTGAAAAATCAAAACAGTGAATTCACACCATCACCACCACAAAGTCTGTCAGTTGAAGTCTTTGAACCTTCAAGTCATGAACATAGCAAGAAAAAATTTGGGGACATTAAACTTGTAAGTTGGGAATAGAATTGTGATAATTTACTGGAAATTTCTGAGCATTATTAACTGATGCTGGTTTCTTGTTGCATGTAAGCTATAGCCCTTTGCCCGTGAACTAAAGAATAATTGTTTTACTGTCAATTGCTTTCTACTTTTACATGATAGGATATGTGCAAAAGGATGCAAAAGGGAAATGTTGCAGATGACACAAAGAAACCTTACAGAAATAAACTGGAAAATGTACTTCCAGTACAAGATGCTGCCCTTAGTACTAAAATTTGTCATAAAAAAGCAAATCATGCATAGAAATTTCCAAAATAAAATTAAACATCCCCATTCTTGGTTCTGATTTGTATAATACTGTATTCTACACATTCGTGCCTTTTGGAAAAAAATGTTCAGTGTGAAAGCTTTTCTGTGACTTCATCAGTGACTGAAAGCAGCTAAAACCAAAAAATGTCATTTGGACAATGATATTGGGAAATCCAATTAACATTAAATTAGGCTGAGATTATATATCATAAGCAATTAGAGTAGGGCTTTGAAAAGTACTGTCCCTCTCTGATGCTTTCAAACCTTTCAGCGTTAATATTCCAATAAAAATGCTATTTTCTCCCACAGGTTTCATAAAGAATGAATTTTTGATTACTCAATCTGGTTGATCAGACTAACTTTATTAGAGTTGTTTTTTCACTTTCCAAAATTCAGCTATTTATTTCCCTCTCTTTCCTTCTCTAAGAACTTCAACAAACACTGCATTTACTCCCCCGCCCTGCAAATGGTAAAAAGAAAGTTACCTTTTATTTATGAGTGATCATTTTTTCCTGTCTATATTTTGACAAATAACATGGCAGAAAATGATTAAGGGTCTCATTTTGCAATGTGACTTGTATGTTATTTATTGTTAAAATAAAAGTCACTTTGTGGATTGAAGTTTTTAATCATTTTTCCCCTCTGTCAGGAAATAGTTTTGTCAAAAAGTGATGATATTTGACAGTGCTGTTTTTTTAATGACAACTACAATCCTGGAAAGGAGTTTATCAGTAATTATTTCACTGTACTATAATTATATGGATAAACTATTATCTAGTTATTTTCCATTTAAATGATCTTCCTTTTTCCCATGTTACTAATAGGAATATTACAGTGTTCTGAATAGCTCCCACATAACATAAAGGATACACAAACATTTTTGAAAATATTTTCCCTGTCTTCTCTCAGAAACATATTTCATCAAATATTCAACTCAATTTTGCAGCAAACAAAATGAATACTCTAATTTCTTTGTCAATCAGACTGTTAAACATCTTTGTTTTCCAACCTCTCCTTGGAAATCAATGGTCCTTATTCGAGTTCTGCATATGCAAGTGAATTATATTTTTTCCCCTCTCCATGTTTATATCCCACCTAACTTCAGCCACTTTCCAGGAAGTTAAAAAAAAAATTTATCAATCTCTCCTTGTATTAAATAAAGACAACAAGGACTTCCAGAAGATGATTCAGGTCTGGTTAAGTCAGCTTCAGTTGCTCACTAATTGCACAGGTAATTGGGGAAAAGAACAAAACAAAACAACAAAAAGAGAACATCCCTTTAATAAATGTGCTAAATGCTCATACTCAGTAAGTGAGTAAAGTTGTTGTGACACACCTGCACATGTTCCTCAGAGTGTTTCTTAGCCATGTGTGCCAGGCAAGTCCACAAATGCCCATTAACTCATCAAAGCTCTGTGAGGAGCACTAGGTCAGGTTATAACTAAAGCAAATGAAGCCTAATAGGTCAGTGACATAATGAGGGGTCAGGGAAAAGGCTGGACCTCAGCCTTAGCCAGGTGTTTACAAGCCACTCTCTGGGCAATGCTGAGAGAAGAGTGGGATTTAAAGGAAAGGAAAACACTGTCCTACTCTGTCAGGACTGTGAGGTGCTGGTGGATGAAAAATGGGACGCGACCCGGCAGTGTGCATTTGCATCCCAGAAAGCCAAGTGTGTCCTGCCTGTGCCAAGAGGAGCCACCAGCAGGCCAAGGGAGGGAATTGTCCCTGGTGAGACCCCACATGCAACGCTGCATCCAGCTCAGGGGACCCCAATAAGAAGGATGTGGATCTGTTGAAAAGAGCCCAGAGGAGTCCACAGATATGCCCAGAGGACTGGAGCACCCCTGTTCTGGAGACAGGCTGAGAGAGGTGGAGGTGTTCAGCCCTGAGAAAAGAAGGATTTAGGAAGACCTCAGAGTCCTTACCAGTCCAAAGAGGTTAAAAGAGAGCTGGAGAGGAACTTTTGATAAGGGCTTAGAGATAGGACGAGGGGAAATCACTTTAGATTGGAAGAGGGCAGCTTTAAATCAGAGATGAAGAAAGAAATCTTCCCTGTCAGGGTGGTAAGGCTCTGGCACAGGTTGCCAAGAGAAGCTGTGGCTGTCCCACTCCTGGCAGGGTCCAAGGCCAGGCTGGACAGAGCTCTGAACCACCTGGGATATTGGAAGGTGTCCAAAACTAGATGGGAATAGGGGAAGGGACTTAATTGTCCTCCCCAAGCCAAATAATTTTATCATGTTATTTAATACTTAAAATCAATGGATTTTAATGCAAGTCTCTTCAGAGGGATATCATGTCAGAAGTGGTAGCATTTTCTTGTTGTTCTTGAAGCATAATGGTCAGACACCCCACATAGAATACTGTCAGAGGTGGAGTGATGCACTTCCCCTATTAGAAGAAAAGCAACAACATACTTTATTGAAATAAAACAGTGAAATAAGGAAGTTTGGTGGCAAATATGACAGGGATTTAACAAGATTCAATATCAAGATAGACTTGATTACTGAATAGAGAACAGAATTACACAGAACTATCAGGGAGACCAGTGGAAGTACTGAGCCACGAGCTTCAGAAAGGATCCCTTTGTGTTCTAAACTCCTCCTCTCACAGGAGTCTGGGATAACTGGATCCACTCCTAGTCCCAGACCTGGTCACAGTTCATGCCTGAAGAGTGTATGTCTGCACAATCAACTCCTAGCATTCCTTTGCTAAGATTTCAATGTTTATTGTGTTATTAATCACTTCCCAAGGATCTGTTGTTGCAAGGAGTCTCTCAGACTTGAGGAATAACCTTGAGGCGTCCCTGCTAAAGGGGATATCCTGGCATGCAGCCCGTCTCTGGGCAGGAGAGCCAAACAGGCCCCGGGCTGTCCACTATTTATGGACTAAGATGATGGACTTACTGTCATATTTGCATACCAGCAACACGTCTGGGTCACCCTTCCAGACAGCCCTTGGCTACCCCATTGCCATCCATCCCCCAAAGTCCAGAATTGAATTAACACAGCAAAACAGTTTCTGTCACACTGGTGCAAGTGCCCTACTGGCACTGGCTCTGTGAAAGCTCTGCTTCTAATTCATCATATAATTTAAACAATAGAATGTAAATAAAGGCCAGTTTTTAACCAGGGGTACAAATATTTTTTATGGTGTATCCCTTAATTTGGCATGGCCTGCCTGACTAAATATCCTTTCCCCACAGATGAGGAGAGGCTGATCCAATGGGAACAGTTAAGGCAACTGAAACAAAAAGTTGAGCTGCTCTTCTTGTGTTACACATGCAAGTTACACAGGAGCTGAGAATGGCCCCTAACACAGCAAGCAGCCACAGATAGTTGTTTTGACAGGAATCATGAGGATCAGCAGCAGCTGGTGATTTAGCTTAAAGAATAGTCCCAGCACCTAAATTTGATTTCCTGTCTTTATCTCCTATCTCTCAAACTCCCATCTGAGCTTGTTTTCAAAGCCAGGACTAAAAAATGGAGAAAAATGGCACAGTAGCCATAAGGGGGGACTCAGAGCTCTTGGTTTCCAGATGAGTGTAACTGCAATAATCACAATAAAACTCCTTTAAATTTTCTGCACTCCTCATTTTTCCCCAGTCACTGTCTCAACTGAGGAAAAAAAAAAATATGAGGTGATTTAAAAATATCATTTTGCTAGAGTTTCTAATCAGGAAAATTGTTTTGATTATTCAGAGTGGACTGGTTTCACATTGAATCTTTTGCACTAATTATTTCTGGCTGGTCACTAGTCAGACTTCATCTTATCTTATCTTGTCTTATATTATTTTAACATTCAATCTGCACTAGCTACAGACATAATTTTTTCTTCTCACCGCTGGACAGTTCTTACTTGCTTCAGCCCGTGATCATGTCAGCCTCGAGAGGAAAGAGGTACACGTGTAGGTCACAGAGATCAGAAAGGAAAGAATTTAGGCAGTAAAACCCTGATGTGAAACATCTAAGGAGGGACAATTTGAAATTGCCATGCGGGACTTGGAACATGAGCGTGTTAACTAGCAGCTCACAGGCTTTGCCTATTCCTCTGTTCCTGCTTCAGCTTGACAGGATTGGCACAAGGAAGCTCTCAAAACTGTCAAACTAGCACATTTGATGAGTCCAGGTTCTTTTCAACCCCTATGGCAATGTCCTTTTATTCATGCAGCAAAAGCTTGTTACCTGGACACAAACATAGTCCTGCTTCAAAGCTCTTTTCTCTCTTTCCACTGCTGATTTCTGTATTTTCCCACTTATTCAGCATCAAACCCAGAAAGTCCTGGACTGCTGGATTCTCTAGGTGTTCTTTTTTTTTTTTTTTTCTCTCCTTCCTCTTTCTTTTTTCCTACCCAAGTTCCTTTCCTACCCAAGAATGGCCTTTTCCTTTTGCCATTCATTTTGGTGACACCCAAAGCAAAACTAGTAAGTTTGTTTTGTTAGATTCAACACATGGTAAACAATTCAAACAAGGAAACAGTTGAAGAGTCTCTCCATGGGCCTGTGAAATTCAAATAATGTTGATTTAATAAAACTCGTCATCATACCAGCAAGACAGTACAGTAAAGTACGGTAAAGAAGCACAGCACCAACCAGGTAGTATAGTGTACAGAAGCACAGACCAGGACAGAACATCACAGGTGTGACCACCTCTGTAAAACATGTACACACCTAGCACAGGACATGACAAAATATGCATTTACATGGCTTGAATTGAAACTGTGCTGTGTGCCAGAGTGGACATGGTGTCATGGTCATCCAGTCTGGTGTAGCTTGCTCTGATCAGATGTTTTGCCTTTCTGTTTGTCCCCAAGCTACAGAGGTGTGCAAGGAGAAAGCTCTTGGGCTGCTGGGATAATAACAAAGGACTACAACAAAAAATGCAGAAGGAGTCATAAAATAATTTATGTGGCAGCAAAGTAGATTTGTCTGTGATGAGATCAGTCCACTATATTTGCTTCAGCATCTCTAAGCAGAAGCTCTCTGTTGTGTCCCTGTGCATGACAGAGGATGTTATTCCATTTGGAGAATATTTGGCTCATTTAATCTGGAAAGACATTGTCAGGAGTTGCAAAGTGAAAAGACAGAAAATAGGTTAGGCAATTTTTTTTTCTTGTTTTTGTTTTGTCATTTTTTAATCGCTGTTTCTGTTTTACTATGAGCTGCTTTCTCAGGTATTTGAGGTACTAGCATTATGTCATGGTTAAGTCCATAATATTGAACTCTGGACAAAATTGGTTGGGAGGAAACTTCAAACACTGGTGATGAGTTACGCAAGTCTGTACTATAAAGATATTGTCCATGGAGAATACAGCTAAATGTTAAATTTCCTTTTATTTTCAGGGATCTCAGCCTGGCTACATTGCTGCCCATATGGGATATATAAGGATCCTATTTCTGCTTTGAGTTTCCAATTCAATTTTCCCCTCATTACAAATACCTTTTCTTATAGTCAAGAGATAGAATAGCATTTTGTGCAGGATTCTGGTTTTTAACAAGAAATGTTACCGTTTGTGATTTTGCTTCAGGTTATATCAAGTTTCTTCACTTCTATGAGATTTCCTACTGCATAGAATCATGGAATCACTAAGATTGCAAAAGACTTGGAAGGTAAATGAGTCCAACTGTTAATCCAACACCACTGCGTCCACCACTAAACCATATCCCCAACTGCCACATCCAAGTACCTTTTGAACACGTACAGAGATGATGATTGCAACACTTCCCTGGGTAGCCTGTTCCAATTCCTGACCATGTTCCATGATAGAAAACAGAAAACCAGAGTTCCTTTCAGGTAAGTACTGACACCAGCAGCCCATGACCCTTCCAGTCATTTATAGTCCGAAAGACCAGATACATTTCTCTCTTTTTGCTCAGTACAAACACCAGAAAGAAGGTTGTGAGGTGGGTGTCGAGTTCTTCTCCCAAAGAACAAGAGGTAGGAGGGGGGGAAATGTCTTCAGGTTGTACCAGAGGAAGGTTGAAATTATATCACAGGAAAAATTCCTTCACTGAAGGGGAAATCAAGCCCTGGAACACGTTGTTCTGGGCAGTGGTGGAGCCACATCCCTGGAAGTAGCTAAAAGCTATGTAGGTGTGTTTCTTGGAGGCACAGTTTATTGTTGAACTAGCAGATTAAGTTTATAGTTGGATTTAATGACTGTCAAGGTTTTTATGATATAAATTATTCCATGATTCCATTAAAAAAAAAAAAAGCCAACAACTAAACAATACCTCATGATGTTTTTTTGATGGTTTAGGAGGTATATTGGAACTCCTTGAATATGCACAGTCCTTTTCCATGCATTGGTGTGTGATCTTCTTATTTCTCAGACATACAAAGCAGTCATGAAGCACCAAGTATTATCAGAGGAGGAGTCACTTTACATCAGCCATGCCAGGCAATGCCAGAATAGAAGCATGGAGAAACCAAGAAACACTAATTTGAAGCACTGATGTTTAAATGTTGTTCCACTCTTGAGCAATGCACTGTAACTTTTGCTGAATGACAGTCACAACAGAGATACGGGGCATAAATCAAAATTGAGACAGTTTCCGAGTACCCACATGTGTGACATACCTGCTGGAGGTGACTAAGCTACACAGAGAGTGATGGTTGGCACCTGGTTGTCTGAGGACAATAGAAAGGAAACTGCTTTTCATTAGGCCAAGATTTGCAGGAGTTAAGTGCTAATTTTCAGAGCATGACTATAATTCAACTTCAAATAATGTGATAAGACGGGCAAAGGCAGAATACTCTGCTAAACTCTCTGACAAGGGAACAGAAAATCCTCCACAGTTACAGAGACTCTAAGGACTTCTTCTCTCATTTGTAATTTACTTCTTCCCTATAAACCCAGTCTGACCTTGTCTGTACAGTATTGTCCAGACCTTTCATTTGTCATATGGTATATGGCTTGGTAGTATAGCTTGTGTCTCAATGTCACTGAGTGTCTGGGGCTTGGGATTTTTTCACTGTTTTTTCCCCTCCACTTTATGACTTCAGTGGCTAAAGGAAAAGCAGCAAGAGTGTGGATGTCAAAAAATGCCTGCGTGTCTTTGCAAAGGAATTAAAGTTTAGGAAGGCGCAGTTAAAATTTCTCAACTGAAGCATAAAAAAAACCCAAAAACTTTAAGGTCAAGTGGAGAAAAAATTTATTCCTACTTTTCTAGTGATCAGATGCAAATTGCTTTTTGTTGCAATTTAGTTTAGAGGCAAATAAATCACAGAAAAGAATGGTTTGGATTTTTGTTGTTGTTGTTGTTGTTCATTTTGTCTTGTTTTTAATTACAGAGACTGAGAACACTGAGAGTGTTAGGTTTGGGTTTTTTTCTCTTTGTTTGCTTTTAAACACAACTGAAGACTCAAGAATTTAAGTATGAATTCAAAACTAGCAAAATATCTACAAGGAAAACTGATGTAAAGTACACTAGAATTGGATTGTACAGGTTGTTTTGTGCTGAGAACCAAATTCGTTCCCTGTAACACTGTGGTCTCAGTGAGGTATCATGATTTAGGTGTGCTGTACTGACAAGTTCACCTACTCTAACAATGCTCAGTATCAGAACATTTCTTAACCATGAACTAAGAAAGCTGAAGGTTTCTGAATTTTCTGTCAAAACTACAGAAACCCATTGCCCAGCTTATGTTTTTCCTGGCCTTGAGCTTCAGAATCAGAAATTATTTTGCTAGGACAATACTGAATTTGTTACTGCCCAAGAAGATATTTTAAACATATATTTGTTGATGTGTGCTCATGTTTATTCCTGGTGTGCATACACATGAGTGTACAGTGTGTAAGACATTGTGTATTTGGATTTCTAAAATATGTATGTCATCTGAACAGATGTTGTGATGATAAACATCCAGAAACAATGTTTGTTGCAGTGACCAGCTTTTAAAATTAAAATACAACATCCACATGAAATGTTCTGCCTTTCAGAATCCATTCTTTCTGGGAATGGAATGAAACTATCTTTACATTTGTTGAAGAGTAAGGTTCTCTGATAAGCTTGTGCTAATGGCCAATTTTAAATTTTTGAGGTCTTCTTCTTGTACCTGGAGTTATTATAAAGTGAGGAAAACCCAAAATCTGTGAAACGTCTCACAGTTGAAGAACTGGGAAAAGAACAGAGGGGATTGAGTTAGAGGCTTTTTAACAGGTAAAGGTAAAAATGGATTTAAGTAGAGGTAAAGGTAATGGATTGAGTTAGAGGCTTTTGAACAGGTAAAGCAAAAGCTGTGCATGCTAGCAAAGCAAAACAAAGAATCAATTCCTGTTGCAGACATCTTTTGTGAAAAATCCTTCCTTTAGGATTTTTCCCTCCTGAGAAACCGAGAAGCCTCAGAGACAAGATGTAAACAATTGTTATCTGCTGCTGTGGAATGCAACAGGTGCACCTGTGATTGGCCCATCTCTGATGTTTATAGTTGGTGGCCAATCAAGGACTTCAGCTGTCCCGGACAGAGCCCAGGATAGCTGCTTTGTTTTCATTCTTGCTATTCTATTCTATTCTTAGCTAGCCTTCTGAGAACTTCTTCCTTTTATCTCTTTCTAGTATAGTCCTAATGTAATATATATATAATATAATAAATCAAGTCTTCTAATTATGGAGTCAAGATTCTCGTCTCCTCTTCATCCTCAAAACCCTGCGTCCCAAAGGGACAATAACTTCCCTGTTTGAAGGTGTTAAGCAGAGCAGGGCCCTATCACAAATGGCAGCTTGGGAAGGCAAACTCCAAACATGCCCCCTCCCTCCTTCCTTCCCCATGAGCATGGTGTCACCTGGTCTGGAACATCACTTTGGTCACTTGGGGTCACCTTTCCTGGCTGTGCCTCCTCCCACTCCCATCCCCTCTCCCCAGCCTAGCCATCCAAGAAGCAGGAAACGTCTCGGCTCCGTGCAAGCCCTGCTCAGCAGTAACAAAAACACCTCTGCATTGTCAACGAGCACAAACCCAAAACACAGCCCCACACCTGCCACTGGGAAGAAAACTACCTCTACCTCAGCCCAAAATGAGCACAACATGACATCCCAACTTGCCTTACCCGGGCAATTCTCTGGCTACGAGTCAGATCTTGAATTCCCCAGGAGGCCATTCCTCTCTGTCTCTTTTCTGTACATATCCTTGAACTGATCAGCCACATCAGCAGCGTTAGGTATGAAATAAGAAGCCTGACCTTTGGAATTGGCTCTCCCGACTGATCAGCTCAGCACTGATGTGCCTGGCATATTTTGACAGCGCTGGGAGTTGCATATGGGAATTGCACATGTCTAGATGGGAAAATATTTTAGTGAGAGGAAAATTCTATAGAGAGGGGCATGGTGGAGAGAGAATTTCCCTGAACAGAGAGATGCAGTTTAGCTGGTTATTTTATGGCCATTCTTTAGTGCATAAAATCAGGTTATCTTCAGTATTGAATTGCCTATGCATCCAATGAGATCACAGTCAAGTAAAATAATGTCCTATAGACATGAAAAAATCTGGGATGTAATATATATACTGAGCAACACCAAGACCAGAAGACCAGAAATATCAGCAAGTTGTCAACTCCTACTGTCCCAATTCAGTTCCCAATACTGTTCCTGCCTTTCAAGGCAGGAACTGAGGCTGTGTTAAAAATTCTTACTTAGAAGATAATTTCTTTTTGATAAGGCTTTGTGTTTGTCATGATGATTTAATTGAGTCCATGGTACAAATTACACTTCCTGAGATGCTCTGTTTCATGTACATTTATGCTTTAATGTACAGATGCATTTCTGCATTTTGTCATGGCTTCTTCCCAGACCAGAACCAAGGGCCTGACTCCCAGACTGCAGCAGCAAATCTGTGTTTTACAGAGGCTCTGCCATTTTGAGGAGCACACGTGACAAGTGTCTGAGCTTTAAAGGGGAATCTGGGACCACCAGAAAACAAATGTAACACATGAGGGGTCAGAAATTCAAAATCTGTGGGTGGTTATTCTCACTAGCTCCTGTGGACCTCCTTACAGCCTGTGTCTGCTGGGGACCTGACCCCTGCACGCATTCATATTCTCTGAATGACCTAAGAGGACAGTTGTCTTTTTAGCTGGAGTTGGAAACACTCCAGCATATCTTTCACAAAGGGGAGCGTGCCTAGAACTCTCACAACATGCCTCCCATACACTTTTTTATTTTTTATTTTTTTTACAAACATGTCTAGCTCCTATTCTCTGAGTTTATCTGGACACCTGTGGGAGACCCAACATGAGATCTGAGAAGTACATGCATATATTCTCAAGCTTCAAAGGCCCCACATGCCTTTTGTCATGGGTTGTTCTTTTTCTGTTAGAAGCAGAGAGCTTCATCTCCTTTTATTATGGATAACAGCGTCTCCTTTCCAGGGATGTGCTACCCTGTCCAGTGGGTACAAAACCCAGGGTGCATCCCCACTCTCTAAATATGTAAATCATCTGCTTTGGGAATAATGAGGATGACAGAAAATATCAAGAACACTGGATTCACCTCCCAGGCCAGGAGAATGCTATGCCATTTCTGTCATGAGAGCAGTGGGGAGCTGTGTCACCTGGGCAAGGCACCCAGCTCAGGTCCAGCGGAAAGGGTGACAACCTGCCAGTCAGTAGAGTTTGCTATGAAATTACATTACCACCGTTTTGATGAGGAAAAGGCTTTTGCTTAAGTAATAACATGGATCTTAAATGGATCTGACAATAGTACTGCCATCGGTGGAGCTTAAATAGCTTTCCATGGGAAGCTGGGATCAGCAGTCTGATGTGAAGTGAATTTCCCAGCTCGGCAGCAGAACTAGGAGCAGAATTAAAGTCCCCTGAATTACAGTGCATCTTTCTCTGGGCGCTACTGCTGTGTCCCTTTCCAAAGTGTCGCACTCCTTCACCTTGATCTATGTGCGATCACACCCCTAAAACAAAGAAAAGCCATGTGACAAATGTTTGTGGGAAGAGCTTGTTCAAATGCTTCCAGCACATCCTGGCAAGGTTTATTACCATATGTATCCTGCTTGTTGGACGGCTAGCTAAGAAGGACTTCCTTGCAGTTAAAGTATGTGACACAGATGAAGCCAGATTAAAATTGCGCCTCTGCTACCAATCTCCCTTCTGACGCTGGGCATGGCTCTTAATTTATCAGACCTACTAACCATACAGCAGGGAAAGCACTGTGCAGCCCTGGTGGAGAGAGCTATTTGTAACACCAGATACAAACAAGTTCAGGCTATAAATTAATTTTGTTTCTATGGAACAATGAGATAATTCTGGAAGTACAAAATAGCAGAACTTCTCTTCACTTTTTACAGACAAAAAATTCAGTATTGTCCAAAATTTCCTGTGTCAAATCAGGTTGCAAATACTAACAAAGTTTTTGCTGGACATGGGTAAGAATGTTTTTTATATTTATGTGGAGAAAAAGAAGAGTTGCCCATTGCATGGGATAGGAATTTTCACTCTTTCCATTTTCCATCTGAAATGTAGCAGCTCTGTACAAGCTCAGCAGCAAGCACAGACAAGGATGGATTGAGGTAAAAGCTACTTCACCCAGGTTGTTGAAAGATATAGCAAGTTGTGAAAAGAAAATCATAATTACCCTGGACTTGAGATCCTTGAACCATGTGCTTAAAAGATGATGTAGGCCTCAAGTTGTAATATGTTTTTAGATATGCCAAACTGTCTGTTTTTCTGTAAAAGAATACAAGACAAGGAACAGAGTTGCAGGGAATTAAAGCTAATTTTGGGTAGCAATATCTTTCTTGTCTGCATCTTCTCTGGCTGGTGGGATTAAGCATGGGGAGCCTTTTCACACTGGTGAGATCAGCCTGTGCCCTCAGAATTATGTGTGTTGTGGTATTGGACTCTGCTGTGCCTCCCTTCAAAGGCAGAATGAGTTGTGTTTGATGGTGTTTCTGAACCTTTGTGAAGGGAAGAAGAATTTTTGATGTTATGAGACATTTGTGCAAAATAATGGCTGGGGATTGTCTGCGTGTCTGTGGGTACAGGTGGTTCTTTGCCTCTTTCTGTGTGGAAAGGAGAGTTAGGTACTTCTGTCTCTGCCTATATGTCTCTCTCACTGATAATGAAGGGCCTTCAACAAGCAGCAATGAGTTCCACTATATTCATTCTTCACTTTTATATTCTCCTGACTTTTACAGGTGTTCTTTGAAAAATCGCATTAGGGATTTTATGATATTTAGAGCTGTCAGGGTTCTTCTATCCTCTCATCTCTGAGGCTGGGCAATTGCTGCACAAACATAAAAATAAGGTGAGAGGGTCACTGTTTCCTTCCATGTTCTCTGACAATAGTTTCCTTCTTCCTGCCCTCTTTGTTTCCCCCTTCGTCACACTGTTCCTTCTACCCCAGAGCTTAATCACACTACAAATACACCTAGATTATAGGCTTTTTTTAGGTCTCAGCTCTAGCAGAACCTTAGATATCATGTTTTAGAAAGGATGCTTTCTGTTAACACATCCCACTGGAGGTGTAACTTAGAGCTTGTTAATGGATTCCCACTGTCTATACCGAGGTTGGCATTATTGATAGGTTAGGGATCCAAACCACTTTTCTCTCAGCTGTTGTTCTTTCACAAAGTAAACCTGGGCATGCACCCTGGATAGCAGATCTGATGTCCTCCAACCAGATAGTGTTCAGGTCATGTAGAAGACTGGGATCCTAAAACACTTCACAATACACCCAGTGAGGTATGTCTGGACAGAGGAACAGAAATTATAGCTAAAATATTAACAACACAGCTGATTGTAGTTTTTCCATGTTTTAACTTAAAGCAAATAAATGACCAGAAAATAAGTGCTTGTGCTTGGAGCTGGGGATTCCAGCAGGCACAAACCAGCTAATGACCTGCATAGCGCAGCACACTGCAGGGAGGGATGGGGAGAAGTGAAGGGAAAAGTGGTCGAGTCACCACAGATTTGGCCATGCCCAATCTGCAGAAAATGGGAGAGTTGTGCTCATGGCAAGTGGTGGTGCTCAATCTTCTCTTTCAGCTCCTCCTTCCTCCTCATGGACAAGCAGAGCAACACCAGTGCTGCCCAGCATCTCCCTGCCCTGTGTTCCCTGTCCTGGCCACCTCTCCTTTCCCTGCTGCCATACAGGCTGGAAACAGCTTCTCCTCCAGGGCTTCCTGCAAAGCTTTGAGCCCGTGTGACACAGCCCTCCTGAGCATTTAATGCATAAACCTTTGCTCTTTTCCTGAACAGCAAATTCAGAGTATTTCCAGAAGAAGCTGTTCTTAAAAGCAGTGATTTATCATTGGGACAAGAAAGCACGGAGACTACTGAAAACCTGCATCCAGACATTAATTCCCTAAAAATGAAACTGTAGTCATTCAAGAACTGTGAGCTCTGAATCGTGCCGGAAAAATGAAACTATCTAGACCAAACTAAAAGAAATATTCAAAATATTGCACTAGAGATTCAAGAAAATGAAGATAACCTCCATCCTGCTGAAGAAATTGTCCAATAAAATGTTTTTTCCCCTCCTTCATCAAATATTCAAAACTGTTTACCAAATATGTGTATTTTCTCCAATAAAACCGTGGTGTGAGTTAAGCTTGTGAGCAGATGGTTGTAAGTACATAAAATTTTAAATCTGAAATTCAAGATGGTGTGAGCAGATATATAAATCATATGATATGTTTTTCTGATTGGATGAGC
This sequence comes from Emberiza elegans, assembly GCA_024865655.1. Lineage (NCBI taxonomy): Eukaryota > Metazoa > Chordata > Aves > Passeriformes > Fringillidae > Emberiza > Emberiza elegans. Next base: position 713,704 of record JALJVW010002490.1, on the reverse strand, counting down.
AAACCACAACTCTTAAAACCAGACTTCCATTGCAAATAGCAGCATTTTGTGAAATTCACCTTCTGTTAGTATTTTTTAATAGTTGTCTAAAATTAGCTGTTCCCAGGAACAACCCAGCCAGCAAACTCATTAACTAAAATAACTGCAGAAAACAAACACAGACTGGGGCTAACCTAGTCAGTGAGACCTTGTTTTATAAATTTGAGTAAATATTAGTAGATCATTTAAAACAGTTTGTCCAGCTCTATCAAAAGTTCATGTGTGTTACGATTGTGGAGGGAAAATAAAATAAATTTTAAAAGCCACACACAAATCTTCTCAATGTAAGAAAGCACAATTGAGAAAAGCATAGGCTCATGAATAACATTGACAAGTCAAATAATGAAATGTATATTCTTTTCACACAAGACTACGCTCACAAAAATTTCTTCATCTTTGTGCAAAGCATTGAATATTTTGATGAGACTGTAGAGCTAACTGGATTATTATCTTAAACTTCAGACACTTGCTGGAGCACTTATACTGAGTGTTATCTGACTGGAAAAAAAAAAAAAAAAAAAAAATAACCCCAAATTTCTTCCCTTCTGTTCTCCCCTCTCTCCACCATCAAGCCCTCTACTACTTTATCCCAATTCTACAGTTTAAACACATCAAACTTTGTGTGTAGCTATTGTAGGTGGCAGGGATGTTTTCGTCATGAAATCTAAAAATCTGAAATCTATCTTCTGCTACGAGGCCATACAACTTCCATAAGAAAATCTTATTTTAACATAAAGATATGTGGTTAAGGTAAAAACTGTGGTGTAAAAAATCAGGGTTCAGAATGTGGATTTTTATGTACCAGCAATTATTTGTAGACCACGACATTGACAAAATGTCATAGGTTTAGGTGACATTTTAAGACTATCATATGTATTATACTTACCACTGAGGTCAGAGAAACAAATCCCATCTAGGGTTTTCTGAGGTGTTGTGGTGAAGCAGGAGAATTCAAGACACTATTGTTTATGGTGACATTTCTTGCCCCTACTTTTAGAAGCATTGTTTAAATGTGGGGCAAAACACACTAACACTTTCTGAAGGGACATTTCTTTTGCTCTTAAAGTGAGCTTAGAAATGCTTTGGCACACACCTGATTCCTTTCAGCAGGTCTCCACATTTCTCCTGAAACTGGTTCCTCTCAGATAAAAAACAAATTAATAAAGCAGCTTCTCTGAAGGCTGGAGAAGAGATAAGAGCTCTCAGGATCAGGCGTGAAAAGGTGTATCAGGTAGGCCTAAAATTAGAGGCTCTTATCTTCAAAGACAGCCCTGCTATACAGATGTGTGAGGATTTAGACATCCATCTAAAGCAAATTAGTAACTTTACATGAATTTCAATTTATGCTGAGGCCTAAAAATGTTATTTAATCTTATTTTGTGTATGTTTTTTAAATTAAATCATCCTGTTTCACTCTATCCTTTGACCTTATCTCAGCTGGGTCAGAGTAAAGGTCCTTGTTATTTTGTGACCCCAAACAAGATGTTTGATTTCCTTGTTAATCCCTGCTTCACAGCTGGCCATAAACATTGTCCTGCTTCTAGGTGAAGAAAGGGCTAATAAACAAGTTGTGCAGTGATGGGAGGCTGTAATAAGAACATTATCGTTTTTTTATCATGATTCTTTTTGTGTAAAGATTTCATCTCAATCTTTCCTTGGGAAGTAATCCAAGAAGTGAAGTGTGTAAAAATCCATGGGAAAAACAGTGGTAATAAGTGGTAGAGTATCATCCGTCAGTCATGTTTCCTGGGTAAAAATTCCCAACCCAAATTCTTGCCCTAGGCTTGAAACTGGAGCGGTCAGCACCAGAGAGTCTTTGTTTTGTCATGGGAATGTGGTTGTTTTTCAGTTAAAAGATAAGTCGAAATGAACAGGGATTGGCTGCATGCACCTGTGAAAGTGCATGAACACTGAACTAAACATAAATGCACTAAAACAGGGAACATTACCATCATTTTTGTACCTAACCACTCACAGAAATGCTATAGCCAATGCTAGTAACAAAACACAAGCCTTCTGTTGATGGGGCCAGATCCAAATCCTTCCCTTCCTGGACTTGTTATTAGCTTGCTATGAGAACTTATTTTGTGAACTTGAGCATGGTACCAGATTTTTACCATTATGGTGTTAACTTAAATGTGGGATAGCAGCAAAGACCTTGAAAATGTGGGTCAAAAGTAGAGGACCCAGAACTGCAAACACCACACCGATGGGCCATTGCTGATCCTTGAAGCAGCACAGCTTCAAGAGCTGCAATAGGGGGGCATTCACTGAAGGAAAAAAAGTGTCAAGTGAGTGAGGGCCAAAGAGATCCCAGGCAAGCAAGAGGAGAAGACACCTGCCTCAAACTGGGAGCACAACCTCCCCTTGCCAGCTTTGGGCAGCAAATGGGCAGCAGCTGGAGGCTGAGAGTTGGGCACAGTCTAGGAAACCAACACTTTATAGCAGGATATGTTCTGAGATGTGGTAGTGGGGAACTCTTTTAGAGAACTTGATGCCTTTAACCTGTATATTAAGGCCACCAAGGGCTATATTCCTCAGCACAAACTGCAGTGCCATGAGCTCTATGCCACCATGTATTTGTACTTAATTTAGGATTGATTGTTAACCATTAACTTTGTTGAATATGCAGCGACAATAATTGTTAATGAGTAGGAATAAACCATTAAAATAATACGTATTGTTAATGAACATCAATCTGGTGGAGTTCTGCTTTAAAGTTTAAATTTATTTGATTGATCAGTCTTCTAAATATTCCCATCACATCAGTCTCCTGGTCCCAGAGATAGAGCTATGTATACACATACACATATTCTAACATATACATATATATATATATGAATATATTCAATTGTAACATGTAAATGTCAAAAACAGAAGTGTTAAACATATCGTACAAAAAAAAAAAGTGAGAATGATAATAATTCCAAATTATTGAGAAGTTTGTTAAGCATCTGTGACTAAACTGCTATGAATATAAATAATTATCTTTATCTGACGTAAATCTTTTGATTAGGAGACACATAGCACACAGTCTGATCACCAGAATTTTTTTTTTTTTCCCCATTTTTCCATGGTAGGATACAGAAACATTCTGGGTCCTTGCAATTAAATATTTCAGGTTGTGTCAAGCTAGACTGTTAGGGATATTGCTACTGAGTAGTCTTTATTCAGCACCCTCAATAAATAATAATCATGTTTGTATTACAAGTAGCCAGTTTGTCTGACTTCTCTTTCATGACAATCCCAAAACATGCCACAATTACATGGTTTAATTACATTAAACAATGGTCAGAATAGAGCAAAGCATGGTAAGTTTAGTTTGCCACATTCATTGACATGTATTAAGTTCTTGGTCATATGATCTTGTATTGGTGTATCTACAATGTTCTTTAGAAATCATTTATGTTGGAATTAAGACTTTCATGGGGATTCCAGATTTAATAAGTGAATTTTTCCAGAATGAAGGCATGATACCAATAAACCTGACCAGCTCAGCATGTCAGACTGGTTGCTCTTTGCTGGGTGAAAAATCTGGCTGATGGCCAGGCCCAGAGGGTGATGGTGAGTGGTGCCACATTCAGCTGGCACTCAGCCACTGTGGTGCCCCTGGGATCAGTGCTGGGGACAGCCCTTCCTTATCAATGATCTGATCAAGTGCACCCCAATCAGTTTGCAGATGACACCAAATCAGGTGGGAGTGTGGATCTGCTGGAGGGCAGGAAGGCTCCGCAAAGGGGCCTGGGCAGGCTGAGGCCTGAGGATCCGTGGGCTGAGGCCAATGGTGTGAGAGGTAAAAAGAGGAAGTTCTGGGTCCTTCCCTTGGGTCACAGCAGCCCCTGCAGCTCCAAGCTGGGGACAGAGTGTCTAAAAAGCTGTCAAGTGAGAAAGGACCTGGGGGTGCTGGTGGCAGCAGCTGGCCACGAGCCCAGGGTGCCCAGGTGGCCAAGGAGGCAGAAGACATCATGGCTTGTGTCAGCAACAGCAAGGCCCACAGTTCCAGGGCAGTGACTGTGCTGGGCAGTGAGAGATCACACCTTGGATCTTGAGTTCAGCTCTGGGTCCCCAGGGACAAGAGAGATATTGAGGGGCTGGAGTGTGTCCAGGGAAGGGAATTTAGCTGGGGAAGAGTCTGGAGCAACAGGACCAGCTGAAGGAGTTCTTCAGGCTCAGGCTGAAGAAAAGGAAACTCAAGGAGGAGCTTTTCACTCTCTACAGGAGGGTGCAGCCAGGCTGGTCAGGCTCTGCTTCCAGAGAACAATTGGCATGACAAGAGGAAATGGCATCAAGTTACACCACTGGAGATTTGGATTAGATACTGTGGAAAATTTCTTTGCCAAGAGGATTTTCAACCACCCAAGCAGGCTGCCCAGGGTTGTGGTAGAGCCAACATGTTTGGAGATATTTAAGAGGCTGGTAGATGTGGCACTTAGGGATTTGGCTTAGTGGTGGGCTTAGTTTTGTTAGAAATGCAGTTCATCTCAATAATCTTAAGGGTCTTTTCTAACCTAAGTTATTCTGATTCTGTGTTGAGCTACTCATATAGACTTCTGTATAGATTTGCTTTGCAAAAAGATCTCTGAAAGTGTTTCACCCGGTTTATTTTACAAAGAGATGATCTCTTTCTCTGAAGTCCCAGACACACACTAGAAAACTGTCTCTGGAAGATCTGGGCATGTTCAGGTCATTTCCCACCAACCAGATGTGAAGATTATAACCTTTGGAGCAAAATGGATATTTTATCAGTGAGCACCATCACTGGCCAATATTCTCACTGGACAACTATTTGCCTTGTCTATGTGAAACACTGGTTTCTTCAAATATAAAGAGACATAAGTGAGCTTCAAAACTAAAATGGTTTTCCTTGTTTTGTTTCTTTTTTTCAATTCCTGCTTGCTTTCAGAAATCTGAGGCAGGAGACCAGATATTTTGTTTCTCAGTTCACTGAAGCATTCTTGTTGATACAAGGGACAAAGCAGGTGATTTACTGTTTAAGAAACTTCCAGCTTCTCAGTTGAGAGAAAACTGCCATTTTCCTCTGCTCTCCTTCTGCTGTAACGATTTGTTATGAGGTGCACATCACATTGCTTGCAATCCATTAATATCTTCCTTATCACTCTCAAATGGGAGTTTAAAGAATTAATTTTCTGTGCTATGGGTACCTTTGGATTAATGGTAGAGAGTCTGGAGTTGTAAAACATCAAATCCAGTGTAAAATTAGAGACTGTCTATGGGCCATATTCTACCACTGCTTCTGGATACAATTCGGATACCATAGTCTTCTGCCTAAAAGTGAATCAGTGCAGAAAATGGCCCAGGTTTCCTTTGGAATAATAAATGGCTCATCCAAAGCATTCACACCTGTGAGCTGATGTCTAGCCATGCTTTTGAACCTAAGCATGAAACCACAAGTACAATGAGAACGTATCAGACCTGTTCATGCTTTGTGGGCTGCATGTGTGCCTGGTGACCAGCTCTCCAGGACTCATTGTAGGTCCAAACTTTAGACTCGCTGGCACAAATGTTTCTGGCTTCACTACAACATGTCTGATAACGAAAGCCTTGCAGAAAAAATTAGACAACTGTGAACTGGGTAATTGAAGATTTCGTCTGTGAGTGTTTGAGATAAGGAGTGCAATAATAAAATTTGTCTGAATGTATTAAGTAGACTTGCTGCAGTTTATGCCTAATCATATATTTAGCAACATTTGCAAACAAGATCAGCAATTACACAGCTAAATGAAACCAGCACGTGTCTGGCTAAGGCACAGTTTATATGTAAAGAAAAACAATCTAAGATATTTTGATTCAACTGAAGTGCAGTAAGAAAAAGGATGCAAGAAAGGAATGCTATGAATATCATATCACCAGAGCAGTCAAATTATCTGGCTTGTTGATAGCTAAAATACTTTTAATGCATTTTCTATTTGGCATACAAATTTTCTGTTAAATGAATTTTAATCCTGAAAGGTGCACGATAGTCTTATTTTCCTTGATGTTGAAATGGTGAAAGCAAAATGTACAGCTGAGGAAAATACCTTTGTCTTTTAAGAATCTAGTAGAGAATCCTTTGGTGCAATAGCCATAAGACCCAAAAGATAAACATAGGAGACAGACAAGTGTAGATCATCTACATGAAAAACTGGATATTGTGGAATAGTTTGAAAAAATAAATATAGAAAGAAGAGCATAGCTGTAAGCCCCTCTAGGTGAGCTTTACTAGATGACAGGCATCTCTTCACTTTGAATATACACATGTTCCATAAAAACTTTTGTTAAATTTAAATTAAAAAAAAGATTGACTCCAGTGGGAAACAGATTTGAGTTTTCAAGGTACAAAACCTGCTTCAAATAAACATTCAACCTGTTTTGTCCCTCCCAGTTGAACTTCTCCTCTAGGAGAATGTTCATTTGTGTTACAAGAAAACAAAGTAAAAAGGAAAACAAAATCCTCCAGCCACAATTTTGCTTTGGACTACTGTTCACCTGTGTGAAACAGAGTATTTTTTTCTCTTCCCACACAGGAGAATGACCAAGGACTGATTGACATCCTCAGCAGAATGCCAGCTTTTCAGCTCCAGACTTGCCGACTTTCCTCTACTCCTCAGAGCCCCTGCCCTAGAGGCGTTTGGCTGTCTTGCTTATTTGATTGTGGTCAGATAGGAAGACTGAGCTTTGATAGACAGCTGTTCTCCTGCTAGACACTAATAGATTTGATCTGTTTTGTTTGCCTGTGGGGTTTTTTTTTGTTTGTTTGTTGGCAGTTTTTTGTTTGTTTGGTTTGTTTTTTTGTTTGGGCTTGTTGTTGTTGCTATTATGAGCTCAGTTTTCCATATTTTATTTTGAAATGTTTATTATAATAAAGTTATAGACTGTTAAGTGCTTTGGAAACATTTGGTACTCATGAGATGGGAAAGGGCATTTCAATTTTTCATTGAATTTGGTAAGCTGAAAGGTGAGATTTTGGAATTCATTTGAGATATACTCAACTTTCTGTGGTGTCAGAAAGCAGAATTGACAAAAGATATAAGGAAAATATTTGATTCTTGAAAATTTTTAGCACTATGTGCCAAACTGAACTCCCATTCTTGATTTTTTTTTTTTTTTTAGCAGAAATTGTTGTGATTGCCATGGCACTGTGGCTTGAGGATGTTTACCTCAATTAGAAGACAACTTCCTCCTTTATCTGCTGTTCTCAGTGCCTTGCTGTGAGACCAGAACCTGTGTATGGCTTGATGGTGTTTGCATGGAGAGGTGCAGAAAGATGGATTCCACTTTCATTCACTCCAATTCTAAAAAGAATTGGCTGAATGGAAGCCACTGGAGACTCCAGGAAAGAATGAATATGGACACTAATACCTTTAGTTTCTTCAGTTTCTTTGTATCAAAAATTAACCTTGTGAGTTTTTTGCAGTAAGTGACTATACATGCAGATAAATGAAAATTTTATTATAATACTGAAAAGATTCTGCAGATTCAATGAGTTAAGTTCTTCTTGTCCAGCTTCCTGGGACCTTGATTTTCACTTTGTATCCCACTGTGTGGTGACTGTGAGAAGCATATATTGAGGTAAGTCATAGCCCTCTACTTTTCTCTGTGCTTTTTCATCAGCAGAGATTTCTTTTCTATGAACTGCCTTTTTTTTTTTTTTAACAACTTATTAGTAATCTGCACCAGTAAGAGAATGTGCATAGTCTGAAGTGACATTACGATCAAGTACCATTATTTTCAAAATGTGGGACTACTTCTCCTCTTAGGCTTGAATAAATCAATTTTAACCTTTCTGCGAAGTTGAGAGAGCTACAGGTGTGACAGTGAAAGAAGGGCACAGAGCAGTGCTTATGCCAAGATGATGCCTTATCCTCCACAGACCTGCTCTTGATGTCATTGCTTGCCAGCTGTTGACTTGCTAACCGAGGCAAAATATCCTTATTAAATCCTACTTGGTTTTTCACTGCAATTACCAGGATAAGCAGGGCAAAAATGTTTTTTTGTCTTTCATTGCTGATTATCAGCATCATTGCAGTGCCTTTCCCACGGGTTCCCAAAGATGTAAGTAGAGTGTGCATTAAAGGATGGCCCTAGGAAAGAGATAACACTGGAATGCACTCTTTCAATATTAGCCCTAAAGACTTGACTTTCCTTTCTTACCTCAGCCACAGTAAATGCATAATAAAATGAAGGAAGCAGCCTGAGTTTCATACTCTTCCTCCTCTTTGCAGCTCTTTCACTGTCTCTTTCCTGCCCGTCTGACATTTGGGGAGCAGAGTAGCAAAATCCCATTTATTTCTGCATGGGTAAGGAATATTATTTACACTCTGTCTCAAGGGAGTTGTTCAAGTCACTGCATAAGGCATAGCGTGCATAGATGAATCCTGAATTGCCCATCACTCTCAAATAATATGAGGATGATCTATAAAAGTGCAGATAAATCAAACTATGGAAATTCCCCAGGCTCCATACTCCATGGGCCAGTCCTTGTAGTACAACAAAATTCCTGTGTCAAATATATCGGTCTCTGAGGTACAGTTGAAACTTTAAAGCATTAACATTCCAGTGGAATATGGTTATGAGGGGACAGACATGAGTACAGACAGATAAACCTCTGGAAAAAGAAGATTTTTTTTCTGAAGTAAAATAGGTCATGGATAATATATGGAGGAGGGGAAGCTCAGGTCATTTCTTCAGACAACATTTTTCTTCTTTTGTGTGGTGAAATATATTTATTTACACACAAAAAATCATTCTTTAATGGGCCTGAGAAAAGCCTCTTGGCACACTGAGACCGATCTCTTTTTTATTAATTTTACTGCAAAAGGTCAAAACTATATCTATTAAGTATATTTATACAGGAAAGTGCTAGACACACTCGATTACATAATGAGATTGACATTCGTGTCTTGTAAGATAATGATCTTGAGACACAGTCCTGGTGTAGCTCTGATCAAATTAATAGAATTGACTTCGGACACTTTTGTTTCTTCCAAGCTCTTAACCCAAAATGAATTGGGTTAATCTTTCAAGAAAGCTGTCTTAATTTTGGATGCTCTGTTTGAGACTGTGGGCTGTGGTATCTGAGTTTCCTTTTGTCACCTGGTAAAAGGGATCACTTAAACTTGTGCTTTGCTGAAATGTAGCTGCAATTTTTTTAACTTTTAGGGTTTTTTTTAAAGGCAGATTTTTTTTGTGACATAAGAAGATTCTAGGCTGGAGAAACAATACAACTGTAAGAAAGCAAAGGTCTTTGTTGAGATCTGAAACAAAATAGATAAAATAATTCAAAGGAAGCATTGTTTACCTGAAGGTTTTCCTCATCATTGGGCAGAGAACAAGATAACTCTCTTATTTACAATGATGCATAAACTCAAAGATATCTTTATTATTATCTTATGGGCAAGAAAAAATACTCTAATATTCTATTTTAGTCTAAACTAGTCTATTATTTTGATGTCCTTCAGAACTGGTACCCCATACCCCAGTTCTACAAATGGTACCAACATTTATTTAAATCCTCTGCCACATGTTGGCACTTTAGGGTTTGTGGTCTCCTCCCTCCAGCAACCAGGCATTTTACCCTGTGGGAGGCACTGAAATAATTTGTGACCCCTAGGTCACCTAGGTAAATGTGTGACTTCTTAGGGACATTGAATAGAATGTATTTTCACTATTTATCACAGCTACTGAAACACTCAGATTTAACAATCTCTGATAATTTACCAGAAGTTCAGTTCTAAACTGGCTTCAAAATGCTGACTTTATGCACTGGGGAAAAGGAAATAAACTAAAAAAAACAAAACTGTTTTATCTATTAAATATATGTTATGTTTCTTTTAGGACCAAGCTTTTTGAGTTTCTATAGTAAGGTTGAAGAAATAACCCAAATTTAGCAAGATTGTGTTGAAGCTTTCATCTCACTTACATTTATCTATATAAGAGCTGCAAATCCAGCCTTATCTTATTTAATCACTAATCTGGGATTCCTCTGTAGACAAGAGGGGGAATATAACATTTTCACAGAGTCATATATCTCATCTTAAAATAGAGTGAATTATCTTGTGGGGGTGCTGATTTCTCTCCACCAAATGAACTTAGAGGATATGTCATTCTTTGCTTAAAATGAGGTAAAAATAATTTTAGAAGTTAAAATGCTGCGAACATAATTTCAAGATGAAAAATTTAAAAAGTAGACAACACTTGAACTCCTCAAGATTTAAATGTTGCAGCAAACTTTCTTGGTGACTTGAACTCCTACATCCCCAGTCCCTCTGAAAGCCCCACTATTCACATTCAGCTGGGTGTCCAAATCTACACATGCAGAGGTTGAAGTTAATTTCTAGGGATTTAAGAGCTCACTTTCACTGGGATTTAAGGACATAACCCCAGAGAAGTGAGCCAAATACCAGATTTTGGATGCTAGATCCTAACCTTGGCCACCTGGAATAACCAAACCTGTGCTGCAGAGCTGCAGCTGGACACAGGACTGGACTAAAACAGGTTCTTGATTAATCCTCCATAGATGCGATCATGCTCTGGATTTACCCAGGGAAAAAAGTTTCCAAATATCTCTGATAAATTCCATTAAGAATTCCATATTGCTGTTAGTTGCCAAGGGACACAAAAAATGCACAGCATCTGAGAGTTCACTCCCAAGTCAGGGGCTTGCAAGTGCAAAGAAAGACTCTAAAAGGTTATTTTCATAAAACAAAGGAAGCGAGTTAAATGTTTCCTGCACGTAATTGAAAAATTGTCTCAGCAATAAAAGATACAGAACAGGGGGAGCAATGGCATGTAAACAACCAATCAACTTGAGACCTGCTCCATCCTCATTCAACAATAATGCCTGGACTGTTAAATCTCTCTTGCAGGTGCTTTATTTTCCTTTACAGCACTGCACTGTGTTTGGCCTTCTATATCTGGCACTGAAAACACATTCTTCTTTTCCTTCTGATAAAATGATGGAGTTTACTGGGTTTCATACTAATACAGAAAGAAATAAAACAGCAGTACCACCTAAGTGGGAAGGATTTTGCAGTACCAGGACATTCATCTGGGTCTGTAAATACCAGTTAATAAATACTGCAGTATAAACTGAGATATATGACCAATACTGCAATGGTTTATGTAATAATAAAAGACAGATAGATAGATTAGATAGATAGATAGATAGATAGATAGATACAGATAGATAGATAGATACATTAATACATACATACATACATACATACATACACAGATAGACAAATTGAAAGAAAAATACTTCATCCCTGTCACTTCTAAGTCCCAGTCAGATGCTGAGACACACAGGGATACCTGAGCTTCAATTATCCTGCAAATTAATAAATATTTTTGACACAAAACACTATTACATTAACTCCTACTAGCCTGAGAAGGTTTAACTCATCTTGGATAGCTGATGGCATGATTTTCAAACATTAAGAACAGTCTTCAGTGTGGTTCATAAACTTAGAAATTGATTTCAAAGTCACTCATCTCTTTGGAAATAAGAAGACTGCTCATCATATTTCCCAAGAAGAACAATGTTGTGTCAGCCCAATTAACTTCCTAAGGACAGTCCAACATGAAAGCAGATTTTTTGTGGGCTTACAGTAATGTCACGGATGGAGATATTAAGAGTGTGATACAGATTGTTCCAGAAGAAATCCCATTTTATGACATTTCTCTCCTTAAAATCATTGTCAAGATTAATAAAAATTATAATATTGTTAGATTTCTGTGGATTTTTTCAGGAATCTAAGGCTACACAGCAAGAGGCAGGACTCAAAGTACAGTAAATGTAGGGAACACTTTTGCATGTTAAGATGTTTGGTATGAATGTTGGAAGGACTCAGTCCAATCCCTTCCCACTGAAATCAGAAAATGATGGACATCACCTCCTAAGCACAACTGTTAATAGACATATGTTTTATCCTGGTAATATGCAAATGCAGAAGATTAATACATTGGACACCTTAGAGTACCTTATAATTTTTTTTTAAACAAAGTACTTGCAAATTTTAAAAATTCCAGCTTTTTTGGAAACACAAATATTGATTCTTTCATTGAAAATTATGAAATCTTTTGAACAAATCAAAAACCTCCACATTCAACCAGGTTTCCTTTTGTGAAAAAATTGTTTTTTTCATCTAAACTGTTTTTGGTTTTTGTTTTTGTTTGTTTGTTTGTTTTTTTTTAAAGAAAAACTGACAGAAAATTTACAGGCAATATTTCTCTCCCCCTTGCCAGGTTTTGTCTTGTGCTTCTAATCAATGATCTGATATCTGAAATCATTGTTATTTTTCCTTCAAAATATTCTTTTGTTTAGCTACAACACACCCTGCACACACTGCTAAATCCCCTCTTCAGGTACCTGATCTTATCCTGTGCCTGCATTTTTTTTTCTTTCCCCCACCCTGTGCTTATAAATGTATATTTAAAGCCCACTATCTATCATTTGTTCTGAAAACTAACTAACTGTTTGCACATTTGCTTTCCAGATGTTGCTGCCAACAAATTATTCCCCAGTGATTTAAGCTTGAATTTCACCCATTACTGTTTAGCTTATAGGACATATTCCTGGAACTCAGAAGATTTTCAGCTTCAGTTCGTATTCCTTCCCTCAGGAAAACTCAAAAGAAAATAGTAAATTTCACCCCAAAAGAGACCATATGAAAGGTTGAAATTCAACAAATGGCTTTGAAATATACAATTAAATAAAATAATCCACTGTGCCATTTTGTCATAGTATCTGAACGGGATGTGATGCTTAATAGAAGACAGATCTCCCCTAAAAAATCAATCTTACTATAAAAGCAACACCAAGGCAATTACAGTGGTCTTGATACTAAAATAAAACACTCTTAAAGTGCATCACTATATGAAATGTCAAGGGTTTTTTTTACACATGGCATTTTTCTACCAATTTTCCTAATTTCAGCTGTAGAGTATGGATCTCATTTATTCCTGCCTGGAAATTAAATCAGTACTAAACTGAGTGTACCAGAACTCATGAAGTTTCTACCTCCCCCTGCCTAAAATGAGAATTTTTCCAGGTGCAGCCCAGTCCTTTTAGGTCTCAATTTGGCAGAGCTCTTGCTCCATTTCTTTGGCCATATGATACCTCTAAAATGGAATTTGCCTGCATTGAGGCAAGGCAGAAGTGGAAAGAGCAGTTTGAACTGAATATACATTTCTCTTTATCTCCTTCTCTTATTCCTGAATTGCTTTGCATCACCCAGAAGATGTTTTGGCATTTGGTTTGGGATTTTGGTTGCTGGTTTGTATTTTTTCTTTAATCAGCAGCATCATATGGACTATTACTGTGCAGCAGATGAGGTAACTTAGGACAGAAATAAAGTGCAGCGCTCACATAGTTAATGCTATTTCAGGGATCTATGTGTAAAAATCAATTTTAGTTATTCACAACCTTTTTTCTTCTTTCCTCACTCAATTACCTTATTGACCACTTATTTATAAACTAAAAAAGACGCATATTCTCCCTGTCTGTTCCACAGAGGAAACAAAAACTGGTCTTATTTAATCCTGATGTTGGTGGAATTCTACCAAGGGAAAATTTGGCTCAAATGTTCCTGAATAATATCATTGAATGAAAATAGATTTTACTTTGGCTTAGTTATTCATTTTATCTCATTTTATTCTTAAAATATATGTTTGCACATAATCTCACCAGATGCAGATGTCTGGTCCTGACTGTTAAAATTCAAGCAAATTATTATTTCACATATGCATAATAATCTTGAAAACCAATAGCATTTAACATGGTTGCATAATTTTGATACAATAAAGTCCTCACTTATGAGAAGTAAGGATGAGGAAAGTATATTTTTAAGTAAGGTACTGGGCAATATGTAAACTAATCATTTTTAAAAGTTATTTTTCCCAGAAAATAAAAGTGGGTTGGTTTCATAACTGCTAAACACCATTACCTGCTATTGAGCTCCACTGCAGAGAGTGGATTAACAGCTGTTGTCAGAAATTGTTGGTGTAATGGAATTATTTATGGTGTCATCTGTTTAATTCTTGTGGGAGATGTTCACACAGTCTGTCAATGAAGTGCATGAATACAGCTAAAGCATGGTTTATTGACTATTCCAAATTATTTTATTTTATGTATGGTAAAACAGGGAAATTTGAAAGTGTTTGCCTTATCTGGCTTCTCCAAGTTTATCTAATGAATGTTAGGGTGGTTTTTAAATATGGCTTTTCCTTTTTCTACCTCTGATCAGACTTCCTTGGTACCACTGCTGGGTTTGCACAGAAGTTCACATTTAACAAATACAACAAAACACTTTTATTACAAAGAGCACTACCTTGTAAAGATTGATGGAGATTAATTCTAGTCCACTCATTCTCATCTGGTGCTTCAAAAATTTTTGGGATAAAACCGTTTGTCTCTGTGTGTTCTTATTTTTCATTTCTCTGCAGTTCTGCCATTGTCTCTCTTGGCTGGGGCTGGAAGCAGAATTGCAGAAATGCCACCAGAAAGGCTGTGCTACTGGGGAATAGATGAGGCATGTTGTTTCAGATTTAATTAGAAAAGTTTTGTACAGATTTGCTCTGTAGGCCACATTTCAACATTAAAGTTGAGGGCAGCTGATGCCATCTGCTCCATTTAATGCAAATTCAATGCAGCCCTTCGGCTCTTGGCAACTTACCAAAACGGTCCTCAAATTATTTGGGCAAAGTATGACCACCCCTGCTGTAACGAGTGGCCCTGTTTTCTCCCCTCTCCTGCCTAAGCAGTGATGGATTTTTTTGTGCCTCTCTGGTTGGTCATGTATGATTTCGAGGAAAAAGATAGTTTCTATCAATCAAAAAACAACACTCATCATTAGTCTTCTGAGACACATGCTGCAAACCCTTAGGACCAGCTTTTCAAAGGAAGAGAATATTGTTTCTGATGTGAAGTTGATGGATGTTTCATGTACTGTGTGTGACAATGACACAAGAATTTCCAAGAGCAGAGGATCCTCCCAAACCTGTCTTAGCTGCTTTATGTGATCCAGGCTTTAAAGAACATCTATGCCTCATTTCTTAATGGGTGCCAATGCTGAAAAATACAAAGAGATGCCCAGGAAAAAAAGTTGTTGTTAGAAAGTAATTATTTGTCATGCTATCTGTCCAATTCAGAAGGGAAATGCCAGGGAGCAGGGGTCTGGCTTTCATGTGACTTAGAAAAGCACTACAGAGAGCTATGGAGGAGTGGAAATTACCAATGAAGTAAAAAATCGATAATCATTATTACCTTTTTCTAATTTAAGCACTATACAACTATATATAAACTGTCATAAAAATACATTTGTTAAGAAGAGCAATTTCTAAAATCCTCTTTAGCAAACTGACATATATCAAAAGAAAACTTACCAAAAAGCAACAAAAAAAAACACAAAAACCAACAAACAAACAAGCAAAAAACCAAAACAACAAAAACAAACAAACAAAAAAAACCCCACAAAAACCCACAGATATACTCTTATCAGTGTGTTTGGTTTTAGAGCTGCCTTAGTAGATAAAACAGATAATTTTGTTTCACAGAAGGAGGTAGGAGACAAAGGGAGTCCAGGCGATTTTCCTCAGGTCACTTGGGAAATTTATTACAGACTGAGGGAACAGTCTGTGGGAACAGAACTGAGGGAACATATCCATGTGTCCCATTGCCAAGATAATGCTCAAGCTACTGTTTGTGTTCATCATGGAAATACTATATCAAAAATACGATATTCATTCTGCCACAGGTGCGATATGTCTCAAGAATAATTGCACACTTGATACTTAAGAGAGGAGAAATTCAATGCATTAAAGAAACAAAATGAAGGGAGAAAGAGGGGAAGGAACAGAGTGAGTAGGATGCAATAATTCTGTTACCTGTGACTCTCTTTTCAATGTGCTGTCATGCCTCGAGATCTGAATTTCTTCATGTTTGTAGAAATCCACTCCAAAGCATTCTGGCAGGGACACAGCTGCACCAGCTACAGTTGCTGCAGGTTTCAGAAAGATAACAATGCCAAACTCTTTATCGTGACAAAAATTAAATGAGGAACAAGAATAACAAATCCTAAATTTTTCTATTCATCTCTTTTTTCTAGCAAAAATTAAATAAAAAATAAGGATAACAAAAGGCAAAATTATCTATCCATCCATCTCTTTGTCTGTTTACTCATTTATTGATTTATTTGCTTGTTTGCATGTTTGCTTGCTGTGGATAGGGACAGGCTGGAAATTTGGAAATCATACTTTGTTAGAAGGGTAGAAAACCCCTTGGGCAGGGTATCCAGAGGGGTTTGTTACTCTCTGTCCTTGAAAGCTTTTATCATTCTCTTAGAAAAAGCCACCTGTGATCAAATCTAGTGAGGACAACAATCCCACTATGAGAAGAAGGTTCAAGAAAAACCTCTAGAGATCAATAGGTTCTAAAGTTTTGTAATTCTTTAAGACGTCATTCATGGGGCCCCAGCTTCCATTGGGAATTCCAAGCACTATGATAGAAGCTCTGGAGCTGGAAGGCTTAGCAACTTCAAGGGTTTTCTCATAACTAAAAGATTTCCAGTTTAGATACCTCTAAGAAAGTCAGTAAAAGCCCTGTTAATAATCCCTGAACACTAACAGACCCTTCTGAGGCATAATTTATATGTCCTTGAGACATAATTTAGATTGCCACTTTAAAATGAGATAAACCTTACAACAGAAGAACCTTTTTATTCTTTGACCAGAGAGAAGTCATAGGAAGAGTAGATAAATAAAAACCTCTACAGTGAAGCTGCCTACACTGAGTTAGGAGAAAGGGGGTCTTCACCGAAACTGGTACAAATTTTTTAGTCATATGAATTTTTCCTTTTGGCAGAGCAAAGTTGATTTCTCAGTATACATATTAGTCTTAGGTTAATAAATTGGTGCTAGTTTTCTTGATTAGACTGAGCTTTGGATGAGGGCCTAATTCAAAACGCTTCTCTTTGGAAAGATTGCCGAAGAAACAAGCATCATTAGGGATGATACACTAGGTGAGGGAAATGGGGAATTTAGTTGATTGTTTCAACTGTGAGGTACCCAGAAATATAGTAGGTTATGAGGTTGCTCTTTCTGCTTTGATACATTGTGTTTGTCAGTGGTGCCTGCCACCCTCAGATAGACGCCTCTTCTTGTTTTGCAAATGTAACTGTCTCAATAAGGATAATTAAATGAAGCCCCTGAGGTCCCATGTGCCACCGTTTCTATTTCTTTCTTTCTGTTCTAGCCCACGAAATGGAGGGGGGAAGGGTACCAGCTCATGACTTCCCAGTTTACATTTGGGAGGTTTCTCGCTGCATCCATGCAATGCACTGTACTCTACTTACAAGGCTCAAATCTAAAACCCTCCAAGACTGTCCTCATCTTATGGAGTCATTAATTTGTCTGGGGTACACGGGATGAGTGAAAGGCCTTTGCTTTTGGGAGACTTCTGAAGGCATTTGAACTGACATTGCACCCACTTCCATCAATTCAGTGACTCTTGTTTCTGAAAGGTGAATGTGCACACTTAAAACTGTGTTTCAGGATTTAGAGTATGAGTGAAATGAAATAAATCAAAACCTGTAAAAAAAGAAATTTCTTTTCCAGAAAGAGTTTTCTAAAACAACTTAAACAACTTTCCCCCTGAAACAACAAATAAAGGACAATCAAGAATACACCATGCATGTCACTTTCTTCTATGTGTTAATTGCTTGTTTCACTATGAATATCTTAAGCAACTGCATTGAAACTAAATTAAAAAAAAAAAAAAAAAAAAAAAGAAAAAGAAAATGGTGTCCTGGTTGGATGTAAGTCACCTGGGATGACCAGCATGGTAAATTTTTAATAAGAAGATGAAGCATTGAGTGATTTACTGCTAATCCCATTGCGTGAGCTGGAGGAGACTAAAGAACAAAGGTTTACCATCCCTTTGGAGATTTGTTTCATCTGCACATCAGCCTACAATTAATGGCCATTTAACTGTTGTTCTCCTGCTGGACATTGGTGGATTGATTCAGTAAATAAAAGTGACAGAGGAGTGTCCCATGGCAGTATAATAGAAACTGGCTGCACCTGTTATTTGCGAATCATTGCTTGCCAGGGCATTGACCTTTTCTAGTCTAGCTAAAACTAATAGGAGAAATTATGGGACTGATTAGTTAAATTTAATTATAAGAAGTTGTATGGCAGAATCTTAGTTCCTTGAAATTCATTGCAAACCACAGTGCCGTGTCAATAACACCAACTCCTCCCCTTTCCCTAACTAGTCTTTACCTTGTGGTAATGAAAGGTTGGTTAGTTAACACTCATCAAAGCAAAAAGCAATGATTACCTATTCTAAGCGCTTTTTGGGAGGGAAAGATTACTTGTTAATGAGCAGTATGTGACATCAAAGGCTGCTGTGTCTTTCTCTTTTCTAGTGAATAAAGAGGAGGGAAGGATTATGCTGAGGAAGAAAAACAAAAGCAAGACAAACCGAAACCCTACAAAAATGATGCAAGCATGTGTTCTCTGCATCCCAATCCAGTAAGAAGACAGCTGCTGTCCAGTAACTAAGCATTTACAAATATTTAATGACAGGTTTGTCCTCTGTTTCAGCTGGCAGAGGTAAGAGGAGAGGGATAGGGATAGAGAGGGTAAAGGAAGTAAGAGCAGAATGATTTAATTTCTTTATCCCTGCTGCTGTTACCAAAGGCAGCAGAGAACGAAAGCTGCAATGGATTTTGCAGCTGGCCTAGTACTGTGTTTCTTCCTTGAAACAAGCTGGCTACAGGGATGGAGCCAAAGCTAGTCAGGGGCTCAAACAAGTGGCATGTGTTAACAGGGAATAAAACAGGGCTTGCAAGATGGTGGTCAGGACTGCAGGAACTGCATAAAACTGTTTATGGCGATCAGATGGTGGTCAGGACTGCAGGAACTGCATAAAACTGTTTTCACTGTTGAAGCTGTCATCAGTGCCTGAGGTTTTTTTCAGAGTGTATCTCCACATTTATTCACTAATATTTTTATTAAAAAAAAAAAAAAAAAAAAAAAAAAAAATAGAGAAACCAGTAAGCCTTCTTTCCATTCTTGAATTTAAAAAATGTAAACCCCAAATTCTTCTTTACGCCAACTTATCCTGGAGGGTAAGAAGAAAAAGCAAGACCCACTTAGGTGACAGGGTTACCAAAGGATGTACAGGCACTCCTGTTAGCTGCTGCCCTGTGGAGCTAAGCTGCAGGACAGAGAAGCATGCGTATTGATTAAGACTAAGGAAATTGTGACATCCCCAATGCCAGAATTTGGCTGGCTATGTTCTCCAAACTGTTCTCCAAAACCAGGAAAATGCAGGTGCAGGTAGGCTGATACAGGAGGCCAGCTGAAATAGGTGCAAAGCCTGGCTGGGATGGAAAGCACAGAATGAATCCTCCTACCCCCTGAGCTTCCTGGCAGGAAGCAGAGAGAACTGAATAAAAATGTGGCTGGAGTCATTTTGTTGCACAGCTCAAGCTCTCCTCAGAAAAACAGATATGTAAACATGTGGCTAACAATCCTAAAATTAATGTGCTGTGTTCAAATGGACCTCGAACAATTTGCTTTCATTCTGTCAGCATTTGCTTCTCTGAAAATAGAGGGGAAAAGCAAGGGGGGAAAGGGGAAGAAAATAAGGATGAAAGTAAAGGATTAATAAAAGCCAAACACAACAGAGTGTGTCAGGCATCTTGAGAGGTCTCCAAACATCTGTCAGATGGTGCACATCAGACACAGTGTGTGGTGTAACTGGTATTGAAAACCATGGCAGAATCAGAAGTGGCGTGGATGAGACAAAAATACTTCCCAAGGAACAGGAGTAAGCTGTGACTATCAGAGAGGGAAGAAAAAAGGGCAAAAAAAAAAAGGCAAAAAAAGGCAAAAAAACCCCATGTTTCTACCCTTGTATCTTTGGAAAAGCTATAGTTTTTGGAAAGCTTGGTCACCTTAACCTCCTTGCTGACTGTCTGCTGTTGTTTAAATGCAGAGCAGAAGATACAGCTCTTATCTCCCTCTTGGCATCAGCTGTGCTGCCATGAACCAAACGCTATGATGCATAAAATCCTGGAAAAAGGAAAAGTCTGGAAATCATAAAGCAATAACTCAGAATACTCCTCATGCAAGAAAGGGGCCCCCTGTGTGAGATGGCAATTTTCACAGAGATACAATAAGGGGCAATCTGAGTAAAAAGGAGATAATTTGTGAAAAGAGGAAGAACAGAAAGGAAACAAGATTTAACCAAAGTCAAGCAGTAAGACAGTAGTGGCACCAGAAATAAATCCCAGGTCTAAATATTTGGTTCAAGGTGCATCCAGTAAAATAATATTTCCTGGAAAATCTTTTCCACTGTGAATTGGAGTAGATCATCTCATGGACAGTCTGCCAAATTCTGGCCAGTGTCTGCACCTATGGAAAAAGCTAGGTTTGATATGCTGAAGTTATGTTGGAGGTATTGCAATTAACAATGAAGTTTTGACTACAAATCCAGACATTTCTTGCTAACTCGTTTTATTTTCCAGATTCTCTGTTTGTCTGTAACTGCACATCTGCTCAAATATGGAACACTTGGGTTACACAGCAGATTATTCAAAACCACCTCCAAAACACAGAAAAATTGCTCTGGTTTTTTTTTGTGTCCCTCATCTGTTCCTATTACTTCTTCTTCTTCTTCAAAAAAAAAATTATTCCTCATGTTAGACATGGTGCCCCTTGGGTGAGTAAAGGCTGGCGATCTTTAATTAAATTAATCAAAGCCAGGGACAGAATCTGTGGGGAATATTGGGAAAGCCTCTAGGTTAATTAATCAGACACAGAGAAGTAGTTTAGGCTCAAAACATAGCTGTTGTGCTTTCTTGAAACACAAACTGATATGAGTAGAAATATTTTCAGTTGCTGTTTTTAAAGGGCAGTGAAAAAATGTTTCATTCAGTTCTTCAGCTCATAGAAGGTCATAGATGATTTAACCTAGTGAAGGCAAACTACTTCTAATTTTAGTCTTAGCCTCCATCCCCATTATTCCTCAAGTCCAATTCTTATTTCTATATATTTTCCCCCCGTTTTTATTTTTTTCTGTCTTGTAAGTACAAATTCACTACTCATGAAAGAAAGTAACTAATTACTCCTGGAGAAAACCAGGCAAAACGATAAAAATTGCATCTTCTTTTGTCCCTGTGCAATTACAGAAAATGCACATTTCTGTCACTGTAAATAATCTACCGTGTGCCCCAGGACCCAGAATCAGTCATGGGCGAGTGATTAAGGGCAGGACTTCAGCAGAGGCATTGGTGGTCTCTCTTGACCTTTTAAAGAAAATATGTCCAGTGAAATCCTCCTGCCTGTGCACAGAAAACATCAGGTGGGAGTCCTGCTAGGCTTTTACAGGACCAGTGGAGAGAATTGACAGATTTGTCAGCAGCTCCTGTTTGGGTGGGTTTTGTCTTTTAACATTGTCTCTCTACAGCCTTTTTCATTGCTCTCAATCACTCTTTCACCCCATAATTACTAACAAGGCTAACAAGCCCTGTTTTCCAGCTTAATATCTTAGAGAAATGTCCACAAATACCTTGGGTGGGAACTTAATTTTTTATTTTTGATGTGACCATGTCTGGGTCCTGGGGTTTGCAGAAGCATGAGGTAGGTCTGACAAGGCAGTTTAACACCATGACACAGAAGGCTGGTTGCCTCATTTTCACAGAATTCCTATTTTCTTTACATTAATTTTCTACTGTAATATTTTCAGTTCTCTCTGCTCTATATGATGTTTTATACTTTGCATATGCCTCTTTCTTGTCCTTGATTGCTTTTTGCCCACTCCTATTCATTCAAATTAGCCATTTTTACTTCCAGCATATTTATTGCTAGTTGGCATGAATAACCCTTGGGTATAAATTAATTTATATTTGAATACTTTCAATTTCCACTCTAATTCATATGTTTCAGTTAAGTCCCCAATGTCAAAAAGGCTCTCTAGGGAAGAGTGGATGGCTCAAGGGATAGGTAATAAACTCTTGTCTTTTCCCTGTGGACCACTGGTTCAACTGGGCCTATAGAGAATTAGCAGTAGCTGACAGTCCTTTTCTTCATTGGTTTTATAGACTTAAGTTGCACGAGCTCCAGTGCTTTCATATCATCACGAAAATTAGGAAAAGAAGGAAAAAATATTTCCTTTCAAATATATTTATCCAAATAGAAGTTTAAACAAAAGGATTACATTTACATGCTTCCTTCTAGCTATTCCCACTATATGTTTGGTTTGGGTTATTTTTTATGTTTATGTATTTATATTTATATTTATTATGCAAATATATATAACTTCAGTTCATTTATGTTTAATTAAGAACTAGGAGGAGCTTTTGTTTATGAATTAAAACATGTTGGTGAGAGGCAAACAAGAACCACTGTGGAGGAATTAGACTATCTGCTGTTCTTATTTTCAATTTGTCACTAAAAGATGTAGAAGTCTCAGCTCAGGTCAGCATCCCCTTATGCAAGGTGAGGTACATGTGCTTGGTCAGAGGGAAGGTAGGTTCCAAAAGAGTTTGCTGTCTGCAAATATATAAGAGGGAACAAAATGTCTCCCAATAGCATTTGCCATACTTGTGATGGATTTGGAGGGATGAAGCTGGAAAGAACTGGATGCAAAGCTTGCTAAAAAGCTGTCTGTCTCTTTCTGTCAGGTAGGGAAGGAACAGGACTCTTTTTAGAGCTCAAAGCTACGTATCTAGGCAAACAATGTTCTAAAATTCCTACACCTATTTATTTCCTGATATTTCAGCCCCCTGTTTTCCCACAGACACAAGGCCTCTGTGATTTGTTTAGTTTTCCCTGCTATTTATAACACTGGGGTCAACCAATTAGACAACAAGCAAGGGAAGGGGAAGAAAAAAAAAAGAGAAGGTGGCAGAGGTGACCAATCATATGGCATAAACAGTGAATCAGGATTAGTGGACATTCATAGCCAGCAGCTTGCAAGAAATCCATAGGCTCGGAATTGTTCACACAAACTGCTCAATGAGCAAGTGCAAAGACACTAATCCATAAAGGTCACATTCCACCCTTGCAGATTCCTCAGACGGAAAAAGGGAAGGAGGGGGACTAAATTAGTTGCATAAATTATTTGCGATGAATATTCCAAGGAGCTGTGGCTGTGTTTGTTTGTCACTTCCTACCCTAATGTCAATTAGTCAGGGCCAGATGTTAGCACACATTGACAACAAAACTCCCTCCAGGTCCCGAAGCAGAAAGTAATGAGTGAAGGTGGCAGATCTATGCTAAAAGGGTCTTTAATAGACTGAGGTCTAGGTTTTCACATGGATTTAGGTATCTAAATCCCTTTGGAGACCTCAGCTGCAGGATTCTGTACACAATTCAGTGAATGCATCAGAGAGTTTTGGCAGTTACTTATTTTTCTCTCATTTTGCTTCTGACAGTCTGGCTGCTGGGCAGACAAAGAATGGGTCAAAAAGACCCTGAAAATCTGAAATAAAATTTTAAAAAATTGCTGGTCAGCACTGATGCCAGGAACAGAATTGGTTTCGGGCCATCAGCAATACCTTAAACTGCCTGTAGTTTTAAAAATAGCTTATTTTTTTATGATTTGCTGTAAGAAATGATTTTTAAAATTAGACCTGCACTTTTGTAGTTTATGTGAAAAGAAAAATGGAAGTAACTTTTTTCTATTGAATTTGAGCTTCTCTTTTTTTGTCTTTGTTGTTGTTGTTGTTTTTAGTATTGTTTTTTACTTTAGAACTTTAGAACTTCTCATAAATAAATTGAATTGCTGGCCTGAACCATATCACAAGTAGGCTCTGTGATCACGGTTTCAACCTATAGTATATGACATGGAGAACATATTACAATCAGGCATCAGGGAAGATATAGTCCAGTAAGGAATCATTCTTTATATCGGAAGACTGAGGGCATTTGGCACTGCAATTCCCACTCCCATAAGGCACCACAGTACTGTAACCAGATGCAGTTTACTATTGAACTGACTCCAAATGAAACGTTCTCATTTAATTTAACACACAAAAATTAAATATTTTGATCTGGGAATCTGGAAGCATTTTGTTTTGACTGAAAGTGTCAAAACTAAACATTCCAACATATCTGAGCAGTTTTTATTTTTCAACAAAAACTTTTCATATGGAGGAAAAAGATTTTTTTTTTTTTTTGGTGTTTTGGTTTTCTGTGGTTTTGGGATTTGATTTGTTGGTTTGAGTTCAAGATAACAATATGGAAACATGAGCATGGAAGTGTCTAAAAGGGTTGTCTAATACCTTGTCTTGACTAAGAAAGATCGGGTATTCTAATATCATTCTCAGCCAAGGTGTATCAAGTAAATTCTCCAAATCTTCCACAGACAATGATTTCCAAAGCATCCACAATAATACTGGTATTTGATCAGTCTCACCATTAACTTTTCCTCTGATTAAATCTTCCCTTTGCAGTTTCACTTCTACTACCTGTCATGCTCCTTCATTTTACAAAGCCTTCAGTTTATCTCAAGATTGTCAGTCTGAATTTCCTTTTTAGTAGGTTACAACACACAAACTCAAATGCAGTGACTCCTCTCTGGGCTTTGTGCCATGATAACCACAGGGGTTTGGTCCAGTTTGGTGGAACAGAGATCCTGCTGCCTTTCAGGGTGCTGTAGAGTGGAACAGAACCCACACAGGACAGGCAGGTACAGACAGAGCCTTTGGGAGTTCTCCTCTTTGTGGAACAGCAGATAGAAGCAGTCTTCCATGCCAAGACTTTGTGGATATTGTGGGTGCCACACTGTAAGAAATATATAAAGCCATTGGAGAGTGTCCAAAGGAGGCATGGGGATGGTGAAGGGTCTGTAGGTGAAGCTGTTTAAGGAGTGACAGGTCACTTTGCTCATCCTGGAGAAGAGGAGGCTGAGGGGAGAGCCCAGGGCAGCCCCAGCTCCCTGTGAGGGAAGAGGAGGGGCAGGATCTGATCTCTGCTCTGTGACAGGGACAGGGCCCCAGGGAACGGCCTGAAGCTGTGTCAGGGGAGGTTTAGGTTGGGTATCAGGAAAGGTTCCTCACCCAGAGGGTGTTTGGGCACTGGAACAGTTCCCCAGGGAATGGGCACCAATCCTGATGGAGCTCCAGAAGTGTTTGGACAAAGCTCTCAGGCCCATGATGGGATTGTTGGGGTCCTCTTCAGGACAAAGGGTTGGACTAAATGACCTTTGTGACCCTCTTCCAACTCAGAATATTCTATGATTTTATGGTTCTGTGAAAGGCAATTGGTATTTGTCTTTAGGCAACTGAGTTGGCCTTTGGACACCAGCTAAAAAAAAAAAAATCTGCTATCATCTAAAACACGCAATTCAACATATCTGAGCAGTTTTTATTTTTCAACAAAAACTTTTCATATGGAGGAAAAAGATTATTTTTTTTTTTGGTGTTTTGGTTTTCTGTGGTTTTGGGATTTGATTTGTTGGTTTGAGTTCAAGATAACAATATGGAAACATGAGCATGGAAGTGTCTAAAAGGGTTGTCTAATACCTTGTCTTGACTAAGAAAGATCGGGTATTCTAATATCATTCTCAGCCAAGGTGTATCAAGTAAATTCTCCAAATCTTCCACAGACAATGATTTCCAAAGCATCCACAATAATACTGGTATTTGATCAGTCTCACCATTAACTTTTCCCTCTGATTAAATCTTCCCTTTGCAGTTTCACTTCTACTACCTGTCATGCTCCTTCATTTTACAAAGCCTTCAGTTTATCTCAAGATTGTCAGTCTGAATTTCCTTTAGTAGGTTACAACACACAAACTCAAATGCAGTGACTCCCTCTGGGCTTTGTGCCATGATAACCACAGGGGTTTGGTCCAGTTTGGTGGAACAGAGATCCTGCTGCCTTTCAGGGTGCTGTAGAGTGGAACAGAACCCACACAGGACAGGCAGGTACAGACAGAGCCTTTGGGAGTTCTCCTCTTTGTGGAACAGCAGATAAAAGCAGTCTTCCACGCCAAGACTTTGTGGATATTGTGGGTGCCACACTGTAAGAAATATATAAAGCCATTGGAGAGTGTCCAAAGGAGGCATGGGGATGGTGAAGGGTCTGTAGGTGAAGCTGTTTAAGGAGTGACAGGTCACTTTGCTCATCCTGGAGAAGAGGAGGCTGAGGGGAGAGCCCAGGGCAGCCCCAGCTCCCTGTGAGGGAAGAGGAGGGGCAGGATCTGATCTCTGCTCTGTGACAGGGACAGGGCCCCAGGGAGCGGCCTGAAGCTGTGTCAGGGGAGGTTTAGGTTGGGTATCAGGAAAGGTTCCTCACCCAGAGGGTGTTTGGGCACTGGAACAGTTCCCCAGGGAATGGGCACCAATCCTGATGGAGCTCCAGAAGTGTTTGGACAAAGCTCTCAGGCCCATGATGGGATTGTTGGGGTCCTCTTCAGGACAAAGGGTTGGACTAAATGACCTTTGTGACCCTCTTCCAACTCAGAATATTCTATGATTTTATGGTTCTGTGAAAGGCAATTGGTATTTGTCTTTAGGCAACTGAGTTGGCCTTTGGACACCAGCTAAAAAAAAAAAATCTGTTATCATCTAAAACACGCAACAGGCAGATGAGTATATTTGGTGTTTATATACTTAGGTTATGTGAAAACATCTGTGTGTAGACACCTAGGTAAAGGTGTTTTCATTTAAAAATTTAATATGACCCTCAATGTCTACTTCCTTCACCAGTATTCTGTTTTCTTTTCTTTAGGCTAAGAAGGCTAATGAGCTTTCAGTTAATCAGTGATTCTTTCAATAGCTGTCAGATTTTTTCCTAAACTTTGGTTATGTTCTGAGAATTCCTTTGTCTCTATAGTTAGCCCTATAATTTTTATAATTTTATTTTTATTTTAAGAATAATTCTTCTGAGTCCTGTTCTCACTTGGATTAACCTTCTCCACTAAATTTCAGAGCTGTTGGAGTCTGTCTTAAATTTTTAGTTCCTTACTATCTTTTGTTGTCCTTTCTTCTCTCCCAAGGATTACACATTCATCCATTTCATGGCTATTTTATCCTAAGTTCATTACATATTTCACATTCTGGGTAGCTAGTTATTGGTTAGAGGATTCCAAGAAGTATTACCTTCTTGATTTTTCTGCCATTTCTTTGAAAAATCAAGAAAAACACTTAAATTTAAAAAAATTATTATGTCATGTTACACTACAAGGTATTTCCAGCATGTGTTTCAAACATAATATGATACCAACATAATGCAGTCTTTTCATAAAATAAAATTATTACTTTCTTCAATTTTTTGCTAAGTGTATTTGAAGATGTAAATGAAAGATGGTTAAGTCTTGTTGAGTTAATCCCCAATGAATATTTCCACATGAGTATGTGCCATGGCTTGCTACAGCATCACCTCAGATTTGCACAAATTTGTGTGATAAATTCTGTCCTTTCATCAGAACTGGTTCTGTCTTGCAAAGCAAATTACCTTATTGCTTTTGTTAGAGTAGATTTTCATATGTTTTTATTGTGGGGTTCCACTTGTAGTGAAACTTTGCAAAAGAACAGTCAGCTCTCTCTGTTACTAACATTCTGATCTGGAATTTTTTGGGATTTTAATTAATTTTCCTATTTTGACACCATGCAATTCACATTCATTCTTTTAAAGGTATATATCAGTCCAGCCATTATTTCATCTCTTCCTTTCTAAGATTAAAGGCAAATCCTTAAAAAAAAAGCCCAAAGGATGAATAACTGTACCTCTGACTCCTGACTAAAATCATCTAGATATCACTGGCTTTTTTGAGGGCCAGAAATCTGTCATCACATGCAACCAGAGCATCTTCCTTCTTCCAAGATTTTTGTGGTCCTAATCCTCAAAAGGACACTGACAAGTATTTTTAACACATTTCCACTGATATTGCATAAATCCAGAGGCATTTATATGCTAATAAAATCAAAATAGATGTGATTAGTGAGTGGAGAGTGTCAAGATGGCTGTCCTTTTGCCATCAACCCATGATAACAGCACTGACACTACATTAAGGTGCTGCATATTGCATAAACCAGGAAAGGTTATAGGACATGACAGACTTAGATAATAGTAAACCCTGAGAAATCATACCCTGCCTATTACATATTTATTATGCATTACAAATTGTAAATATTTTAAAAATAAAAAATATCCAAAGATACAGTGTGGGTAAATTCTTAATGCCTAATGAAATTATTCATGATATACAAAAAGCAACCTAACTCAACAAATAAGATGAAGGTTAATGCATGCGGATGAATATAAAAGAGAACCCAGCCCTGACGACTAATATGCTGTGTCCTTCCCCTGGTTGATCCCAGAGTGAAATTAATGCAACCTCATTTTCATCATTAAGAGCTATCCCTAGAGCTGAGGTGCAGAAGACCAGATAGGAAACACAGAGCAAAATCCAGGAAGCTTTCCTTCCTTCAATTTCTCAGAAGCTTTCACAGCTATTTACCAATATATATATAAAATCTACCTTGTATTTATCTTTCTTATCTCCATCTTTAATTCATACTTTTCCAGTAGTTTGCTTTATCCACTGTCTAACTCAAAAGGTCAGTCTCAGGTTGGAAAGGCCTGTGATGTGTAATGTTTGCTGAAAATAATAGGAAGTTCAAAAAGAGGTAAACAGAAGGAACAGGCATAATAGGCCCATAGAGGATTCCATTTTCTTTCAAGGAATTCTGATGTTCTTACTTATAATGATCATAGATCACAGTGCATCATGTCTAGAATTTCACTTCCCTTTCATTTGTAGCTGTAAGTCTGCTGGCTGTAGAGTGAAAATGAGTCTGGAGCCATTTGTGTGTATTATGGGTTCTCCAGCACTTTTGTCAGTCCATAGATGTCAGCCTGTGCCCAGACCAGATAGTAAAAGTCTTATTTAGCTTCTGTCCTTTCCTGAATTATTTCAGCTGTTTACCTGGGTGTTTTACACACCCCCATTCCCTGAGTTAAGGAATGGGATGGCACAGCTAAGTGTTAAACACAATGCCCCTGATACTCTGGAAAAAATGCCAACTGTGTAGTGCAGAAAATGGGAAGGCAATATTGCAGCACCCTCCTTAGTCTCACAAACTTGAAGGAATAGCACTGCTCTGGGAACTACAGCTCTCCACTGTTAATCTCTCCCACTTAATGACTACTTGCAGCAACATTCTTCCTCAGTAATGCCTCACAAAGGCTATTTAGTTCTGCCTCATCACACCTCTGTTTCCTAAATCCCATTATTTGCAACTAGAATCCTGGGCTACAAAGGCAGAGGTTTGATCCGTGTACTCCCCTGTCTCTTGAGACAAGCTCTTTGGAGTCAGGGCTCTGCTCTCCCCCAGCACTGTCCGCTGGGAAGCCTCTCTCGCTCCTGGGGTTCAGTGACAGCTGCCGTGGGCAGCGTGAGCTGCGAGGCCTTCATGGGTCACATCCCAATCATGGTGCTTTGACTGAGGTGCCTCCAGAAGATTTTCCACCATGAGACCCTTTCTCAAGACTCTCAGCAGTGAAGGGGTCTCCAGAAGACAGTTATTCTCCAGAACTGCCACTCCTCTTCCTTCACCAACTTAAAGGATGCGAAAGCCGCTGGTCTTTAACTGAGAGGCCTCAGTCTAAGCCCTAAAGCTACATAAGGGGTAAAAAGATGAGGCAGAGCACTTTGAGCAGCAGCTCCTGAAGGAACTGTGTTGGCCACCTCTGCATCATGCAACTGTGTGGAACAGTGAAGCCTGGTTTGTGACCTGAAATATTTTCACACGCGGAAGAGGGACATGGGGTGGTGTGTGAATCTTCACAATGTGTACAGGATTCCAGCCATCTATTCCTCAAGTTTAGCCTCATAACATAATCGTTTTTATTTTCTGAACTCTTCTTCAATAACTTTTTAAAAAAGAAAAAATACTGAACAAAATAAATAATAAAGAAAAATGAAATATTTTCTAGTGTATGTGGGAAATTAAGAAATCTGAGCTCATGCATTTCCATGAGGGATCAAATGTTATAAGTGAGAATAACTCACAAGGGATGTTTGTCTTGTATAATAATTGTGAATACTTTAATTTTGTGGCCTGTGTTTGTCCCACCCAACCAAAACAAAAGAGACCCAACTCATATATTTGTGTCCTGAACACGGGAAACCACCGAGTAAATCAGGACAGGAGCAGGAAAGACATAATAAAAAGCAGATGACCTTTTTATTATTATTTCCATTTTTTCTTGTAACACCAACTGTCTACAAATTTCTTGTCTAAAAAAAAAAGTCCTCCCACCCCTCCTTGGAGGACCCTTCCTGTTCTCCAGGAACAGTCACTGGGACAGAAGAGTACTGCAGTACCTCTATGCCCTGAGGACCATACTGGGATATCTCTCGTCTCAAACCTATCATAAAAATGCTCCCACAGAACCTCCTTGATATCTTCCTGCCCTTTGGACCTGTGGGTGCCATCTCAGTAGCTTGCATTTTCATAAAAAGTTGTACAAATGATTCAGAAGATGAAAATGCCTCGGCATCGATCAGAGCAGGGGGGAAAGAGGGCCCTATTTATTATATCTGTTCTCTCCTCTCAAATCAGAAACTTTGTCTTATTTAATTAAGTTGTAAAGGTTTTCCTTGTAAATAATCACTTTATCATAATTTCCTGAAACTATCTAATGGGAGTTGGATGTAAATCAGAGCATTTATCATACTTCCTACCGTCGGTGTCATCACATGCTGAACCTCTGGATCTTCCTGAGTAATTGATACATCCTTGCCTTCCCTAACTCCTTCCTTCCCTCTCTTTCTTTTCTTTGCCCCTCCCTCCTCGCCACCTTGGGTTAGGAAAAGCAGTGCTGACATTCTGAGGAACAGTCTCTGCAGCGGAATGCCATTAAAATTAAAAAAATACTGTTGGAAATGATGCGCAGGAAAGAAAAAAGAAAAGCAAAAAGCAAAGCAAAAACCGACGGGTAATTTAGGAACCAAAAACAGTGACATAAGGTGCGGAATAATGGAATATGGAAAAGAAATTATGATGATGCCTAGTTGACAGATTGTTGTCATTCAACTCTCAGGGGCTTTGTCACAACCTTCCAGTAGGGATGCAGTCTTGAACATCTGGCCAGCAACTGGTGCAGAACCTCCAGGCCATGGAACTGTGGGGAAGGAGCAGGAGGCCCAGGGAGGGGGGCAGAGATCCCTGTTCTGCCTCCAGCCTCCACCATCACTTCTGTGATTCCCTTGGAGGAACCATGGGTGTTGAGACAGGCATATTCCTCCCAGGGGAAAAAAATGAATAAAGCCTTAAAAAAACCAGTTGCCAGAGTTTTATCATTCAGAGAGGGTTTTGGTTCCTTTTCACCACGGCACTTCAAGATTCCCTGTAAATCTGTAAGAGAGAAATGGGGGCTTGGGTGGACATGTTTGCAGGAGAGTTTCATTGTTTTGCTGTTTCAGCCCTCAAATCACCATGCAATTTAAAATACAGTTCCTTCCTGGCCATACAGAGCCCTTTACAGGGGTGGCAAGGCTCATCTGGAGCCTTGAGTTGAACACAATAGGAAAAAAAAACCACAATAACCCTACCAGGCGAAGTATATTTTCATTTGCAAAAAAGAAATTGCAGTGAATCAGCACAGCTAGCCCAGCTGAAAAAGGTGAGATGACCCCCTGAGATGACATTTCAAAAGTGAGTAATTACTGATCTAGCCAAACCCTGTGATTCTGTGGTGCAAAGAGTATGCTGGTTTTCTTTTGTTTGATTTTTTCGCCGTGTGACTTCAAAGCAAATTTTCTCTGAAGCAAAATGAAGGTTTCTATAACTTCTATGACCAAAAAAAAATGAAAAGAAAAAAAAAATCTTAATTTTACAAAAGAAAACAGTTTGGATTTGGAAATATTACAGGCAAAGAGGCACTGCAGAGAGATAAATATGATTATTCCATTGAATGTCTAAGTCATTAGGTCATGTAAAAATTTCAAATGTTTTCTGGTTTATCACAAATGCCTCAAGGCCAGTTTGTTAAGAAAAACTTTCAGAATTTTCTCTTTGGCTTGGAATTTCATACATCCATATAAAAATTTAATTGAAATTTATTTGTGTTTCTGTGGAAATGTGTGCTTATTTTATGTAAACATGTTCTCACACAAGTATTTTTCCAGTTAAAACATTTAGATTTTTGGTAATAGAAAGTGCACATATGTATGATATATCACACTGCTTCTTTAAACTCTTCTTTTAATTCTTACAGCCACCAAATTTACACCTCTATGTCGTTATAGTTAAGGAGCTAAAAAGAACATGTCCAAACACTTGATTTTTCTGAAGGGATGCAAGGGCAGTTTTCAGAACTCCTGCGTTACTTTCTACCTGATCGATGCTTCAGCTCTCGTTCCTGTGTGAGGAGATTTCTCTGTCTTCATAAACTGGGACCTGTAAAATTACAACAGTTGTTTTCAATCAAAAAATATTAAGATGGGTGATGAAATTGCTGGGTGAATTTTATAGGTTTTGTTCAAGAGAAAGAGCTTGAGATTAGACTATAATTGTTCCTTCCAGCCTTACAAATCCATAAATATTTCTATTGAATTAATAATAGTGATGGACTGATTTCTGCTGATCTTACCTCTGCTGCTACTTGTGCTTTATGTTCTTAACTGAATAATGTGAGCAGAGCCAGATTCGATAGCTTAACATTATGACAGTAATCACTAAACTATATAAATGTCTGTCATGGGTTTTAAAATTGTTGCATCAGGTAATTATTAGTTGCCTTGATCTTAACAGCTATGGGAAAATGTTTAATTGCATTACATTACATTTTATTTATTTAAACAGTGCCTTTGTTTGATCCAAAGCACCAGGGAAGGATGAGAGAACATTATAAATTAATACTATCTGGCAGGCCAGAAGTGTGGTCTTATCTATTCTGTAGCACATCCATCTAAAGGGAACCAAAAACAGGAGCTAGAAATATGACACAATCCAATATTACAGGTAGAAAATGTTGTGAGACTTATTATTAAATCTATTAGATGACACATTTCTTTGGAAAGAACCATATGAAACGATTGATGCGTGGATTAATTTATCTCCTCATCCACCAGCCACTGACAGTTGACAGTATCTCTGTCCTAGATTCACAGTGGGAATGAGGTGGTACTTAGCCGAGAGTGCAATTGCTGCTAGTTTGGCCTTTCTCTTGAAAGCAGAATTTCTAGCTACAAGTGAAGCACCTAAATCCCAGGTCCAGACAATCAAGTCCCTCTGGAAATCTGTGTCAAACTCTCTGGCCTGGTAATTTGATGAACAACAAAATCTTTGGCTTGTTTTTTTTTTTTTTTTTTTCCTGTACTACTTTGAAGATTAAGGGTTTGGTTAAGGAAAACAAGAAGTAATAATGTCAGCAGGGACTCAACCAGCAGTCAGAAGACTTGATCTTCCTATATATCCACCATCCTTTTTTATAAAACCAATCATGGAACTTTATTAGTGCATACTGCATTTTTTTCTCTTACCTTTTTTGTCCCCCACTGAGCTTAGGATAATTGAATTTTTACACATAGCTCTTTAAAATGTGGGATTCGGACTGCGATCTGAAGATGATTAATTTAGCAACAGACTAAACAAAAAAAAAAAATCAAAATTTTGTGGACATAAAGAGCTATTCAAAATATACATTTGTGCACATTCTGTGCTTTCAAAACCTGAAATCTGCAGTCAGATGCACTTTATGGGTCTTTCTGATGAAAATTATAGTCAGTGTGAGCTGATGTTGCCTCTGATATTCTCACTTTTCATCTTTAAAAATTATGTCTAAGTTGAGCTGGTAGAAAATTAATAAAAATATTTTCAACTGCTTAGAATTTCTATAACTATTAGGTATTTTTGTTATAGTAGGAAGTTTTGCTTGACTAGGCTGATCACACAATGAAAAGACATTTCTTGTAAAATCCTTTTGGTCTTTTAATTTCACATTTGTAAATCTCATTTGGTTCCTCACTTGGGTACCTCAGTTGTCCTCTTTTTAATTAGAAGGAATAAGTTCAGGTGTTAAAGTCTACTTTGAAAATGCAGAAAAAGGGTAAGAAATAACAGGTACTACACACCAGTTCTCAGGCAATACCCAATTCTCAGTTGGCCTTATGATCCATTTCAGAACAAGAAATCTTATTTTCACTTTCCCCTAATACAACTCACTCAATTCTGCATTGATTTATTATGCTTCTGTGCTATAAATCTTATTAGCTGTGTGTGCATGTTTCTTTTACAAATACAACAGTGCCAGAAGTTTGTCCTCATCATAGTCAGACACTGTGTGAGCTTAATGGAAAAAGATAGCATGAAAATGAAGCAGGCTGAAAAAAAGATGTGGAACTCAAAAATATTAAGTTTTGTAAGAATAAAGATCTAAACTGAAATGCAGTTGCACCTATTTCAAAGGTCCTTCCATCTGTTTTTTTTTTTTGTTTGTTTGCTTGGTTATTTGGTATTTTGGTTTTTTGGTTGGTTTTCTTCATGCCTTTGGGGACTAGGGTAAAGGGTGTTTTGGATTAATTTTTTATATTCCAGATTAATTTAAAATTTATATAGATCAGACAAACCTTTAGTTTTTACCTGATCTACAATACATCTGAGAATTTATTACTATGATAGGATTCTGTGAAATCAGAAAGAAATAGCACAGAGATGAGGTGGGACTGACTAAACCACATAAAAAACTAGACATGTAAACATCCTGCATGCATTTGTGAGTCGTTTCTGGCTTTATTTCAGGGCAGGTTCAGCTGTAAATATTAAGCAGAGAAGCTGAAATTATGCTAAGAATTCTAAGAGGAGTCTTTGTGAATAAAATCTGTATTATTTCTCTTGACTATTCCTGGGTTATTTGCACACCATATACTCAAAATCAGCACCTAAAAACTAAG